>OX439380.1:7750268-8370524 GCA_949319315.1 Zelleria hepariella
ACAAGTTACGTTTATTAATGAGTTCAGAGATGCCACAAATTGGGAACGGCGGCGGCGTGGGCAGCGGAGCGTTCAAGCTTTGTCTGGAGCGTGCATTGAAACGATTCAAACGCTGTAAAGCCTTGCTATAGACACCTCAATCAAGTCTATGTAAATGTTCAATAGACCAGCATGCACATGCCGCCGTTCCAAATTTGCAGCCAGACCCTGTACAGGGGCCTAAGTCTGTAACCAGCGAACCAGCGGCGAACCAGAGAACCAATTCTCTAGAATTAGAATCAGAATATTCTTAACTGTACTACAAAACCAATATAATAAACTCAAACAACTTACGTGACTTGGGTGTAGATATTTATTCCTCCAGAATAATTCAGACACAGTAATCCAGATACAACAAATATATTTATTTCTACACAATATGGGCAGAATATTCACTAGGTAGCACTGACTTCAATTTAGAAAACCGGCATAGACACGTCCGTTCCAAGCGAACGGCCGCAACCGAATGACTCAACTGACGATGCGTCCGACTATTTATAGCGCAGCTGTCACTTAGTTTGCGTATTCGAATCGATGTGGCCAGCGTTACGGAAACCAAAAACTACTTTTAATAATCGACAGTTGATTAAAAATATATATTTTATGAACAAAACCGAGTAATAATAATAAAACCTAACACTCGTCCATCCTGACACCGTGCATGTCCTCATGCACGAGCCAGAAAAACACGAACCTAACACACGGCCAATTGAGTCCTTCGTAAGTATTTTTTTTTTATTTAATAACAAAAATCCACAGCAATACAGTTCTTACAATGCTTCTTATGTAAACTATTAATGGAGCCAATCACGGATTTCATTATGTAAGCAGTAAGAATAGACAAAACATGAGATATCTACCTAGTGCAAAAACTTAAGAAACTAGACAGATCTTGTAGGTGCATCTATAGCAGCGAACGGCTGTTTAGAGTAATATAAAATAGGTTAACATAAGAGAAAACATTTTAAAATAAGTAGGTTTTTGCTTACTTATAATTTTAAACAGTGGAGAATCTTAGAAATAAGCCTAAACTAACTAGCCTAAACTGACAATATTAAATTGGTTGCTATGCTAGGTATATTACTCATTAACAAAGTGTGCACGTATGCCATTAAAAGAAAAAGTTTTTACATTACCTATTGTAATTACCTACGGTTGGGTACCGTTCACATCTAATGATCCAGACGGATACGATACTTCAAGCGCACCGCTGGATCCTACGGTTGCGATACTTCAAGCGCACCGTTCACATTTTGTGATCAGGCGGATACGATACTTCAAGCGCACCGCCCAATCCTACAGTTGCGATACTTTTCGCATCTTATTGTCAGACGGATACGATACTTCAAGCGCACCGCTGAATCCTACGGTTGCGATACTTCAAGCGCACCGTTAGAAAAAGAAACATACATATACTTTCCTTGTGAATGTGCGATACTTCAAGCGCACGATTCACAAGAAAAATCCCACGGTTGCGATACTTCAAGCGCACCGTTCTTGCTGTGAATCAGATAATAAAAATAATAATAAAAATGTTTATTCATATTAGCTTACAGGTATACAACATACATTTTCTGCCAAACTATAAAATAGTTTGTTGGCAGAGTAGCTCTTATAAGTTTTATTTTAGATTAAATTAGGTTTACAGTAGGTATAGAAAATTTACATAAATCATACAGTATTAGGAACACGCTTCTATACTTTTGACAAACTGGTCCATAAGTAACTTTTTCTTCGGATCTTAGCTTCACTGGCATTTCATTCAATATAGTAGGTACTAGGTACTGCCTTGTTCTTTTTACATTGTAATTATTTTTCGATGTTACAGTCAACTTTTTGTTACTCACATTTCTAGTTGCTATTTTACATTTCTTAGGTTTTTTTTTTTATGATACAATATTATTGTTTTCTAAAAGTATTGATAACTTAAATGTAGAGTGTACTGGTAAAAGTTTACATATTTTGAATAACTTATCATAATTTCCTTTACAACCTTTTTTCGTTTTAGTATCTATTAGGGTTTTCATAATTCTTATTTGTAATGTTTTTATCTTATTCAGATACGATGTAAAAGTGCTACTGTAACAACTAAGACCATAAGATATGATTGAATCTACAAGTGCCCAATACACGGCATACAAGGTTGCCTTATTTACAACACTTTTTTTTCTTTTTAAGTGGAAAAATTGCTTAGTACCGCCCTAAGTTTATCACATACCACATTTATATGGGTCTGCCAGGACATGTTTTTCTCCACCTTTAAACCTAGGTACCTGTATTTATCAACAATTCTATTTCCAGGCAACTACAATTTTGACCCTTATTATGCATGCACTCTGAATGAACCACAATTTTCATTTTGAAGACAATAAACTTATCGGGATGACGATTGCGACAAAGAACACACATAAGTTCTTTTCTTTTCTTGCGCATTTATTTTACGTTCACTCTGACTCTACCTTAACTCTACTACATGGACTCTACACTTACTCTACTAGACTCTGGATAGATTCTGCATTTATTCTGCATCGACTCTGCATCGAACCTACATCGACTCGGTTTCACTTTCCGAAAATAAAAGCGGACCGTTAATTTTACAGGGACCTTAATTCAAATTCACTAAGTTGCTCCGCTTGAAAAATAAAAGTATCTCAAACTCAAACCAAGGATTGCATAATGCTTCATAGAGTCTCACTCAGCCAAGACCAAGACCTGCCGTAGACCACTTCACTGAGCGGCCACGCAAACAGTAATCATTATTTAGTAAACTCAAACTTTTAAATAGAGTTTAGTTTATCACTTCTATTTGGTGTTCTCATTTTAATTTTTACCCGACTACGCGAAGCAAAAAGGAGGGTTATGATTTTAGCAGCGTATGTATGTATGTATGTATGTATGTATGTATGTATGTATGTATGTATGTATGTATGTATGTATGTATGTATGTATGTATGTTTGTGTGTTCATCTGTTCCCTCGCAGAGCCTAAACTACTCGGCCGATTTCAACAAATGAGGTGTCGTTGGATTCGTCTTAATCACCCAGGTAACATAGGATAGTTTAATTTTGAAAAAAAAACAAGATGGCGGCTGTGCTGCGCCCTAAAGTGGTGGACCTAAAAATAAAAATTATCGTATACCATCGTCATGGGTATCAAATGAAAGGGCTTTAAAAGACCTTTTCTAAAATGTATAACACATGTAGCGTCAACATAACAAATAGAACAAAAAATTCCAAAATGTGTTTTTTTTGCCCTTCTTGGTTCTATTCTGGGTGATCGTCCAAAATGACTTACTAAAAAGCTAAAAAAAAAATAGAAGTTAAAAACTAAAACCCGACTACTAAAAGCCTTAAAACAAGACTTGTTTATCCTTAAAATAGACTCATAGATAATTAATCGTAGTCGGAGGACACCACATTCGCATTTGATAAACCGATGGCCTCCGACTACGATTAATTATCTATGAGTCTATTTTAAGGATAAACAAGTCTTGTTTTAAGGCTTTTAGTAGTCGGGTTTTAGTTTTTAACTTCTATTTTTTAGCACTCAGAACTTCATAGATTGACGCCTTTTCTCTAGTCAAAGGGTAGGTGTTATTTTAATATATCTTCTTTTAATATTCCAAAATAAGCAACAGAAAGTTTTTGAAACTGGGATGAGTTAACAGATAAGCCTTTACCATGAGGCGTTGAGAGTCACATATCACTCTCAGCCATCTTTTATTAGAGGTGGAAATCACAACAGAACGCACAGCACTTCAGAAATCACAGAGGACTCTTTACCACTTTCTATGAAGCGCAGAAAACACCAGCGCCCACAGAGCCCTCTACGATGAGGTGTAGAATATAATACACAGCGTACACAGCGTTATCTACCACCTTTCATGTGGATTGAAAACCACATGAACAATTTATTAGTCACATACATACCCTTTACAGCTATAACCAACCAACCATACAGCAAACACTAGTGGTATCTGAATTGATCCACAAAATCGTTTCACACAACAACATCAGAATAATAACCTACCTACATGGTGGTACACTACACGAATTTGAAAACATCATCATCATAGGCTTAGTTAGAAGTGTTTTAATTTTGTTTTCTATCCTTGTAGTACCTATAAAAACTACTAGGTAGGTCCAAGTTTTAGTCAACAACTGTCTGAGAAGCATCCTACGAAGACACTGGCCCAACACCATCTCAAATGCCGAACTGTGGCAGATCACGAAACAAAACCCCGTAACTCAAGACATCAGGGAACGCAAGTGGCGTTGGTTGGGACATAGGTACCTGCTAAGATCCAAACACCACATCCCGTGTCTCGAATGGAAACTCGCCGGAGGCTTATGATGACCCGGAAGACCGTTTCAGACGTGGAAGAGATCCGTTCTCTCTGAGACGAAAGAGAAGGAAGCAACTTGTCCAGAGCTACCCTCCCTAGCCATGAACAGAGATGAATGGAAAGCCCTCGTTTCAGCCCCAGACTCCACAGAGGAGTAAATGGATCAAAGAAGAAGAAGGTACACTTAACTATGATCAACCGGGCTAAACCAATTTTGTCTGTGAACTAGACGTACAATACCACCATCATTTCTATCCAGTCCCCAGTGACAAGCCGCCGCACGCCACTCACAAAACTGTAGCTGTACCGTAATGGGAAAATGGGGTTCGGACGAGTCAAAGTCCTTTGTAATTGTGTTTAATGGCCATCAAAAATACCTATCAAATTTAACTACCAGAATGGAGTACTGATATGTGACATTTGCGGGCGAACCTCCACCGCAAAGATAGGCAAAATTAATCACACTCGGCCACACCAGCGAAGTCCATCACATCAGCAGCAGTTGCCGGACATCATCATCATCATCATCGTCGTAAACATCTCATCATCAATGGTTATCGGAAATGACCTTTACTACAGAGATATCAAAATTAACCAAAGAACCCGAAACGGCCCTGAGTTCGACTTTTCATAACTAGTGTACGCAGTCAGTTCAAAGATCAGCTAAAGCTGAATTGTATTTAATGAATATGTTATCTCAATGTTATCGAATTTATTTTAATTTTAACTACTAACACATAGCGTAAGACTGCTAACAAAATGTATGAATTTTTAAAATTTGAAATAATTGCATTAATAATAATAAAAAGAGTGTTGACCAATTTATTCTTATAAATCTCAATCAAACCTAAGATATCAGGCAACCCGAGCAGGTGGGTACGCAGGCAAGTCGATAAGAAGAATATTACGTCCCCATGCAACAAGGATGTGGAGGGAATACACAAAGAGATCACTGCACTTAAGGTCACCTACGTTTTGCGACGCTACGTCTTACAGGAATCAGCGAACGAGCGAGCTAGGCTCTCACCCGAACAATCAGACACCTGCATGTATGAACGTTAGCTTGACGACAACCAGAGCATCAATGGTCAGAGAGCGTCACGAAACCTGGCAGTTGAGTGAACCAGACTAACAGATTTTCAAGTTCGGACGTGAGCCAAATCGGCCATAGGATCGCCGAGATATGGAGCCGCAACGCACACATGAAATGTGCGCGCGCACTCGCCAATGTTTTCAGCACCCAACAGCAATCTAGGAAAGATGGGATTTAACGATCGCTCAATTTTCTTTCACTCCGGGCACCATCTCCCATTGGACAGACCCTAAATCATAACAGAGACCCTTTGTAAATGGTCAGACGCTAACAAAGGTGGATACCACCACAAGGTGTTACAAATGGTAAAAACGCAAAAATATCATGGATGGATAGAGAAGTAAATAACGGTGTCAGAAAAATAAACAAAGGCCTAGCGCTCCTAGAAACCATAAAACGGAGGAAGTTACATAATATTTCGGCCATATCCTGCAAGTAAAAATGCAAGGCAGCCGAAGACTTGGCGGTTTAACACGAGCCACACTCAACTTTTCCGAGCCACAACGTCAACAATATTACTCACGAAAGTCCTCTAGCATACTGCGCATACACTCACAAAATGTGTAACTATATAACCTATAACTTTTATTTGAATCATCCTAAGGATTTTTGCTCTTTCATTAGCATTCTATCATTATCATAAAATTGAAACTGCAACATCTCACCTTTTCTAAAGTAACACTGCGTCACGGCGCACGTGCACGGCGTCGGCAGCAAACTTCGCCCACCTTGACGCCCGCGAGTCTTGTAGCTCAACCAGCCTCAGCCTCACTCGGCCAGCCACGATAGTCAGGGTACAGGGTAGTCAGGAACGGCAACGCGCCGTAGCCGGTCTTCAGTATGTTCTCCCAAGGATGATGGATTGACATAAAAATGGAAATAAAAACGAATGTTAATGATGAAAATTGAGATTCCTTCATTTACCTTTCATGTTTAGATAAATAAAAGGTTTATTAAATTGCCAAAACACAGAATACAATTAAATAGGACAAAAATAACCTCACTAATAACCACTCGATAACAATAGAATGGCTTGATTAATTGAAAGGAAATGGCTAAAACAAACCTATTTTCGTATATTTTTCATGCAAAACATATTTACTTCATATTTCATAGATTTTTACTTCAGCAAAAATAAGCCTCATGACAAGTGGGTGTGCCACTTCTGAAATATAATAAACTCAAACAACTTACGTGACTTGGGTGTAGATATTTATTCCTCCAGAATAATTCAGACACAGTAATCCAGATACAACAAATATATTTATTTCTACACAATATGGGCAGAATATTCACTAGGTAGCACTGACTTCAATTTAGAAAACCGGCATAGACACGTCCGTTCCAAGCGAACGGCCGCAACCGAATGACTCAACTGACGATGCGTCCGACTATTTATAGCGCAGCTGTCACTTAGTTTGCGTATTCGAATCGATGTGGCCAGCGTTACGGAAACCAAAAACTACTTTTAATAATCGACAGTTGATTAAAAATATATATTTTATGAACAAAACCGAGTAATAATAATAAAACCTAACACCATTAAAAGCACCAACAGCATTAATAAATCGTAATGGGCATTGATCAGTAAGGCATCGACTGTCGTAAATTGAAAACCATTTCGAGGAATAGGGATACTGATTACTATTAGGGGTTTAAATAAGTAAAATTAAAACAGATTATTAATATTTATCGCCAAATATGTTTACTTCATTTTTCTTTCGATGACGTCATCATAGCCTCTAATGCGGTAGTTCCATTGCATACAAATATTTAAAAAAACAACTGTCAAAAGTGTCAAATAACTGAGAAAATAACCTTCTTGACATTTGTCAAACGTCAACATATTTTTATTTTTTAAAAGCATGAATGAATGCAATGAACTTACTACATAATGCCAGTGGTGACGTCATACACAAAACTTTTAGAAATTTTTAATAATTAATAAAAAAAACATTACATAAAAAATTAAGAAAATATTCAAATTAGTTTCTTATATTTGTCTATATTTTCGATTTATAGAATAAAAAATAGGATTTGACGATGCCCATTGATGCCGTCAACCGAGAGCCAATTTTGGCAGCATTGCGTTACAGACTCAGGCCACAGGACCATTCTGTGACACCCTGTATTACTGATTGCAGGCGCAAACATAGCGGAGTATGCCGGGAAACATCTGCACAAATTCATCACCGCGCGCCCCGAGTATCATCTGGGGAACATCGAGGAGGCCTTGAAACAGGTAATTTCATAATAACGTAATGACAAAATTATTTATTTATTTGAAATTTTCATGATTACAAAGATGGCAAAACAAAACACACACACACACACCCAATACAATATGTCAGTAGCTAATGTCAAAACTATAATAAATAAAAATACGGAAATCAACTTATCAAACTGCTCTGAGACATATCTGACCCAAAGGTCCCCATCACACTGTCAGCATTCCCGAGCGAAACTTTTAATCCTTCTATACCGTTTAATCCTTCAATAACAGTGGCCACTTTTGGCGATAAAAGATTTTATTCATAGGTTCTAGGATCTGGAATCTAAACCTTAGGTCCTAAAAACAGTTAAGCCTCGCGTTGATAACCTAATGAAGAGTTTTTAGCAAAAAAACGCATCCAAAAAGAAGATATGATTTTTTCGGCGACGCTAGTTGTGCTTGGGTTTGGGCCTTAAGGGTGGACGATAGAAACGTGGCGGGAAATTCAAAATTTTCACAGTTTTTTACATTTTGTAGCTTAACTGAGCTATTTTTGTTCAGCAATTTTTCGTTCGCGGCAATAAAACAGTATTCTTTTCATTATTGTAAACAACGGAACAACAATAATTCAGCCGATTATGTGTTCTGGTCTACGACAAGTTTAACCAGACCACATAATCGGCTGAATGGGCATCGTCAAATCCTGTTTTTTATTCTATAAATCGAAAATATAGACAAATATAAGAAACTAATTTAAATATTTTCTTAATTTTTTATGTAAATATTTTTTTATTAATTATTTAAAATTTCTAAAAGTTTTGTGTATGACGTCACCACTGGCATTATGTACTAGTTCATTGCATTCATTCATACTTATAAAAAATAAAAATATGTTGACGTTTGACAAATGTCAGTGTCAAGTCAACAAGAAGGTTATTTTCTCAGTTATTTGACACTTTTGACAGTTGTTGTTGACGAATGTATTTTTTTAAATATGGGTAGGCAATGGAACTACCGCATTAGAGGCTATGATGACGTCATCGAAAGAAAAATGAAGTAAACATTTTTGGCGATAAATATTAATAATCCGTTTTAATTTTACTTATTTAAACCCCTAATAGTAATCAGTATCCCTATTCCTCGAAATGGTTTTCAATTTACGACAATCGATGCCTCACTGATCAATGCCCATTATTGTTGTTCTTTTTTATTACAATAATGAAAAGAATACTATGTTATTGCCGCGAACGAAAAATCGCTGAACAAAAATAGCTCAGTTTAGCTACAAAATGTAAAAAACTATGAAAATTTTGAATTTCCTGCCACGCTGCTATCTTCCAGCCTTAAATATTGTTGTGTCTCTGCGGAGGTCACAATAAAGAATGTGACAGAACCTATGGCGCTGGGCATAGTGAATCGCCCGCGCGCAAAGAAAAATTCACAAAATCGATTCCTTTATCAAATACACTAAACAAATTGAAAATGTTCACATATCAAACCCTAGAATAAGGGGAGACCTATCTAAAACAGCCAGTTTCGTGTAGACATTCATAAACGTTTTGAAGATACATTGCTTGAAAAAAAAAATAGGCGGCGCACTTCAATCTGTTATGGATATCAACATGAAACTGGCTGTGTTAGATAGGTCTCAACTAATTCTAGGGTTTGATATGTGAACATTTTCGATTTTTTTAGAGTATTTGATACAGGAATCGATTTTGTGCCTTTTTCTTTGCGCGCGGGCTAATTCACTATGCCCAGCGCCTTAAGCCGCGTTTTCACAGTCAAAGTAAATAAAACCAAATGAGCCATCCAAGAGAACGAACGCTTCTGATCGACCAATCAGAAGCCTGTGAAAACGCGGCTTTAGTGTATTTCTTAATTTAGAAACCGGCGCTTAGGATATGACGCCGCGATTGATTGATTCGTTTATAATGTGACACTTTCGTATCATTCTCGTTATTCGAGCACTTGCTATCTCTGCCCCACACTTATGTGACACAGAACAAGCATCCACAGCCAAAAGTACAGCTCAGTGTGAAAGGCAACAGATTATCCGATTTGTTTATAAAGTAATAACAGTTCTGTACAGTAATAGTGTACTCTGACAAACTGGTTATTTTTACACTGAATACGAAAAGGACTATAAAAAAAATTTATAAGTCAAATAGTTAAGGCGCCGTGCATAGTGAATCGCCCGCGCTCAAAGAAAAATGCATAAAATCGATTCCTGTATCAAATACACTAAACAAATTGAAAATGTTCACATATCAAACCCTAGAATTAGGTGAGACCTATCTAAACCAGCCAGTTTCGTGTTGACATTCATTAACTTTTTCAAGATATTTTGCTTGAAAAAAAAATAGGCGGCGCACTTTTTTTCAAGCAAAATATCTTTCAATCTGTTATGGATATTTACTGTTATATTTTCACATCAAACCCTAGAATTAGTTGAGAACTATCGAACACAGCCAGTTTTGTGTTGATATCCATAACAGATTGCAAGATATTTTGGTTGAAAAAGAGTGCGCCGCCTTTTTTTTTTCAAGCAAAATATCTTCAAAACTTTTATGAATGTCAACACGAAGCTGGCTGTTTTAGATAGGTCTCAACTAATTCTAGGGTTTGATATGTGAACATTTTCGATTTTTTTAGTGTATTTGATACAGGAATCGATTTTGTGCATTTTTCGTTGCGCGCGGGCGATTCACTATGCTCAGGGCCTTAACGAGCGTATACTTGGTGTACTTTTTATTAATAGGGGGGGGGGAAGGTTGGGGCCATTTCTATATCTTTGGGGCCAACCATCAACTATCAGTGGCACGTGGGCCCGACCCATCCTATTCCCATCGCGCCGCGCTTCACACATTTTGAAAACATACATTTGGGAAACGGTAGTTTTGGGAAGTAGTCTTAATGTACCGAAAGGGATACATACAGTTTACAAGGCACCAAATTGTGTGCAACCAAGTTGTATTGCTGGTTGTGGCTTTAAGCGTTCAAAAACTACCCAAAATGATACCGACATCTTTCCACCATTGCAGATAAGTCATCATAATGTACGTACTGCATAATCAACCAACTCACCGAAACATTCTACGGAAAAAAAAATAGGTAAAAAAACTTTTTAAGTTAAACGGTTTTATGTTAAACATACATTGCAATGTTTAAGATAAATGTACTAAAAACCAAGAAATAATAAAATAGATACAGTCGTGGGAATTATAAACATATGCATAGACTAGACTAAAATAAAACCGTGGGGCACGTCAATTGTCTACAATCGTTGATTAAAATGTTTGTTTTGTAATGTTACACTATAATTAGGCAGTTGACGTGCCCCACGGTTTTATTTTAGTCTAGTCTATGCATATGTTTATAATTCCCACGACTGTATCTATTTTATTATTTCTTGGTTTTTAGTACATTTATCTTAAACATTGCAATGTATGTTTAACATAAAACCGTTTAACTTAAAAAGTTTTTTTACCTATTTTTATTTTCTAGTTTTTAGTTTTTATTTCGCATTCTGTTTAATTCATATAGTACATTGTATTATACTGGTTGAGCACTTTCATTTGATACCCATACCTATTGATGGGATCGATAAAACCTACGTTATCCGCCATTTTGTAGCGGCCGCCATCTTGTATTTCAATTTTTTATAGTATATTGTATTCTGCTTGTTGAGCCCTTTCATTTGATACCGATATTGATGGGATTGATAAAACCTACGTTATCCGCCATTTTGTAGCGGCCGCCATCTTGGATTTAAATTTTTTATAGTATATTGTATTCTGCTTGTTGAGCCCTTTCATTTGATACCCATATTGATGGGATTGTTAAAACCTACGTTATCCGCCATTTTGTAGCGGCCGCCATCTTGGATTTATAATGATAATGAATAAACATAATTGTATTGTCACCAAAATCCAAAGTGTATACAAAATTTCAGATTAATCGGTTGACAGGAAGAGGGTGAAATTTGAATTACTAAATTTGACCCAAGAAAGACTAAAGAATAAAACAAACGGGGTGAGCTAAATAAAACCGTTTAATAATAAAAACGATCGAATGAAACGCAATATAACTTGAGCCTTCAGGGGCCTTAGCCTGTAACGCAATGGCGTGTCGATGGCATCCCAGCGGAAGGACAAAACTGGGGTTTCCTCGTTTTTCTCCTACAACTAGCTGGTTGTAGAATTAATCCTCTAGAATTTGAATCAGAATATTCTTTGCTGTACTACAAAAACATAAAAAGGACTGACAGCATTATTAAATCGTCATTGATTGCGTTACAGACTAAAGCCCCAGGTTGCCTCTTTCTACGTGTTTGTAGCCATAAAATCTGAGCTATTGCACCTATTACATTTGAATGATCGCCTTTTAGTACTTGTCCATTTATTGATTTCCCATTTAATATAGGTAGTTTGTGGTTTTCTTACAGTTTCATTCCCACAATTTTATTTGTAACAACTCTTGTTTTTTGTTTTATCGTTATCAGATCCAAATCGCGCTATTTGAAATCAGTTAAGCTTCTGTTAACAATTTAACATCAATCCAACAAATGTAGTTGAGATAAGGAACAGATAAGATCATAATCATCGTCGTAGGATGGATGGATAAATAAAATCTTTGGTTTTTTCGTTCTTTACTGTGCCAGCCAGTATAAAAACTGCAGTAGCATTTTAATGAATTTACAATTATAATTAACTTCCACTCTGGGTCATATAATAATGCAAAGGTGGCATGTCTCACTCTTGACCTTGTATTAGTAAAAACACTTTTCCAAGACTTTTCGTCAGTGTATAATAATAATGAATAACATTATAAATAGTTAAATGTGAATAGCAGTATTATGAGTGTTACAGTACTTTAATTAGACTTAAAAGCTTTTTCGCGTGATCTAGTAGAATTTGATTTCCGTCTTCGGTTTTTATTATGACGTTGTTATTGTAATTTGCTACGTTTTTTAAGCAGCTTTTCTTGGCGTGTGATTTCAGATTTAAGCAATTTGCAGTATGAAGTACGTAGAAAAACCGGCCAAGTGCGAGTCAGACTCGCGCACTAAGGGTCCTGTAACGCCATACAATACAAAAAACTGGTTATACGGACCCTCGGTGCGTGAGTCCGACTCGCGCATGACTGTTTTTTCTACCTATGACTGTAAAAGATACATCCCTTTAAAGTTAGGACAGACTGTGTAGGCAGAGTAATAGGGACCCGTTTGGCACCCTTCGGGTACGGAACTATAAAAACTGGTGAAAACGAGTATGACGTGGAGATTTTCTTTCTTGATTTATGTTCCTTCTTCATCTTCGTTGGGTGCCATCTCCTGAGGTCGGCTATCATTATGGCCACTTGATATGTTCCTAGACGGATGAATTTAGTGTTCGGTACTCTAGAAATGTTTGTATTCATATGCGAAGTAGGTAAAAAGTATTAAATTATAATAAAAAACCCTTCATAAGAGTGTATGTTTCTTAGAGGTGCCCAAAATAGCTCTATAAAGCCGAGAATAAGTTAACACGCAACGCATGTGTAGATTCCGAGGCAAGATAAACCCTCACCTATGGGTAAAAATAACTTTGAGAATGAACTTGTATTTTTATTCGTAAAAGCCTTTATGACTAATGCTATTCAGTCTTAAAAAACGTCAGCAAAAATTTTCTGCTGCAATAATATTGTAAGGCTATGTCGTATAAACCGAAAATACTCGAAGAGCTTAGAAAACTGTGTCTTCTCAGGGTCTTAATAGTCTTTAAGACTGTTGTTTCTCGATAGCATCCAAGTTGTGAGAATCATACTGTACACGAACCACATAATACACAATAGTACATAAGGAACAGAAGATTCACTCCGCGGAATCATTTAAATAAGTAACGACTCTTGCTCCTACACAATAAAGTGAAATTCCGCTAGAGAAGCACAACGTCACGATAAAAGTTTTATCCCACTATCGGCTAGCGCTATCTTGCTTTATTTAACTGCGTAAAGCGAGAGAACGCTACCCTACCCGATAGCGGGATAAAACTTTTTTCGTTTAGCTGGTCGCACCAACCACCTACAAATTATTCATCTAGAAGTGGCCTCTTTTCTATCGCGACAACTCTATCCTTTTCGGCAGCGTGTTTCTTTATATTGCATTTTGCGACACGTAGCGGCAGCCACTTAGTGCCAAAACTCCAAAATATACAACGCCAAAATTCCTGCCGAGGCGAGCGTATTAACTTCAACTCTTCACCTCCTTCCCCAGGGTTTCCTGGATCTGGACCAGGCCATGTTGGAGGAAGACATGCTACAGGAGAAGGTGGCTGGCAGCACAGCTGTAGTGGTTCTGGTTAAGGACAACACTCTCTACTGCGCCAACGTTGGTGACTCCCGCGCCATCGCCAGCGTTCGGGGCGCGGTAAACACATTTTTTGTTAATTCATTAATTAATTCGTTCGTTTATTCATTCACTCACTCACGCGCTTATCTGTCCATTCATTCATTCTCATTCATTAATTCATTTATTCATTAATTTATTGAACTTCACATACACTATACATCTCTTAGGTTTGTATGAGCACTATACATAATTTAAAGTACATTCTTGACGGATTTATTATTCGTTGTTTATTAACTTTTTTATATTTTTGCTATTGACCTGTCGTGGTCTGCCGCAACCAGAAGCCCCGAAATAAAAATATAAAATACAATTTGGCTCGCGAGATGGACAGATCTGTCCTTTCCGCCATTGTTTATCTATTGATCTATTTTTGACGGGATGAAAGTGGTTAAAGTCTAGTTAAATTTTCAAACATACTTGCATTTATTAAAATGATTAGTGTCTGGACAATAATTTATAACTATTTAAATATTTACGATTCCAGGTTGAAGCCCTATCGTATGACCACAAGCCGAACAATGAAGAAGAATTGCGTCGTATCACAGCTGGCGGTGGCTGGGTGCAACTAAACCGGGTCAACGGAAACTTAGCCCTTTCCCGCGCTCTTGGTGACTACGTGTTCAAGCGAAACTACCGAGTGTCGCCTCAGGAACAGATCGTCACTGGTTAGTGGATGTTGGACGCTATAGCTCGGTAGATGAAGTCTCTTTTAGTTGCGTCGCATCACAGCTTGCGGTGGCTGAACGGAAACTTATCCCTTTCCCGCGCTCTTGGAGACTATGTGTCCAAGCGAAACTACAGAGTGTCGCCTAAGGAACAGATCGTCACTGGTTAGTGGATATTGGACGCTATAGCTCGGTAGATAAAGTCTCTTTTAGTTGAGTCGCATCACAGCTGGTGGTGGCTGGGTGCAACCAAACTGTGTCAACGGAAACTTAGCCCTTTCCCTCGCTCTTGGGGACTATTTCTTCAAGCAAAACTAAAGTGCCTCAGGAACAGATCTTCACTGGTTAGTGGATATTGGAGAGTTATAGCTATAGCGATAGCTCGGTAGATACATTCTCTTTTAGTTGCGTCGCATGGCGCTGGCGGTGGCTGGGTGCAACTAAACCGCGTCAAGGGAAACTTAGGCCTTTCCCGCGCTCTTTCTCTATGTTCAAGCAAAACTACAGGGTGCCTCAGAAACAGATCGTTACTGGTTAGTGGACAGTAGACGCTATTTAGGATAACTTAAGATAACTTAACTTTTAGCTTAGGTGGCTGGGTGAAACTAAACCGGGTCAACTGAAACTTAGTCCTTTCCCACGCTCTTGGAGACTATGTGTCTCTCTATAACTGCCCTCATCCACCGGCCTTCTTTCTGCCTCGCCAGTCCATTTCCATGTCCATGTCCATTTCCACTTGAGACTTGAGAATTGATGGTTTTCTGATTGCGCTCTATTTCCTTTTTACAGCATACCCAGATGTGCAAGTGAGACAGCTGAACGACGATTGGGAGTTCATCGTCATCGCCTGCGACGGCATTTGGGAAGTTCTGAGCAACGACGTAAGACAACTTCTGTACCAGATTATTCATACAATTTGTAAAAAAAACCTGTCCGAGTCGAAAGGAGCTTGGCTTGACGTACAACAACAGACAGACAACGGCCCATATCTCGGCAACCTTTTGACCGATTTGATTTTTTGTATAATTAATTTTGCCTACCGAATTTCATGAGACGTTTCGATCAAATCGAGAACTCACTCACTTACTGACTGGAGTTACAAAGAAACAAATATAACATTGAAAAAAAAAAAGCTGGATTGTTCTAGTAGACTCGGAAAACTTCGCTCGCTCGTTCAAATACTTACGCCTGACCAATCTGACCATTCCCAGGAGGTGATTTCGTTCTGCCGCGTCCGCCTTCTGAGCGGTTGGGAGCCGGCGGCGGTCTGCGAGGCTCTGATGCAGCGATGCCTCGCGCCCAACTGCGCCACTGGAGGGCTCGGCTGCGACAACATGACCGTACTACTGGTCTGTCTGGCGCCCTTCCCACGCCAGGACCACGTGGTGAGACCAGCCTATACAGATCTCTTTGTCGTGGCAAAATAAAATAACTGGTGAAAAATCCCTGCGACATACAAAATATGGAGTGGAGATTTTTACTGACGCTTCTCTGACCGGTTGGGGTGCACTTCCCGCGCCAATACCACGTGGTAAGACCTGACAATACTGGGCTCTAACACCACGAGTTAGGGGCCACTGGTACAGCGCTGCCGAGCTGAGCTTTTGGGGGTCAAACAGTCAGTTGACGACGCCGTTGCCTCGCAATAACTCGCATAGGTATGCTGGGACATGTTTCCTTAGATGGCTCGGGCTTGCCAGGAGCCCGTGGTAAGGCCGATATCTCCAAGATTGAGTGCTTCTTCTTCTTCGAGCCCTATGTCCCTCCTGAGGTATAACGGGATTTAAGTAAAGTAAGTCTTGAAAGGTGCTAGATGGCGCTACTGAGTCACCTTTTATCAGTGCGTTGTAATAAGTATTATTTCAGAATAACTCGACTGTACAAGTCTGGTAAAAGCATTGCTTCGTGTCAAATTGCAGTTCCTGAGACATGTTTTTAGATGGAGTGAGCTACGAGTATACTACAAAATCGTGCACGTATTGATCTTGTCTTTCTTTTGGATTATGCTACTACGGTATAGTCCAAAAGAGTCCAAACGAAAGGATGTAAAAATGATTTTTTAGCAGGATTACTGCCGCACTGCTGCCTACTGTCGAGGTCTTTTTTAGGTGCAACTGTTAGACCAGGATTTAGAAAATGCTTATATGACATTCCAGTTTTTTGTCGTGTCTGACGTTATTTTGGCGCATGTGAATGTTGTTGCATGTTAATCTTTGTGCATGTGTGTCTGCATGTCTGAATGTTATGTCTTTGTTTTCTAACCAACAGCTATGAAAACCAAACAGGGGTAAAGAAATTTGAATATTTATTGGTTGTGTTTCCCCAGAACTTAAAAATGTTAAAATACATTTTATAGCAGTTAATTTCAAAGTCTATCGTCTCACAGTGGTAGATTTGTACGATTTAGGCGGCCAAAATTATTTTATGCTTTTATTCAGTAATAAATACGACTACAAACGCAAATATGGTATTTTAGACTGAATATATATTTTTATATCTATTTGTTTCATTGAAATATCTTTTTCTAGACAAAAAAAACAATGATTGTGAAACATTTTACGTCAATAGCGCCAAAGTTTTAAAATTATCTTTAAGAGCCTTTGGTGTAACAGATATATTTTGAGTTCATTTGAATTATAAAAATTTTCTTAGTAGTTTTTGAGATTTGGGTTAGCAATTATCACAATTTGTAAAGTAAAAGACGATCATACATAAAAAAATAGCTTTTATTCTCCACAGAAAATACAATATGGAAAAAAAACCGGCAAAATGCAAGTCGGGTTCGCGTTTTATGGGTTCCGTACTGACAATTTTTACATATTTTCCTAAATAACCTCATTTTAAAATTATAAAAAATATATATTTGTGATACTTACCATGAGCCCTTTGAACGGGTCTGATTTGGATTGGTCCCGCCTGCTTAGACTGTGATGCAGTCGGGTTTTTTTTATATACAGGGTGGATTTTTGAGACGGCAGTAAGGGCGGGTACCTAAACCGTTATAGTTACAGGAAAACGTTCTTACGAGACCTTCCATAACTTTTTGAGATATTATGAACTGCATTCACAGATTTTGTAAAAAAATTACGGTCCGCAAAAAAAAATGCTAAAATACAATTTTTTCTATGAAAAAACCTTTTTTTATAATCCTCTTTCGTGTAGGGATCAAAAATTTCTAAGGAGCCAATTTAGGTTTGAGTAAAAGAAATGTTAGAAATCGCGAAAAATTGCTCCACGTACATTTGACGTAGGTTTTTGACATTTTAATTGAGCGTTTTTATAATTATTTCTTCTGATTTTCTGTTGTAACTGTAATGTAATTAATTTAAAAATATGGGTCCATGATGCCTGAAATAAATAATTTATTATTATCATTTTGTACGGGGGAAAGTTTTTGCCGATTTCTGTCAATTCTAGCACTCAAACCACGGTTGGCTCCTAAGAGTCTTTAGGAGCCAACTAAAAAAGGTTTTTTTTCCATAGAAAATGTATGGGGAAAGTTTTTGTAAATTCATGACATTTCTAGTACTTAAACCTCAGTTGGCTCCAAAGAGTATTTTGATCTCTACATGAAAGAGGATCGATTGGCTTAAAAAAATTTTTGGTATTTTATAATTTTTTTCGCTGGCCGTACATTTTTTACAAAATGTTTGAATGCATTTCATAATCTCAAAAAGTTATGCAAGGTCTCCTAAGAACGTTTTCCTATAACTATAACGGTTAAGGTACCTGCCCTTACTGCCCCGTCTCAAAAATCCACCCTGTATAACAGTTTTTTTCTTTTTAGTTTGTTTTTTCCACCACAAACTATATTTTCGCAATCTTCATTTAAATACCTTTAATTTGATACCCATATTGCAGGGGTTACAAAATATTATTTCAATTCGACCCAGCAATATGGCGCCTATGGGCGCCATATTGCTTTTTTGGTAACGTCACATATACTATGACACTTGCAGCGGCAAGACCAATCCAATGACACCTCATTTGTTCAAATCGGTTCAGGCGTTTAAGCTGTAGGTGGGAACATACGAACGGACATACATACATATAAACATAGACACATACACCTTTGGGCAGTCGGGTAAAAAGATATCTACGAGTTACTACTTCGATGCCTGAGTAACTTGATGAACCTAGAACATCGGAAAGGTATTTTAACTGAAAAGAAACAAAAAAGTATTTTTTCTCACATTCTGCCAAAGTTGATTAAATGTTTTTTTTCTCGCGAAGTGGTCAAAGGTGGTGGCTAATTTTTTTGTGGTTATCTGCTTAAAGAGCTACAGTATCAGAAACTATAAGGAATTTTACTCGGACGGTCCCGGAAGTACAACATTTTTACTATTGAAAATAAAAAAAATGATAATATTATGCATGAAAAAGGGCAATCTTTGATACGTTATAACTGCACTAAATATTGATATTCCTAATCTGAATTTATATTACAATTGAAGGAGCTTACCTGAACTTTCGATATCCATCACTTTTACTTGAGTAACTGAACAGTGTCAAATGAAATATTCACTTTGTAAAATTGGTTGCGCTATCAGTGATGAGAACGAACGTGTTAAGCTTGCGCGACGATCAAGTTCCGACTATCTGTGGGGGCGCGCACGCAGTTCTAGGAACTGGGGAGGGGTGGGGTTTGAGCAGTCAGGGTGTCTATTTTTCCGTGAATCAATTCGTTTTGTTATAAGTTAACTTTGAGAAATGGACTTTTGGCCGCCTAAATCCGTGAAATCTACCACTGTGCGTCTGTGGTCTTTTGCGGGTTTCTTTTGCACAGCTAACTTACATTGCTAAAGTATAAGAGCGTCATCTAGATAACGCGGAAAAGTAAAATTCCATTATAAACAGAATTACAAATCAAACGACCAATAGCTAACCATGCTCCCTAAACGTCAAATTTCCGGCCCCCTGATTGGTCCACGAGCTGACGCATGCATTTACCTCCGCATGGTACAAAATAAATGTATTAATTACTTCCTTACAGTCCCCGTACAAGTGCCTCGATACGGCTCGGCCCGGCCGTTACTGGACGATGACGCCTTCCCGCCGATTCTCTTAAGGGGCCAGCCCAGGCACCACAACGCCACCAATAAAAAAAAACATACAAAGAACAAGAGTCTAATAACAGCCCAAAAAAAAAACCCGACATTTAAATTTTAAATTAGAATGGCTCATAAACGGCTACAGCGATTTTAATGAAATCCAACTAAGAACACTCTCGATTAAGGCCCGGTTTCTGAATTGATAATTTTGCTAAGCAAATACTTAACTATCGTTCTGTCACGCTCTAATGAAATACACGTCAGAAATCTGCAGAGACAGGACAATACCTTACCCATTTGCTTAGCGAATTTCTCAATTCAGAAACCGGCAGTAAGTCACCTATCAAACAAAAAAAGCTAAATCAAAATTGGTTTGCCCGTTTGGGAGCTACGTACGAACGATGCTACATACAGACACACCAATACACAAATACACAGATACACACGTCAAACTTATAACGCCCCTCTCTTATAACGTTGGTGGTTTCGACTAAGTCAGTACGACCTCTAGCATTCAGTACCAGAGCTACAACTTTACTGAGGCCCGGTTTCTGAATTGAGAATTTCACTAATCAAATACTTAAGTATCGTTCTGTCATATTCTTTTGTGTGACATCTGCAGAGACAGAACGATAGGTACTTAAGCATTTGGTTAATGAAATTCTCAATTCAGAAATCGGAGGTGAGCTATTGAGCTTCTTGCTTGGAGTAAGTAAAAGCGCTCTCCCATGCAAACGAAATAACAGTTTTGCTACCCCTTACTATTGTCCGATTTTGTGTCAATAGTTTGTTTCGATTTAAATCTGTCTGTCTGCAAGCTGTGTTACCGAGCCACTAGGAAATACAAACTAAAAACGTTTTTTTTATTGGTGCCGATAGTAAGTTCCCTCAAGGCGCTTTACTAACTGACTACCTGCCAAACGAGCTTGGGCCAGTGCCCATTGAATTCGGAAGGCAAAGTTTTTTGTTCGAAAGTCCGTTATTGGCTTAATCTTATCTTTAGACAATATTGAGAAACAAATTTCAATATTTTTTATTTTGGTCCAGTAGTTTTGTTTTTATGCGCTAAAATGTTTTGTTCCTATGACCGCCAACAGTATGCAGACCGTCGCGTGACGTCATAAAACCGTATGTTTGAAACGTTGTAAAATCCAAACTACTGAACCAAAATAAAAAATATTGAAATTGGTTTCTCAATATTGTCTAAAAATAAGATTAAGCCAATAACGGACTTTCGAACAAAAAACTTTGCCTTCCGAATTGCTGGTCTAGCATGAGACTGAGGAATCGCGCCATATCGGGCTTTATATGCGACACACGTTTTTATCGTGCTATCGAAAAGCGCCATCCTGCTTTATCAGGCTAAAGCGCAAAGTTAGATGGCCCTAGTCGAACTTGGGATAATATCTATTTGTATGCAAGGATGCAAAACTATTGTTTGCAGTGAGTGCTTGTGTTGAATACCGAGCTAGCGAAGGTTTCTAAAATTGAGCCACGAGCGTAGCGGGTGAAAATATTTTCATCTCCCAGGTTCGGAAAGTATGCGGTTACTAGTATCATACGATGAGGCAAAAGTAATTTTTTCGAGCTTCGAAATTTGAATGCGACGCCGTATGGTGTAAAGTAATAAAGGAACTCATTTGACTCATCTGTCACTTGCAAAGAAGGAAACTCATTTCACTAACATTTATGTACCTAGTTGTCTATTGTTTTTTGGTGCATCTAACATAATAATTTCCTCGCTTTGTGAGATGAAAAGTTATGTGTTTCGCACGGATGCAATATTATTTTTAATACAGTTGCTCAAAAAGTGGCGTATTGCAGGGACGTATAGCGTTCGGGATGTGGGCTATTACACACGCGTGCTTTTTTTTTACCTTTCCCGCACTAGTGCGTTCTCTTTCCCAACTGTCAAAATAATGTCTATTAAAAAGTAAAACCAACCATGAAGTTTTTACTAAAAGAGTTTTTATGATTCATGCAAATACGTATATTTCTAAAAAGAAGCTACTAATTTGTTTCAATATCAGATTTAATGATTTGATTGAATGAGTTTGGTTAGGTTTCATTTCATTTCATCTCATTAAATTTCATTTTCATTTCATATCAATAAAAAACTTCTACTGAAGACTTGGCTGTATGGGCATAGTTGCCTTTGCCTACCAGAATGGGTGAAGAAAAAAAAACTCTGCTTATATTCTACGGTTGGCGCCATTTTGATTTTTCAGAAATTTTCTTCGCGAGTTTAGTTGTTTGTTGCACAAAATGAGTAATTTCGACCCTAGTTTACACCACCGGAACTCAGTATAATTGCACAAAATGCTTCGGAGAACATTTTACCGGAAAAGTCAAAAATGTCAAGTTAGTTGAGTTTATTGTGTTTTTATTATTTTATTAAATTGCTTCATTTTTTCGCAACTGTATTAAAAATAGTCGTTCAGTACACGTGCGGAACCGTCATTGCAACTTGTTCCGACTGTCAACCCTCGCCTTCGGCTGCGCCTCGGCTCGGGTAGCCATTTGTCGGAACTCGTTGCAATGACAGCCTTTCCACACTTGTAATGAAATATACTATTGTGTCACGTGCTTCTTTATACCACGCTACACTCAGTTTTCTTTTTATGAACCACTCGCTACTTCGATTCAGTACAAGCACTCGCTGCAAACAATAATTTTGCATCCTCGCATAAAATTGTCACGGTGTAGTGTCGCCGAGGCATATGGAGCTCTATATCGCGCAATTATTTCGCTCTAATGTTCACTCATAAACGCTAGTCTAGCTGTGAGAAAAAAAAAGTAAAGCAGAGTTTTATTTTGAATTGAATTGATCAATTCCTAACAAAATCAATTTCGTCCTTTCTTGTATTTTTTTCCGCTGCTAAGTTTTGCAGCTCTGTTTTGCTTTACTGTAATCAAAGGTTGTGAATACAATAGCGTCTAAAATTTTACTAAATTAAAAACTAGCTGGTGTAACCACAACCTATACAGGGTGTTACAGAAAAGTCATGTTGTGCCAAAGGTGTAAGCACCAAAAACTTTTACCATGGGGCCTTTAATAGAATGGAAAAATTACGTGGGACAGGTGATATTATTTTGCCTTTAATAAAATGGAAAAATTGCGTGGGACAGGTGATATTTTTTTCGAGAATTCATGGATATTCATGGTTGTATTACCCATGGTAAAAGATATTTGAATAAATGTTTATGGTGACCTCCATTATCGCAGGGCGTTCTGTAATATTCTGTAGTATACCTTTTGGTAAAATCTCCAAACTGTGATCCCTTACGTCCAAAGTGTATATTTTACTTTACTATTTTCGAACAAAAATTGTGTAGCATAGCTTAAAATACCCATGTTTATTTTTTTATAATTTTTTTATGTGCCATCCAAAATCATGACAATCTAAAACTTACCTTATATTTTGTTACCTCTATTATAATACCTAATATCTGTTTTGCTACAAATCAATCTCATTTTCATGTTATCTACGTTTTTGCGGGAAATTACCACTATTAGTCTACCAATCCACATAAAGCCAATGCTGGGTTTCGGACGGTTAAAATAATACACGAAAATTTCAAATACAATGAAAATACAGTATTTACCTTTCTTCTCCGCATGTTTCTTACACGATCATGTTTCCGAATAGACGTGAAAAGCTCCGATATAGGTTATCAGCCGAGATGTGGGCTTTGTACCCAAGAGCGTGGGACATAGAGGAAACCAGGCGGGCGGGTCTCAGGATGTCATGTCATGATGATGTCATGATGTCACGATGCTCGTGGACGCAAAGTAAACTTCTCGGCAAAAGACCTATGGCGAGGTTGCAACGTAAAGGCTCCTCTACACGTCTACAGAGGCATCTGCAGACGTCAACTCCGGATGCGTCCGCCGACGTGTAGAGGGGGTGATTTGCGCATCTGTGGTAGGTATTTAACGTCTGGAGACGCGTCCGCCTCGAATCCGATGGTTGTCGGTTTTTTGGCACACATCAAAGGGTTTCGGAGCGAACCTCCGGCGTCTGTCCACACGTCTGCCGACGCATCAGTTTGATCGTAGATGCGAATGAGAGTGCACGCGTGCTTCTTGTGGTTTAATTCCCCCCGAAATGACTAATAATATGAGCGCCGAGGAAACTTTTAGGTTTATTGAGCTGTATCAAGCTGAAAACTGTCTTTGGTATTCAAAAAATAAATATTACAAAAATAAAAATGTTGTAAGTAGGTATAATATTAACAATTTAGCTAAGTAGCTATTTCAATTATGTTTTTCTATTGAGACTACTGCAAAACTAATTGGATATCTAACCTACCTAAAATACCTACCAGTACATGACATTATGATGATGTTTACCTATACCTAAATATACTCCGTGCAATTTTAGTGGTTTTAAAGCCGAAGGTATTTTGTTGCACTGGTGATTCTGAGCCAAATTACAAATTTTCATCCCAAAACGCGCGAAAAAACAATTCACTTCTCCATACAAATGGTGGCGATTGGCGATAGCCGTTTGTATCGGGAAGTGTTTTTTTTTTCGCTCGTTTTGAAGTAAAATTTTGGAATTTGGCTCAGAATCACGAGTGCAACTAAATACCTTCGGCTTTAAAACCACTAAAATTCCACGGTGTATAGTACCTACTAAATAAATAAATAGGTGCGGCAGCTACTGTCTCAATATCCATTTTTTAAACGGGGCGAACGCGTGTTTCGTCTGTCGGCAATGAACATAGACTGATCGACTTACAGACGTGTGGACAGCTCGTGGAAATTCATCTGCAGATGCATCTGCCAGCGTCCGCAGATGCATCTGCTGACGTGTAGAGGAGGCTTAAGACTGAGATGTGCCATTGTGTTGTGATAAAGATGACTGTTTTCAAAGAACGAAACCTTTAGCTCTTAATCGAGCAGAGGTACTATACAATTTTCATTGGTTTTGGAATCTTTTCCAAAGCAATAGAGTTCAATTTAACGTGGGATCTATGCTACCACAGCTTGATTAAGGGTTAAAACCTTTCACTGTATCATCGTTGTGTCATAATATTAGAACAAAGTTTACAAATGCTTGTGGTTCTAACTAACCTAACCCAAAATAACTAAACGATTTTCCAGAAGAATTGTGGCTCTAGAAATATTTTGGTTGAGGTGCCACAGCTAAAATATAGAGTTTACTAAATTAGCACTAAGTGCGGAACCACGAATTATGATTCAGAGTCTTCAACATTACCAAACCCTCGCCATCGTTACAGTGAGGTGTCTTATTGAACAGCAGAAAGGATGCATTTTACTTTCATCTTGCACACTTTTTTTTAACCCGACAAACTCGAGTTCTTTGCGTTGGTTTGGTATTAATAAGATCATGTATGATAATGGTCATAAAGTTTATTTTACCAGTCTCATTTTATAATTTGTAGAGCTTCAGTTTTGTTCGAGGACAAGAATTTTGCGGACATGATCACATGACTGATACGGCGCCGATAGCGCAAAGCATCGACGGGCATTTTCGTCTCGCCTTTGAGTATAGTTCTCGCCAAACATCTAGTCCGCTCTGAAGTATACACACACTAACTATCCGCTACACCGTTTTTATATCTCACACATAATCACCCTCTCTCTCATACACACACATTCCCTCGTACTCACCCCCACACACACACACACACACACACACACCCTCTCTCTCTCACACACACACACACACACACACACACACACACACCCTCTCACACACACACACACACACGAACAAACTACCTCACTCATTCGTTACGTACGGTATATTAAATTTAAATATAAGTTTTAAAAAACAACTTCAGAGCGGACTAGATGTTTGGCGAGAACTATAACACCATTTCAATTTATGCAGTAATATAAAGCTAGATGGCGCTAGTTGTGTCCGCGGAAATCCTGCTAGGGGAGCACAACGTCACGATAAAAGTTTTAGCCCGCTATCGCGTAGCGGTATCTCGTTTTATTTCACTGATTAAACCGAGATGCCGCTATCCAATAGCGGCATAGGTACAACTCTCCTATCTAATCCCTAGGTTACAATAAGTCTGAAGTCATATAGTTAGTATTTTACACTCAGCATCAAAAAAATTGCACATTTAGCAACAGTGACTACGAAAACCTTTCATTCCTTCAAACGAAACCAAATTCAGAGGGATTTTTTTTTGGTATCAATAGAATGGTAATGAAATAGACTATAGAAATAATGAAAATTATTTTGTGTTTTTCTTTATCAGGGCCGAAAAAAAGGACAAGTTTATTGCACAAAAAAAAGATACGAAACTAATAGAGATGTGAAGCATTATTTTCAATACGCTTATGAATTTATCACAAAATTCTGTTACTCTGGGTGGTATTCATGAACGATACTTAAACTGAATTTAAACAGAGTTCAGACTGTCGATAAAACAGTGCATGTTTTGATATGATGGGAGGGATATTCAAATCAAAACATGCACTGTTTTATCGACAGTCGACACTACTAAACTCTACTTAAACTGAGTTTAAACAGAGTTCTAGGAGCGTTCTAGTTTGAACTGAGTTTAAACAGATTTTAAGTAGCGTTCTAGTTTGAACTGAGTTTAAGTAGCGTTCTAGAATACCACCCTAAAACTCAGTTGTACCTAAAACTACCTCCCTTTGGCCTGATAACAGCGCTTCCATGCGATCTCTCATGAACCTGCAGGTTTCATGACTTTACCAATACTATTTTTAAATTCACGTACCGAGAGATTTATTTTGTTTATGAAACGACTCAGTGCTAAAAAGAATGAACAAAGGCCTAGAGCTCCTGAAAACCATAAAGCGGAGGAAGATGCAATATTTTGGCCACGTAATGCGCAACGACAAATATAACCTTCTGCAACTGATTCTGCAAGGGAAAATACAGGGGCGCCGAAGACCTGGGCGCCCAAAAACATCATGGCTGCAAAATCTCGCAGAATGGTTCAACACAAGCCACTCACAACTCTTCCGAGCCGCAACATCACGGGCCAAAGTGGCCGTAATGATAGCCGACCTCCGATAGGAGATGGCACCAAAAGAAGAAGATGAAATGAATCAATTATTGTTTATTTTAAGGTCGTCGTACTTATGTTCTTTTCATTGATACCTCACAATCGGTTTCAAATAGGAACAAAAGTTGTTTGAAGTATTTTTCAAAAGGTGCAACTTTTTTGATGCTGAGTATATTATAGCCACTATGTGCTAAACCTCTTGGTACTGGACGTTTTGCTAATACGGTGATTTTTGAGAAATCTATACAATTTCCCCCCTATGTTCTAATTGAAGGTTTTCACTTAGGATTCTTTCGTCTTTTTAGTGTAAAATTATTATGATGTGTTTTAAAATATGTTTTCTTACGAATGTTATTCTACTTATTATAATTTTGTGTGTTTTAGTGGATTGTTTCCTTTTTCCCTTTTCAATGAAAAAATGTCTGGTTTGCAAGTTGAAATAAGCCTAAATCAATCACAATCTCATTTTAATCGGTTTTACTATAAAGTTTTTAGGATGAACCGGACTCGTTTCTCGCTCATTTTCTGTATAAAAAAACCATTCTTATCCTCCTACTAATATCCAGTGAACTTTTGAATGAAAAGGGAATATTCAAATTTTGCATGTTTTTAATGTTTGCATGTTCTTACTTTGCATGTTGTAATTGTCCAAGTATTAGGATATTGTAATGAAAGTTTCAAATGTTTTAGTATAGAAATTGACACTGCTTTGTGGTTTTGTGTAACGCACCTAACATCTGTTTGCTTGCAATAAATACATCGAAAAATAAATCTTTGCATGTTTAATTTTATTATGTCTGCTTTATTTGTTACTCGGACCTGAAAATCAGCCCCTTTACCCCTGACGCAATTTTTTCAATATGGCGCAATTTACAAAAATCTATATATCACGAATTAAGACGCATTTTATATTTTTACTGTAGAAAAAAGGCTTACATTTGAATAAAAATTACGAAGTATATAAAATCAAAGCATGATTATGCGAATTCAATGATAAGTTAATTTTAAAACTTGTCAATCTGACCGCAATAAACCCTCAGGTTGGTGTTATAGGTTATATGGACATTACAGTATTTGGAGTAAGAGTAAGATGTAGCCTGTACAATTGTACATGTCCCACTAGCTGGGCAAAGGCCTTCTCTCAGAGAGAGAGTTCGAGCTTAATCACCACGCGTGCTCAATGCGGGTTGGCGATTTTTGCGTTGAGGGTATAATGCCTCAAACGTTCAGGTTTCCTCACGATGTTTTCCTTCACGGTCAGCGAGTGTAGCGAGGGACAGTATTTGGAATATAAGGTTTTTGGAAATTATATTTTCACGAGTACACTGACTTGATCACGTCACGATCTTGTTTTTATTTAGACCCCTTATGTTCATTAGATAAGTACGGAGGCTACCTTGTCGTTTTTCTGGTAAGCATCCCTTAACTTAAATATGTGTGCACATTATTTTGGACTCTATATCCAGTATAACATGTTTTTTTGATTCTTTTTAGGGAAAGGCGCAGACGCCAGAACTTGAGGAACTGAACAGCAAGTTCAAGACGAAAATGGAGGATCTCTTGTACGTGGAAGATGACGAAGAGGATCTGAAATAAGTCTTCAGTCCTATACGATAGAGAGGTTCATGGACTGTACATATAAAAAGAAGGTATTTGATTATGGTAGGAAAATCTATAGTTATTTCAGCAAGGCTCCGAGCGCACCTAAATTTGTCCTTTGTGGCGTTGTAAAATAGGTAGCTTTTATCGCATGCGTCATAAGTGCGAGTATTGATCAAAACGGTTTTCGGTAAGTAAGTACTTTCCAACCATCTTTTTTTACTATTTTTCGCCAATATACCTAACATCTGTGTACCATCAGCAATATTCTAGAGGTGGTAGCGAAATTGGTAAAAGAAAAATAGTTTTGCAATAAAAATAATATTGATATTGATAAAGTCTAAAAGAATACGTAAATAAATATGAGCAAAGTTAAGATAGTCAGGATAGCATTATTCTTCTCACTTTTAGCATTTTCCTTATTGAGATCCAATACAGATCATTATTTCAGTATAAACAGATAAATAGTGTTTCACTTTTATACTCTTGTTATATTTGCGATATCCTTCCTGTAAATAGCCGACTAGATAGCTATAAGTTAAACCTATGTAGATAATAAAATATTATTAATTCTAAGTCACCAGTAGTAAAGGTTTCATGGTCAAAACGTGGTCGGAAAAATCGCCGATCCATACGTATTAGGGCCATCTGAGATGGGGTTTTGACAATACAATTTTGTATCATACCGTTTCTCTTCTAAAGGGTGAGTTTTTGCTCGTTAGCCAAAGGTTAAGAGATCTTTCTACTTCTACTCAGCAGTAAGTGAGGAAGATGTAACAAGTAAGGCCAAAAAACAAAAAAAATCGTCTTGAGCTGCGGTAACAGAGAGGACCTGGCGCTGATTCATAATGTCGGATAGTGATAGAAGTGTTGAGTTGAAAGAAAGTTGCGATAGATGCGATTAGATAGAAACAAGGTGCGCTAAGCTCGAGATGGAGCTGCGGAACGCAGACCAAGCCAGGCACCGATACTGGATGTGGATGCTACTCCAGAAGGCCAACGCCGACACAACCAGCAAGCAGTCGCTTCTGGCTGGACAATCGAAGCCGCCGACGTCAACCACCGTCGCTGCTAGCACGCAGACTCCGCCGCAGGCGACTGAAGAGGAGGAGGAAGCGTCCACGGTGACGGAGTCCTCGCCAATGCTCCCGCCCTCTAGGGACCCTTCCTCCGGGCGGGCCACAGGAATGTGCAGGCGGAGAGTTATCGCCGATAATGTCGCACTTCCCGCAAGGGAAGTGGAGGGTGGGGGTCAGCTCTTGACTGGAGGGGTGGCATGGCAGCCGGTGTTCCAGCTGGAGCAACTGCGGATGGCAGAAAAACACGCAGCCCTTGCGCGCGCAGACATGCCAAAACATGAGGGCCCAGTGCATGATGTGCGGCCAAGAGATTAAAAACTTCAAACTGCACTATGCCCGTCACCACCCCGGTGTCTACATGGGAAAAAACACTCTGGGATACCCATAGAACACATAATGGGGCCCGTCCCTGTTTTTCTTCAGGACGGCCGAGCTCAGAAGGCGTTGTCCCTCGGAATATACGTTAAACACTTCTGAGGCAGATTCCGGGGCTCGACTAGTCCCTCGGGTCGTGCACTGGACTCAAACTTGTGGGAATCGCGCGGAATGTCTAGGGCGGCACTCTGTTCGCCCTCGGCCTGCCGCACAGTACACGTTCCAATAGCAGGACAGAGGTAGCACAAACAACTATTTCGTAAAAGTTTTGGGGCCAATAATATAGGGGAAAATGGGGAAAATAATAAACTTTTCCATACATTTTATACTGGCAGCCAGTTGCCATAGAACAGCTGGTTTATCCATGGCTTCGATTTTTTGGCTCAATAGTAAAACGTTGTTTATAATGATCAGAACTTCCTCTCAAACTTCGGCTAACGGTTTTAAAAACTACCCTGTAGAATGATGGCGATCCCGATGGATTAGTTGTTGGGGTTGACCGATAGTCATTAGTTTGTTTTAAATCTTTTATTGGATGGGACTGCTACATTGCTTAAATGTTATTGTATTGTGTTATGCACTGTTGAATTTGACTATACCTATATTCTGTGTATAGGTATTATAACGTGCGGGGTAAGTTTGGTTCGGTCTCTTACATATAAAATTATACCCAGCCCCTGCGGTACGGTACCACGTAATTTTTTTTTATCCCGCCTTCGACTAGCGACATTTTGCTTTATTAACCGACTTTAAAAATTATGTTTTATTTTTATATTTGTTTCCTCAATTTTTTTTTCTTTGATTTCGATGATTCTTTTTTTTAGTTATAAAAATGTGTGGTCCTATAAAAATGGTGAAGATCTGATGAAGAACTTTGGAGATGGAGAACGGAACTCTTCAACGGACGGCATCAGATCGCTCGGGATCAGTGCAGTAGCTTAATAACAGTGCTCCTTTTCTCCAGTGAATTTAGTTTTTTTAAATTATTGTTAATTATTTATTCCCTAAGGTAAAACAAGATGGCGCTACTCTATAGCGGGTTATTTTTTTGTTGTCGTCTAATGGTGCTATTAGGGCTTTCCTAATCAAAAGTTTTAGACTTGTTCAGAATCACCAAAATAAAAATAATCTCAAATTGTATATTATGAAGAGGCCGACTAGCATATTCTGTGCACTAAGTAGATAGGAGAAGCTAGTTGTAAAGGCGTCAATTATTGGTGTTTTTATTGTCAAAAATAGAAAACCTTAGGTCAAACCAAAAAAAGAAAGTGGGAAATTAGTTTGCCGATGACAAAGATAGTGCGATGTCTTTGAGCAGAAGCGCGACTAAAGCCCGTAATATCAATCACAGTTTAAACTCAGACCATAGATTAAACCTCGCATTTTGTATGAAAATTAATCGGTTTAAACCTTTTTGGTTTAAACTGTGATTGATATTACGGGCCTTAGACATACTGAACGAATACGGTTAATTTGACGTTTGAAAAGTGAGATTGGAGATTGGAGTAACGGCGAAACTGCCGCTTAGTTTGATCTAAAATCTTGGTTACATTGGTGTCATAAAATAGTAAAATAAATTAATTGTTTATGTGTGTACACACATTGCCGACGTGGGCCTTCAGACCGCTAAACTTAAGTGGAAGAGCTTATTCTGTAAAAAAAACCCGCACATTTGCTAGTCCTAAAAACTTTTATTTGCGGGAAAATATAAATATATTTCGATAAGAGCTATTTTCCAGCAAATAAACCGGTTTTGAGGACTAGCAACTGAGCGGTTTTTTTTTTACAAAATAAGGACACTGGGCTGGCCATGTTAGCCGAATGCACCCGATTATGTGGGCGAGGTGGATCAGGTACCCTGCAGCGAGACACTAATATACCTACCTACAGGCTACATATTTTTTAAATATATTGTTTATTATTATTATTGAGATGATTCGTTTGTGATAATTAAATTGGATTTGTAGAGTCCGTCCAAAAACTCCCACACATTGTATTTAGCATAGAGTTAATGTATTTTTCGTGCATTTAAATATGTTTTATTCCTATTGTTATTTCTTTATAGCTTTATTAGCCGTGTTGTAGAGTTATATTTGCATCGGGGGGTAAAAGCCACTATAGTTGGATTAGTTGAACCTAACTCTGAATGATACTGTATTATTTTAAACTTCGAGTTACTATTTTTGTGCAATACCTACTGTGTAAAATGACTGACCTTTTTTAAGACGACGTACGTCTCACAACTAGCGCCGCCAATGGAAAAAAAATCATATCTTTTTTTTGGATTTGTTTTTAGCAAAAAACGCTCCTGCGATTCCTCAACGCGAGGCTTAACTATTTTTAGGACCTAAGGTTTGGATTCCAGATCCTAGAACTTAAGAATGCAATCCTGGAATTCAAACCTTAGGTTCTAAAAATAGTTAAGCCTTGCGTTGAGGAATCGCAGGAGCGTTTTTTGCTAAAAACGCATCCAAAAAAAAGATATGATTTTTTTTCCATTGGCGGCGCTAGTTGTGAGACGTACGTCGTCTTAAAGTGCCACCCAACGGGTATTTCTATATGCGCAATTTGTAAGTTAGTGGAGTCATTCCCATTAGGTGGCTCTTAAAACTTAGGCTATGGTGGTAAAAAGGCATGTTTTTAATCACATTAATAAGTTAGAAAATTCGCGTGATCGTAGATGGTATGTAACTTTTGGTAGAGAGCTTTTTTTACATTAAAATCTTTTAATTACATTAAAATTATATTAAATAGCAATAGAAAGAAAATTTTGACCGAGACCTGGAATTTAAAAATATTTTGTATAGCACTGGATTAAAGACCACAAGGTAAGCGCGAAAATCAAATAAAAGTAGAGACCACAAGTGCTGTAGTATGGACTCTGCCTAAATTTTTTTCTGTGAGTTAATCGTGTAAAAAAATCCGCACAGTTCCTAGTCCTCAAAACAGGTTTATTTGCGGGAAAATATTAAACAATACGTTTATTTCGATAAGAGCTATTTTCCCGGAAATAAACCGGTTTTGACGACTAGGAACTGTGCGGTTTTTTTTTACACAAAAAGCACAATGTTCTATCTATGTCATAATAAAAATAACCAACTGGAGTATCTCATGTAAAAATACATAAAAATATATACCTATCTGTGAAATGCACTAGTCATAGTAGTCATGTTAAAATCAAAATTACTATATTATAAAAGATCCTGTCATACTTCAGGGGTATTCTAGATGTGGGGCCAACCCTTCATTGCATAAAAAAATATCAGGGGCCTTAGCCTGTAACGCAATGGTGTGTCGATGGCGTCCCAGCTGACTGACAAAACCGGGGTTTCCTCGGTTTTCTCCTACAACCAGAGAACTAATCCTCTAGAATTTTAATCAGAATATTCTTTGCTGTAGAACAAAAACATTAAAAGGACCGACAGCATTAATAAATCGTAATTAAAGCCGTCAACTGAGAGCCTATTTTGGCACCATTGCTTTACAGCTGTGGGCCCCTGCCATAGTAGACTTCTATCTTACTAGAGTTGTACCTGTTTTGATGGTCATTTGGACCTCCTGAGGTATGGCAGAACTTTTTTGTAAATCCTCTAGGGACCTATTATAGTCATAATGCCAAACGATGGTTAATAAATTCAGCCTGGTACATCAGTAGAAGTCCTGAAAAAGTACAATCAGAACTACATATTTACCATGGTCAATGGAAATGTAAGGATCTATGTCAGTTGTATGGTAGTTTAGCCTTCAATCATCGGCCACGTTAAGCGTTTATTTCCGCAGATCTATCGTTTGACAATATCTCTGTAATTAATTATAGAGTTTACAGTCGACCGCAAGTTAAAACGACCTTTGAGACTTTATATTATAATAAGGTCGACTGTATTTTAAATAAATACGAATCTAAAATTGAAGATTTTGAGACATTGCTGTAATAAAATTTTACATTTTTTAAAACCTATTTTGTTTTTTGTCTACTCAGTGCCGATTCTGTAAAAAAGACAGTTAAAAGACCTTTTATGGGTATGGGTTTCGAAATGTTCGAGCGCTATACCAGTAACTCAGTTTATTAGGTTTTTATTGGGGTCAGGCAAACCGCGAAGCATAGGGTAAAACGTTCGTGTGGTATTGACAACACAATAATGGCTCTTTTACACGATCAAACTGACTGGTACTTAGTGTTACTGTTATGCATCTAATGATCAAGCGGTAGATACCTAGGTAATCCGTATTCCCATAACATAACACGTAATGGATTGACACAGTTATTGTGCTAATCCGTTACCGGTTTCAACAGGTATAAGGGGAGATAGGTTCTACCCCCTAGAACTAATAAATAATCAAATAAAAGCAACCTTATCGCTAACACAATAAGGATGACTTTTCGTTTACGAGTTTCTTAAAGCAAACATATAGAAAGAAAGCCTATAATATTATCTGAGCTTGGCATGACCACAGCTCAGCTCGCACTACCTTTTATATTGTCCTGTGACCTAAGTAGGTTTGGTACAGGTAGCGTAGTATAGAGCAATGACCAGAGATCAATTGTATGAAGTAATTAGTACTGACAGGTGACCTGGAGGTGATCTGGACGTCTACTGGTAGGGGTAGAAAAGGGGGTTCAGCACTAATTGGATTGCAGGGGGTATTATATAAGGGCGGGTGGCAATTCGAGCGCGCAGGAGTGGCGTTGCCGCCAGCCTCGGTGTGTTATCTTGTGAGTAGATACCTACTTTTATTTTCCTTTTCGTGTTATCATTGTATTTGTATTTTTTTTTTAACTGTGATCTAGAGAACTTGTGAGTAAACAGTTTTATCCTACCTACAGGCTACTACTGTTTCGCATGTGTGAGGTGCTAGTTTCAATTCCCGGAGAAGGCATGTACTAGGCAAACTTACGCAGATTTGTGAATTTATCAACGACGGAAAACAATGTGAGAAAATGGTGTTTCTGTCTACTTCTCTATCATGATACTGAATACTCCCCTCCGGACCTCTTGTAGTACCATGGTACTAGTTGTACTACTTGGCCCCACTTGTACTATTGATGGTATTTGATACACCGCTGTCTATAGGTAGACAAACCGTGTGAAACTTACCTACTGGTTTATAGGCAGCAACTAACATATCCACTTTTTCGCACAATTAAAATGTTATGGTCTCTAAAGATGATTATGAAAGTAGCGTGGCGTGAAATGCACAATTTTTACACTTCTTTCAATGTTGAAGCCAAACTGAGCAGTTTTTGTTGAACAATTTTTATTTAATGACGATAAAATAGTATTGTTTTAATTATTCTTTATACTTCATTATACTAAGCTGATTTGTTTTTCTGGTAGACAAACCAGTGGTACCTACCTACTACCCAAAAAACTAGAAGTTTTATATTTCGTAAACGGTTACTTTTATTTATGTCGATGTAGGTAGCCGACTAGTTTCGTTTCTCATCAAGTAAGTTTAACCGTTTACGAAATACAAAATGTGCAGTGCTTATGAAAGTTTAAGTGTAAAAACTAGAAGTTCTAGCAAATCTCATAATAAGCTGAATAATTATCTCAGTTGAGCTAATAAAATAAAATAAAAACTGAAAATTTGGACTTTCTCTCCTTATTTTGTATTTCGTAAACGGTTAAACTTACTTTTATTATGTCGGTGTAGCCGACTAGACACCGACATAATAAAAGTAAGTTTAACCGTTTACGAAATACAAAATGTGCAGTGCTTACGAAAGTTTAAGTGTAAAAATTTCTCTCCTTAGTTAAGATGAAATACGTCTCACAACTATCGCCGCCAATGAAAAAACAAATCATATCTTTTTTTTTGGATGCGTTCTACCAGATTCAAGTGCCTAACCTGTCAAGTGACAATTGAATTAGGTCATGTCAGACTGTATCGGGTGAGGGCCGTGGTTATTGTCCCTTCTCTGTGTGGATTAGAACATTCCACTGCTATGGCTTCACGCAACTGGCTTACATAGAGCTGGATGGTTGACAAGCCAACTAAAGTTAGGCTTTTGTATCTAGGTCTGGGTCAATGCAGGGTAATTTTTAAATAGCTTTATTCCTGAAACACGTCAACGTCCAAAATTATTTAATATATTGTGATTACAACGACTTTAGTGAAAGCGTATTTTTACCCATACAAAAAAAACTTTTCTACAAGTTTTTTTTTGCAAACTTTGCGGCTCGTTGTTTCAAATAGGAGCAGGAGAAGCTGGAGAGGTGGTAGAGAGTGGAGGGGCACGAAAGCGAGCAGCGCAGGCAGCGTTGAAATGGCACAAAGGCAAACTTTTTAACACTAAGAAACGTTCAATAAATAAAAATTTCGAGCTATTCGAAAAGTCGTAGAAGAAAAGTTGTTGGAAATCACATTTAAAAGTTGACGTGTTTCAGGAATAAAGCTATTTAAAAATTGGGTATACCTAGCTTAGTATGAGTGGAGGGTACTTTAGTTGGTTTCCGACCCATGACGCGCTTATTGGTAACTTTTGCCTATCGGCAAGATGAGGGTCAACTTAGCAAAAGGTGCAATTATTACATGTTTTTTTTTTTTATTAAGAAGATGAGCTTGCCGGTGGCTACATTCTCCACCTCCACAAACGAGGCGACTTAAGACGACGTTAAAATAAAAATAAAATCTTAACCCGAGTGGAAAAAAGCATATTCGGACGGTTGATCTTCACTTCGACGGATTGGTTGCAGAGTTGATAGAGACTACCGGAGGGGGCGGGCGCTGCCTCACGACATAAACCGTCGCCATGCCAGAGAAAAAGGACTTGGAGTGTGTAAGTATCTATTTTTTTAAATTATTTCACTAAGAAAGCGGGTTTTCTTTTTGTATTTCACTAAGTAACGTTTACTTATATATGATACGAATGCCATGCGGCGACCGCGCGGTGCGGTGCTATTATATTATGGCAAGATAGACTCTATTTAGTTAGCAGCTACGTTTACAGGGAGGGTAGACAACGAAAGCCGTCCGCGCGGTTAGGGGATTACGAGAAATTTGAACGTTGCTACCTTATTCCCTTGTAAACAAAGTTCACTTTAGCCATAACAGCTGAACGCCCGAGCGCGAACATTTCGCCTTCGAACGTCTCGTTTGTATGGATATCGTATTCTTGGAGGAGTAATTTAAATAACCCCAATATCTGTATTATGTATTGTAGGACCAAAATAATCTCTGGCTTTTATCACTGAGCTATCGAGCGAATACCTATCTAAGTAGGAACCTGTCGATTCAAGAAGACTCCATCTGAAGCTTTATACTTTACAACCCAATAAGTTAGTTAAGCAAATATAGCCAGAATGTCGAGGGTTTAGGTCCTTTGTAGCCCCAGATTTTTTTAAATCTCGATTCTCTCTAATAATTATATTGATAAGTAGGTAGTCTCAGGACATGTACCTACCAGTATAGGTAAATACATTCAGTGAAAATAAACTTGATGACCCAGGGCGACCCTGATCTGGAGTTCGTCCGCAAGCCGATGGAGCTGCCCGTGCTGCCAAAGGCCCTCAACTATGAGGAGAAGAAATACCTTCTGGCTGTCGAGAGGGGCGACATGGCGAATGTCAAGAGGTGAGGTGGGCAGATAAAACCTTGGTGAAAAATATTAAAATTACAGAATGCCCCGTACGAATTTCTAGATCCGCACTTGACCATTCTAACCATTCATCGTCTTTTGATTTCACTCCACGAACTCTACAATATTGATGACATAGACTCTACGACTCTACAATTGACTCTACGACTCTACATCAATTCTAAATTGATTCTGAACTGGCCACTACCAAGTAGTAGGTACTTAGTGGCACAAAAGTAAGTATCAAGCTTTCGATCAGTGTGCTTATTGAATAAGCACATAGGTCGTGTGGCTATATGCTATGCCGGCAGCTAATTAAACTAGGCAAACAACTACTTATCAGATGCATTAAACCACAACAACCAATGACTCGTCTATAAGGTGCCACAGGACGCTGTATAAAAAAAATCTCATTACGTAAATGGATGGTTGGTTCAAAGCCCCCAAAACGTAACAAACCACAACTTTCCACCCCAGGATCCTTCAGAAGGCCCACCGCCAAAAGCACATAGAGGTGAACTGCGTGGATTCCCTCGGCCGCGGAGCCCTGACCCTGGCCATAGAGGGCGAGAACATGGAGATGGTGGAGCTGCTCATCATCATGGGCGTGGAGACCAAGGACGCACTGCTGCAGGCCATCAACGCTGAGTTTGTCGAAGCGGTCGAGCTGCTGTTGGAGCATGAGGAGATTATCCACAAAGAGGGGGAGCCTTACGTGAGTATTATGAACGAAGACACCAACACCCAGGAGCAGATGGCGCCCGCGTTGGGCCTCGTCCTTGCATCGGTGTGTTGCTTAGGGGTGTGGACTGGTCATTCATTTGGGAGTATTATTTCTCGTATGACGCGTCGGCAGGTGTTCCCAACTACGGCCAAGTATAGGGCAGCCTAGACTGTGACTACATCTTTGTATGTTTTCCTTCTTCTTCTCGAGTCGAAAGCATTTTAGCTTTACGCGCGGCGCGCGCAAAAAGTTGCCGACTCAACAGCGCTGGATTACGCCTCTCTGAGCTCCTGCCAGCTGCATCGTTGAGAGCAGGGGTAGGTAAATAGTTCCCTAGCAAGGCCAAAATTAAGAAAAATAAAAAGAGCTCTACGTCCCTGATGATAACGATGAAGAGGTTATTTAAATACACTTTCAAGTTCCTCACACTGCATCCTTTGTCTCCTCAGAGTTGGCAGAAAGTGGACCCGAACACTGCTCAGTTTACGCCGGACGTGACCCCTCTGATGTTGGCGGCGCACAGGAACAACTACGAGATCATTAAGATCCTGCTGGACCGCGGGGCGACACTGCCTAACCCTCATGATGTCAAGTAAGTGGAGACTTGGGCTTGGACATGAGGTCAGTGGACAAGGACTAACTGCGAACTTCCGGTGACTATAAATGTCAAATGAGTACCCAGGTAAGGTTTGATAAAGGTGAAGGACAAATCAAGAGTCAGCACATCTCTAACAGAAGACCAGAAACAACTAAAGATCTCAACATCCTGCTGAACCGGGGAGCGACGCTGCCTAAGCCATGATGTCAAGCAAGGGCGTCGCCAGCCGATGGCGCAGGGGGGGGGGCAAGTTGAATTTACCTACTACAATTCATACTTTTCTCATTCTCTATGAATGAGAAATTCTCTATGAATGAGAAAAGTAGGTATGAATTGTAGGTAAAGTCGATAGCACATGAAGCTTTTCACTCACTACGAGCCTTACTGTGACGTCACGAGCGTCAATGACACTAGTCTTCGTTACGCATATCGATTATAAATAAAATCAACAAGTTATCTCCGACCGTTGTGAACTATCGCAAAGTATTGTTTTCCTGTTCGTGAGTGTGCACAAGTGTTGGTGTGTTCCAGCGCGCTATAAATCTAGTACTTTAGCCCCGAGCTAATTAGACCGATCTCTTCAATTAATTCAACTACCTACCCCAAGTTTAATTTTATTTTTTTATGGGCAAGCTGAAATTCCTAGTGCTCTTGGTGTTGTGTGTGACTAAAATTTTGGTCTAATATTTATAAAGTGCAATAATACGAACTAATTAAACAAATATTTTTTTCCAAACATTATCAGCGCCATCTAGTATTTTAGCGTCTTACTACGCATACTAGTGAGAACTTTTCTACTACTACACATTGATTGGCGAACCATGGCTCCGAATTGTCTCACCTGTGGCCGCTTTGTATCGCGGGCAGATGGCGTTACTTGTTCCGTTTGCGGAGCATATAATCATCGTGATTGTTTATGCCGCAACTGTATAGACAAACGCCCCAGGGATTCTACTGCTAGTACTGCTACCACCTCAGACACGCTGATCTCGAAGGGTGGTGATAGCGAGGAAATGGACACTTCCATCAATGCCACTGCTGCGAACATCACAGTTGAGGTGGACGACGCCTTGGAATTTCGTCTTTTTCGTGAGGAAATGCGCGCCACTCGAGAGCAGATGGCAAAGTTGGCATCCCAAATGGCAATTTTCTCAGCCGCGCTATCTGATACCAATCTTCGCATTGATAGAGTGGAGTCCCGTGTTGAGAAGATGGAGAAGAGTTTGACACACGTAAATCTTCTACAAAATGCTATCGATGACTTAAAAGTTGAGCTTAATGATAAAGATCAAGAGATCCTTTTAAACGATATTGAAATATCGTGTATACCCGAAACGATGGGCGAAAATCCATCACACATAGTTTCACTTGTAGCCGTCAAGCTGGGAGTGGAGTTGGAGATGCGAGATCTGGTACACGCTGTCCGAGTTGGCCCTGTCCGTGCCGCCGTAGACGCTGCGGGAGCTGCACCTCGCCCTCGGCCGATCGCCGTCCGACTGGCGAGGCGGGCGCTGCGCGACGACTTGCTCCGGCAGGCTCGCGTGCGCCGCAGCGTCACCACTGCGGAATGCGAACTCCCCGGCCCCCCTCGCAAATTCTACATCAACGAACGCCTTACGCGCCAGAACAGATTGCTTTTTAACAAAGCCCGTGATTTGGCTAAGCAAAGAGGATGGCGATTTGTATGGACACGTGAGGGTCGCATCTTGGCCCGTCAAGAGTCCGGGAAATCTTCGCAGCGCATAAGAACTGAGGCCGATTTGGAGCGTGTTTTTGGCGGTGGTTTTGTTGGCTCAGCTTCTGAATCTTTTGAATCGGCTCGTTTACAAGCAAACTAATTTAAAGGCTCTTAAAGCTTTCATCAATGTTTTAAATAAATTACCGATGATTGTTAATACGTGTAATAAAATCAGTTTTCATACATTTTGTAATAGTTTAATTATTTATGGAGTATCGGTGACGTTGTGTGTTATATTTGAAATTCAGATGCAAATATATTATCAGGGTTATAATGCAGCAGTTTTGGTAAAATCAGTGAAGGTTCCAATTATAATTAATTTGGCTTTAATTAAATTCATTGTAGGTTACGTAAACAATTTTGTTAGGATTTTTGGCTGGATTTTTAACATTGTTGGATGTTTGAATTTTTCTACACATGGTTCAATTCAATTCAAAAATGTTTTTACAATGTTATCATGGTGAAGCTAAAGTATTTAAAGTTTGGTCTGTTTAATGCTCAGTCACTTGGCACCAAGCATGACGAGTTTCTAGCCGCACTTCAACGCCACTCCCCTGATATTTTGGCGATAAATGAAACGTGGCTTCATGCCGGACAAGATACTAGGGCGCCGTCCGCCCCTGGGTACCGGTTACGTCATGTGCCTCGGCCGCGGTCCGTGGCTAGCAAGGGTGGCGGGGTCGGTTTCTATATTAAAGATGGCATCAATGGCAGAAGTTTGGCTCACCCGCCTTCCCAGGAATATATAGAACAAATGTGGATGTCATTTAATATAAATTCCAACAAGATTGCTGTAGGTACCGCTTATAGGCCTGATTGGGTTAAGATAACAGATTTTTTGGACGCTATCACTGATTCAGTAGTGGCTTTCTCTCACTATGACATTTTGATTTTGTTGGGTGATTTCAATATTAACCTATTAGACGTAGACTCTAGTGGAGCCAAAAAATTGGGGGACTTTTTTAAACATACAAATATTCAAAATCACGTGATACAGCCCACTCATTTTACAGACACAAGTGCGACTCTAATAGACTTGATCTGCTCGCGAGCTATACCTCATAATGTTACTGTTGACTATATTCCGGACCTGAACGCTCATGCAGTGGTCCTCATCGAGTTAAAGATTAAAAAACCGAAGCCAGAACCCAGAGCAATAGTATTTAGACCTTTGAAGCATGTCGACCGAGAGGCTTTCGACCGTTGCATTGCTCAAATTGATTGGAGTGGTTTGGATCTTGCCGATTCAGTTGATGAAATGTGTCTCAATTTTAATAATCTATTACTAGACGTGTTTGATATATTTTCTCCCGTAAAAAGAAAAGTCTTGACAAAGCCAGTCACACCTTGGCTTACTAGTAATGTACGTTTAATAATGAAACTGAGAGATGAGGCACATGCCGTTTTTCGCAGAAATAGGTCTGACTCTTCCAAGGTAACGTATAAGGAACTCAAACGCTTGGCTAACTCGTCATTGCTCCAGGAGAAAAGAGCATACTTTCAACATCACATTAATGGCAACCTTAAGGATTCAAAGCAGCTTTGGAAGAACTTAAAGGAAACTTTAGGTGTAAACTTTAAGGCATCTGCGCAAATTCCTGATCATTTCAATGACCCAGATGAACTAAACAAACATTTTTTAAATATTCCCGGAAAACGGGATGTATCTTTTTCTGAACTAACGTTTTATGAATTCCACCGATTTTCTTCAACCGCGCCAAATTTTAGGTTCTCTACTGTAGATGAAACTTTTATTTCGCATATAATTTTTCTCATAAGATCAAATGCGCAAGGAGTCGACTGCATTACGATGGATATGCTCATTATGACTTTGCCCACAACTCTTAGTGTTATAACTAATATAATTAATAGATCTCTTATGTCAAACACTTTTCCTAGTGTTTGGAAAACATCACTAGTAAAGCCTATACCTAAAACTACAAATCCATCGCTTACCAGTGAGTTACGACCTATCAGTATTCTTCCTTATTTATCAAAGATCTTAGAAAAAGTCGTATATGCTCAAACGGCTGCCTACTTAGAAAGAAATGGTATCCTCCCTGAGCTTCAATCGGGTTTCAGGAAAGGGCGTAGCACTAACACTGCCCTTTTGGGAGTAGTCGATGATATTCTGTCAGCACGTAATGAGGGGCAGGGAACAATCTTGGCTCTACTTGATTTCTCGAGGGCATTTGATTGCATTAATATCGACCTAATGCTTTCTAAGCTCTCATACTATGGCTTCGATGTGAACACGGTTAAGTGGTTTGATAGCTACTTGAATGGTAGACAGCAGCAAGTTGTACTACATAAGCAAAATGGTACGAGCCTTAGATCTAAACTTAGTAATTGCTGTAGCGGTGTTCCCCAGGGATCTATTCTTGGTCCCTTGTTATTCATCCTCTACAGTAGTGACATAGTAAAGTGCATAAAAAGCTGTAATTATCACTTGTACGCTGACGATCTGCAGATATATATCTCTTGCACTCCATCGGATGCTAATGATGCTATATCCCAGCTTAATGCCGATCTGGAACGAATCTCATCGTGGTCCACCAGGAATGCCCTTGTTTTGAATCCCACTAAGTCAAAATTTATGATTTTGGGCAGCACCCATCAAATCACGGGCATTTCTTCTGCCGAATCTCGGGTTTCTATCGGGGGCGTGCTGGTTGAACGGGTGCATCAAGCTAGAAATCTTGGATTGGTCATGGATGAGGAGCTACGATTTGAGGCACACGTTGCAGAACTTACGCGAACCTGTTTCTATCGTTTAAGTGTGCTCTATCGCATACGAGACTTTATACCTGAGGAGCTTCGTATAAGACTCTGTGAGACTCTAATTTTATCAAAATTAAACTATTGTATTGCTGTTTATGGACCGTGTCTGTTTGAAAAAACAAACCGCATTCTCCAGCGTGTTCAAAATGCCTGTGCCCGTTTTTGTTTTCGCGTCCCGCCAAGATCTCATATCAGTCCATTCTTGAATAATTCCAATATCCTGAATATGAAAAGTAGACTTCAGTACCATCTTGCAGTCCTGTTATTTGGTCTATTTAAGGCGCAGTCGCCTAAGTACCTATACGAAAGGCTTAAGTGGTCCACTTCATATCATAGTCAGCGAAGCTGTAGGGAGGGAAAACTGGACTGTCCATCACGCAAAACTGCAGCATTTAGAGGCAGTTTCAAATACGCGGCATCAAAGTGCTGGAATAACATCCCACCACCGCTTCGTTCTTTAAAGTCGCATTACACATTCAAGTTCAAATTCAAACTTTATCTTTTGTCGTTGCAAAAACAAGTAGCTTGATGTCGTTATTCTGTCTCTGACTTCTTCGGATGCTTCCCTGTTTTGTCTTATGAAAGTAAAATATCACATGACTTCACTTCATTTCATTTCACTTCACTTCCTTTCCACCTATTTTTTAAAATCGCTGATCCTACGGGCCATTTGTCTCTACCTAATCATCTATTAATCTATTAATCTAGTTTGGTTCTGTCTATAATGTTATTCCACATTTCTTTTCTATTTCGTCTCACCGCTGTTTCAAGTATTTTCATAATATTGTCTGTTTAAGTGCTTATACGGTTCTTGGTTTATTATTATTTATTTTTATTTTTGATTTGTCTATCGAGGCTATGGTCCTTGAATCTCGTGACCTCATCTTAAAGGCTCTGGCAGAATACCAGCGTTGTGATGGTTTCCTCACAACATTATGCTGAGTCCAGAGACCGCTTTATCATCATAACACACAGCGTCACACGACTGTCTTTTTTTAAATTGATAATACCTGTAAACTATGTATTTTTGTTATAAGTGGTGTTGGGTACTTTTTAAGTAAGTATAACTTATGTCTTAAATTTTAATAATTACTATTTTTAAAAAGTATGTTTTATGCTCTGTTTCTAAATTTGTGTTAATTTAATGTATTGTTGTGTTTCGATTGTGTGTTTTGGATGATAAATAAATGTGTTCTATTCTATTCTATTCTATTCTTACATCTACAGCCAGAGCGTAGTTGAGCGTACGGAATATTAGGAGTGGAATTGGTGAATTCATTCGAGTTTCGACGTACGGGAATGATTGTTCAAGGCTTGAACTTCAAGCAAATTAACTCAAAGACTTAGGACTTTGGTTGCATTATATTTGGCAACTTTTTTAGAATCTCTAGGGGGGGGCAGCTGCCCCTCCCTGCCCCCCCTTGGCGACGCCCTTGATGTCAAGTAAGTAGATATCTTGTGTTTGGAGTCCTCGTGTCCTCGTCATACCTCGCGCTCCCAGATAAAACGTCAGAAGATGTAGCTGTCTGACGATGTATGTTGTACATTGTCGCATCTTCACGCCTGGTCTGAAGCGCCACAAGCGCCACAATCTACAAGATCTCTAACGTTGAATCGCTAGTAAAGAAAGAAGGCCTTGGAAAGAGGAGCCTAGAGTGAAAGCGCTTTAGGTTCTTACCAACGGAAGATATCCATATCTAATGACGCAAAAAGGCCTCTATTTGTGTTCATTTGACTGATATAATATATCCATTAGCTGAAATAAGATCGACAAACAAGGGACCGAATGCTCTAACATTAACAAAAAACTTTGCAGCTGCAGCACAAATCTTCTTTGTGACGTCATCTTTTATTAATATTTTTTTTTTCATTTTTTAAAGGTACTCAAAAGTCAGATGAGTTAGATGCAATAAGGATACAGTGGTAGTATAAAATCTCATAACGTACGTTTCAATCCCAGATGCGGCTGCGACGAATGCATCCGTCTCTCCACGGAGGACTCGCTCCGGCACTCGCTAGCTCGACTCAACGAGTACAGAGCCTTAGCCTCTCCATCGCTGATCGCGCTCTCATCCACTGATCCTATACTCACTGCCTTCCAGCTGTCCTGGGAACTGAGGAACTTGGCTTTCGCTGAACAGGTGGGGGATAGTTTTAATAATATAGAATAAAAAATAAACGGTTTTTATTGCCGCAATGAAGGTAAATTTTTACATTATTGCTGATTCGCTGATAGCGAACGTTAATCGTTCGCTATCAGCGAATCTGTTTATAATAGCTGTTGTTCATTCTTCCCAAAAATCCCAAATGTTCACTTTCCCTCTTTGCCCCACCAGGAAAGCAAAGCCGACTACCTAGAGCTGCGGCGCCAAACACAAATGTTCGCGGTGGACCTGCTGGACCAGTCCCGAAGCTCCCAGGAGCTGGCCATTATCCTCAACTATGACCCTGAGGCGCCGCCCTTTGAAGAAGGCGAGCATATGCCCCTAGCTCGGCTGGAGCAAGCGATCAATTTTAAGCAGAAAAAGGTAGGATGCTAGTCGAAGGAATTCTGAGAGTCTCAAATCTGCCTAACTGAACTTCACATTTTTAAAGAATATTTTCCGACGAGATGCTACTAGGACGACTTGCTTTTTCGACTATTTGATACTAACCTAAAGTACCTATATCGAGCTATTCGAAAAGTCGTGGAACAAAAGTTTTTGGAAGTCATATTTAGAAATTGACGTGTTTCAGGAATAAAGCTATTTAAAAATTAGGCGGACTTGCGTCAGTCAGGGTTAGCCAACTAACTCTAAGTTAATTTGACAATTAACTAAAACTTAAGACGTAAGCTAACCCTGGTTGACTCAAGTAGATTATTAGATGGTTGAAAATTGATATTTGTAACTATTAAAAACGTGCTTGAACCCTAGACACTTTCGATGTGTGTATCATGTGTATGTATGTGTGACAGGTTTTAAACTCTAGCTCTCTTTCCACAGTTCGTGGCCCACCCTAACATCCAACAGTTGCTCGCATCGCTCTGGTACGAGGGAGTCCCGGGGTTCCGGCGCAAGACAGCCATGGAGAAGGTTTGTTTGTTTGTTTGTTCGTCCGTTCGTTCGTTTGTTTGCTTGCTTTTTTGTCGGTAGAAAGTTGCAGAGAGCACAATGCTACGATAAAAGTTATATCCCACTATCGGCTAGCACCATCTTGCTTTATTTCACTGTGTAAAGCGAGATACCGCTACCCGATAGCGGGATAAAACTTATATCGTGATGTTGTGTTCCCCTAGCAGGTTCGCATTCCGACATCTATGACTTTGTTTATTTTCAAAGCTACGTGCGTTTGTAAATTTATAGTAGCAATACCACTAGCAGTTTAGGATAATATTGTGAGGAAACTCGCGGCTTGGTTGGCTCCCCTTGTATTGACTCCTCATTCCTGAGGCCGACTCAGTTTACCGGTTGATATAGGAAGTGAAGCGTCCGATTGGTTGCTTCACTCATCTAGTGTGATTAGAGATCCAATACAATAAGTTTATTTACCAAAAAAACTTATTTTCAGATGCCACTTCACGGTTGCCAAGGTGCTGTACCATCCTATCAACTTAGTCGGCCTATGAACCTATGAGTACTCGCTAATAAACTACTAATAAACTAAACAAATCAACAGGTGATGATCACCGTGCGGGTGGCGTTGCTGTTTCCCTTTTACTGCTCTCTGTACATGGTGGCGCCGAACTGTGCGACGGGCAAACTGATGCGGAAGCCCTTTATGAAGTTCTTGATTCACGCATCCAGCTACTTGTTCTTTCTTTGTGAGTATGGTTTATTTAGACGTTGCTAAAGAATACAGATGAATAGATGCAGATGCAGAAAATGGAGAAAAACGCTTCGAGTATCGTGGACGGAATTCAGAACCAACGACTCCATCCTTAGAGAACTCGGCATCAAGCAGCGCCTGTCAAGTATTGTACAAAGTCGCATCTTGAGATTTTTTTGCCATGTATCTCGACAAGACAACTACTACTAAAAGGTCCCTAAGTATACCCGAGCGACCTTTTAGTCTAGCATTTAAAAATAGCAATAAATAGGAATGTGTCTCGTTTTTTTTGCAAAGAAATTAGGTATATGCTATTCCTTCACTAAAAAGTTGCTCACGCATTTAACTAAGACAATAATTAAAATAATACTATTTTATTGCCGTGAACGAAAAATCACTGAACAATAATAGTTCAGTTTAGCTTCAAAATATAAAAAACTGAGAATTTTGAATTTCCCGCCACGCTGCTATCGTCCAACTTTTAACCAACTAATCCAGCCAACCATTTCCAGTGATCCTGATCCTAGTGTCCCAAAGGGCGGAGGTGCAGTTGATCCAGCTGTTCGGGCCAGAGTGGATGGTCAAGGAGCTGGAGCAAGAGCTGAAGAAGCAGCGGGGTGCCGGCCCGACTTACCTCGAGCTGGTGGTCGTCATTTATGTACTTGGTAAGGGCATAATAAGGCCTTCAAAAACACAGTAACCTGTTTGTACGGTCGGCCATAATCACAGATACCCCATGGCAGCTCTTATCGCGCGCGGCATAAGGGCGCCAATCGAACAAAAAGGGGTATCTGAGACTGTGGCCGACTGTACCAACGCCGCGTAGCCGGGCCAACATCGAGACACAATTCATGTGGTTGGTGGTCGCGCGTGTTCTATTTCGTCATCATCACAATTCACAATAATCACAATACAACACCATAATATTATTATTATGTTTTAATGATTGCTACCAAAATTACTGTCTCTCAAATAATACCTCGTATAACCTGTACTACAATAAAGTAGATACATGGATGGATAACACTTTATTGTACACCAAAAAATATTTGCTACGTTCACACGATATATTCGACACGGCAGTGTGCTCCGCAGAAGTGCTCCGTGAGGCTACGCGGCGTAGTACACCCTTGTAGCGTAGGACATCTACGCCGTAGCACTTCTGCACCGTAGCACCGTAGCACGACGCCGTAGTACATCTTCGCCGTAGCACATCTACGCCGCACATATACGCCGTAGCACATCTACGCCATAGCATATCTACGCCATAGCACATCTACGCCGTAGCACTTCTACACCGTAGCACGTATATCAACAAAATTCAATATTTCGGTCCGCTTTTGCCGGTGTGTTGTGTTGAAAGAAGAATAACTTTATCACTTTTCTACTTACAAGACGTACGGATATTACAACATTCATACGACACAGACTACTTACTACGCTGTCGTGGAACTTGGCCTCTGCAAACAAAAGACGCCATATCTCTTTTGTCTTGTACCACTTCCCTCCAATCTTCCACCTAAAGTTCATGCAACTCATTTGAGACTTCGTTTGGATTTGGCGATACTTGGGACATCCAACTGGCCGACCTCCAGAAGGTTACCCTTCGTTATACATAAAGTACTATACTACTACGGATTGCAAAAATATAACTAGTGACATTCACAGATTTTGAAAAATATATACCTACAGCGTGCAAGAAAATTGGCGACATAAAAACCAAATAACTTTCGTCTTTTCTCCCGTAGGCTTCATATGGGAGGAAACCCAAGAGATCTACATTGAGGGAATCCAGTCATACCTTCGCAACATGTGGAACTTTATAGACTTCACGCGCAACTCCCTCTACGTGGCTGTATTGCTGCTTCGGTTCGCTGCCTACATCCAGCAAACCACGGAGATAAGAAGCGACCCTCAGACGAAGTTCATACCGAGGGAGCAGTGGGACGCCTTCGATCCTCAGTTGATAGCTGAAGGGCTATTTGCTGCTGCTAACATATTTAGGTGAGTCTTATTTTGTTTTCTATTGTTTTGTTAGTCTTCTTTTGTTTCGTTTCAGTAAAGTTTATTTCGTTTAGTGCTATCGTCATTTCTTTTTCTATTTTTTTCATCCCCCTCTTCACTATTTTCTCTGTCTGAAATTACTTTTCTCTTTGATTTTGTTTCGTATTGGTTAGTTTAGTTTCGGTTCACTTTTCCTTCTTCACACTCCTATTACCCATCTTCTATCATATCTCTTTAGAAGGTTTTCGAAATAATTAAGTAGTTGTTGGTTCGCTGCCTACATCCAGCAAACCACGGAGATAAGAAGCGACCCTCAGACTCAGTTGATAGCTGAAGGGCTATTTGCTGCGGCTAACATAGTCTTCTTTGTTTTCTATTATTTTATTACTTTTCTTTTCTTTCGTTCCGGTTCAGTTTGTTTCGTTTAGTACTATCGTTTTTACCCGACTACGCAAAGCAAAAAGGAGGGTTATGATTTTAGCAGCGTATGTATGTATGTGTGTATGTATGTATGTATGTATGTATGTATGTGTGTATGTTTGTGTGTTCATCTGCTCCCTCGCAGAGCCTAAACTGCTTGGCCGATTTCAACAAATGAGGTGTCGTTGGATTCGTCTTAATTACCCAGGTGACATAGGATAGTTTAATTTTGAAAAAAACCAAGATGGCGGCTGTGCTGCGCTCTAAAGTAGTGGACTTAAAAATAAAAATTATCCGATATCATCGTCATGGGTATCAAATGAAAGGGCTTTAAAAGACATTTTCAAAAATGTATAACACATGTAGCGTCAACATAACAAATAGAACAAAAAATACCAAAATGTGTTTTTTTTTTGCCTTTCGTGGTTCTATTCTGGATGATCGTCCAAAATTACTTACTAAAAAGCTCAAAAAAAAAATAGAATATAAAAACTAAAACCAGACTACTAAAAGGCTTAAAAAAAGACCTGTTTATCCTTAAAATAGACTCATAGATAATTATTCGTAGTCGGAGGACACCAATTCGCATTTGATAAACCGATGGCCTCCGACAACGATTAATTATCTATGAGTCTATTTTAAGGATAAACAGGTCTTGTTTTAAGCCTTTTAGTAGTCAGGTTTTAGTTTTTAACTTCTATTTTTTTTTTTAGCTTTTTAGTAAGTCATTTTGGACGATCACCCAGAATCACGAAGGGCAAAAAAAACACATTTTGGAATTTTTTCTTCTATTTGTTATGTAGACGCTACATGTGTTATACATTTTTGAAAAGGTCTTTTAAAGCCCTTTCATTTGATACCCATGACGATGGTATCCGATAATTTTAATTTTTAGGTCCACCACTTTAGGACGCAGCACAGCCGCCATCTTATTTTTTTTCAAAATTAAACTATCCTATGTTGCCTGGGTGATTAAGACAAATCCAACGACACCTCATTTGTTGAAATCGGCCGAGTAGTTTAGGCTCTGCGAGGGAACAGATGAACACACAAACATACATACCCACATACATACATACATACATACATACATACATACATACATAAATACGCTGCTAAAATCATAACCCTCCTTTTTGCTTCGCGTAGTCGGGTAACAAGACCTGCTTATCCTTAAAATAGACTCATAGATAATTAATCGTAGTCGGAGGACACCACATTCGCATTTGATAAACCGATGGCCTCCGACTACGATTGATTATCTATGAGTCTATTTTAAGGATAAGCAGGTCTTGTTTTAAGCCTTTTAGTAGTCGGGTTTTAGTTTTTAACTTCTATTTTTTTTTCTTTTTCAATTTAAATTCCCTCTCTCTTCCCCTAGTGCCCTGAAGCTGGTCCACCTGTTCTCCATCAACCCTCACCTGGGGCCGCTGCAGATCTCCCTCGGGCGCATGGTCATCGACATCGTCAAGTTCTTCTTCATCTACAGCTTGGTCCTCTTCGCCTTTGCTTGCGGTGAGAATAAAACAACATTTACTCACTTTTTGTTTTTTATAAAGCACGAACTCCTGCTAGGAAAAATTATAAAAAAATACTCAAATAATAAAAGTTAATAATGAATACTTATTGATTTTTTATTAAAGTTTTTTTAGTTAAACAGTTTTATTTTTGTCATTTCTTACTTTATAAAAATCTTTACAACAGTAATTGTCTTCCCCCATATTCGACAGCAGTATTATACTGGTTTTCATGGCAATTATATTTACCTATTAGAAAAACCAAATTACGAATCGCTAGCTAGATAGTGGTATCAGATGTCGTTGGCGCAAGAGGGTGATGATGCGAGATAAACGATTAGTTTCGGTCTTCCTTTCCTCTTTAAGCCTTATTCATGTAGGAGAGATTGGAGATTGCTGTTTAGTTCTCACTTAGGCGCTGTCCGCGCGGGAGAGTTACACTGTAATACTACATGAAGACTAAATATTTTAAATATCTATCAGTCTTTTGTTTAAGCATATAGACTTAAACTACTATCATCCAACCCCAATTCTTTCAAGGGTCAAACGATAACCCAGTAACAACCACGCAGGTCTAAACCAACTCCTCTGGTACTTTGCGGACCTTGAGAAGCGCAAGTGCTACGTCTTGCCGGGTGGTCTCCCGGATTGGGACAATGCCGGGGACTCTTGCATGAAGTGGAGGAGTTTCGGGAAGTGAGTGCGGGTCTCTCAGAACGGTAGTTACAATACACGCCACGAAGGAAGAGACTTGAGATACCACGTAGTTTAATATGCGCAGTGACTATTTATAGGTCTCTTAAGTGGTATGAGGTCTGAGTGCGGGTAGGGACCGGGCGTCATCGGGGTGGCGGAAATTGTCGCAGGAGGCGCAGTTCTCTCCTTTCGTGACACGTATTGTACGCTAGTTGGACGCTAGTTGGGTAGGACGCTAGTTGTGTAGAACTCTAGTTTCCCTGAACGTAGTCCTTTCACGATATTTTCAAACTATTCGGTAGTCATCGAACGGTCGATTGCTACTCATGTTGCCGGGACTCTTGCATGAACTGGAGGCGCTTTGGGAAGTAAGTGTAGGAATTGTAGGAACGCTAGTTTACTGCTCCTTAAAATTTCGCTTTCGTGGTGTGTTGATTGCAGCGCGATTTCGTGATATATATACCTACCGCTGCAAGGGCTTCGTGAGTTTGGGATCCCAAAGAATGCTAGTGTGCTAATCAACCACGGTATACTAGGACATAATAAGCTCCTTTCATCAAAGCTGAAAGTGTGTTTACCCCTATCCCCTCCTTTCTTGTGATCCGCCAAAGCGAATGGAGTTGGTTGCCAATGTCATTGAGGTTGCCTATAAGGTACTGGCTACAAACACTTATTCTTTTTAGCCGAACTCCTTTCCTTCTCTTTGTTCTAATGTCATGCTTGATGTTGCGTCAATTTCAAAATATATAAAAAATAAATATTTACCCGTCGCTCAGAGCAAGAGCAAAGATTTGTAGGTTGCATAGAAAAAAATATCATTATCAAGCATTGTCGGAACAAAAAGCCAAAATGGGGGAGGTACAATTCGGAGTGTACAACCGCATCGGTTTGCCGCCGACCAATACGCGTTTTTCAGAGCAGTCCCTCGTTGGGATACCTTCGAGGGCTGCCAAGTTCACCATCCACGAGTGGAAGCTTAGCAATGACCAGCGTGCCAGGAATACAGAAGACCAGCAGCAACTCGCCGAACGCGTGGCGGAGGAATGTGACCGCATCATTGGCGAGGCTGACGAGCGTTCTTGCATGCTCAAGGACACCGTCGACCGACGCATCGAGGAGCGCATAGGAGAAGTAGCCTTCGTCAAGAAGGAATTAGAAATCATTCGCAAGGAAATCGAAGTGGAGCTTGAAGCGCTCAGCGTGTACAAGTCTCGTTACCAGGACTGCTTAGCCTCTCTATCGCAGAATGCTATGAACATCTGCCGCAGGTGCCTCGTGTTGAGGGACGGAAGACTTGGCATCGATCTGGTAGTAGATCCGGTAGAAGATGCCTTACATCGCGAGATCACCAGTATTGTAGGCGGACAAAGCCTGCTGAAGCGCGCTTTAGAGCAGTTGAACGAGCAGATGCGACGTCTCCGCGCTACGAGGTACATGCTGGACAGAGATCTGCAATCCAAACAGGCTGCTATAGACAAGGATAAGGAAGCACTCACTCTAGTAAATACCAATACGTGTCTGTCTATCTACGAAGGCTACGCTAGCCTCGACCCGGCCACCATATCCGCGGAAGAATACAGAGCTAACTCCGCAAAGAACATTCAAAACGCCTCCAGGGAAGTGACTAGCGCCCGTCCCATACGTGTTTACATGGATACGCTGATAAAGCAAGTCATTGAAGATCTCTGGATTGCCTATAGACATTGCAATCACGAGTTCACCGAGAGAATCAAGGAGACCAGGATTGCTAAGGAAAAGCTGGAAGAGATGCATAAATTGACTACTGAGAAGATTTGTGATATACAGAACAATATTACTAAACTGCAGGTGGCTTTGGCTGACAAGGAAGGTCGTATTGGCTTGACTCATACTCGTCTCGGTAAAAGATCTCTGAGGATTGGCGGAGAGCTGGTCAAAGACCCGACAGGTCAAGTCCTTTACTATGAGACTGAATTGCTGCGTAAGAGTGTGGAACAACTGCAGCAGAGCTTGTTTGACGCCAACTCTGCCCTCCGCTATCTACTTCAGACACAGCTTCAGCTCGAAGAAGATATCAACATCAAGATGAATACCCTGAAAATAGATGAGGTAGATTGCATGACGCTGCGTGCATCAATGGACTACCATTCTTATTAATCCTTCGATATCTTTCTTTGTTAATTATTTTTACGTTAACTCTATGCGTGCTTTTAATTTTATCGGAAAGTGCAGTTATTCAAATTGATACGATGTAGATGCATTCAAATGTTACGTAGTATTTTCTTTAGGTTGGAGCTGTTTCTTCTTTTAGTTATGTAGTCTGTAAACATTAAATAAATACTTTGAATTAAGTTAATGTACCTATTTAAGTTTTTTGTTTTAATGTTTACTTCCTAGTTTATTTTACTGACATTATTCATTCTTCTTTTGTTTCTTGTACTCATGTGTAATTTGGTTTTCAACTTTGTGTTGTTGGTTGTCGTCTCTCTTTATATTTATGGTTCTAGTAGCTGGAGTTTATTTGTTTAATCTAGAGATGTTCTTGTAATATGTAGTAGATGCCTACCCTTCTTACTATGTTATGTTAGTTTATGTTGGTTCAATGTTTCGTTCACTTTTGTTCTGGTTAAAACGCTTGTTCAGTTGCAAACCTCCTCAAGCGCTAACTTTGTGTTGTGTTCTTCATATTGTTGTTAAATTTTATTATGCAATGCAAGATGTCAATAATTAAGTTTTTGATCTGAATAGTGTTTCTTTTTTTTCTTGCAGTAGATAGGTAGGTACTATTTTGAAATGTAAAACGGGAAATGAGAGACGATGACGCCAGAGCCCTATTTTGAGCGCCGCAGACAGAAGGGGTCGCCATGAAAACGCGACGCAGGCGGAACGCGACGCTGGGGGAAAGCGACGGCGCCGCCAAAATTCATATTTTCAAAATGGTCGAAAACCTTGTGCTTGCAGCGCGTCACTTGATAGTAGGAAAGGATAGAACAAGAATTGATCCATAATATAGTACTTATTTAATACAAGTAATAACTGCATTTTTATTAACAACTAGGCTGTATAAAAATATAAATAAGACTAGTAAATACTTACCTATCATAAGCAGCTAATAATTGATACTAAACTATTTTTAAATTATAAATTAATATTAGTAAAAACTTACACAAGGAATAAAGTGAGAATATAAACTAAACCTTAAAATAATCATGGTAAGAGACTACGACATAAATGATCCTAGCAATAAAACAATATAGAAAGCTGAAATAACACTAATAAGCATGATAGTCCATAGTTGCACGCAGCGTCATGCAATCCACTTCGTCAATCTTCAGAGTGTTCATCTCGATATTGATATCCTCTTTCAGCTGGATCTGCGTTTGGAGAAGATAGTGAAGCGAGGAGTTGGCATCAAACATGCTCTGCTGTAGTTGCTCCACACTCTTGCGCAGGAGTTCAGTCTCTAGGTACAGTGTTTGTGCTGTCGGATCTCGCACCAGCTCACCACCAATCCTCTGGGCACGCTTACCGAGCCGAGTGTGAGTTAAGCCTATATGACCCTCCTTGTCAGCCAAGGCTACCTGCAACCTAGTTATTGTGTTCTGAAGCATCGCAATATTCTCTGTAGTGTCTCTGTGCAAATCTTCCAGCTTCTCTTTAGCATTTCTCGTCTCGCTGATTCTGACCCTGAATTCGTGATTGCATTTACCATATGCGGTCCTGAGATCTTCAATTACTTGCTTTATGATCGTGTCTATGTAGAGTCGAATCGGACGGGCTCCTGTCACTTCTTTAGCGGCGTTTTTTAGGTTATTTTCTGAATAAGCCTCGTATTCTTGTGCTGATATAGTGGCTGGGTCAAGGTTTCCATATCCCTCGTAAATAGAAAGGTTGAGATTAGTATGAACTAATTTGAGGGCTTCTTCATCCCTGTCCATAGCGGCCTGTTTGTATTGGAGATCCCTGTCTAACATGTATCTTGTAGCTCGTAAACGGCGCATTTGTTCGTTTAGTTGCTCTAAAAGTCGCTTCAGCAGACTTGCTCCACCGTTAATACAAATAATCTCTCGTTGCAAAGCGTCCTCTACCGCATCTACAACAAGGTCGATCCCAAGTCTTCCATCCCTCATCGTGAGACATCTGCGGCATATGCTCAGAGCGTTCTGCGATAAAAAAGCTAAGCAGTCTTGCAGGCGACTTTTGTACATGCCAAAAGCTTCCAACTCCGTGTTGATTTCCTTGCGCACTATTTCTAGTTCCTGTTTTATGAATGCGACGTCTCCTATGCGCTCCTCGAGGCGTCGGTCTACGGTGGATTTGAGCTGGTACGATCTTTCTCCGGCCTCTCCAATAACACGGTAGCTCTCTACGAGAACGCGTTCTGCCACCTGTTGCTGATCCATCGTGTTCCTGTCACGTTGGTCATTGCTTAGTTTCCACTCGTGGAGGGTGAACTTGGAAACCCGTGGTGGAATGCCTATACTGCTTTGCTCCACCAGGCGGGACATGGCTATGGGCAGGCCAATTTTTTCCCTGACTCCGAATTGAACTTGACTCATGCTTATATTAATATGATTGATTGATTATTATATTGTGCAAGTTAACTATGAAATTGTTGATTTCAATACCTATGTAAAATTAAAATTAGTTAGGTAAAATGTGTGAGACTAACAAATCACAAAGAATATGAGAATGCGAAAGTTGTCATTTATGTGACAGATGACAAACACAAGAAATAAACTTCAAAAAGTTTCTTGTCCGCTGTATAGCTGTTTTACTAGCGGTTACCCGCGAATTTGTTCGCGTGATATACCTATTCAGTTTTTTTATTCAGATTCTTTCCCCGTCGTGGAAATAACAACGAATAAATAGTACCAATGCATAAAAACCAAAAGATCGTTGGGTGTTGGTACCTATAGGATTTTTTCAAGAACATTATTTCATAAAAATAAGTCTTCTTCAAATCATGGTAAGAAGGGTTTTCCCAGTGGCAATATTTTTGTTCTGTCGTCGTCGGCTAATCGGCCAATTTAGCTCTGTGCATCTAATTTAACGCTTAACCATAGCAACTGTTGCTATGGACTTTTGTTTTGTCAATGTCAAGTAAACAGTTTTAATGATCCACTACACTTATCAACACTTATTTCATCCAATTAAAAAATGAAACCGTCGTATAAACAATAATTTACAATCAATAAATTACACAGTCGTAATGGGTGACACTCAATACGGTGTCGTCCAAAAGGTCGGACGACCCGTGGCAACGTCGCGTCTCTCGGAACAAGCCATGGTCACCGTCCCGCCGCCAGGAGCCAAGTTTACCTTCCACGAGTGGAAGCTCAGCAATGACCTGCGTGACAGGAATACCAGGGACCAGCAGCAGCTGGCGGACTGCGTGCTTGCAGAGAGCGAGAGAGTTATTGACGAGGCCGGCGAACGATCGAGGCTCCTCAAAGACACAATGGACCATCGCCTCAAGGAGCGCATGGGCGACGTCACATTCTTCAAGAAGGAATTAGAACTTCAGCGCGTAGAAATCTGTCTAGAGCTCGAAGCCCTCAGCGTATACAAAAATCGCGTCCAAGATTGCTTAGCCTCTTTGGAGCAGAACGCTTTGAACATCTGCCGAAAGTGTCTCTTGCTTAGAGACGGAAGAATCGGCATCGACCTAGTAGTAGACGCAGTCCAATCCGCCCTGGAGACAGAGATCTCAGTCATTCTCGGCAGTCAGAGCCTGCTAGTTCGTGCTTTGGAGCAGCTGAATGAGCAAATGCGACGTCTTCGTGCCACCAGATACATGTTGGACAGAGACCTCCAATACAAGGATGAAGCCATTGTTAAGAACCGCGAATCACTCAACCTAACACCTCAAAGTCTTTGCTTATCTGTTTATGAGGGACATGGAAATCTCGACCCATCCACCATAAGCGTAAATGAGTACGTCGCGTATTCTACTAAAAATATCCAAGAGGCTGCCAGAGAGGTTACAAGTGCCCGTCCCATCAGAGTTTACACTGACACCATGTTGAAGCAAGTTATAGACGATCTTTGGCAAGCGTACAACAGATGCAACCACGAGTTCCTTCAGAGGATCAAAGAGACCAGAGATGCCAAATCGAGGCTGGAAGATATGCACAGAGAAATGTCTGAGAAAATATCGGCTATGCAGAACAATATCGTGAAGTTGCAAGTAGCTTTGGCGGATAAGGAGGGTTACATTGGTTTGGCGCACACGAGGCTTGAGAAAAGAGCTCAGCGAATGGGTGGAGAGTTGGTAAGGGACCCAACAGGTCAAGTTCTGTACTACGAGACTGAACTCCTGCGTAAGAGCGTGGAGCAGCTTCAGCAGAGCCTGGTCGAGGCCAACTCGTCTCTTCGCTACATGCTTCAAACGCTAATCCAGTTGGAAGAAGACATTAACGTCAAAATGAATACTTTGAAGATCGACGAAGTTGATTGCATGACGCTGCGTGCGACTATGGACTATCATGCATATTAATTGGACCTATTTACTGGCTTTTTAAATCATGTACCTACAGTCATTTTATGTTTTGCTTTATTTATGTATTTTACCGTGTTTATCATTTGACTGTTACCTACATTTTATTTATTTTTGTTATGAAGTGTGTTTCAAATGTGTTTTTATGACGTGTATTGTTTAGGGATTGTTTTTTATGTTTTTTAGTAGATAAGCGAATTTAATTGTTTCTTTCAAAATGAAAGTGAAATTAAGTACATAATACTCCTATTATTTTTTCTTATTTTTATTGCACGTAACTCATTGCTAATATAGTATTTTCCTGTAGTTTTGTATTTTCTACTAAATTCTGTAATTACAGTTTTATCTTGTATCTTTGCGTATTTTCATTAAGTATAGCCCCAAAAATCTATTTTCATAGTTTCGTAGCAATCAGACTGATGTAATAATAATTATTCCTTATAAGATGAATAAAGTACACACGACAGCATGTTAGAGTGTACATTTTTGTTGTAAAGTCGCCCGTAACGTAACCGAGTAGAGTGGTAGCGGGTAAGCACCTACGTGCTGTCTGTCGTGCGTAGTAAATATTTTTTTGTTAGTATTTTTTATACCTTGGAGCGTGTTGAACAATGAGGTTCAACTTTTTAACCATACTTTTCTGTTAACACAGCAAAATAAACTAGTGGTTCGCCCCGAACTATGAACTCGCGACCCCATATCACAGCAACCCCTCGACCGATTTGGCTCATGTTTGAACTTAAAAATTCTTATGGCGTCATTTACCTGCGTACCAAATTTCATGACGATCCGACTACATTTACTCAAGTTATCGTCGAACGAACATTCATACATACATACAAACATACATGCATACATACAAACATACAAACGCCAGATTGTTCCAGTAGACTCGGAGAACTTCGCTCGCTTCGCTCGCTCGTTCAATAAAAATTAAAACATTACGTGTGAGTGTCGAGCAATATTTCCACCAAAACAGAGACGAGACGAGAAAAGTATATCGAGACTTATGAGTTTTCATACAGTAGTGACAGCAGTGACAGTTGAAACCTCGTTCTACCTCGCTCGACTTAACTCTACAACGAACTTACGAAACCTCATGTCTTCTGAATATGGGCCTTATGGGCCTCACATTCTGCCCCTCTACCCTTGACGCATTTTTCCAATACGGCCGCAATATGGCGCAATTTACAAATTTTAATATTTTACAAATTAAGACGCATTTTGTGTTTTTATTGAATAAAACAGCCTTACCTTTGAATAAACATCAGAAAGTATTTAAATCAAAGCATTACTATGCGAATTCAAAGATAAACTAATTTACTAGTGGTTCGCTCCGAACGATGAACTCGCGACCCCATATCTCAGCAACCCCTCAACCGATTTGGCTCATGTTCGAACTTAAAAATTCTCTTTGCCTCATTTACCCACCTACCAAATTTCATCACGATCCGACTAAATTTACTCAAGTTATCGTCGAACGAACATTCATACATACAAACATACAAACATACATACATACATACATACATACAAACGCCGGATTGTTCAAGTAGACTCGGAGAACTTCGCTCGCTTCGCTCGCTCGTTCAATAAAACATTTTCAATTTGATCGCAATAGCGTCAAGGGTAACCCCCCTGGTCCATTCTCTAAACTTGCAGTGTATTCGAAGCGTCGCAGTCCCTCTTCTGGGCCTCCTTCGGCATGGTGGGTCTGGAGAACTTCGAGCTGGCCGGCATCAAGAGCTACACCCGGTTCTGGGGCCTGCTGATGTTCGGCTCCTACTCCGTCATCAACGTCATCGTGCTGCTCAACTTACTTATCGCCATGATGTCCAACTCCTACGCCATGATTGATGTGGGTAAAATACAGGGTTTTTAAATAGCTTTTTTCTACAAACCCCTCAACTTCTAAATGTGACTTCCAACCACTTTTGTTCAATATTACTTTTTCAGACAAAAAATATTTTTGTCACAATTTTCTTTTAAAACTTTTTATGTGCTGAATAACAAATAGGAGCAACAGAGGCTGTAAAGACGGCAGAGAGTGAAGTGTAAAGATGATAGTGAATGGTCGAAATGCACGCTTTTAAATAATAATAAAAGTTCAATAAATAAAAAGTATCGAGGTTATCGAAAAATCGTAGAACAAAAGTGGTTGGAAATCACTACAAGGTGTTGTTTTGTAAAATGACACCCGACTCAGGTATGATTATTTAAACGATACAGAAGCAAAAAAAAAAGCTATGAAAAGCACAATAATTTCCTTACTATTATACTATCGCTTGCGGCCGCACTCGCAATAATTATCGGGCGCAAAAAAAAAAACTTATTTTTAACTCCAGCGTTGGGTGGTATTCTAGAACGCTACTTAAACTCAGTTTAAACTGAGTTCAGACTGTCGATAAAGCAGTGCATGTTTTGATATGAAGGGAGGGATATTCAAATCAAAACATGCACTGTTTTATCGACAGTCGATACTACTAAACTCTACTTAAACTGAGTTTGAACAGAGTTTAAGGAGCTTTTTAGTTTGAACTGAGTTTAAACAGAGTTTAAGTAGCGTTCTAGTTTGAACTGAGTTTAAGTAGCGTTCTAGAATACCACCCTAAAACTATCGTCCCTGAGTCGGGTGTCTCTGATCGAAACAACACCCTGTATGAAATTCGACTTCACACAGGAACACTCCGACACTGAGTGGAAGTTCGCCCGCACCCGGCTGTGGATGAGCTACTTCGAGGAGAGTGCCACGTTGCCTCCACCCTTCAACATCTTCCCCACGCCAAAACTGGCCCTCAAGATGCTAGGTCTGAGGAAGAAGGACAAGATCCGGAAGATGAAGGAACAGGTGAGACAACGCTACCAGAAACCTATCGGGTAACCAAGACATATGGTCTCGATTCCTAATGGGCATTTTAAAAAGATCTATTAATTATAAAGATTCTTATAAGGTTAAGAAATTCGCCCGGGACAGGATTTGAACCCGTAATCTCTAGCACGGGTTAATGCTTTAGAAAATACAAAAAGTGATCTATTACTTATTTGAATGAATGTTCATTTTGTTCATTAGGCCAGGATGCACCAAGGATCCATAAACCAATCAGCAGGGGGGTCCCATGTGTGCTCGTTGTGCGGCAGGGCCTGCCACTCCCAAATCGGTTTATTCTCCAATAGACACGCAGTAAAACGTCCGTAATGGACACAAAGGCCAATGACTCATTTTGTCGGAAATCAGCATTATTACATCCGCATTTAATTAAAAAGAAAAACCTACTGAAAATTACTATGTCGTCCATACCGATACCCTGTTAGCAAAGGAACTTTTACCTATCACCTTCGAGTTACAAGTAGGTGTACCCACATATTACTTCAAACACGGTATGAGAAGGCGTTATGAAAATATCAAGGCCACAAAATTTTAATAAACGCCGTCATGCTGCGTTGAAATTTATTATACCTCCGTAGGTAGATCAGCTTCAGACCTACCACTTTATTAAATCTTAAAGTAGCTGCTTAACTTTCCTAAATATTTAGTTACGCGCAGAAATACTTACATCTAAAAAAACTGTGCTTCTTCCTTTGACCATAGACGCAACGGTGCAGGCTATGAAACTCCGAAACAAAAATGTTCCAATGTAACTCCATTTTTTTTTTCATTTGAGGTAAATTCATTTCGCGTAGCAAATTTTCCTTTAGCTTTTTCCCCCGAAGCTTATTTTTATTTTACTTTATTTGGGAAACAAGATTGTACCGTATACAATTAATAAATTATTAGAACCCAAACATATTACAGACAAACTTCACTGCAGTTGTCGTAGCACGAATAGCTACATAGCTTGATAGCGTTCTATAGGTACAAATCGTGTATCGCGCACTTAGTCGATATACAGGTTCGATTTTTTATGGAGGCGTAGGCGGCGGGTTAGGAACTGCAAGACATTCGATTTTTATATCCAGAATTACGTACTTTATAACATCTTTTACGTGAATTAACCCGTTACGGGCTACTATCCTATAATGTTATGTAACAATTTTATTAACTTATCCTTGTTTTTCCGACCTAGGACAATAAAGATAAAGCCGACGATGTCCGCTATACAGCCGTGATGCGCGCGCTGGTCTGGCGTTACGTGTCTTGGATGCATCGGCGCATGGACGACGAGCCTGTCACTGAGGATGACGTCAACGAGCTTAAGGTAGGTGGCTTAAGATCCTGCATCGCGCTAGCAAAATTTCTTTTGAGTTACTATACAGAGCAATTTTTAAATAGCTTTATTCCTGAAACACGACAAGTTTAAAATGTGATTGCCAACAAAATTTGTTATAAGACTTTTCTCATAGCTCGATACTTATTAATTACTGAACGTTTCTTAGTATGCTTAAAAAGTTGGGATTTGTGCCATTTCAGCCAGCGCTGCCTGCGCTGCGCGCTTTCGTGCCCCTCCACTCTCTACCACCTTTCCAGCCTCTCCTGCTCCTATTTGCTACGCTGCGCCTTTTTGTTTTGTATGGTTTTTTTATGCGTTTCCATCAAAATTGTAGAACAAAAATGGTTGGAAATTACATTTAGAGGTTGGGGTGTCTGAGGAATAACGCTATTAAAAAATTGCTGGTAACTTCAGCGAGCCCTAAATGAAAACACCCTACGAATTCTGCATCACACCAGAAAAGTTTCTTCGGAGTTACTATATAAACGACGCACGCCCTCGGGCCCTACCTTGTTCATCGTGACCTGGCCTCCAGCTCGAGGTGCAAAATCTGTTAGGCTAGACTGACCCTAATTGATCGAATAGATATTATCCGCGCGGAATGAGAATGGGATGCAACCTTTTGGAACTGAGACGCGCGCGGTAAGCAAACTCGCGTCGATGCAACCTTGTCAAAGTAAAATTCAGAATGTTTTCGATTGTCTTTGACAAGGTTCCATCCCATTCTTATCCCGCACGCATTTTATAGGGTTCTATTGCTATTTCTTGTTCTCAGGGTGACGTGTCGGCACTGCGCTACGAACTTCTCGAGGTGTTCGAGAAAAATGGAATGGACGTCTCTTTCACCGATAGGAAGGAGAAGGGTGAGTTCAACTTGTAGATTGACTTTTATAGGTATTTCACCGTTACCAACCTAAATAATAGAACCAATCTAAATCTTCTTTATGTGTAAAACAAAGTCGTGTTAGTAACACCATTTATAACTCGGGCACGGGTGGACCGATTTTTATGATTTTTGATTTGTTGGATTTCTCTCCGCCCCGAATAGCAGAATAACTATTAAAACAACGGAAAAACTCACGAGAAAAAAATAAGTCAGCGCGGACGAAGTCGCGGGAAAAAGCTAGTTATGAATAAAGAACATCAACATCCTGACATCAATAAATGGCCCCTGAGTTTTTGTCCGTTTGCTGAATCATCACTCAGGCCTTTGCTTCGACGTTATGAGATGGTTTATACAGTTCCCACTCATGCTAGACGGACTCATACTAGTTTTTAGGACGTCCAAACATCGCATGTATTGACCTTGTCTTTCCTGTGGGCTAGGCCGACTAAGCTGTCAGGATGGTATAGGTGCTGTGCAAGTCTACTCTATCTAAAACAATGTCCCAGGCACTGCAGCGTTCGAGTGCTCCCTTCAACCATCTACAGGGTGCACTCTACGTCGATAGCGGAACTCTAAGTAGGCTGTCTACTGATCAATACAGACAACTTGTAAAAAAATGGAGCGAAAAAAATATCAGCTGTTCCATACAAAAGGTCGACTCAGTACTGCGCCAAATGTATGAAGCAGCTTATATTTTTATAGCTTAATTTTTTTGCCACCTAGCACAAGTTATTTGTATTGATCAGTAGACAGCCTACTAAAAGTTTCGCTATCGACTTAGAGTGCACCCTGTAGTGTCCACTGGACGCTGTATAAATCATCTCATTAAGTAGATGCAAAAGGCCTTAGTTTTTTTAGAGCGTGTTACCAATAATTTCCCGCAGCGGTCCTCGGCAAGAAGATGAAGATGTGGGAGCGTCGCCTGATGAAGGACTTCCACGTGGCGCCCGTCGCCGTGGATGAGGAGAAGCCCGAGGACGAGGACGGCCTGTCTAAGTTCCGGCGCATCGCCAAGCTGGCCGTAGCGTCCACCACCAGCGCCAAGTGGGACCAGACACTGGCCAGCGCGGGGGTCTCGTATGTAGTACAATTGTTTAGTCCCATAAGATATAATATTCGTCAATAAGCTGGCCCAAACATTGGCTAGCACGTTGAAGTTTCATTAGTACCTATGTACTTCTTCAAATATTGAGGAAACAGCGCCAAGTGGGACCAGACTCTGGCCAGCGCTGGTGTCTCGTGATTATTTCAACTGAAAAGTTTCCAAAGTTCTCATTCTGCCAGTTAGCTGGCCTAAACAGTGATAAGCAAGGCCAAACATTGCCTAGCGCGGGGTTTTGTAAGTACGTTGATTGGCCATGGGATCCACGGCCAGAGCAAAGTTGGAGGAAACATTGGCTAGCACCGAGATTTCAGCCATTCATAAGCTGGCCCAAACAGTGGCTAGTTTGTTTCACTGTCTACCAAATAAAGACCATGTTGAGCTTTATAGCTCAATATGCTGGAATCTGTGACCAGTGCCAAGAGGAACCAGACACTAGCCAGCGCTGGGGTCTCGTGAGTACACACTACCTACAGTGATCTGCAACCAGCGCCAAGTTAGACCAAAAATAGGGGGTTTGCAAGTACTTAACTGTCCATGCACATCCGAGACACTCAAGTAACTGCTGTCCATTCATATCTCAGAAGGGTCTCGTAACAACTTTAATTTCTAGACGAATTGAAACGCATGAGGTTTTATGTGCGTCCTGTGATCTACCACCAAAAGACTGCGTCATCAAGCCAATAGAGAGTGGATTTTATTTTATACTAGCTGACCCGGTGAACTTCGTATCACCTGAAATAGTTTGACTCTCCGCGTCAAAAATGGCGATTCCAATACAAAATGACCAATTTTTATTTCTTCCTTTTTTCAGCTAATCCTTTAACTTTTCCCATATTTCTTTGCTTTTAAACCTACCCTGAACTATGGTGAACTAAACAAAACAGTAAATATGCAAATCGGTCAAGCCGTTTCTTAGTTTTAGCGAGACTAATGCACGGCGATTCATTTTTATATATACTCGTATAGATAGATTTTTCAATCAAGTCCGATTAATATTAAAAAAATCAGAGGGGAATAATTATAGAAGTAAAAAGATCCTACAGGGTTTAAGTTCTAGTACGTTTTTTGGCATTCGGTTTGTACAATTTTGTTCTATCTTTGTGGGACATAGTGTTAAGAAAGATAGAAATTAAGACTACTAACACAAATATGGAACTATATGCGAAATAAATTATTTATTATTATTATTTGTGCAGGTCTCAGATTGGCCGTTGCCGCAACCGCGAGTCATTCAAGAACCAGCAGAACTTGCAGCGCGCTATGGACGAAGCCAGGAAGCTGGTCATGCGCTCTCCTTTGCCAGGTACTGTCTTTACTCCTATCTATAAATGTGATCATATTCAACGTCATAGTCATATTCGCTTGATTTTTCACTCTGCTATTAGGGCCACCTCTGAACTCTGATGTCACTATTGGCATAATATTATCTAACATTGTAAAATAACATTACACAACGTTTCTCCTTGTGGCTTCAAACCCGACCCCAAGAAGTGATTTACCTTCGTAGGGCTAGGAGGAACGGTCACCTAATGCATACAAAAAGATTGCAAGATCCGAAAGGACGTAGACGTCTTTTTCCGATCGTCCCTGTATGCTTAGCATGGCTGTTTTGACACTCTGTCGAACTCGAGTGAGATACTTGCCATGTCTATTGTGCGGGCATGGCAAGCGGGACTCGAGATGGCAATAGAATATGGTCATGTCGAGCAAAAAGTAGTTATTGCCATTCTAAATAAAAATGTTGTATTTTGGTCTGGCAACACTGTTGAAATAGATACCGATTATTACCGATTGGGGTACATCACTAGCAAGTGAAGGATTGCGTTTCGTTTTAACGCAAGAAACTAATCAAATTTAATGTAGTAAGAAAACGAATTTCCATCATTTATTTACTAACACACACTAAAACAACAAAAAAGCGAAAATAAGTGGGTCAATAGTTCTAATTTATTCGAGTATACATTAGTAAATACACATACAACGAAAAAACAACAAAAACTAAGAAAAATATGTATATTTCCCCTCTAATCTATGCTCTTGAGGCCTGTCTACACCTCCGTGGGTGCCAGACATTGTGTCGGTCGCATCTGCCAAAATTAGGCCGACACCATCTCGGGCAATGCCGCCATGCTGCCGGTTGCAGACAAGGCTCGGTCGATGCCATCTCGATCTCGGTCGCCATGTTGGCGTAGAGCCAACTCGAGCCCGACCGACAAGTTGACAGTTTTGCATAGAGAAGGACCTATCTCGGGCTTACCATGCTGCCCGTACTGGCCAAGACAAAAATATGTAAATATTTTAATATAGGCTAAGAAACAAGACATAATAAAAAAAATGTTATCCTTATCATATCCACCTCTGAATTCGAAGCAAGTGGTCAATACAAGTGTTTGATATGTCCTAGCCCACCGTAGCAGGATCTACGAGTCTATAAACACCGTTGAGTGTATTCAACTCTGCGCAATCGTAGACAGTTTTGCTACGCCGTAGCACATCGTAGCAGATTCTACAAGCCTTCGAATATCAGTGTTGCTACATCGTAGCACATCGTAGTAGCCTCTACGAGCCTGCGAATATCAATGTTGCTACGTCGTAGCACACCGTAGCAGCCTCTACGAATCTGCGAATATCAGTATTCAACTCTACGCAGCCGTAGACTGATATGCTACGTCGTAGCACATTTTAGTAACCTCTACGAGACTACCAATAACAGCATCCAATTCTACGCAGCCTTAGACTGATAACTAGTGGTTCGCCCCGAACTGTGAACTCACGCGATGTGTAACTTTCTGCTAACACCATTCGCGCAGGCGCGCGCGCATTGCATATAAACTTTACAACCCCATATCTCGGCAACCCCTCGACCGATTTGGCTCATGTTCCTTATGTTTGACAGAAGCATCCCGAGGCGCGTCGCCGATAGAGATGCCGGTGACTCCAGGACATAGTCTGATGGAGCTGATCAAGGACTTCAAGGCTGATGTCGGAGAGACCGTTGACCCGAGCACTCCACAGCCGTCCAGCCCTTGGAAACCACCAGGTAAAACAGACCTAGAAAGTTCAAAGCAGTGGCACTGCCCAAAAAACTCGTTGAAGACCAGAAAACATAATCGGCAGAATTATTGTTGTTCTGTTGTTTACAATAATGAAAATAACACTATGTTATTGCCGTGAACGAAACAACGCTGAACCAAAAAACTCAGTATAGATTAAAAAAAAAAAAACTGATAATTTTGAATTTTTCGCTACGTTGCTATCGTCCATTGGACCATTGGTCAAATTCTACTTAAGGTTGGCAGGTTGGCAACGTTAAGTAGAATTTGACCAATGGTTTATTGTATTATTTCTAGGTGCTCCAAGCGATGTCGCAAGCCTGGCGGCCGGAGCACTGCTCACAGCCGGCGGTCCCAGCCGACCTACCTCGAGGACAGCTAGTCCATCTGGTGCCAAGGTAAGTTACTTACTCAGCTGGCTCAGCGACCCAAAATGAGCCTTAGTCACAAGGCGTTAGGTGACACAAGAAGTCACCACTGCCCGTCTATGATGCGCAACGCGACTTCTTTCGCAGTGCGAAAAATTTCGACGTGAAGAATGTCGTAAGGGGTCCAAAAATTACACTCACTGTTGGGCATAGGCATCTGCCCTGTCACGCCAACCTCACAGATCTCTTTCTAGCCGTGTCCACTGCTTTTCGGCCAACTTTTTGATATCATCGACCCATCGAATCGGCATCTAGTCCACCAAATGTCGAGCAGTTCTAGGCTTCCACTCGGTGACTGATTTGTCCATCTTACGTCATTAAAAGGATGAACCTATCGATACCTTTTTACAATTACTTATTGTTATGATGGGTGGCGTGAAGAGGAAAAGGCCTATACCCAACAGTGGGAAAATGTGGGCTAAAAATTATGATGATGATTATTGCGTCAAAAACTTCGACCTTTTAAAATTACGACGTTGCGCAAACGGTTGACCAGTGAGATGCCTAGCATGACTCCTTCCATACCTAGGCCTCTGTATTGTATTGCTGTATTATTGATCTTGGTCTCTCTCATCTTTGTTTATTTCCCAGCCCATATCCAAGGCCGCTTCGCCGGCTCCCTCGCGTGGGCCTAGCCCAGTAGGATCAAGGCCTTTGAGTCCGATTAGTGGGGCTGAAGAAGATTCACCTGTACCAGGTATGTTTGGAACTTCTAGCTGCTTTTTTACTCCTGATGAATTTGAATTGAAAAGGGTTACTTATGAAGTTATGATATAGGTCCAATGTTATTAAGTTGAAGAGCAAGGCGGTTCTTGGAGTGCCTTGCCTAAGATATATGACATAGGCCCGGTTTCTGAGTTGAGAATTTTACTAAGCACATATCACGCTCTTTTGTGAGAAATCTGCAGAGACAGGACGATACTTACCCATTTGCTTAGCAAAATTCTCAACTCAAAAAACGGGCCATAGAGACCCAAACAAGGCTACATTTGAGATGTCAGTAACTTTAAAATGTTTCTAGTCAGGCCAGACAAAGCTCAGAAAACGAGTCACAAAAACGAAATAACCCATTATCACCTTAATATAATATGTACGTTGTATTTAAAAAAAAAATTGTGAAACAGATGAACGTAGGTAGTTCTTGTTTGGTCGGAAACCTGAAGAGCAACCTTACAAGTCTGACGGTAGGCGTAGGCGATATGTAACCATATTTCCACTACAAAGTGATTTGGTCTTTCAGAACCCAGTCCGCTGAAAGCTAAGAGGGTTCCCGGGGACACACCACCGAAAGTGATCAAGAGGAAATCACCAGGGCCGCCGACGCAGCCTAGCGATGAGGTAATGATTGATTGATTAGACATCCTGCCTCTAGATATTAGATACATTTTAAGTCACGCCTTACTCACCAATACATAATGAGGTCATAAACTAAAAATTGCGTTTCCGAGTGCACTTTTCTCTGTATTTGTTAAGGTCCTAAGTCAGGGTTCTAGTCAGTCCTTGTTTGTAGATTATTAACTGCCAGGTTGATTAAAACTTTTCAGTGGTTGAGAAGTTACTCACAATTCGCGTTACAATAACACTTTCGGTCTCACTCAGAGGGGCGCTAATAGGGTTAAACTTGACTGTGTACGTTCATCGACACGCTGAAATATCCCTTTTTGTTTGATTGACGCACTTATACCATCCTTGGCAAAGAGCCTCCATAGGTAGATAGATAGATAGATATATAAGACGTTTATTTGCATCATATGCACACACACACACAACATGAATTATGAAGCAAATACACAGTAATAAAGTAAACAATAGGCAAAAACAAAAGTAACTTAAACCTAAGTAAAACTATTACAGAAAAATACAAATTTGGTAGCCTTTGTGCCTGTGAGTGAGTGTGAGCCACAGTGATGCAAAAGGGCCATAGCTCAGTGCATGGTATTTGCCATAGCCAAGAGCTAACCCAGCCTTTGCCTGACCATTGCTGCCCAGACTCATCTTCATAGCCGCCAAAAAGTTGAATCAAACTGTACCTTCCCATGTCCTTGCAGGGTCAAGAAGGCCAGAAATCTCCACCGCCTGAGGTCAAGGGTCCGTCCGAAGACATCGCCGTGGCCAGGCCGGTGGCCCCCGAGATTAAACCTGCCGAGGGTGCCATCCCACCACCCCCTGTCGCTGTCAAGCCTAAGGTAGAGTCTTTTATTTGGTAGGTAGGTAATCGTATGAGGTAGTGGCCACCTCTAGTGTCGGAGTTTTTAAACCGCCCGAAGGGCCTCTGACATTGCTTAAGAACTAGTTTTTGCCGCACTCCTATACTAACGAAGAAGTCGTTTTGATACCCCTACAAATAATTTCCAATTAAGTATTATTATTATTAAATAATCCGATTTCTTTGATTTTGGTGTCAATCGTTTTTGTAGATTATTTAGATTTTTTAAAAATTATGTTTTTAATTGACACTGACTGAACACACGTACGCAAAACATTTTTTTTACAAGTCCGACTTTGACCCTCATTATCTTGGTAACCGTTGATTTCCCAGGCATAGTTCCGTGGCCAAAAATGGTCGTTGTGATGAGGACAATACGTGGTTTCCCGTTTTGTTGGCGGTCTTTTAACACCCTACAAAACAATTTTTATTACATACTACACTGACCTACTTAAGACGACGTACGTCTCACAACTAGCGCCGCCAATGAAAAAAAAACATATCTTTTTTTTGGATGCGTTTTTAGCAAAAAACGCTCCTGCGATTTCTCAACGCGAGGCTTAACTATTTTTAGGACCTAAGGTTTGGATTCCAGGATTGGATTTCCTACAAATGCAATCGATTCTCGCCAAAAGTGGCCACTTTTGGCGAGAATCGATTGCATTCTTAAGTTCTAGGATCTGGAATCCAAACCTTTGGTCCTAAAAATAGTTAAGCCTCGCGTTGAGGAATCGCAGGAGCGTTTTTTGCTAAAAACGCATCCAAAAAAAAGATATGATTTTTTTTCCATTGGCGGCGCTAGTTGTGAGACGTACGTCGTCTTAAGTACTCCAAAATTTTATCTAGAAAATAAACACACGTGAACCGCTCAGAATTCAATATTAATTAATAATGGGTTCTTAATTGTATGCCAGCATTACCATGATTGTGGTAATAAAATATAGTCTTGGATATTTACCCCCCCTAACAGGCACCCACAGCGCCAACGATGGAAGTGACGCCCAGCACGCCGCCGGTCCACACGGCCAAGCCGCCATCGCCACCCAGATCTACGAGCCCCACGCCCTCTAGGCCTTCGAGCCCCGTGCCGAAGCCCGCAGCCCCATCACCGCCAAAGGCAGCGTCCCCAGTGCCGCCAAAAGCGGCGTCCCCAGTGCCGCCAAAGCCAGCGTCCCCGGTCCCGCCAAAACCGGCGACGCCGCCAAAACCGGGCACGCCAGCGCCCGGATCCAGGGCCGCGTCGCCACAGCCCGCGGCTGCTGCTCCACCACCGGTGAGTAAGACGGCCGGCCGTATACAGATGGAATTCCGGACGGAAAAAAATCGAATCAGGATTCCGAACACAGTAACTACATAGAAAAACCTATGGACAGATTGGCTATGGACATTTTTTTTCCGTCCGGAATTTTCATATACTTGTATGCAGTTATTGCGTTCGGAATCCTGATTCGTTTTTACGTTACGGAAAAAATCCGTTTGTATGTGTTTGTATGTGTGGTTGTCATCAACAAGTTTTTGGGCAGTGCCACTGCTTTGTCGACCAGAACACATAATCAGCTGAATTATTGTTGTTCTGTTGTTTACAATAATGAAAAGAATACTGTTTTATTGCCGTGAACGAAAAATCGCTGAACAAAAATTGCTCAATTTAGCTTAAAAAAAGCTGTCAATTTTGAATTTTCCGCCACGTTGCTATCGTCCAACCTTAAGGGTCCGTATAAGGCTAACTAGCGCCACCAATGTTGAAAAAATCATATCTCGCTTCAGAAGAAGTTTCTGACAAAATCCTAAGATGGGCTCATGCGCCATGCTTTTCTAGATTTTTAAGTGTGGGTACCCAATTCAATTTCTAGTCTTAAGCTAAAAAATTTTCGATAACCGCCAAAAACGGCCGTTTTTGGCGGTTATCGAAAATTTTTTAGCTTAAAAGTAAATTTCGAAGTAAAAGTTCGAGGAAGTTCGAAGTAAATTTCGAAGAGGGATACCCCCTTCGAAATTTACTTTTAAGCTAAAAAATTTTCGATAACCGCCAAAAACGGCCTTTTTTGGCGGTTATAAATCGAAAATTTTTAAGCTTACGACTAAAAATTGAGTTGGGTACCTACACTTAAAAATCTGGAAAAGCATGGCGCATGAGCTCATCTTAGGATTTTGTCAGAAACTTCTTCTGAAGGGAGATATGATTTTTTCAACATTGGTGGCGCTAGTTAGCCTTATACCGAGCCTTAACGCAATTAATTTTCCTCCAACAGCGCTCGCAATCGCCCACGGCGACGCCCGCCCGTCTCTCCTCCACCTCGAGCACCGAACAGTTGATCCCGCCTTCCCCCGAGCCCCTGCGTCCAGGGAAGAAACTGGAGGAAGTCAAGACCGTCAAGCGGCAGCCCAAGACTGGCTGGCTATAGTTTGTAACGTCATGTTTTTATTGCAAAAAAAGGTTGAAGAGACAGAGACCTACTTGCGGTCGATTAAGACTGGCTTTGACTGGCTATACTATAGCGCGTGGAGGTTGTGGCACGTTTGGATCGTTCTAATATGTTTACAAAAAAAATTTACCTATCTCGTGGCTTTAGTGGGAAGGGCATGCCTTGGCTTTTTTAGTAGTGGTGCTATAACATCTTGGTAACGTTACATTATGAATGTAAATATCTCAATTTTATCAAATTTAATTTAATTTAATTTAATTTCAACTACTAACACATAGTGTAAGACTACTAACAAAATCTATGAATAAAAAAATAAAAAAATGTATTCATAATAATAATAATTATGGAAAAAAGGTCGAAGAGATGAAGGTCATCGTATCGTATGGGTTAACGTAAAAGACTGGCTTTCTATACTGTAGGATATGGCATCTTTGTTGCCTATGTAATGTTGTGAAGAAAATCAAGAGATGAAGACCAAATAAAGACCAATAAACCGCAGCCCAAGACAGGTTGTTGTGATCAAGACTCGGTGTCTACCTATAAAGTAAAAAAAAAACAAAATAATGATGAAAGTTGTGAAAGTATACCTAATATTGCATCAGGGGAAAAAACATCTGACTCCAATTTTTATTGGGACGATGATGAATCGAAATATCTGAAAATTAGCCATACATATTTTATATCGATTTAACGGTTTCACTTACTTTTATTTTGTCGGAATAGCCGACATGTTGCAGCAGTGCTTACGAAAGTTTAAGTTTTAAAATAGCCATACATATTGGCTGAAAGAAACGCTAGCCATAGGCAGTATTTGCCTAGGCTGAAGCAAAAGCTTGTACGGCGGTGTCAGCCTTTAATTCGTATTTATAAGCGAAAAGTTATCTGCTAAATGTGGTTCTTACCAATTTGGTTTGCAAATGTTCTTAGAATATTCTACACCGTACCTAATCTTAGGGTATCTAGTTACTGTAGGTGCGCCTAATCGCACCCATCCTATCCAAAACTTTAACTTCAGCTCCGAGAATTTACTTCTGGAGTAGCTTCCCCTTAGGGCAAAATCAAAAAGTTTCTGGTATAGTCGACAGGAGATCCGCTTTTGCAGTTTTGTAGCAAAGTCGCCCGTGACGTAATAAGCGAAAAAAGCTGCTACGTACGCCACGTCTTTTTACGCACCTACGCGACGGGTTCTGTCAAAAAACGTCGCTTAGGTAGGTACACACGACAGCACGTCGAGGCTTACATGCTAGCACTCTACTCGGTTACGTTACGGGCGACTTTACAACAAAAATGCACACTCTGACGTGCTGTCGTGTGTACATGTAGGGCCAGTGCGTTTCTAGCTTTGTTGATGAGCTGCCGACTTTACCTTATATTTTCTAGATACATACCTAAGTAGATATTTAAAAGCACTGCCACCCTTTAAACACGTGCAGTTTTGACTTTCTTTACAGGGTAATTTTTAAATAGCTTTATTCCTGAGACACGGAAACTTATTAATGTGATTTCTAACAAATTTTGTTCTACCTACGTCTTTGGTGAAAGTGCTATTTTATTTTTCCATACAAAAAAAAGCGTTTTTGTAATAAAAATTGCACGCAGAGTAACAAATAGGAGCAGAAGAGACTGGAAAGGTGGTAGAGAGTGAAATGGTAAAAATACAAACTTTTAAAGAATAAGAAACTTTCAATAAGTAGGCACATTAAAAGTATCGAGCTAGGTATTCGAAAAGTCGTAGAACAAAAGTTGTTAGAAATAGCATTTAGAAGTTGACGTGTTTCAGGAATAAAGCTATTTAAAAATGGCCCTGTATTGTGAAACCTTTTATATTTTTATACCTTGTCCTTATGATGCATTATATAGATACGTAGTAAATACCTATTTAATTTATGAATTACTAATGGTTTTCCCTATTTTCAAACGTCTACAGGCGCGGTGTGTCCGTGAATGGGTAAAAATTTATACAAATAAAAGTTTTCAAGAATAATTCATATTCCCTTAGTACGATAGCCTTGAATAATATGTGAAATAAAAACAGCAATTATTTCAGCGCATTTGGCAAATAGAGCTCGTAGTTTTGGAGCGTCAAATTCATGACTAATATGAATGTCCAATAGACGGGGTATTGTTGCCGCCCGCCACGATCATTGCATTTTTATTTTACACTGTCAGCTACACGAAGCGCTACCTACCCCACGACCCTCGGCAGCTCCTAACGTAGGTGGGATATCTAAATGCGAGTTTCGATACTACAAAAAGGGGCAGCGTAGAAGGGGTGTCGTCGTGTCGACGTATTGTAATTTGCTCGTTCGCCGTTTACTAAAATTATCATCAGTCGGACGAACAAGAAAGAAAAGCTTTCGTACTTAAAAAATAAAACAAGTGTCTAATAATTGTAATACATGAAGGGTTAGGACCACGTCAGTATTACAAAAATCTCCAGCTGTGAAGCTAATGAAATATTATCCGTAATATACAACGTGTTACAAAATATCCTAACTCTTTTTACAGGGTGTAACCTACAGGTCAACAAGATGTCAATTATGTAGAAAAAAGTTGAAAAAAACAATTTTTATTTTATAACCTCAAAATTTAAACTTTTTCGTAACTATTTTCTTTTTGTTATTAGCTCAAATTTCAAAATATGTTCGTGGGTGTAGGTGCATTTGCATAGCTTTGAGTTGTTAAAACATTGTGAAAGTCAATGAAAACAATATTTAAAAAATACTTTTCTCCCGCCAAAGCGTTCACATTTTATTAATTAAAAAATCAACGGAACGTCATAGAGCAAAAAAATATTTAGTTTGTGATCGCTATCACCGGGTGCTATTATCCTGCAAAAAGAGTTAGCATCTTTTGTAACACCTTGTATTATCACCTGATTCGTACAGTCGACAGCATTTCCACTTTTACATTTTTGATCAAAAATCACCCGTTGTAACCTATACTATAGGTAACCTAAGCGAAAGAGCACGCGTGTAAATTTTCTGCTTTTGACTGTACTAATTTCGTAGGGAATTAAAATATGTTGGACTACGGCTTCATTTTATTTTTATGTTATCCTAAAACACAGATGGTAGCCCATTATTGAACCGTTGTTTTGAAGGGAACATGTGATGTTTATTTTTGTACCTGTAACCTACCTACCCATTTTACCCGAATGTTTTAAAACATAAATAAAGATTTATTTACGGTAACAACATTGTTTTTTTGTAAGAGTTCTCTACTCCTGAAAGGTCGCCTAGACAAGGAAAGGCGCAGTAGGCAGCAGGAGGGTATAGCACCACTAAACCACTGTGGATCCCTACTTGAAATCGAATAATGTTTGATCAAACGTCATTAGATTATATAATAATGGTCCACGAGAAATCCAGTTGGTCTGTTAGGAACATTTCACCAAATTAAATATGGCCAAAATATATGGCTATCGGACCAATCAGTTGGTTCGATTCGATTGGAACAAATGGCTTCATCGAATGGAACAAGGGGATTTTCAAGTAGGGAATCTCGGAATCCCACCACCGAGAGTCAGAACCTCGGTCGGAACAAAGAAAATATAAATAGACTTTTTTGAGAGACCCTATCTTTCCGTCAAAAATCCTTCTGTCACATGCACGTTTAGCGTCAAGAATAAGTCAAGAAGCAGACTTTTCTTATTTCTGTATTATTGATTATAAAATAATACGCTCTTTGTATTTGTTATAAAGAATAATATAATAACTCAGACTTCACACCAGATTCTACATCAAATCAAAGATGGCTGCCTTCCCTTGTTCCCTGCTACTACGTACATTTTAGCTGCTTTTTATCTCCATTTGCGGACCGATAGCGCCATCTGTCGCATTAAAGAAAACTAAACTACCAGTTGCAAATGACCGGTAAAGATATCTCGGTACCCAGACTGCGACAGGCTCCGCACGATGGCGCTAGTGGTAGTCAGTTAAACAACTTTTTGTAGCATAAAACCATACAAAACAGTGATCAGCAAGTCAGTATAGCTACTTTTTAAATAAAAACCTTACATTCGTCCATCCTGACGCGTGTAATGTCCTCATACACGCCAAAACCTTACATTAGGCCTGAGGTAAAGCAACTGTAACTTTACTTTGTAAGTAAGTGTCTAAATTTACTGTAAGTACTTAAGTGAACTTGTTTTGTCTAACTTCATGAAAATATTCTGTTTCAGGTTTATACTACAAAAAGTTTTCATTTAATCTCCTCGCCGCAGCCTATGTCGCCGCAGTATCCGTAGGTCATCTCGCTGCAAGTGTCCGTAGCTCGTCTCGTCGCAGTATCCTCAGCTCATCTCGCCGCAGTATTCTCAGCTCGTCTCGCCGTAGTGTCCGCAGCCCGTCTCGTCGCAGTATCCTCAGCTCATCTCGTCGCAGTACCCTCAGCTCATCTCGTCACAGTATCCTCAGCTCATCTCGTCGCAGTACCCTCAGCTCATCTCGTCGCAGTATCCTCAGCTCATCTCGTCGCAGTACCCTCAGCTCATCTCGTCACAGTATCCTCAGCTCATCTCGTCGCAGTACCCTCAGCTCATCTCGTCGCAGTATCCTCAGCTCATCTCATCGCAGTACCCTCAGCTCATCTCGTCGCAGTATCCTCAGCTCATCTCGTCGCAGTACCCTCAGCTCATCTCGTCACAGTATCCTCAGCTCATTTCGTCGCAGTACCCTCAGCTCATCTCGTCGCAGTATCCTCAGCTCATCTCGTCGCAGTGCCCTCAGCTCATCTTGCCGCAGAGTCCGCAGCTCGTTTTGCCGCAGTATCCGCAGCCCGTTTTGCCGCAATATCCGCAGCCCGTCTTGCCGCAGAAACCGCAGCCCGTCTTGCCGCAGAATCCGCAGCTCGTTTTGCCGCAGTATCCGCAGCCCGTCTTGCCGCAGAATCCGCAGCTCGTCTTGCCGCAGAAACCGCAGCCCGTCTTGCCGCAGAAACCGCAGCCCGTCTTGCCGCAGAATCCGCAGCTCGTTTTGCCGCAGAATCCGCAGCTCATTTTGCCGCAGTATCCGCAGCCCGTCTTGCCGCAGAATACGCAGCTCGTCTTGCCGCAGTATCCGCAGCCCGTCTTGCCACAGAATCCGCAGCCCGTCTTGCTGCAGAATCCGCAGCCGTCTTGCCGCAGTATCCGCAGCCCATCTTGCCGCATAATCGGCAACTCGTCTTGCCGCAGTATCCACAGCCCGTCTAGCTACAGAATCTGCAGCCGTCTTGCCGCAGAATCCGCAGATCGTCTTGCCGCAGAATCCGCAGCTCGTCTTGCCGCAGAATCCGCGGCTCGTCTTGCCGCAGAATCCGCAGCTTGTCTTGCCGCAGAATCCGCAGTCCATCTGTAGAACAAAAACTGAGGCAGTATCTACGAATTTCCTTTTACAATTTAAACACTGAATTTACCAATATCACGTAATGTATTTTGCCCTTGTTATTATTATTTTCCTACTACTTATACTGCTTCATTATTTTCCTACTACTTATACTCTTCATAGTAGGTATATCTGAGTGACATATCAATTGAAATTCACTATGTACAACACTCGCTAACCTAATACCGCTAGATGTGTAGGTATTCAGGGCAGATTTTGTTCGCTCCTAACACTAACTACTTTTTCTCTTTAACAGAACAATTTAACTTCCCCGACAGACTTTGTCCTTTAAGGATGTTGACCGTATCAGCAATAAATTTAAACAAAATGCTTTATCAACAAATATCTCCCCACAGTCGGAATAATTTAATTACCAAACAATTTTATGTGGCCTAGCTCCTTCTCTTATTATAATAGTGACACTACTCTCTGAATCAATGAATGCTTGAAGAACTTTAGTTTACTTGCACCACCGAACTAAATCCCATAGAACCCGCATTACGTATAAAATCACAATAAAAACTTGTCCCCACAGAAACAAATTATATCAGCAATAGAACAATACGAAACATCATTTCGACCATACGTCTAATATTCGAATGTCAACCTTACTGCATTAGTGTACAGTTTTACTTTAATTGCATAGACAACGAGCAAATAAGCTCCCAAAGGCAGTTGGGCATCTATTTTTCCAGACACATTTCAGTCTAGTTTTATCCTTGATCGAAGACTTGCACATTCTTATAACATTTTTATTTTCCTTCCATTCATTAGATAGCACTCTAACTCGTTTTAGAATTCTCAGTAACAGGAGTGAAATAAAATTTTGTGAAACAAGCTTCAGCTTCATGTCCAACCCTACTGCACCGACTGCACCTTATTATTGGTTTAGGACAATTGACGGATATGTGCCCTCTTTCGCGACAGTTAAAGCACATTTGAGTAGTCTTATCAGATGGTTTCAGTTTCACATTTGATACATCAGGCATCGGTATGAAAGAATCAAACTCTTTACTGCTCGAGAGAAATTCCAGCAACTGTTCAGGTTCTTTACAGCGTAAAGACTGAGCAGTGGTCCGCAGAGTCCTATCAGAGAGCCCGTAAATAATGCAGTCAGCCGCGTTTTTACCACTGATTTTAAGCTGATTGAGCATTGACATTTTCTCGTAAAAATAGCTTTCTATAGGTTCATCAATTTTCAATTTACGTTTAAGCATGACATCTATTAAACTTCCGTAGTTCTGCTCACACGGAAAGGCCATCAATAATTTTTCTTGCCATTCTTTCCATGTAAACAGCATCGATGGAAGACTGTCATACCAGGTCTTCGCATTGCCTGTCAATTTTTGCAGAGCAAAGTGTACTACTTGGGATTCATTCCACCCATAAATAGAGCCACACTGATTAACTTTTGCCAGCCAAAGGTCAATGCGATGGCCCGGTAATGACGGATCAAAAGTTGGGACTACATTATTATGATAATTAGGCTGTCTAATCACACCAAGCGCCGAAATTATGGTATTTAAGTCATTAGTACTTATGTTCGGTTTTTCTGACCTGTTTTGTTCCTCATCGCGTTTTTCCAACGGTAGCTGCTCACGTTGAGAGCAGGTCGCCGCGCGCCCAAGCTTCTCTAGGTGCGCGCGGTTGCTCGCGTCTTCACAGACCCGCTGACTGGTCTCGCGCTCGCTTGCTAGCGGCTGCGGGGCCCTGGCGATGCTGTCGCGGCGACAGGCTGCGCGTACACTGCTGCGTGATCGCGCCCGACCTCCGGCATCACGATCACGACGGCGCGACACGCGCCTGCGCTCTTTCGACAGCATTTTGCTGCTGGTGCTATCGCGGCGACGCGACACATGCCCGCTGCCCCGCGACGGTGCCCGGCTACGGGGGCGGCACGGCGCGCGCCCGCGCTCGTTGCTCTTCTCCATACTGGTATCGCGGCGACGCGACACATGCCCGCTGCCTCGCGACGGTGCCCGGCTACGGGGGCGGCACGGCGCGCGCCCGCGCTCGTTGCTCTTCTCCATACTGGTATCGCGGCGACGCGACACATGCCCGCTGCCTCGCGACGGTGCCCGGCTACGGGGGCGGCACGGCGCGCGCCCGCGCTCGTTGCTCTTCTCCATACTGGTATCGCGGCGACGCGACACATGCCCGCTGCCCCGCGACGGTGCCCGGCTACGGGGGCGGCACGGCGCGCGCCCGCGCTCGTTGCTCTTCTCAATGCTGCTCACGCTGCTATCGCGGCTACGCGACACATGCCCGCTGCCCCGCGACGGTTCCCGGCTACGGGGGCGGCACGGCACGCGCCCGCGCTCGTTGCTCTTCTCAATGCTGCTCACGTTGCTATTGCGGCGACGACACACATTCCCGCTGCCCCGCGACGGTGCCCGGCTACGGGGGCGGCATGGTGCGTGCCCGCGCTCGCTGGCCTTCTCCCGGCTCGACTTCTCTCCGCTTGACTTCTCGCGGCTGCTCACGCTAATGTCACGGCGACGCCTCACGTGCTCGCCGCCCCGCGACCGCGACCGGACCCGGCGACCGGTGTTACGATCACGGCGGTGCGACACTCGCCCGCGTTTCTTCGATGATGCTTTTTTGCTGGAGTCCATCGTATCCAGATGGTGAACGGATTGGCGGCGACGTGTATGCTCAGACCCACTTGCTGAGTTATAAAATAATACGCTCTTTGTATTTGTTATAAAGAATAATATAATAACTCAGACTTCACACCAGATTCTACATCAAATCAAAGATGGCTGCCTTCCCTTGTTCCCTGCTACTACGTACATTTTAGCTGCTTTTTATCTCCATTTGCGGACCGATAGCGCCATCTGTCGCATTAAAGAAAACTAAACTACCAGTTGCAAATGACCGGTAAAGATATCTCGGTACCCAGACTGCGACAGGCTCCGCACGATGGCGCTAGTGGTAGTCAGTTAAACAACTTTTTGTAGCATAAAACCATACAAAACAGTGATCAGCAAGTCAGTATAGCTACTTTTTAAATAAAAACCTTACATGATAAACCAGCGAACTGGATAACACCAATTTTCCGACCATGCAAGGGAGTTCCAAGCATTGTGGGGTACAGCATAAGATAAGCGCACCGATCGCCACTACGAGGTTAGCTCAACAAGCCATAGTGGCAATGCCGCCTTGCCATGCCAGATTTACCTTAGATCAGTGGACTCTCAACACCAACAACATGTTCCGGACAACCGAGAGCCAACAGCAACTGGCTAACCACGTCATTGATGAGATACAGCGAGTCATCGACGAAACCTCAGAAAAGGCAAAAATACAGAAAGATACCGTCGATATGCGCCTCAAGGAGAGAATCGGAGACGTACAATACAACAAGACAGAACTGGAAAATCAGCGCGACGATATGTATCTAGAGCTAGAAGCGCTTGCCATGTATAAAGCCCGCATGCGAGACGCGATGGATTCAATAGAAAGAGCTCAAAGCATCGTGCAAAAGTGTATTATTCTCAGAGAAGGAAGGCTTGGCATTGACCTGGTGGCTGATAATGTCACCGACGCCCTGCAGAGAGAGATGCAAGTCATCACCGGAGGCTTGAGTGTTCTGAAGCGCACCCTTGAACAGCTCAATGAACAAATGCGTCGAATCCGCGCCGCGAGATACCTCCTGGACAGAGATCTCAGCTTCAAGCAGGGCGCCATTAACATAGACAAGGGGGCCCTAGAGTTGCAACCTAGCAGCACTTGCCTCGCTATTTATGAGGGACACCAGCCACTAGACCCAGCTAATATCTCCGCGGAGGAATATAACACGTACTCCATCAACAATATCATGAACGCCGCCAAAGAAGTCAACAACGCCCGGCCGATAAAAGACATCGTAAACACGGTCCTGAGACAGGTCACAGACGACCTCTGGACTGCTTGCAAGACTTGCAATCATGAGTTCAGCAAGAGAATCAGAGACACCAAAATTGCCAAAGAAAATTTGGATACTATGCACAAGGAGGCGGTTGAGAAGTTGTCTAAGATGAACGATTCGATTATAGAGTTGAAGAAGGCTTTGGTTGACAAAGAGCATCACATTGGTTTGGCTCACACAAGGCTCGGAAGACGAGCTCAGCGTGGTTGTACAGAGTTGGTCCGTGACAGAGTTGGGCAGGCTTTATACTATGAGTGTGAAACTTTACGAAGCTCTACTGAAACGCTGCAAATGATGCTGCATGAGGCTAATGCTTCCCTCCGGTATCTTCTGCAGACCCAGCTGCAGTTGGAAGAGGATATCAACATCAAAATGAACACGCTAAAGATAGATGAAGTGGATTGCATGACGCTGCGTGACACTTTGACCTATAATTATTACTAAGTTTGGAGGATTTTTAGTGTTTATTATTAGTTATTTTTAAAATTGCCTTATTTACTCATAGGTAGGTACTTATTACTCTCTTTGGTTTGTTACAAATTATTTACTATGTCAATTTGATTTCTTTTTTTAATGCCAGATTATTGTTTTGTATTTCCTATATTACTCATTTTAAAAATAAAGTAGGTGCTACCCGTGCTACCTAAATAAAACTGAATTATCTACTCTCAGAACCGACAATTTATAAAAAAATTATTCCAAGATATTGCGGATAACATAATTAGGTAATGAGGTACAAACCTTGCCAGCTTATACCAACTCGACTCTCGACACAATGAAATTATGCAAACGTATAAAATATTTATGTAAACGTAAGAAGCTTCCAAATTAGGTATAATGCGCGATGAGAATGGGATGGAACCTTGCCGAAGTCAATCGAAATATACTTTATTTTACTTTGACAAGGTTGCTTCCTTGCTTCGTCGCGAGTTTGCTTACTGCGCGCGTCTCAGTTCTAAAAGGTCGCATCCCATTCTCATCCTGCGCGGATTATATTTTTTGCATCGCTACATCATAGGGGTAGATGGCTAGCGTCACGCACCTAAGTAGATACGTTTTATATGCAACGCTCTACCTACTTTATTAGATCAAGCGCTCGAGGCGAACGCGATGGTAATTCGTACCGTCAAAGGTATCCGATAATTAATTCCAAATAAGACTAGAGACGCTGTTCGTACCTGGGGGCTATGAGTTGTAACAAAGAATTTGTATTGTTTTTTTATTTATCGTATATTTTCACATGCCGAAACTTATTATTTGAGGGGTACCTAGGTCAGCGTAGGAAGATCTCTCACTGGGATAGGTAGGTAGGTAGGTAGGTATGTACCTACCTAGATCAGAAAGATTATGTTAAGTAACTGGCTTGTAGCTGGTTACGAAATAGCGATAAAAAGTCCACATTCGTAACTGGTTACGAAAATTTGGTTACGAACGTGGCTGAAGGGATGGAAAAAAAATCCACATTCGTAACTGGCTTGTAGCTGGTTACGAAACAGCGATAAAAAGTCCACATTCGTAACTGGTTACGAAAATTTGGTTACGAACGTGGCTGAAGGGAAAATAGATTACAAGGAAGAGTCTTAGGTACAAAACCTTATAAATCCGATATTCTGGCCCTCAAGTGCTTGGAGCGATTGTAAAAACCAACAGACGTTCATTTCGCTTTCATATGTGAGGAGCTACATAGGTTCGAGGTAGCTAAAGCTTATGACCTCGGTCTTTGTACGTCCTGAGCAGGAATAAGGATGGGGGTGACAAAAAAGATCCCACTGGGTCGCAGTGTCCCGGGCTCTAAGCCTGGCCCCGTATTATTATGATACGCTAAGATGTACGAGGTAAAATTAAAGACAGTAAAAAAATAATAAACTTTTTATTCACTACTTTTTAAACTTACTTACGCACTACGTCAACAAACGGTTGCAGGAATCATCAAACTGTACACTGTACAGTCCACTATTTTAAACCCAATTATTTAGATTGATTACAGACTACCGGTTTTTCCTCGTTTTCCTCCTACAATACTGAGATGAAAAAAAAAACAGATCTTTTCAAACCTACTCGTACGACAGCTTTTTTCGGCGTTTCCACACTCTAGGATACCAACCAGTCAAGTACGCCAGGATATCCCTTTTTGTATTGAAAATACATATTTGTTCTGGGAATTCTGGCGCAAAGAAAGGCATAGGTAGGACATAGGTAACATTGATAACTATACTCTTAATTATTGCTTTGCTATATTATGTTTAAATTCGACTCTACCTAGTAATTATCTCATTCCAAGACAGTTTCTCACTAATAATGTCATTATTTCATTGTAGGTCTAGATTATTTTTCTATTATAATCTAGATTATTTTAAAACGTAAAATAAATATATAAATTGATCTCAAAACCTTCAAGGGGAAACACTCTATGCTTTTAATCATTGAACTTCAGGTTTAAAGTTTACACGAAATAAATTCTTCTAAAACTTATACTCCTACCAATTATACAGTGGCACGCAATTTAATTTCAATCAAAAATCACCAGCAAAACACCAACCCACCGTCAACCATTTTCATAGTACAGCTAGAATGCAGGAAGCAGTTCTGCTCAATTTGTGGCTTCATGCTAGACTAGATGATCTCATCGTACCGATAGCTCAACGAAGGGCCGTGCTAATTGCAGAATATATTTTCTAACAAAGGCACCTTTGGATAAATTCAACAGCAGTTTTTTTTCTGGAAAACAGCCGTTTGAGATTAAGAATTTTTATATTTACCGTGCTTATTTTAGAGATTACGGTTTGATAGAAATCTTAGGCTACGCGTGGAGTTTTGTTTAAAAATCTTCAAATGCAAAATAAAGGGCTCTACTCGAGCGCCTCACTACAACCACCCTGAGACAGTTTTCCCTGTCACTTTAGACTTCCCGCGGTCACTGACCGCTGACTTGGAGCTCATACTTGGCGACGGAGTCGGTGAGACCTTTGCTGATCTGGAGGGGCTACCTAGGGTAGACCTCTTCGGACCTTCAATCTTGACTTTGGGTCCCTTTGATCTGGAACCTTCCGCCTTAGGACTGGAAGGTGGAGACTTCGAACTAGTAGAAGGTACTTCTTGGGATTTAGAGTCTATTGTCTTTAGGGGCGTTGGTGGTGTAACAGTCGGTTCTGGTATCAACGGCCGTGATGGCGTAGGCATCACCCGCCCCTGTTGAGATTCTAATGCCGATGCTGAAAGTATTTGCTGGTCTTTAGCAGACTGCATGGAAGGCGTCGGTGTGACTGGCTGGTGTATTGTCTCATCTCCGTATCGCGGGGACCTCGGTGGTGAAGATGCACCAGGGTCTTCTATCTGGATGACGTGGTCCGGTGTGGAGTCAAACTGGGGTGGCGGGGTCAACCGGTGGTCGTTGACGGTGTCAAACTCTGGCGTGCTAGGCTCTGAAGGCTCTTGGGAGGAGGATTTTAGTGGACGGGTCTGCTCTGATCCTCCCTCGGAACCTGATAAAAAGAAAAGCCTATTGAGGAGTGTAACCCTTAACACCACGATGGGCATGCCTTTTGGTTCCTTAACATCTAGGTATCACTGTCTCTTAAAAATTTCATTAGTATCAGAAACTTGAGATTTTTGTTTTTAATCACGCCATTCGTGGTGTGAATATTGAGAGAACGAATTTGCGAATTCAATTATCTTTCAAAAACAAGCCGGATCACGATCAATATCACGATCACATTCGCGCGTATCCAATAAGTTCGGTTTGATTGAAGTTTATAATCTCATAATTATCTTTGGAATCGGTGCTTTCAAATGTTTAATTAAGAGAGATTGTGTTTGATGCTGAAGTATTATCTTATGTACTCGGCTACCTTATAAGTAGGTATTTCAAGGCATTCTACAACATGATGAAGGCATTATGACTGACCAATTTCCACGTCGACTTCGACCTTCATCTCGCCGTCCTTGAGCACCTCGTCGTCAGAGCCAATCTCCGGGATGGGGGTGTGGCTGCGGAAGGAGCGGGTGGACCGGCGGACCTGGTCTTCGTCGAAGGTTCCTGGGGTTAAGAGGTTTTACTTTAGAATAAGTACCGTGGCCTACAATGCCCACACGCTATTGTTCGCTTGTAGTTAGTAAGCGGAAAGCAATTCTCAAAGTCAGGTATGATAGTTCCCGATTTTTACATTTTATGACTACGTCAAAAGCAACAGATTAAGTAGGACGAACTTCAAATTGCTGGGCAGATTTCTCCATGACGTTTTCCAGTAAATTTCACGAGTAGGTTCTAAACACGACTTTTAGACATGCCTTTTGTTTGATTGTCGCAATTATGTAGCTATTTATCCCATGGTAACGTTTATAAGTTACCATGGGGTACCTCCTAGCGTTTCAGTGACTGTACGAGAGATAGGAGATACTTATGTAAACCACCGAAATCTATGTATACCTACATATATTTTCGGCAGATATTCCTGTCTATGCCTTACGGCCCTAAGAATCAACAAACGCGCTTGTAAGCAGCGTTTGTCGAAAACCTATACTTACTTGAATTTGACTATAACTTTGATTGTCTCTTTCAAACAAAATATCCTCAAGACAAAGACCTTCATGATGAAAATATAAATTTTAACAAAACGTCGCGCAGCGAAATGAGACATTTTGTATTCATACGGAATTTAGCTCCAATTATGTAAATAGACAAGAAGCCGAGTCTAAATGGATTTATCGTTTGGCCTAACCTCGATACCTGAGCCGCGGTAAACTATCAAAGTATGATTTTAAAAAAGTGGGTAAGAAATAAGTAGGTACTGGGCCAAAATAGGATCGAGAACTTACGAACTACGACGAACTACTGTGTGGGTAATGGTTATTTTCACTAGCTTCACATATTTTTTTACACGGTTAGTAGGTACTTCGATTTGTGACTTTTGTTTTGAAGATTTTGGTAATCGCAATTTGTAGGTAAGTACCTACATAATATTATTTTTGGCGCTTTATCCACAAACGTGTCAGAACAAAATTTGTTCATACCGACAGTTTTCCGCTTTTCAGCCAACGCTTATTTCAGCAAAAAAGCGAATTAATTACACTTTACCTTTTGAGTTCAAACAACTTAACGAAATGGCTCCTTTATATTTCAATTTACCAGGGGCCTGTAACACAATGGCGTATCAATGGCGTCCCAGGTAGAAGGACAAAACCGGGATTTTTTCGTTGTTCTCCTACAACCAGCGAACTAATCCTCTAGAATTAGACTCATAATATTATTTGCTGTACTACAAAAACATTAAAAGGACTGACACTGGACCGACAGCATTAATAAATCGTAATTGAAACCGTCAAACGGGAGCCCATTTTGGCACCATTGCGTTACAGGCTAAGGGCCCTGTTATAAGTACTTAGGCGAGAATTTGAACCCTAAAACATTGTTTGAAATGCTTACCGCTACGTCTCCGCACGCTGGCGCGCTTCGGTGACTCAAACACCTCGTCCTCAAGGTTGAAGTTAGTCGTTTCTGACGTCACGGATTCCCTGGTCCCTCGCTTCTCTTTCTCACTGAAGTCCGACTTTATCTTGCTCTTCATGAACTTGGCGTAGGCCACGCGCGTCGTCGGCGTGACGGACGACAGTTTGGGGTTGTATTCTGGGAAAGAGTGAATGATTTGTAGTCATTTAATTTTGTTTGATCAAACAAAATTGTATCGTAAGGATATCTATCAGTAGGTTAGGTTTGGCAAGTATATATTGGCTTTCTTGTGGACTGTGGTGTCTGAAAGTTGGAAGGACGGTATGTGCTGGGCAGTTTCTACTTCTAAGTCCCACACACTGCAGGGGCCAAGCGTTCGCAGTTTACCAATCTTCTTCTTATTGTGAGTAAAAACATATAGGTATCAAAGATTTTTTTATATGGTTGCGTTTGATTTACTTCAATGATTTGGTCAATGGTCCTGGCCTCGACGTTATCCAGGATATAAAGTCTCAGCGACTGGCGACTGCGCTTGGTGTTAGGGCCCTAACTCACCGGGACGCCACGGCCACGTCGCGTCGCCAGCTACTGTTTCCAACTACATGTATGGCAGATAACAAATGGGCATCGTCAAATTCTATTTTTTATTCTATAAATCGAAAATATGGACAAATATAAGAAACTAATTTGAATATTTTCTTAATTTTTTATGTAAATATTTTTTTTTAATTACTTAAAATTTCTAAAAGTTTTGTGTATGACGTCACCACTGGCATTATGTACTAAGTTCATTGCATTAATTCATGCTTTTAAAAAATAAAAATTAGTTGACGTTTGACAGATGTCAGTGTCAAGTCAACAAGAAGGTTATTTTCTCAGTCATTTGACACTTTTGACAGTTATTTTTTTAAATATTTGTAGGCAATGGAACTACCGCATTAGAGGCTATGATGACGTCATCGAAAGAAAAATGAAGTAAACATTTTTGGCGATAAATATTAATACTTAATCCGTTTTAATTTTACTTCTTTAAACCCCTAATAGTAATCAGTATCCCTATTCCTCGAAATGGTTTTCAATTTACGACAATCGTTGCCTCACTGATCAATGCCCATTGGTGGGGTTGCCAAACCGTCGCCAAGTGAGATAGTTGCCATACATTTAGATATTTTTAGTTTGGAAATGGTAGCTGGCGACGTGGCCGTGGCGTCCCGGTGAGTTAGGGCCCTTAACGAACTAGTGATGATGATGATGAACTGATAGTTACCAAGCAACTTCTGCGGGTCGATGGTCCTGCCCTCGACGTTGTCCAGGATGTGCAGTCGCAGCGACTGACGACTGCGCTTCGTCAGCGCCTCGGCAGTCGTGCCGATCGGGTCGCGCTTGGTGGTGCCCGTGCGCACGAGCGCGTTCCAGTCGGGCTTCCTGCTGTGGAAGAGATAGATATTTAGATACCTAGTGTAGTCTTTTTTGTACATACTTTTACCAAGAAGAAAGCATAATATAGAAAACTGATCGAATGGCTGTGTTATAGATTTTTTCTACACAACCTTTGGGTGGACGACAAATTGGTACCACAAATATTGAGCATATCAATTATTATTATTATTATCTACCAAAGAAATGCCTTGAAACATGAACGGATTCTCTTCAGTCTTCCTACATACTCGTAACAAAACACAACACCAAAATGTTATACCCGCTTCCAGGGATGACCCATGATATGAATATTATTTGCATCAATATGTAAAACTCCCGCTCTATGATTCCTTCAATATAAACCTAGCAGTTAAGAATCTTTGGAATAGAAACCTCAAAAAAATTGGCAGATAAGTGACGAGAAAGACTGATGAATGTAGGTCAAAGTAGCAGGAAAATACTCGATGAAGAAAACCTAAGACTGACAAGCGTGGCGTAAATTTGATGAGACCTAAACTATGGATAAGGAAAATCTAAGGCCAGAAAGAATGGCATGGATTGGGAGAGACCTTCTGTAAGCATTGGGTTTCTCTCAGCTACAGGTTTCAAGAAGATAATTTCTCACCTGTCAGTGCTGCCTTTTCTAACGATGGCTTTGGCTATTTGGCTAAACACGTCCTTGGGTTTGACCTCCTTGGAGATAACATCCTTGATGATACCCTCGACGATACCGATCTGGAAGTCCTTCAAGATTCTCCGCTCCATCACTTTGCCTTTCTTGCCGGCAACTGGAAGAAACATTGCGGTTAGTTGCATCTCCCGCATTTCGCTATTTTAGATTTATTATAGTGGCCTCTTTACAGACATCTTGATCATGAAAGAGGCACACTACTTCCGACATCCAATCGAAACTGGACCAATGTACGGTAGGTCTTGCCGTCTCCATACGTGTGGAGCTAACTAAGCAGCGGGTTTCATCACGATCTTTCCTGAGGGATAGGCCGACTAGGCTGTCAGGATGGTATAGGTGCTGGGCAAGCCTACTCCATCTAAAACAATGTCCCGGGTAATGCAGCGCCGAGTGGTCTCTTCACCCATCCAGTGCGAGTGAAGGTACAACTGGACGCTGTAAAACTCATCTAGCTCTACATTACGAATGCCTTTATTTGCCGTCTTCACTTGCGCTTTGGCACTCTAGGAGTAGCTTGTAGATTTATCCACTGCATTCTGTCTTGGGAGGTGCTGGAGCTGGTTATATTGTTGCGGTTACTAAGTAGCAGTTACAATTTGCATAGTCCTTCTATTTTTGTGGAAAAAGAAATATTTACAAAGAAACTGGAACAGAGTTCTGCAAAGATAAGTTCGCCGTGATGTTTTTCAACTCCCATGGCCCACGCAAATTGAGTATGTTTAGAATGGCAATGAGCTTTCTTTACATTATTTTGCAACCTAGACCAAAAAATATGTTCTCTTCGTTATAATAATTACGGAGACCCAGCGCTCTTTGCTCTTTTGCGCTTTTGCGGAAATACGAAACGGAAAAATTCCGAACGGAAATATACTGAATGTATGTGGTAGTTCCGTAGATTTGTAAGGATTTACTGTGTTGGAATCCTGATTCGTTTTTACGTACGGAAAATTTCCCACTGTATGTGACCGGCCTCTGTCGGAGCGTGGAAATATCTTGCCTGATCTCCATGACGTCATGTTCGTTGAGACTGGTCTGGCTGGGCGCGAGTTGCAATCTATCAAGACCCTCTGCTACCTTCTAGTGAGATAACGGTCCTTCGCACTGGAACGACTGGCTGAATGGGTTATTCTTACCTGTAGCATGTTGATCCTCGAGGTTTTCATCCCGTTTTTGTGTAGAATGTCGATGAGCTCATATCGCCGCGTGGACATGTCTTGTCGAATCAACATGATGTCATCTTCGGTGACGGTGGTCTCAGCACACTCGTGACATGGCATTTGCAACCTTCACCACATAGTATTAAGTTATACTGTTCCCCTCACCTGTCGCATCCTGCATGTTGATCCGTGGTGTTTTCATCCCGTTGTTGTGTAGAATGTCGATGAGCTCGTATCGCAGCGTAGAGATGTCTTGCCGAATCTCCATGACGTCATCTTCGGTGACTCCGGTCTCGTCACGCGCGCGCTGCTCGGCCGTGACGTAGCGGCGTACGAGAACGCGCATAACCGCTTCGTGCTCCTGCCTGGCCTTTTCCCGGGATTTGTTCTACGGAGGACAAGTTTGTTTTACGACTTTAACCAGGAAATCTCCAAACAGGTTACAATGGTGGCAACCTTAGAGCTGGAAGGCTGCTGATATCAACTTTATTTATATACTCCTACAAGGATGGGAGTTTGTAGGCTGATTTAGTGATTTACTGAGTAGACTTAGCTGAGTCTGGGAAAAATTGTCTTCCAGGTGTGCTCCAGTTGAAACCTATAGTTTTGATGCTATGAAATTAATGTGTTCAATGTATATTGAATGAGAATGCTCTTTCTCTTTCGTTATAACATCTAGCATGCATGTATTGGAATGTCATTGTATTGGGGTGTTAAATTTTGGTTTAAAATTCAAGCATTCCGTATACACAAGTTTCTTCACAAAATGATGGAATTAAAAAGAGTCTGAGAAGGAAGGAAGATGGAAAAACATCTATACCCAAAGAAGTGGGCAGAGATGAATCAAACGTAAAGTTATACACCGAAAAGTCTAATGTAGGACTTACAATAATAGATCCACGATCCCTATTGCTGCAGCAGCGCTTGATCCAGCCGCCTATCTGCTTGGGCGTGGGGATGATGTTAAACGGAGGAGGCACCGTATCACCGTCGTCGAAGTAGGACATCCACAGGTTCGAGCGGGCAAACTTCCACTCCACGTCTGCTCGTTCCTGGTCGAGAAATGGGGTTCAACTAAAGTAGCGCGTCGGGAAATGCACATGTTCCACGCATTTTCAAATTTTGTAGCTAAACTGAGATCAGCGATTTTGTGTCCCGGCAATAAAATTGTACCGACAATAAAATAACGCAAATAACTGTGGCGTCTGCCTTCTTTCCCCAAACTTTACATAAACCCATACACAACACACCCACACACACCCTCACACACTCTCTTACACACACACACACACACACACACACACACACACACACACACACACACATACACTCTTGCGCTCTAATAGCCTTACCAAGGCGGCTGCTATGCCCCCAGTTCTTGGCGGTGGATACGTCGCAGGGATATTGTCAAACCAGTGATATTATAATTTAACTAGTGAAATTACAATTACCCGGATTATTGTCAACCACCACTATTTCTCACAATATCACGGGCTATTTCAGTGACATTACAATTTCACTAGACTCACGCAGTGATATTGCAAGGCAGCAATAAGTTGACAATTTCACTGCCGTTAGATTGTCAGACGGTCAATGATTGGTCCGTTTTCATATTGTCAATTTTGAAATTCACTAGTCACTACAAATTAGATATTAATAACAAAATAAGGGGTGTCAATCGCCTCCATTTCTTACAATTTCACGGACTTATTTTAGTGTTATTGTAATTTCACGGGTACGCTGTAGCGGTTTTATAATAACCCTAGGTATATTATGAGTCAAGTTGGTAGTGGGGGACTTCGTGCGTTTTGATTAGTCAACACTTCTTTATCCGCCATTTGCTTAAGATTTCAACATTGAGCTAAGAAAATATTAAAGTGACCAGACTGATAAAACAAAAAATTAGCCGAATGCGAGTCGGACTCGCACACTGAGGGTTCCGTACCGCTATACAATTAAAAGTACATGGTTGTATGTACGCTCATGCATAAGTCCGACTCGCACTTGGCTGTTTTTTATCATTGACCGTCTGACAATCTAACGGCAGTGAAATTGTCAACTTATTGCTGCCTTGCAATATCACTGCGTGAGTCTAGTGAAATTGTTATGTCACTGAAATGAGCCCGTGTTATTTTGAGAAATAGTGGCGGTTGACAATAATCCGGATAATTGTAATTTCACTAGTTAGATTATAATATCACAGGTTTGACAATATCCCTGCGACGTATCCACCGCCAAGAACTGGGGGCATAGCAGCCGCCTTGGTAAGGCTATTAGAGCGCAAGAGTACAAGTGCAGTCAAGTGGCATGTATTGAGTGCCTGTATGAGTACGCTACTACCGGCCCGTGATCGTACAACACTTAAGGGTGGTATTCTAGAACGCTACTTAAACTCAGTTTAAACAGAGTTCAGACTGTCGATAAAGCAGTGCATGTTTTGATGTGAAGGGAGAGATATTCAAATCAAAACATGCACTGTTTTATCGACAGTCGACACTACTAAACTCTACTTAAACTGAGTTTAAACAGAGTTCAAGGAGCTTTCTAGTTTGAACTGAGTTTAAACAGAGTTTAAGTAGCGTTCTAGTTTGAACTGAGTTTAAGTAGCGTTCTAGAATACCACCCTTAGAGACATCATTGACGCGCGAGATAAACAGGTGGCAAAGTACGTCACTCATAGCTTGGGATATAAGATTGGGGAAAACCATCCAACCGTCCGTCACTCATAGCTTGGGATATAAGATTGGTCGTGAGGGTCCCGAGGGCCGTGTCAGCTCCATGATTAAGGTCTCCGAATGAGAACCGAAACTAGTCGGCTACACCGACATAATAACATCACAACACCGACATATTTTATAATTTTTAGTTTGTAACATATGGTTGTACTGATTTACTTTTTGTATTGTGTTGTGGATTTTGAATAAAATACTTATCTATCTATCTATCTAAATACAAGTAAGTTTAACCGTTTACGAAATATAAGATGTGCAGTGCTTACGAAAGTTTAAGTGTAAAAATAAATGTGAGTTCAACATTTCGGTTAGTGGATCAGTTTATCATTGTTTTACCATAGACCGCTTCCACGATAAAACCAAGGTCGTTTACCGAAATGATCTGATAGGAGTTGGACATCATAGCGATCAGCATGTTCAGCAGCACGATGATGTTGATGACGGAGTAGGAGCCGAAGGTCAGCAGCGCCCAGAAGCGGGTGAAGCTCTTGATGCCGGTCAACTCGAAGGTGGTCAAGTCCACCAGACCGAAGGATGCCCAGAAGAGGGATTGGGATGTCTCGAACAGGCTGTAAGGCAATATGAGTTTGGTTTAAAGAGATCGTAAGATCATAATAAAAATTAAGGAGGTTTCCATTGCAAGATCACTTGGGACATACCACTTCCCCAATCTAAAACTAGCCCATAGCAGAGTTGAAGTGTTTAGTTTCGGCTAAATACCTAACTGGATAGCTAGATAACGTGAAAATGGAGAGTCTCATTCGTTTTACTGCACTTCTGGTTACTTACTTAGCATATCGTCTCCAGATAGAACAAGCCCGCTCCTGGTTGTCAAAGTCTGCTATTTCGTTTGGATGGTGATAGCACTTTTTCTTTTCTAACTCAGCGTAGTACCACATTAGCTGATTCAAACCTGAAATTATGACCTTAGTTGAGTGTGGTAGATTTTGTGAGATCATTTCATATTTCAATAAAATTCCATTCCATTACTTGCTTGTTTTTTTAACTAAGAGCTGAATATGTTTTCAACAACTTTTGTTTCCAACAAAACTTGATGTCTAACTTGATTCTTTCGTGATTTTATTTTCTGGTGTATGTTCAAGCACCTACAAACTATGAAAAAAAAAAACAATTACCGCAACCGAAAGCGAACAGCACCAGCATGTACACAAAGAAGAACTTGATGATGTCCAGGATCATCCTCCCGAGCGAGACCTGTAGCGGCCCCAGGTAAGGGTTGATGGAGAAGATATGCACTAGTTTGAGGAAGGAGAAGATCATGCCGGCCGCGAAGGCACCTTCGGATAGCAGCATGGGGTCATAGGAGTCCCAGCGCTCGCGGGGGTACCAGGGGTCCAGGCCGTTGCGGTAGTCGCGCTAGGGAGGAGAATGTTGAGGTAAGTAAGATCCAAATGACCCTGTACAGAGAAGCAGATTGAGCCAAAAATATAGCATTTCTTAATATGTGTCTCTCAAGACTTATTTGTGGCTAGTTGATGTAACTAACACTTCAGCATAGAGCCGTAGGAGTCCCAAAGCTCGCGAGGGTACCATATATCCAGGCCGTTGCGTTAATCGCGCTGAAGTATAGAGATACATAAAAATATGCAGTCTGTGAGTAAATAAAAAGGGTTGGGGCAATCCTCATGCCCCAACATCAACCCTGCAGCACATAGTTTGGAATGAAGTAGTTTGTAATCAAATATTTATGGATGAGGATGGCGGGAAGCTATAAATGTATAAATCAGGTAGCAATCTAGATGAAAAAGCTTGGCTGTAGTAGGTACGATGTGGATATTGAGAAGAATGAGCATATTTCCGTATTTTTTTTGGAATTGCAGGTTATGCAATGCAAATGCAATCATGCAATATAGTAAGATAGAGCTTGGTGTTACCTGAACAATATACCATGCAGATATCCGTAGGCAGATCCAGGCAATGTAGAACATGTTTGTGATGAAATCGACAATGTTCCAGAGATCACTGATGTACTCCATTATGCCCCCTGTCCATAACGCTCGTATCTCTGCCCATATAAGACCTACAAGGATTGAAGATTTACGTTAGTCCAAGGATTTGGCCTATTATAATGTTTGAACGGTGATATAAGCAAAACCATGCCAAAGTAGATAATGTATCTAAGTAGACATATTCTACATATATCTGGATCCTAGTGATTCAGTAGAAGGATAATAAAGCAAAGCTACACTCATAGTGGCGTAGAATTGTTGATAGGGTAAGCGTAGATAAAAGTAGCGTCGCGGCCTGGCATCCTAGCTGGGGATAAAAGAGAAGAAAACATGCATGTTGATCGCAAAATTACTTGCTATATAGATGATGACGGTGAACTCTATGAGGCCGGGGAGGGCGCCTCTCTCGTGCGCCTTCCAGTACTCCACCAGTTGCTGCAGCCACCTGATGCCGGACCACTCCAGGACCAGGAACTCGGCTCGTTGGGAGGCGAGGGAGAGGAGAGCTGGAGAATGGAAAGAAAAAAAACAAAACTACTAGACATTTTTATAGTAAAAGTAAAGTAAAACGTATATTGCCATAAAATAAAATACAAGTCCACATTTGTGCTGACCCCCACACTAGGCAATTGCCGCAATAACAGTTTTTGATATACGGCTAATAGTAAACCTATAACCAAGAACTCTAACATAAGTATAGTGAGGAATATCTACTGCTGACCCTAGGCGTGAAACCTGTGTTTCAGCAAACAGCTCTCTACCGAAGAGCTCAGAATATATCGAGGCCGGTGATCGAGGCACTAACATTTTATTGTACCAGTTCGGAGTACTAAAACGGTTTGGTTTCGTACTCTTCTCTACCACCTTATCTACATCGGTATAGTTAGTATGTTAGTACTCCACCATACCATGCCCTCTATTCTACCCGTGCGATCATAGAGCATGGCCATTACATTATACGCTCTCAGTTTTGCAGCAATTAGTTTAGTTTTGCTTGATTGCTACTCATAGGAGAGCCACGTGAAGGCCTGCTGCATACCTGGGGCCTTAGCCGGTAACACAATGGCGTATCAATGGCGTCCTAGGTAGAAGGACAAAACCGGGATTTTTTCGTTGTTCTCCTACAACCAGCGATCTAATCCTTTAAAATTAGACTCTTAGTATTCTTTGCTGTAATACAATAACATTAAAAGGACCGACACTGGACCGACAGCATTAATAAATCGTAATTAAAATCGTCAACCGGAAGCCCATTTTGGCACCATTGTGTTACAGGCTAAGGGCCCTGCTCTATTCATTCAGAAATTGGAACTAGGCACTTACTCAAAAACAGCATGTAGGAGGAGCTGTGGCAGATGAACTTGACGAACGGTTTCTTCATGAAGCGGCCGTACTCAGAGTTCGGGGCCAGCATGTAGATCGTGCAGTAGACAGGGAACATCACACCGAGTTTCGCTACCTGTTGATTCAATCCAACGTCACGCGTATAAACATGAAGAAAGGAACAAGAGCGAACAAAACAAACGAGATGAACATTTTCGTGCGGAGGCCGCGCGGCGACTCTTCTGATCCGCAACGTTGCGGGCCAAAGCGAGTGACCATAATGATAGCGGACCTAGATGGTACCCAAAGAAGATGACTCATCAGGTATTAGTAAAAGACTCACTTGGACGCATTGTCCCACGATGTTTTTCCGTTTGAAGCCGGGTAGACCCTCGTACCAGATCGCTCCTAGTAGCTGCTGAACGTTCGGGTGGGCCACAAACTGGAAAATACGACTTATTTTATTTTGAAGTTAGGTTTCAGTTTTGTGTGGTGGAAGCAATATTATCAACAGGTTTTAAAATGGCAACCCCATTGAAAACCTGTTGAAATAAAAAATATATCTATTGGAAAATAAAATTATGGTCGGCAAAGAAATAAAAATAATCGTTGTCCCAGGGGTTGTAGTATAGTGTAGTGGCTATTTAGTTGTAGTATCTTTGTCACTAACCATTTTCTGTTTATACTGTATGGCAAGCTTGAGTCGACCCAGTGTCTGTCGTTCCCCTGGCTCCCAGCTGTCGTTGTCCCAGGGGTTGTAGTTGAGCATGATCTCTAGCTCGTACGAGGTCCGCGTGTGGTCTAGTAGGGCGGTGGCGAACCCTTGGCACTGCTGCCGGAGCGCCTGGGAAGAAGTAGATGCTTCAATCAACCCTATAAAGGCAGTTTATAGATTTTAAAAAATCGGACAGTGGACGATTCCTCAGGAAGAGGGCCACGCTCTAACCCCGACCCGCCACTTCCCTTGCGGGAAGTGCGACAAGACCACTTGAGAGAAACTTTCATTCGTTTTGAGCTCTATTCCGAAGTTAAAATTATGGTGGCCATATATTGGAAAGAGACCTATAAAAGTTTACAATGAGCTTATTTAATGCGAAGTCTCAAAAGACCTGTGAGAACTTCGGGTGGAAGATTGGGAGGTAGTGGCCGAGGACAGAGACATATAGCGTCTTGGTTGCTGATACCAAGATCCACTTGCTGAGCCAGCGTTATGAGGTAGCTAAATATATATTTAAGGCGCTGTGCATAGTGAATCGCCCGCGCGCAACGAAAAATGCACAAAATCGATTCCTGTATCAAATGCACTAAACAAATCGAAAATGTTCATATCAAACCCTAGAATTAGTTGAGACCTATCTAAAACAGCCAGTTTCGTGTTGACATTCATAAAGGTTTTGAAGATATTTTGCTTGAAAAAAAATAGGCGGCGCACTTTTTTTCAAGCAAAATATCTTGCAATCTGTTATGGATATCAACACAAAACTGGCTGTGTTAGATAGGTCTCAACAAATGCAAATGTTTGATATGTGAACATTTTCGATTTTTTTAGTGTATTTGATACAGGAATCGATTTTGTGCATTTTTCTTTGCGCGCGGGCTAATTCACTATGCCCAGCGCCTTAATCAGGCAGATAATTATATAGACAATCGCCCATTAAAAAGAACAACGTGACATATCGAAAAATTAGATTTTTTTTCTTATTGTTCCGGAATCGCCGTTTTTTTCTTTATTTTCTGCAAAAACATTTTATTTTTTTACGCAAAAAAATGAATTTCTGAGGGAAAGACAAAACCTTACTGTGCCTTAATGGGATGTTGCGTTGTGTCATGTAGGCACAACGTCATGAAATTTTGCAAAAATCGCTCGATAGTTTCCTTCGTGTTATAGGATTTTAAATATGGCGGGTCTGTTTGTCGTGGTTTGTGCTGATATTCGGCAATGTGTGAAAATGCAGGCATTTTTTTCAACGGAAGACCTGCTAAACGTACCTTGTCCCTAAAAGTTGGGGAGTCTTCATCGAAAATCGAGGGTACAACTCAACTGGTCAACGCCCGGACCCGATAGTTTAAAACGGTACTTACCTTGTATTCAACCCTGAACTCAGTTTCCATGCGGCTCAGCCGGTTCAGCTCCCAGGAGAGCTGGAAGGCGGTCAGAAGAGGATCGGCAGACGAGAGAGCAATGAGCGACGGTGACGTCAGAGCTCGGTACGCGTTGATGCGAGCCTGCGAGTGACGGAGGGAGTCTTCTTGTGAGGACTTTACGCACTCGTCGCAGCCGCATCTGGTGGTATAAATAGAAATTTTAATAGGTATTTAAATGGGATTTTTTATACATTATTGTTCTATTTAATGTATGATTTGTTTTCTTTCCAAGGAATTTATATCTCATTCTCACTACTTATAGTACGCCCCTCGTATAGGTGGACTGCCGCGGCTTTGGAACAAGGTGGTAAATCATAATACCACATTGTTCCACGATGTGTTGCAAAAAGGTCCCGTCGAACTTTTAGGGTTTGATCTAGTCTAAAACAACTTGTATTATTTATGGTTATTTGGGACCATACACCCTTATGAGGGTTACTGACATTTTAGCTTCAAATAAGCATATCTCATGAATGCGTAAGAAAACTATTTTGATTTAAAAAAAAACGCATCCAAATCGGTTCAGCCGTTCAAGAGCTACGGTGCCACAGACACACACACACACACACACATGGTGGTAAAACTTCTAAAACCCCTAAGAACGCGACGTCGCCGGCGGAAAGCTACGGGGTTGGCAAAATTCTATTTTTTGGTCAGGGGTTGAAAACACTCAAACTCAATTCAGCTCTACCTACTTGACGTCATGTGGTATAGGTAGCGTGGCGCCTCTGTCCAGCAGTATCTTCAGTATCTCGTAGTGGTTCCTATGGGCTGCCAGGATGAGAGGCGTGATGTCCGGGGTGAAGGTAGCTGCGGCAGCTTCCACGGACTCCCAGCTCTGCGGGGAACGGGTTTACGGTGTTTTTTTGTAGATTTAAAAAAATGAGGGGCTACTCAATTCGAGCCATTTTTATTTTTTTGTTTGTTACCTCAGAACTTTTTTCTACGTGAACCGATTTTGATGATTCTTGAAAAGGTATACTTCCCATGTGGTCCCCTAAAATGGTGGAAATCTGATGAATAACTTCGGAGATGGAGAACGGAACTGTTCAACATACAGCAGCAAATCACTCGGAATCAGACAGTGTACCTTTTCAAGAGTGAAGTCGGTTTAAAAAAAACGTGCCATAAACTCTTCATAAACTCGATGCGATGGGTAGAAATTACACAAAAACGCTGTTTTAATCATGTAGGTAGAGGTATAATAGACACCTCTTGATGATGAAGATTAATTTCCTATGTTTTTTCATGTTTATCGAGAAACACAATTTTAGGTCACTATTGTAAGGGGCGATATCTACAACAAAAAAAAGTACCGCAAAAAACCTTATAAAAATAGCAAAAATAGACTCTGTTTTCCTTCAAGGTAAGAAAAGATACAACTCCACCGGGCGACCTTGTCCACCTCCTAAATTGACTACTTCTAAAGTTGCCCACTTCCTAATTTGTCTTCATCCTAACTTGACTACACAGTTAGGTATATTTGAACGAGCGAGCGAAGTTCTCCGAGTCTACTTGAACAATCCGGCGTTTGTATGTATGTATGTTTGTATGTTTGTATGTATGAATGGTCGTTCGACAATAACTTGAGTACAGCGAGCGGATGTTATCCAGTTCGCTGCTTGAGTAAATTTAGTCGGATGATCATCAAATTTGGTAGGCGGGTAAATGAGGCAAAGATATTTTTTAAGTTTGAACATGAGCCAAATCGGTCGAGGGGTTGCTGAGATATGGGGCCGCGAGTTCGTAGTTCGGGGCGAACCACTAGTACTTTTATAAATAACGAAATCATAAAATATGGATGGATCCCTGAATGCCACGACCAAGAAGTAGAGAAATAGAAGTAACCGTTATAGTTGGGTATATGTACCTACTTTGTCTACTTCAGAAGTTCAACACTGAACATAAAACCTAATCATAATCACACACTCAACACATAACATTGCTCAAACAAAAAAGTTTCATACGAGTACAAAATGGAAAAGAGTTTTTTTTTGGCTGGTCCATAGGAGTGCCCGTATACACTAGGCTTCTAATGAACAAAAATCAGTAATAAGTGCGAGTCAGACTCGCGAGCTGAGGGTTCTTTACTACCGAATAACATTATGCATAGAAAAAAAAACCGCATCCAAATCAGTTATCGGTTCACCCGTTTAAGAGCAACGGTTACAGTGCTACAGACAGACACACTCTCACACAGACAGACACACCCTCATAGCGGTTAAACTTATTTAAACACCCCTCTATTTTTGTTCGGGGGTTAAAAAGAAAATACAATAAGTATTTGTGATTTAACCACTTTTTGTTTTTTCTAAAGCACTAACCCGTGCTAGGGAATAATTTAAACATTTATAAAATTTATTAAAATTAAAATTTATTTTACTTATTATAAATGTTTAAATTATTTGTGATTTGTTACAAGAGCTACTATTACGGTACAGTTCTGAGAAATAGACAGACGGACAGAGATTGTAGGCTTATTAATATGGTCCAGTTTGGTAACTGCTAGACAAGGAACCCTAAAAGGGAGTTTCGCCAATGAAAGTGGTTTTATTTTGTGTGGTTCACTTTGTGTAACACTTCTTTCGTTTCTGGCGGGATTTGCTTCGAGCTTTGTTTGAACAATGCTATCGGCGTTCTCCGTTCGCATTCTATTTCGACTGTCAATGTAATGAAACTTTTAACTACTCTTACAGAACATTTTCAATTTGTTTGAAACTTTAAAATTGAGGTTCGGGACTACTGCTATGTAGTTAAGTTGTTAAACAGTTTAGTACAATTCTATTTGTCCCATCATGTGTTTTGGAAGGCACATTTTGGTCCTACACGTTTATTCTATAAAACATCCAAGTACGCCGTCAACCAACAAAACCAGTATCTAAATACTTTGACTCCAGGGGTCACTTAGCAATTTGAAATACAATAGTAAAGGAACTCACGTAACACTCCCCTGGGACGTGGTTCTGCTCTTCCCATTGTAGTAGCAGCTCCACAGCTTCCACGTACTCCTCCTTGATGGCGTGCAAGAGGGCATCCTGGGGGATTAAAAAAAAAAGAAAAGTTATAGAAATCTGAAATGAAATAGAAATGAAATCCGTTATTGGCTCCATTAATAATTTACATAAGAAGCATTGTAAGAACTGTATTGCTGTGGATTTTTGGTAATTAATAAAAATAAAAAAAAAACAGCCTAGCAGACTCGCACAGTACTTAAGCGCAAGCAAAGGTGGCAAGATGTACTAAGTATTTGCCGACCAAATCTCCAGCACCCAGCTTAGTGTTTCTCGTAGTGGGTAACATCCAAAACTATACATCCGATTTTAATAGTAGTTTATGCAACTGTCATATAAGAGAAATTCTACAGCGAGCGGAGTTAGAATACGAGTGTGGGTTTATCATACGAGGCGAGGCCGAGTATGATAATAGTATCACACGAGTATTCTAATATCGTCTTATATGCAGTTGCATACACTACTTTATCTTCACTCATTAATAATTTTAAATTTGTCACGGAACCGCACAGAAAAAAATTATAATTTGTAAACTAATAATGGCGGCAAATCAAAAGCACAAATGTCACAAATAAAGAAAAAGAAAGCGGACGCTTTTTTTTATTTGTGACATTTGGTATAGAGGCAAAGAAGTAATACTTACGTACTACAGCCAGCAGAATTTTAACCGGAAGTGTATCAGCAAGGAGAATTTACACCGGAAGTGTATCGTAATAACAAAAAAAGTTATTTTACGATACAGGTTGGCAGAAATTCTCATACAAAACTAGTATCGTAATTTATTTTTTTAATTTTTACAGTTGTCTGTGAAATAATACTCAGTCTTATGTAACAACTTTTAAGATCATAATTCGAATCTTACGACATGAGTGTAGATAAAAAATATTTTACTAATGGGCTACGTTACCCTAAGTCACGTAAAATTAGTGTCTAATAAAATAAAAATATCAAGCTTATTTATTCACACTATAATGGGGAGATCAAATATGCAATAGGCGGCGAGCAGAGCAATAGGTATTTATTTTATACTCTTTTTTTATTTATCAAAGCCAAAGGACAAATGTGACAAAGGACAAATAGAAAAAAAAAACTTTAAACCACAGACCTAAACAATGGAAATCACAGTACCTACTCAGGAAGTAACTTTCAAGTCAACCATTTCTCTGCGCCTAACTCTAAATCGGATGAAAAGTCCTTTAAAATTCGGCTGCACTTATTTAAAACACTGAATCAACCATTTATAAAATTTTACAGTAGAACGTTTTTAGTGTAGTTGTTAATATAAAAGGTTTGCGAAAATATATATCGTTTAGCTATTGAATAGTAGATGAGAAATGGTCGACTTTATTTTTCCATGAAGGTAATATATAGAAAAATAAAAGGTAATCTAAAAAAAACGTATTTTAATAAAAACTATAGGTATTTAGTAACTCCTTAGAACAAAAAACCTTCTTAAAACACTGAATCGTACTATTCTGTGTTTTTAAATGGTTTTTGTTCTACATGACCTTCAAAGGATCTAGCGAACTACAAGAAAAATCCACTACTTACCTATCTACTTTGAGTAAAATAAAAGACGTAATTTAATAGGTATATTTTAATGTTTATTCACCGTTTTCACAAATGTATTCTCCGCCTTCAACTAAATCAACTGCATTTTGTGTTTCAGCTATATTTTTCCAGAAAGAAGTTCTGGTTGTTGGCATTAATTTGACGAGTTTGTCTATTATTGTTTTTTACCCGACTACGCGAAGCAAAAAGTAGGGTTATGATTTTAGCAGCGTATGTATGTATGTGTGTGTGTGTATGTATGTATGTGTGTATGTTTGTGTGTTCATCTGTTCCCTCGCAGAGCCTAAACTACTTTTTCAATTTCGCCGATTTCAACAAATGAGGTGTCGTTGGATTTAAATGTTGAAAAAAAAAACAAGATGGCGGCTGTGCTGCGCCCTAAAGTGGCGGACCTAAATATAAAAATTATTGGATACCATCTTCATGGGTATCAAATGAAAGGGCTATAAAAGACCTTTTCAAAAATGTATACCTACTATAATGGTTGCCTGGCAGAGATCGCTTTTAGCGATAAGGCCGCCAATTGTATGCATACTGATTAGTTTAAGAATTCCTTTGTAAATTATTTTCGTGTACTTACAATAAAGAGTTTTCTATCTATCTATCTATCTACCTAACACATGTAGCGTCAACATAACAAATAGAACAAAAAATACCAAAATGAGTTTTTTTTTGCCCTCCGTGGTTCTATTCTGGATGATCGTCCAAAATGACTTACTAAACAGCTAAAAAAAAAATAGAAGTTAAAAACTAAAACCCGATTACTAAAAGGCTTAAAACAAGACCTGCTTATCCTTATAATAGACTCATCATAAAATTAATCGTAGTCGGAGGACACCACTTTCGCGTTTGATAAACCGATGGCCTCCGACTACGATTAATTTTATGATGAGTTTATTATAAGGATAAGCAGGTCTTGTTTTAAGCCTTTTAGTAGTCGGTGGATATTACTTCTGGCCTTTTTCATTGTCTCTATCAGGTCACGAAAATCGTACACGTTTACACGGAAATTGTACAAATTCGTTTTTCTTATCTGTTTTTCTATATTACCATGTACCCCGTCTGCACTCATATGAGTGTGGCCTTTGGTTAAATATTTGAAAGTGACCGATTGCAGATTATGGCCTACTATACTGGAATTTAAAATATTTACCATAGCAGTGAACAAAAACCATTGTTCTGAGCACAGCAATTGTCCATCCAAATAACGAAGTTTTGAACATCCCTTTCCTCTCTCAAAAAAGTCGTTATAGCGTCAATTATTTGGGGCGCGTCTCTCCCAGCCATGCCCTCGTGCCACAAAATGCAGTAGGCCATAGATTTTTTCTTTAAAGAGGCGAATGTCTCGTTAAATGCTACTCTGATGAAAAACGCATCTTTAATTTTAGGCATGTGTGGTATAAGAAGAACTGACAAATAACACAGAATATCCAATTAACTAGCATAAAACCCAGAATATCCAAGGATATTCTGTGTTCTTAATTGGTCATTGTGATATTCAGTGATCTAAGCTTGCTTTTTTGATTTTTTATTATTTTGTTTGGATATTCAGTGTTTATTGCACCTAAAGTAAGTAGAATGAGCGGTCATAAGTAAAAAAGAGTCTTTGATTTAGGTGCAAAATAACAAGGAATATCCGAAAATGCAAAAAAAAATTTTTTTGAAAAATGGCGTATTCAGTGTTTTAAGTTTGTGCAGCCGAATTGTTCTAGTCAATCTCCATTGCTGGAATGTTCCAGAATTAGTTACAGAACTAAGTTAGAGTCTTTGAGGTGGCAGCACAGGCAAGGCATTGCCGTTGGCTAACTCGATATAATGGCACATTATCAGAATATACAGTAGTTTGTCTTCATCTAGACGGCTAAATGACTCAAAATAAGGATCTATTAAGAGAGGTTGAGATATCTCTAACCGGCCCCCATATGTGCTACGAATACTACTACTACAAGCGAGCGTGCTACGAAAACCGTAGAGGGCCTACGAGAATTATTATGGTAGTAGTAAATTTCGCTTGTTAGTAGGGATAAGACAATAAGAACGTACGGGTGACATACCTAGGGTGGTATTCTAGAACGCTACTTAAACTCAGTTTAAACAGAGTTCAGACTGTCGATAAAGCGGTGCATGTTTTGATATGAAGGGAGGGATATTCAAATCAAAACATGCACTGTTTTATCGACAGTCGACACAACTAAACTCTACTTAAACTGAGTTTAAACCGAGTTCAAGGAGCTTTCTAGTTTGAACTGAGTTTAAACAGAGTTTAAGTAGCGTTCTAGTTTGAACTGAGTTTAAGTAGCGTTCTAGAATACCACCCCTAGTCTATTAGTGTACCAAATAGCCCACTTGCCACATCGCCCATCTAGTGTGAGTGAAGCTGCCCGCTTTATAAATCATCTCATTGCGTAGATGCAAAGACCCAGGTTTTTTAAGTATCCTACAAATAAATGGTCGACGACGTGATTATCGTGTTAATAAGCGACAAACCTGCGATGATAATAATGATGTGTACGGTCACAGATACCCAGCTCTTACCGCGCGGCGCCAATCGAACAAAAAGGGGTATCCGAGCGTGTGGCCGACTGTTCAAGCGTATGGTGAACTTTATCGGTTTTCTGGGCATTAAAAATTCGCGCGAATTTGCGGTGATCGCGTAAAAGCGCGTCAAATCTCGGTACGTCGCAGACTGCGTCGCAAGTAAGTAGGTAACTTTGGTATGGTCGATTGTAGGTATAAGCCAACCGAGCAGGCATGAGCGGAGGCGAATCAAACTTTTCAAAGACGCAGTTGAGATATTCTACTGTCTATTCATATAATATGGTGGTAGCGGCACAATTTCTGTTTTAAATAGACACTTTTGAGAACAGGTGGTCTGGGCATGCTGCCGTGGTCATAATTGCATTATTTAAAATGGTCTACGGGCGCTACGCTGCTTCAAACGCCGTGAGAAACGCTATTTTCGTACCCACCCACGCTTATTTACTACACCGCCTATTAGCTGTGATCGGGGTAGGTAAACCGATTTAGGTTCAATGATCTGAAACGTAATGTTAATTTTGACACCGCGGTTTCGAATTCGATATTATTAAGACTTAGGGTGGCATTAATAGTCGTCGACCCAAGATCGAACTCAAGTAGGTGATATCAGAAAAGTCAAATGCTAATGTCAAGCCTTGGCTAATGTCAATGTCAATCTCAAGATTTCTGAGTTCACCTACTTGAGACCGAGCTCAAGTAGGTGATCTCAGACGACTATTGATACCACCCTTAAATTTTTAGATCTAGTTGTAAGATGATCTGGAACCGTAAATCGATCTACATGTTATTTATTCCGGAATTTTCGATGACAGATAAAAAAAAGAATACCCAAATAAAGGCTCCCAACACAGGCGCGTTTTATCGGTCGGTAATACCGCATGCGTTATTGCGATAATTGTTATCATTACATTTTGTATTAGGAACGTTGAGGCGTTATTACCGCAGCAGTGTGTAACTTCATGGCCATCCTAATACAAAATGTACCGAAAACAAATATCGCAATAACGTATCGATCGATAAAAACGCGCCTGTGCCTTAAAGATAGCATGACACAAAATCGCTGTACCTACTCCGATCACTGTTTATTAGTTGTAGGCGGTTTTTCACCATTTCAGAATAAAAATAACACGCCAGATAAGGGCCTCTACACACTACGCCTCGTGAAAGCCTCAAGCAATTTTTAGATTTTGCCTTAGTTTACTCAACGAAGTATACAGTATGTCCACGGACTGCACCGCGCCACTTAATTCTGTGGTAAAGCATCATTAGTGGAACACGAATAGCATAAAATAAAAATAAAAAATAAATAAAAAAACTCAGTATTCAAAATAAACATTAGCAAATTTAATTCATAATGCATCAACCTGTGTATCGCTGACGCCAAAAGCGGCAACCACTTTCATCTACGCGATCACTGGTTGCCGCTTTTGGCGTCAGCGATACACAGGTTGATGCATTATGAATTAAATTTGCTAATGTTTATTTTGAATACTGAGTTTTTTTATTTTTTTAAATTTTTTATTTTATGCTATTCGTGTTCCACTAATGATGCTTTACCACAGAATTAAGTGGCGCGGTGCAGTCCGTGGACATACTGTATATCAACAAAATTTTAATACTGATGTGCACCCTGTTTCCCTTCAGGTTAATGTTTGCAATCAATACTTCCGCTTTTTGTTGATTTTAATTAAAACAACCGCGCGCGGTAATACCTATAGCTACCATGGGGTACTATCCTAGACTGTGGCCAACCGTATCAACTCTTATAACTAGTGGTTCGCCCCGAACTACAAACTCGCGACCCCATATCTCAGCAACCCCTCGACCGATTTGGCTCATGTTCGAACTTAAAAATTCTCTTTTCCTCATTTACCCGCCTACCAAATTTCATGACGATCCGACTTAATTTACTCAAGTTATCGTCGAACGAACATTCATACATACAAACATACAAACATACATACATACATACATACATACATACATACATACAAACGCCGGATTGTTCAAGTAGACACGGAGAACTTCGCTCGCTTCGCTCGCTCGTTCAACTAGGCTCACGTTTCGTGAGTTTTGTCTGCCACTCCGATGTTTTGCAAGAAAATATTACAAGACAAAAGAATAAGATCATGCGTACTATCGACAGGCATTGATTTCCCAGAGGTGACAAAAAAGTTCTTCCAAGTAGCATTTTATGCGAGAATATCTTATCACGGTCGGGATGGCATCGAAATGTAGATATTGTTTTGAGGCTTCGGTAAGGTGACACAAAGTGTAAGGGTGGCATTAATAGTCGTCGACTCAAGATCGAACTCAAATAGGTGATCTCAGAAAAGTCAAATGCTAATCCCTTGGCTAATGTCAATGTCAATCTCAAGATAGTGTCTATTAATATGCTGACAGCTACTCAAGTTTGACATTAGCCAAGGCTTGACATTAGCATTTGACTTTTCTGAGTTCACCTAACTGAGATCGAGTTCAGTAGGTGATCTCAGACGACTATTAATACAACCCTAAGTGATGGTGGAAATACTTAGTGAGAGTCAAAAGTGGCTTTAAATGGTACCTAAGTGAAAAAGTCTTTTTGTCGATCGCTGCGTAGAGTCCATTTACCAACGAGTTTAAGTTCTCATTGCAACGATGTGTTAAGGACTATATTTAGGACATTATTGTAAGAACCCATGTGTAAAACCTATGGCCTCCAAATACGATTAATAAAATACCTAAATAATAAAGTCTAATTAATTTTAAGAATAAGCAGGTTGTTTCAAGTCTTTTGGTAGTCGGGTTTTAGTTTTTATGGAGCATGTCGTTGCGATCAAAGGTCAAAGGGTTTATGATACCTTGACTTTAATCCCAGACCCCAGAAGCAGCTTGATGAGTTCAATGTTCTCATTCTCGATGGCGGCGATGAGGGCAGACCGATTCAGAGGATCCACGCAGTTGATGTCGAACACATCTGGCTGCTCCGTGTACTGCTCGATCAGTCTGAGAAGGAAAAGATAGACGGTTAGGTTTGATTAAGTCGCGGGTTCACGGGCACGTCTGGTTTTCCGTGTAAGTACCTATTGCTCGATTAGCAACGGAACAACAATAACTAGTGAGCTTTTTACCTCATAAGTAAGTCTAAAAATTTTCGGAATGGCTGAAATATATATTTTTTACCTTTTTAAGCCCCATAACTCTCTACCATTAAAAAAACGAAAAAAAATATCGACAAAATTTAACGCAAATCAGTCGAGAAATGCAATCTGTTGAGAAGAACCGCCGAACATTCGGATACCCAGACATATGAAACCATTTTTGCCCAAGCTAAAACGAAGACGCTTCGCTCGTGCTCAGTTAGCTAAATTAAGCTTAGGTAGGTATTTGATCGTTTGTAGTTTATCGAATTCGATTGCACCCATAGAGGACGTACACGTGCAACGCAAATCTATTAGATAATCTCCCACTTTGAAAGTCAAATTAAATGCTTTATTGGAGACACAAACGTATGCAGTCAGTCAGTGATCAATATCGTGACTATTCGTGACCACACATCGACACTTTTGGGATCGTATGAATGTGTGACAGGCACGAATTGAGGGCTTCCCTTCTTCTGTCGTTTTGGTTGAAATTTTGGTAGGTATGGCTTCTTAGAAGAAAATTAAATGTTAACTATACTGAACACAATAAAGCAAAAAAAAAATAATGTTGAGATGTCCGACATTGAACCTCATTATCTCGGAAACCGTTGGTTTTCAAAGGCATAGTTCCTTGCGCAAAAATGTTCGTTATGATGAGGACGTGGTCTCCCGCTTTGTTGGCGGTCTTTTAACACCCTGTATAGAGTATAGGCTTGCTCAGCCAGCACATGTACCATCCTCGTAGCTTAGTCGGCCTAGACCGCATGAAAGAAAAAGTCAGTACGTGTGGAGCCATCTAAGCCGCGAGTTAGTAAGTATAAAAGTTAGCACCTGGCAACACCCGGGCCCTATTGCATAAAAGTGACAACGACAGTTGCCAATCTGATAAGTTTCTGTTGCATAAAGATTTCGAGTGACTTGTCATGTCGGAAAATCGACAAATTTGTCGGATTGTCGCGACAATTTGACATATTTCTGTTGCATAAAGGATTTTAATCGACAGGCAAAAAGTGACAAATTGTCGTGAAAAACTTGTCAAATTTGCTTTATGTCATTACATCCAAAATGGTTTCTCAGGATTCAAAATTTACTCTACAACTTTCAGGCTATCTAGAATTCTAGACGATCATTTCATATGCCAGGGCTGGGCTTCCCCTCTAGAGTACCTCGATCTTCACACTATGACAAGTTTGTCGAATACAATGGTTGGTGAATTCAACCATGGTTTTTTACAATTATCGAGCTTTATGCAACGCTTATCAAGTCCTGATATTTTGTCAAGAATTCACCTGTCGCATTCTGACTTATTTGTAATATTTATACAACACCATTTATTTACTTGACAATCCGACAAATAAGCCAAATTTTGACGAAAAGAAGTCAACTTGTCACGCTTATGCAATGGGGCCCTTAGTGCAACAATCATACTTAGATATTTTTTTTATATTTTACTTTACCACCTTCCAGAAATTACTACTTCAAAATGTTACATACAAAAGTAGAAGTAAGTATTTATTAATTTAATTATTTATTGTAAATCAAATAAATTGTGTACAAAGGCGTATTTAATGCTAGGTAGCATTTTCTGCCAGTCGACCTTTGGTTCTGGAGATAGTGTCTGCAGATAGAGAACACATACTGCAGAAACTTAAATACTTGTAGGACGATCTTAATTCTCCAATAGTTATTTGTTATGCAAGAATGCAAAATTATTGTTTGCGGCCGGCGGTGCTTGTATTGAAAACCGAGCTAGCGAAGGTTTCTAAAATTGAGCCACGAGCGTAGCGAGTGGTTCAAAAAAAGAAACTTGAGCGTAGCGAGGTATTCAGAAGCACGAGACGCAAATAATATTGCATTCGTACGAAACACAAAACTTTTCATCTCACAGAAGCGAGGAAATGATTTTGTTAGCCATGCGGGAAAAACTCTATACTTACAGGCAAAACAGGTGAGTCAAATAAGTTCCTTTTAAAAGCATATTTTACTGTAGTTACGGCTGCCGCACTAAAGTGTTCAGCTTCGTTGGTATTAAAACCATTCGTTTTATTAATAATTTCCTGAAGTTGATTTATCCAGACACAAAAATAATGTAAATAAAAGAATGTTTTTTTTCCGGTTGCATTCTTAACTTTTACCATATAAATTAAAATTTTCTAGGAGATAAAAAATGAAATTAGTAATACGTTCGAAAAAATGTATTAAACAAACCAAAACATAATTATCTATTTGAAAAAACAGAAGCGAAGCATTTTTTTTTATTTACTGGTATTATAAAATAAATATGTGTATAAAATATTGAAAAGACTATGAGAAGAAACCGCGTTTCTGAATGTTCTATTCCGTGACCTTACCTTTTTAAAAGATGCTTATGCCCCATTTACATTCACAATTTTGTATAGAGAATGGGCACGAACAATCACTTTCGCTGAAATACGCGTGTAAACGAACTATGAATGAGGCTCTTTTTTCCGTCGGGATTCGGCATCTACTTAAACGGCCAGTGTTTTTTTCTTTTTCAACACCATAGGGCGCGGGAAAGACTATGCGTCGCGTTCAAATTTCGAAGCGCACAAAAATGCAGATAGTTTAAATCCGGCCTTTACACGATCGTAAGTTACTAGTAACAGCAAACTTTCCGAGCGTGGGAGATGAAAACCTAATTCTTTGGCCAAGTGTAGCATCTGTACTGTAGCTGGCAGAGGAAACTTGATTAACTGACTTACCTAGAGCGTCGATACAAGTTCTTCACTTCAAAACCATTCTCAAAGTCATTGAACTGAACAGTGCTCAATGTTTTGTTACGTAATAAAGTTTTACGCACCCACACGTACCTACCTACTTTTCTCGCAAAAAGGTGTAATGCCCGGTTTACATTATTCCAGCGCTGGAATGGATCGCTGGACTGGAATGCAACTGGAATAATGAAAACTGGAACTGGAATGAATCCAGTTCATTCCAATGCCGGTTTACGTTATTCCATTTGCAGTCCAGCGATCCATTCCAGATTTCCAGGGCTGGAATAATGTAAACCGGGCATAAAATGGCAAACATTTCATGGTGGCCATGGAATTATCTGTGACAGATATACCTATTTTACAGTAAAGTTTATATGTATTGATATCGCTTGACTTGAGTGTTTGTATCCACGCGCTGATATTTTTTAACCCCCGACCTTCCCCCAACCCAAAAAGAGAGGGTGTTATAAGTTTGACCGCTATGTGTGTGCGTGTGTGTAGGTATCTGTCTGTCGGTGTGTCTTTCTGTACCATTGTAGATTGTAGCTATTAAACAGGTGAACCGATTTTGATGAGAGTTTTTTTTTGACAGCAGGTTTTCTAGCGAGTGTTCTTAGTTTTATCAAAATCGCACCAGCCGTTTATGAGATATGCTAATTTGAAACTAAAGTGTCGGGGGTATTTTAATTCAGTAGTTATTAGTTAGACTTGACTTGATGCGTCTGTCTATTCATGGCAATGATTGTAACATGTCGTGTCCAGAAATATACCAATAATATGTGATGAATGTGTGAGCTATGTACCATGAGTTATCCTAGCGTGTCACTGACTGTAAAGACGGTCACACGCTAGGATACCCCTTTTTGTTCGATTGGCGTCCTTATGCTGCGCGCGGTAAGAGCTGGCATGGGGTATCTGTGACTGTAGCCGACCGTACCAACATGACGCACGAATGTATTAGTGTGAAAAAAAAAAGTTGCATGCAAGCACTTCCCAGCGCATACCTAGTTTTAACTATTAATTATAAATTGCGAACTCTACCGCATTGAAAAAGTTTAAATTGGGCTCTGGTTTAAACACCTGCGGTGTGTTTCAGAACTTGTGGTTTACTTTTTACAACACGAGGTTGTTCAGGGTGGTCTGTGTTGTAAATATTCCAAGTCAATATTTTAAAAGGAGGGCCTCATAATAACACTTAGAATAATTTTATACCCACACAAGGTGGTCCAAAAATTTACATATTCACTATTTTTAATTATATTATTTTTATTCAACAAGAAAATAGGACTGATTTGGAGCTTAGGGGAAGGGCGTGGTGTGATCTCTGCGGTAGAATGTAGGTACGGTATTTAGGGCAGCAGCAACATAAGAATGTCTCAAATGAAATCAAATCTAAGAATTAAGTGGGACAGTGTAATAAAACGTCCCTCAAGGCAATGTTGGTCTCATAAATAGGATTAAGAGGACCAATAGCACTTTTGGAGATTCGGTTGTCTGCCGTCTGCCCTGCCCGCGCGGCTTTCGGTCAAGCTTAATTAGTTTGGACTACAAACCGCGTGCGAATATTGTGCCTAATCTCCGTTTCCCTGGCAGCCTACGAAAGTGTTGCTTGTTAGTTGTAGTTACACAAAATCGTAGAAAATCATACTACAGGGTGCACTCTAAGTCGATAGCGGAACTTTAAATAGGCTGTCTACTGATCAAGACAAACAACTTGTACTAGGTGGCGACAAAAATGGAGCGAAAAAAATATCAGCTGTTTCATACATTTGGCGCAGTACTGAGTCGACCTTTTGTATGGAACATCTGATATTTTTTTCACTCCATTTTTTTCGTCACCTAGTACAAGTTGTTTGTATTGATCAGTAGATAGCCTACTTGAAGTTTCGCTATCGACTTAGAGTGCACCCTGTACCTACTTATGAAAATTTTCCCGAGTTCAGGTTTGACGATAGCAACGTGGTGGGAAATTCAAAATATTCACAGTTTTCTACATTTTGTAGCTAAACTGAGCTATTTTTGTTCAGCGATTTTTCGTTCGCGGCAATATTCTTTTCATTATTGTAAACAACAGAACAACAATAATTCAAACATTTATAATAAGTTGAAAAAAATCATTCGGGACAGGACTTGAACCCGCAACAAAATTAACAAATATTCCCTGGCTTTAGAAAAAATAAAAACAATAACTCAGCCGATTATGTGTTCTGGGCTGGTTCTGGGGCCTTAGCCTGTAACGCAATGGTGCCAAAATGGGCTGCCAGTTGACGGTTTCAATACGATTTATTAATGCTGTCGGTCCAGTGTCGGTCCTTTAAGTGTTTTTGTAGTACAACAATAGTTATTTGTTATGCAAGAATGCAAAATTATTGTTTGCGGCGAGTGCTTGTATTGAATACCGAGCTAGCGAAGGTTTTTAAAATTGAGCCACGAGCGTAGCGAGTGGTTCATAAAAGAAACTTGAGCGTAGCGAGGTATTCAGAAGCACGAGACGCAAATAATATTGTATTCGTGCGAAACACAAAACTTTTCATCTCACAGAAGCGAGGAAATATTTTTTTTACCCATGCGTGACGAACAATAGACATAGGTACCTACGTAGAGGTTAGTGAAATGAGTTTCCTTCTTCTTTGCTTCTTCACAAAGGAGTATGTGGCGTTGCCTAGCAACGGGTTGTTGATTACAAATCGTGTCTTCTTGAAGTGTCATAAAATCAACAACCCGTTGCTGGGCAACGCTACAAGTTGAAGGAGTTCCTTATATTTCTTTTTATTAGGGCGTCGAGTTCAAACTTCGAAGCACACAAAAATGCAAAATGGTTTAAAAAACGATTTTCTACGATCGCATGTTTAAAGTAACAGCGTACTTTCCGAGCATGGGAGATAAAAAGAATATTATGAGTTAATTCTAGAGGATTAGTTCGCTGGTTGTAGGAGAACAAAGAAAAAATCCCGGTTTTGTCCTTCTACCTGGGACGCCATTGATACGCCATTGTGTTACAGGCTAAGGCCCCTGGTCATCAACAAGTTTTTTTGGCAGTGCCACTACTTCGTAGGCCAGAATGACCAGAGTGTCTAGAGGTAATTAGGAAATGAGGGAGATGCTACGCTGCAGTGTTATTGATGTAGTTCCCACACAAGATCACATATTAGTTAATTAGTTGATTAATTCTGGTAGACACGAAAATATACTGACTTGTAATGAATATTACCAATAAAAATGTCTATGAGGTGACAACACTAAAGGAGTTCTGCCATGACTGCCCATCAAGCTAAGCAATTGAGTGACCATGATACCGTTCATTCATCCAGATTTCTTCACGTAAATATGCCAACAAAATAAACTCTGCTCATTCGATAGCTATAAATCAAGGTCACTGTACAGCTAGAAGGACTAAGTAAAAATTCATATAAACAGCGAGGCCGAAGGCCGAATTCCACGTAGAAACGCTCCCAGCGAACATTCAAACCCTCAAGGCCAAGGGCCGAGTCCTGCGGAGAGCAAAGCTTGGAGAGAGCCAAACAGCCAGGCCGAATGCCAAGCTGTAGAAATGTTCGCGAGGCCGAAGGCCGAGTTTTAGCAATTATTGCGAGGCCGAAGGCCGAGTTCCACGTCGAATGAACCTTGGTGCGGCTCTGGACGCTCCCACTAAAAACCTTGCTTGACCGCCGCGGGGCCGAAGGCTAAGCTCCGTTTAACGAGGCCGAAGGCCGAGTTCCACGTCCAGAGTTTCTGTTTGACATTTACCTCTTGACAGTTTGGTAGTCACCGCGGTCGGCGTGCAGCAGGTAGTTCTTCTCCTCCCTGGTGAGCGCGCGCTCCAGAACGTGGCGCAGGTCGTGCTGGCTGTTCCGCATCGCCTCCTGGGAGGAGCCCAGCAGCTCCTCGCGCGACCCGCGGTTCATCTTTCGCTGAAAGGGAGGAGGATCGTTAGCGATAAAATGAGAGAAGATAAGAAAAGATGAGGTGACATGAGATTAGATGGGATTAGATGAGATAGAATGAGGTGATGGAGATGGGATGAGGTGAGATGAGAATACATAGATAATTAAGTTAAGGCGATATTATTGTTTCTATTTTGGAAGCAGTTTATTAAGAGTTAGTTATCTCTTCAAAGTTTTAATAGAGTGGGCTGTGCGAGTAGGCACTTTACCCATCTATGTAGTGTAAGTGGAGACACCATTGGACCCTTTGCTAAATAAATGTAAGGAATTTAACTAACTCATTAATTTTAGTTTTTTATTACAACTAAAATCTAAAATTATGTATGAGTTGTTTCCCTCTCTTGAGAATTTTTCAATAATTTACATTAGTAACTAATTTGTCACGGTTAATTTTACAAAGAGCTTGGAAATACTCCAAACTCTTTTAGCTATAGTGCGCGCCAACGTCATCTTCTATTTTTCTTTTTGCAAATGTCTGGACAAAGGGTTTTTGCGCCAGATTTTTGTTAATTTGGTTTTGTTAATTACGATGTATTGGACCGGAAATAAATTATTGTTTTTCTCATCATCCGCTTCATGTTGTAGTATTGTTTTTGTTTATGGGAAGTGCAGCACATGGATCAATACAATATTATTATGGGTAACGATACGTACAGTACGCGCCACGAAAGATGAACCTAGACCGTGCCTCCCGCACTCTTTCCGCCTCCCCGATGACGCCCTGACCCGGGCATACGGTATGGTACGGTACACACGACAGCACGTCGACATTTACACGCTAGCACTCTACTCGGTTGCGTTACGGGCGACTTGACGACAAAAATGTACAGTCTGACGTGCTGTCGTGTGTACGTAAGTAGGTACGTGTTGACATTGTCCCTCTTGTGGGCTAAGCCGACTAAGCTGAGAGGTTGATACAGGTGCTGGGTAAGCCTAAACAATGCTCTAGGCGCGGCAGCCTAAAGCGGTCACGTTCGTATTCATATTATTCATATTCATATTACGTTTCCAATCTAATGTGAAGGCGCGTTTACACGAATTGTATCACGTGAAATGTGTTGCGTCCACGCGGACCCTGAGCGGTCGCTGCCTGCACAGCAAAATAAGCTCTATTTAGTTAGAAATTACGTTCAGCTACGCTTCTGGGGAATGGCGTAGACGTCGCAAGCCGTTTAGGGGATTGCGAGAAATTTTAACGTTGCTACCTTGTAAACTAAGTTCACTCTTGCCATCACTGAACACCAGAGAGCGGCGTCTCGCTTGTCTGCACTCTAAAGGTGTCACTGGACGCTGCAAACTCATCTCATTACGGACCTAAATTATGAAGTAGGTTCCTAAGGATCAATAGTTCTTTTGACGCTAAAGCCTAAAGTACTTCCTACTGTCATTGTCCGGTTTTCCGCTTTCCCTAGAAAGAGTCTATATTACATGCACGTGTGATAATAAACATAAAATTAACGCTTTTTTCCGGAAGGTGTTCCCTAGTGGACTATGAATTACCACCTGCCACAACCTCGTCGTAGCAACGACACTCCCTCTCTACACAAAATTGTTGTGCTTGTTTTATAGGCGGATGGAAAATACGTCATGTCACAAAGATTTCTATTTTGCCATTTAATTTGCGTATAGTCAGCTTGGACCTTACAGGTCCTTACATTATAGCTAGCATGTCGTTTGACTGAACCGATGCAGAGAGTGTCAAAACATGCAAGGTAGGTAGAATAGTCGATTTGTAGCTCTGACGATGCAGGCACACAGTTCTATTTTAATGTTGCTTGCAAAATTGCAAATGCGACAGTAAAAAGTCTTCTGTCAGATGCAAAAATCCTTTTGGTACATCTGTGGCCGTATCATGTTAGAAGTCGCGCGCGGCGTTCTTCATTTGTCACTGGTTTTAACGCTTACTAGTGCGCGCGCTGCACCAGGTTAAAGTAACTCGCGCATGGAGCATGCGCAACAGAGCTAAAAAACACGCGCGCGACTTTTTGTGATGTTTTTGACATTTCGACGCACCATTTAAATCATCGTCTCCCGAGGCCGCGACCTATTCAGCAATTTGCAATTTTTCTTATTAATCCTGTAGCAAGAGCTATTTTGCCACGGAATTTTAAATATGATTAAATGGCATAGATTGTGGTCACGCATAAGCTCATGCTCGCATTTGCGTCCCAAAGTCGCGCGCGCGCCGCCACGTAAAATGTCGTGCGCGACATACACGTGCTACAGTCGCAGGAAAACTCTTTGCACCGGTTTTCCGTACAATCCTTTTGAAAATCAGCTGATGAACGGTTTGCTGATTAAAAGCCCGTTATTGTACGGAAAACCGGGGGTTAGGGATGAAAAAGTAAGTAGGTACGGTCGGCCACAATCTCAGTTACCCCATGGCAGCTCTTACCGCGCGCGGCATAAGGGCGCCAATCGAACAAAAAGGGGTATCTAAAACTGTGGCCGACTGTACTAACCATTTTCATTTTCATCATTAAGGTACAAGAAGTACTTATCTGATTCACGATCTCAATATCGCAGTCACTTGCGCAATAAAATCACTTTGTAAACGTAAATCACTGCTCCAGTTGCCTCACGATGATGGAACGTAAATATTTTGCTACATTTGATTTACACAACATGGAAATTCACTAGTTTGTGGTTAGAGATTTTAATTACTGTTGGAAGGCCTAGTTTATTGATTGATGATCTCTAAAATAGCTTAAGAAAATCTAAAGGAATATTTTGTGATTGATTTATGATCAAATTCGGTAGTTTTATTTTACGCCTGAGTGTTATGCAACATAGTAAAATATCCTCTGCTCGCTGTTATTTTAACATATTAAGATATTTACAAAATATATTGGAAGCGAAATAGCACCGCAAAAAAATGCTAGGTACTTACTTCTTAAAAAAACCGCAGTCAATTTGTAGTTGGCTCTAGAGCTACTATTGAAACGGAAAATGTAACGAAAGTAAAAACTACACATACCTACGTGCTAAAGATAACTTTTCAGATGTCCTGATAAAAACTCAGGTCTTAATTCTTTACTTTTAATTTTTTTTTGTATCTCTGCCTAGGTAGTAAGTACAGTACCTACTTTTTAATTGAAAATTCCAGGATTCTACAACAGTAAATTACACTGAGGAGTTTTCAAGTAGTTTCGGCTGAATTGGATTTTTGCCGTTGCTACATTTTAAATGAAACTGAAATGCAGGGAGCCAGGATTATTTTTTGTTACATTTCTGTCCTTGTGTCATACAAAAAAAGAGCGTATCACAAAGTCAAGCAATTTTTTATCACTAAACCTCTCCTAAAACTTTTTCCACCTAACATTTCCTTGCCCTTCAAATTCAAAGGCGTATAGATAATTCACACGAAAATGACAAGCAAACCTCAACGTTTGCGAGCGAAATGATAACTAAACAATAACTACGCCCCATGACATCTACTACAAACGCATAACTACTAAGTACACCTTCATGTAGAGAGCTCTATAGGGAAAACTAGAGGTTATTCCGGGGTATTTCATGTGATATTATCCACACCTACAAACTTATGGTGGCATTAATAGTCGTCATCTCAAGCTTGAGCTCAGGTAGGTGATCTTGAGTAGCTGTCAGCATATTAATAGACACTAAACTCTAATTTTTAATTCGAGTCCACGGAATGACAGTTGCTAGTATGGTACTGACAGATAAAGCCTTTGTAACAACTGTCATTCCGTGGACTCGAATTAATAATTAGAGTTTTATACTCTATCCACCGAGACAAGTTAATAGGGAAACGTCAGCGATGACAGTTAATGCAGTGTACAGAGTACGTGTACATTTTAGTCTGTTCGTGGTACCCGTACTGTGCAGACGCGCTGTGTGCTGTGAGCTGTGCATATTTTATGCGTATCGTAATAACGACAATAGTCCGTGATCTGACGTGTTCTTTGGACTCATTGTTCATTGTTAATGAAAATTGACTCTGGCGTGGTTGATCAAGAAATTAGTGAATGATTCATCGAAGACGATAATTAGCTTTTACGACACTAGTTGTTTTTATTTCTGCATTTATTTATAGAAAATTCTGTCACAAAAAAAATACAAATTCGCTAAAAACTCTCGCAAAAAGTAGCGCAATGTGTACGAGCTTTCAGAAGGGTTTACGCCCACTGTCTTTTTGGTCTTTGATATTTGTATGGTATTACGTAACAAAGGGAAGGCTATTGTCTCCGTGGATAGAGTATAGCTTGAGCTTGACATTGACATTAGCCAAGGTCTCAAGTCAGTGATTTTGTTTTCTGAGTTCACCTACTTGAGCTCGAGCTTGAGATGATGACTATTAACCAATTGGTATTACTTCGGCTCATAGACGCTCTGAGGGTACTGGATTTTTTTTTACGCCAATCAAGCGGTTAAACTAAACTAAGGCCTTTGCATCTACGTAATGTGATGATTTATACAGCGTCCAGTGGCACCTTCACTCACACTAGATGGGTGAAGAGACCACTCGGCGCTGCAGTGCCTGGGACATTGTTTTAGACGGAGTAGGCTTGCCCAGCACCTATACCATCCTGACGGCTTAGTCGGCCTAGCCCAGAGGAAAGACTAGTCAATACGTGTGGAGCCAACTACGCCGCTACGACTATTAATGCCACCCTTATTCAGCCTGTTACAGAAAGGTCACGCATGTCTTGTCTATGCTTATCGATACAAACAATTTATCTGAAAGCCGAAATCGCTGAAATTGCTATAACATCTTCATTTCAAGTCAGATAATACGTCCAGTTAAAACTTTTTGTTCGATTGACGCTCGTACTTTCGTCACGCGCGATATCACGGTGTATTCTAGCGTGTGGCAGAGAGTACTATGAGAAAAAAAAAATACTAGTTGTGCCCGCGACTTCGTATGCGTTTGTACACATTTGACATTTAATTTAAATTCGACTGTGGAGGAAAACTCAAAAGGAAGGTTTTTTTAACCCCCGACCAAATTTCAATTTTTGATCAGAAATGTGCTCAGTATTACGTTATTAACATATCTTTTCAAGAAGCTATATCAAAATTATGATTTTTTTCTTACAAAAAACCAAGTTAAAATTGCAACCCGCAATGTATTCTAAAAATCGGATAGCCTAGATTGTGCCCAGAACCAGGATTTATCACGGTCCTAAATTTGACTGAAAACTATGTAGCGGTAGTCGCGTGATGAGGTAACACACAGACAGAAAGACAGACAGCAGACAGACATAGACCGATTTTTTTGCATTTTTGTGTTCAGTATAGTTTACTTAGTATCACCTGCTAGTTTTTTTCTAAAAATATTCAATGTACAGAATTGACTTCGCTAGAGTTTTATTAAAAGTATAGATAGATAAGTACGGTCGGCCTCAATCTCAGATACCCCATGGCAACTCTTATCGCGCGCGGCATAAGGGCGCCAATCGAACAAAAAGGGGTATCTGAGACTGTGGCCGACTGTACCAAATTAAATATTTAAAACACCCCCGACATTTTAGCTATATATTTTATGTTACAAGTTTTCCTAAATAAAAAAATACTAGCTAGCTATAAGTATCTGCCCTCAAAAATAACATCGTACATTATTACCACAGATTGTCTGTTCAATATCATTATCCCAAACAAGGTCAATTCCCATCTATTGTAGAACAAAGCTGCTAAACATCCCACTGGCAGGTATACTTAGATCTTGTCGACATCACATATAAACTAGGCGGCCAACTACGACCCTTTGACCGAAGGTTTATGAAGCTTATTAAAGTTACTTACAGAGAAATTATGGTAGCGAGGAGAAGAGAGACTTAGGTTCGATTCCTAGTTTATTTACAAGCATGTTTGTTTACAAATTTGTAGTGACAATGCTAAATTTGTAGTGACGCGCAAACTCTACATTTGATTTTTTTTCTTCAAGGAAAACATTTTGAGGAAACCTAAATGTTAGAGGAGTTTACCTTAACATGAAAATCGCCAATTGTCAATGGTATTTAAAGTGGGACGTCTAGAGGCTACTTATTACCCTAAGGTACTTATGTCCCGAGCGGATTTTTTAACCATTATAAATAAAAATCTTTATAAAGTTCCCAAGCACGGGTTAGTGCTTTAGAAAATACAAAAAGTATTACCCGTTTATCTACATTTTCAGCCATTCTCTGAAGCCATCTTTCAAATTATCTTCAAAGTGCTGGCGCTAAGTCTGGTAGCAAATAGTAGTTTGTCTCATAACCGCTGTTTATATGGTTTCATCCTATTCTAGACCCTGATTCTAATACCATTGCTTTTCCAATCGATCGAACAAACTGACCGGTTGAATTTGCCGTCTCTTTGCAACAATGGTACTAATTTTCACCAAGACTCTATAAAAAAATTAGGACTTTGGAAACTGCTTCCTAATTCTATTTTCGTATGCAAAATTAAGAAGTCTTTGTGAGCACTATCCTATAATTGGGAACTCTGTACCTACCTAAAGACCTTTAATAAAGATTTTTCTATTTCTATAATATTGTTTCTACTAATAATTTTGCAACTATAATGATTTGAATATTTTTCTTGTGGCAGGAACGTTTATTACGCGATCTTTTCGATCCTACGATAGGAGACGGCATTAAAGAAATAAGAACTGCCTTTTTAGGGGGTTTAAATCAAGTCTATCTAGACTTGATTTAATGTAAATATATGATTTCTATGTAAATATGATAGAGACAAGAAAAAATAAATCCCCTAAACTGTCTTTCGAATCAAGTGGCAGATTTCAGTCAAGATAAACACACGCCGCTTGTGATTCCCGCAAACGATTTGTTTCGCCTCTATCTTGACCAACTACGACAGAAGAAACGCTATTAACGCTTTACCACCCATTTTAGGGTTCCGTATCTCTAAAGGAAAAAAACAGACCATTAATAGGAGCATATTGTTGTCCGTCTGTCAAGACCCTTTTTCTCACGAACGCTTGAAGGTATCAAGTGGAGATAAATATCTATCCCTTGAAGCTTTGAAAGAAGATAATTTCTAAGTTAACGCAATCAAAACTTACGGCCGTTTGTAAGCATTTCGCTGCATATTTTAAGGGATTCCAAACCTATAGGGTTAACCTACAGCGTCCAATGACAACTTCCCTGACACCACTATTCGGACGCTGCAGTCACTGGGACACGTTTAGATGGATTAAGCTCGCCCAGAAACTTATACTATCCTCCCAGCTTAGCCTTAGAAAGGGCGTGAAACGGTAACCTGTTAATAGATGCATACTCCACCCACCGCAGTTCACATGACATCGAGCTGTCATAGACCAAGTGATACAGCACTTTTGGACCACTCTTTAAGTAATCATATAGATCCATGGACCATGTATGCGGTTGGCGAGGGACCGTGAGAGGTGGCGCGAGGGGAAAAAGGCCTATACCCAACAGAGGGCAGAGGTGGGCTGATGATGATGATGATCAGCTGAATGTGAGGGAGCAAAGTATTGCACACTATTGATCTCGTTATAGCACTTCATGCTAGGCCAGCTACATGACGTCTTCATGACGTATGCACGAAATTGGCATGTTTTTAAGTGGGCCAGTTTAGTGCTTGAAGTCAAAGCTTTTACATGACATCACGACATACCATGCATGAATACCTTTCATGCATGACTCATAAAAGTCATAAATGGCCTTTTCTTAGGCTACGAACTTTTGGATCCACCCTCGTGCTTACGTAAATTAAAAAACCTTTCCGTAGCAGTGCTTTTGGTGGTTACTGTACTCTCGACCTAGTTGTTACAAATCAAAATAAAGCCCCGACTTTTTATGCTATGCAATGTTTATGTGAAAAGGATTGCGTGGCAGATAACATGGAGGGCTATTCGTAGAGGTTTTTGCTCGTTTAGATGATTATTGCCGTGAAATTGTGCTCGTGATTAATTGGAAAATGATGCTATGTTCGTTACGATGTACTTAGTTACCAGCCTGACAGCTTATAGTTGGAGAGCTGGTGACCAATCGAGATATTTTTTCGTACAAGGCTGGGAGTTAGTAGGCTGATAGAGTAGACTTCGCTGAGTCTGGGAAAAATATTTTTTTGGTCCGGTCGCGGTTGAAAGTTAGATTTTTTCGACTTTGAAAGTTTAAATGTATGGGTTGAGTCATTTCTTTTTTGTCTACAAGGCTGGGAGTTTTTAGGCTGCCTTTTTAGTCTCCGCTGATCACGAAATCACTATTTATTACTAGCCAAACGCGGTAGAAATATTGTTTTTTATAACCTAGAAAGTGTGAATTTTTGGGTTATAAAAATCAAACTTTCAACCACGCTTGGCCAAAAAAACTAATATTTTCTTGTTCAACGGAGTCTCAACAACTAACCTAGAAGTTTCTAGCCTTGTACGACAAAAAAAATATACTGAACCCATACATTTAAACTTTCAAAGTCGAAAAAATCTGACTTTCAACCGCGACCGTGCCAAAAAAATATTTTTCCCAGACTCAGCGAAGTCTACTCTATCAGCCTACCAACTCTTAGCCTTGTACGAAAAAATATCTCGATTGGTCACCAGCTCTCTAACTATTAGTCGGCTTGGCTTAACTTAGGTACTTTGCCTTTTTATTTCATCCCTCCCTCTTCACTTAGCTTTTATATGTTAATTTGGGTCCTTTATAATTTTTTAATTAAAATTTTACGTCATCATTCACAATTATTTATCTAATATCCAGAACTAACTTCGGTGTAAACAAAACAAGATAACTACTTACAGGGTTTTGTCAAGTTTTACATAATTATCTTGTGTACGAACCCAGCATCAATGAAATTATGCTGTTGCAGAAATTAGCTGACAAGCTTTTTTTAATACATATCTCGAAAATCTTACCATAGTGGTTACGTCAAATCTGACTCGAATCCTGCGGTCTTTTTTTCGCCGCCACCTTTTAATTCTTCTACAGCACAAAAACACAACCGAATTACAACCACACATTTTGAATTAACAAATTCACAACCACAGTATTATGTAAATAATTCAAATAATTAATCAACTATGAATATTTTTTTGGACATTTATCTCCGGCACAAATCATTATATTTTTTTGCCATATTTTGAGAATTTCTTATATTTAATCCACTATTTAATTAATGACAAAACGAGTTCGAACGAGTCATAACGGTTACACAAAGTACTTTCGCATACGCAACTGAGTTTCGGATCACTGAAAGCGTGCCGCTCCGCACTGGAATCTATTTTAAGTCCCACTCGATATGATTCAATCCCATCAAGGAAATTACTTGAGACGTCGGATATTATCTATTCGAAGAAAGATCAATTGGGTCGTTTTTAAATTAAAATGGATTTGAGGTCAGCCACAGTTTTTCAGTATGTACAGAAAGTCAACTCTAGATCTTGCTTATTTCTTATTCAAATGCGGCGAAGCCCAAAAACAGGATCGTTGTTATAGGGATGAGTGCTGCAGTGCTATGGAGAGGGCTGACGTAGTGTTCAGAATGGTTTCATCACAAGTGGCGGTTCCACATTTATATCCCGGTGCCACCTCATGACTAGTTTGATTCAAAATAAATGTCCATTTGCGTTTTTTTGTGGCAATACCTACTACGAACGCCAGGCGAAGGGCACCAACCAGATGGTCTAATGCAATATGGGCAGCGGCTGGAGAAAGCATTCACCGGGCAGTTCATACATATGACCGATTGGGAGCGGCCCAATGGAAGCGAGTACCTACGACTCGAATCGATTAAGAAGAAGATAGAACCACGAACTTTGCTAACGCGAAAGAAAACTTCGTGAGGAAACTAGCTAAGCTTATGTGACTTTGACCATCTCTTTGCTGATCGAATTGGCTGAATATACGTATTAGCGACACACTGACATGTACAAAATGAGCCCTACTTATCGTTATCAATCGAACAAAGAAAGGTATGTATCCTAGTGGATTGCCGACTGTACCTACGTGCCGACTGTACCTGTACATACGATTACAGCCCCGGATCTACGATTTTTTCGAACCGGGGCTGAGACTTTACAGTGGCGCCCCCTCTCTCCAGCGTTTGAGATCAATTACAAAAAAAAAAGTTATTTTTCGTGATTGGTTGGCATTTTTCGTGATTTTTTCACGATACGTAAAGTTTTACGGGCGTGATCGTGCCACATTGATACACACAGACATCCGGACGGCCACGGTTTTTTTATGATTTTGGCGCCCCCTGAAACTGCCGCTCGGGGCGGGTGCCCCGGTTTGCCTAGATCCGGGGCTGCATACGAACGGGATTGCGACTTTGTTTACAGTCCAAAAAGCGCGCCTCCAAAGTCTGGCGTCTCTGTCTCGACGTGCGTCTAAACAAATCTCGATCGGGATCAAACGATTACTAAATTACGATCGGATGAGTGAGATGTCAAAAGTGTGCTCTCTTTAGCTTGGTATCATCACTCTCAACTTGGTATCTATTATGCGCGCGCTTTTGCATCTTACTTTAAGGGCGAATTTTTCCGTTCACCGGTATTATAATAAGGTAGTATCTTGCTAGCGCACAATGAAGAATGTCCGTGGGTCTGTTAAATCACTTGAAACTTTATGACCGTGTAGCCTAAAAATTTAGAAATACACCTGTTTTTGTTTCATTCAAATCGAGCCAGTAGTTTTAAAGTTACGACGGTTTTAGTTTCCGTCCTTTTGGAGTTTTTCGCGCGAGCGCGGCAAACTCGCGTGACGTCACAACTCAACACGCACCCGACACATACACCGTAACACTCATTCAAACGGCTGTATCTTTGGAACCGTACTAGGTAGCCAGTTGAAATTTTAAGAGATTATGTTTTATTATGGTGGATTACCCAAGAAATAATAAAAATAAGAAAATATTAAAAAATAAGAGGGGTCCCCATACAAAAAACGTTGTTTTATACTTTTTGCTCTTTAGAAAAAACGGTAAGAAATACAAGCATCAAACTTGGTATGATTATAGGACTTACTCCATAGTATAACAAAAAAATATAAAAAACGGTCAAGCGCAACTCGGACTCACGCGCCGAGGGTCCGTATAACCAGTTTTTTTAAATGTATGGTGGTACAGAACTCTCAGTGCGCGATTTCGACTTGCACTTGGTCTGTTTTTATGTGTGTTTAGTCAGTGTTACAGTAGTGTTTTAATATAATATTACTTAGTTATAATAACGTTAAAAATTCGCTTGGGACAGGTTTTTAAAGCCGCAAGCTCTGTTTAAAATATTCCCTAGCACGGGTTTGTACTTAAAATAATATATTCTTACTTAGCTATGGATGACGACTTTGAAAAATGAAAAATGACCTGACTAAACACACAAAAAAACTGGCCAAGTGCGAGTAGAACTCGCGCACTGAGAGTTCCCTACCGCCATACAATAAAAAAACTGGTTATACGGACCCTCGGCGCGTGAATCCGAGTCGCGCTTGACCGTTTTTAGGGTTTCGTACCCGAAGGGTTCCACACGGGACCCTATTACTAAGACTCCGCTGTCTGTCCGTCTGTCTGTCTGTCCGTCAGTCTGTCACCAGGCTGTATCTCATGAACCATGATAGTTAGACAGTTGAAATTTTCACAGATGATGTATTTCTAATGCCGTCATAACAACAAATACCAAAAATCAGAATAAAATAAACATTTAAGGAGGCTCCCATACAACATTGTGATTTTTTCACCTTTCTTATAGATGGTAAGGAACCCTTTGTGCGCAAGTCCGACTCGCACTTGGCCAGTTTTTATATTATTTTGTTATACTATGGAGTAAGCCCTATAATCATACCAAGTTTGTTACTTGTATGTCTTACCGTTTTTTCTATAGAGCAAAAAGTATAAAACAACGTTTTTTTGTATGGGGACCCCTCTTATTTTTTAATATTTTTTATTTTTTATTATTCATTTGGTAATCCACTATAATAAAACATAATCTCTGAAAATTTCAACTGGCTACCTAATACGGTTCCAAAGATACAGCCGTTTGAATGAGTGTTACGGTGTATGTGTCGGGTGCGTGTGGAGTCGTGACGTCACAGCAGCTGACGACCGCGCGCCCGTCGCACAGGTAGTTTAAAATTAAATATCTCGAGAACTATAAGTCGTATCAAAAAAAATTTTTCACCCAAATTTTCCATTTTTAATAGAGTGTATGGTAAGATAAAAATCAAAAGTTGATGGTATTCTTCATTACAGAAAATGTTTCCTCGCGAGCTTTTAAGTAATTCTTACCTAGCAAGAGTGCTTATTATATTTTTTTTTGAGGCAATAAACCCCTTCTTATCTTTATCTATTTAGATGTTATAGAAAGGTCGTTACTGGGTGTTCCATCCATCATGCAAGTAGGATGAATTTAGGATGTGGTAGAGGCTCTGATTTTCCCAACAGATCTCAGATTTGCGGCCGCAGATATTCATAGTAAAAGTTGCGTGTATGCAGGGCAATTTTAAATAGCTTTATTCCTGAAACACGTCAGCTTTAAAATGTGATTTCCAATAAATTTCGTTCCACGACTTTTCTCACAGTTCGATACTTTTTGATTACTAAAGCAATTTTAAATAACTTTATTCCTGAAACACGTCAGCTTTATAATGTGTCACTTCCAACAAATTTTGTTCTACGACTTTTTTCACAGTTCGATACTTTTTGATTATTGAAAGTTTTTGTTTTTTCTAAAGCACTAACCCGTGCTAGGTTCAAGTCCTGTCCCGAGTGAATATTTTCAACTTATTATAAATGTTTATATTGAAAGTTTCTTAGCTTATAAGGTTGGAATTTGTGCACTCCACTTTCTACTACCTTTCCAGCCTCCAGAAAAGTTGTTGGAAATCACATTTAGGCCCACTTGCGCCAACCAGGGTTAGCTAGTTAACTCTGAGTTAACGTCAAAATTTGTATGGAAATGTCAAGATAACTCAGAGTTAGTATGCTAACCCTGAGTGACGCAAGTCCGCCTTAGAAGTTAAAGTGTCTGAGGAATAAATTGCCCTGTAGTTAGGTACCACATGACAGCACCTAGACACATTACAGTCTCGTTGCAAAGTCGCTCGTAACGTAAGTGAATAGAGTGCACGCAATATAAAAAAAAATTTCGTATAGTTGTCTCAGAAGTCGAGTATTTTGAAGTAGAGGCTCCTTCTGTAACCTAGGTAGGTACCCGGTTCTTGTGTTACTTTTACTGACGTGAGATATGTGTGCGCGCATGCAGTCATCAGTAAATAACAGAGAGTTTATGTTATTTTTATAAACTCGTCATATTTTATTGCCTTCAGTTTTGTGGTTTGTGCAGCTTTATGATTAGAAAACAAACAAACGTTTCTGTCTTCTAATTCTGGTTTTGATCTCGTCAAAATTTTGGATGCGATCCAGAATAAAAGAGCTTGGTAAGACGTTGCTTTATCCGAAAGCATTGGATTTTTTTTGCCCAGTTTTTCATGTCAACCGACATTTGCCATTATTATCCTCATCTAGGTATACTGTAAATAATCGTACCCATCTTTCATTTGTTTAAACCACTTTCAGCTGTTCCATATATTTGGATGAGGCACTACACTTTTATCATCATCAGGCCTCTTCATGGTCACGCCACCTCTCGCGATCCTGTGCCAGAGGTAACCACTCTTTTCCGGCTACTTGGGCTGGTGGTCTGCCAACCGAACTCTTCCCCTCTCGAGGTTACCTTTCCATAATGTTTTTCATCCATCTGCACTTTTATAACTAAATATATTTGGAATATATTTGGTACTGCACTTTTATAAGCTGAGGTGTCACTTAATGTCGTATAGAGCCAAACCTAAAACTATTAGATAAAATATAGAACTAAAATCTGTATTACAAGTTGTTTCTACAGTAAAATAATCACGGAGTAATTAGTTTCGTCCATTCATCGGCCTAAATATACGTAGACAGACACGTTCTACGAACGGAAGCGACCGACCTACGGCTGCCTACGGTAATATAATTGGTTTGGTTACAAAAACCGCGGAGCTGGCATTGATTGACCATTCCTTGGATTTGGTAAAGCAATTCTATTCCAGTTTCCCGCATTTTTATAGTACCTACCTGGGTACCTACTGATGTGAATTAATAAGGTCTTTGAAGGGGTGCGACCACACTGAATTTCCTTTTTGTAGAGCACAACTATGTAAACATAAAATAACTTTTATGTTACTATAAAAGGCCGAACTGCGGTAAGTCTATCGGTAAAAGTCAGAACGGTTCTATAGAAATATCCGACTTTTACCACTTCAGTCGTTAAATCATAGGTTTTACTAATCTTAGGGTAAATGTTGATTTTGAGAGTACCTAAAACGTGCAAAAAATTACCTACAGCACCCAATGGTACCACGTTACCTTCATTCCAATGAACGAAGGATCACTCGAAGCAGTCATAAAAATTGTTCCATTTTCAAACAGATTTACGACTACCATTGAAACCGAAATGCAATTCAGTACTTTTACGTAAGTTAGCAACGAACTATTTGGACTTTTCTAACTTCACAGTCTTTGTAAGCGCTTCGTCGTTTTCGAAGTTTTTCGAGTAGGTATTTAACGTAGTTTCCTTGCCAAAAACTTCGGTTCGCAAGCATAATGTAATTAGTTTATGTAGGTAGTAGGTACGGTGGTAGAACGGTGGGCTATGAAACGAGAGGTTTTAGGTTCGATTTTCGGTGGTGGCACGACTTATTTTCATCCGAGTGTAAGTACGTCATTTCAGGGTAACATGCCAAACTCCTTTTGAGAGTTTTTGCAATAAATTAATGATCAGAACAGAGTTAATTTGCTCAGTCTTAAGCAAGGCTGAGTACGAGTATAATCCGTGCGGAATGAGAATGGGATGCGACCTTTTGGAACTGAGACGCGCGCGGTAAGCAAACTCGCGTCGATGCAACCTTGTCAAAGTAAAATACAGTATGTTTTCGAGTGACTTTGACAAGGTTCCATCCCATTCTCATCCCGCGCGCATTATACCTAGTCCAGAGTATGTCAGTAAAGTTGCCACTGGATCCTGCACCTGCATAATAACAATGTATTGCTTTCCCTCATAGCATCTCATCATTCTTTCACAACTTTATTATTTGTCTCTTCCTTCAAAAGGCCAAGCAAGATCCATGCCCTAGCCACTTCCATACCGTAGCTATGAGTGGCTGAGGCCCGGAACCTCAATATTTACGAATTAGTGAGTAGCGTGCAGTCTCCACTAACACTTGATGGGTGAAATGAACAGGTTTGACCTAAATACCATTTTACTGCCCAAAACCATTTCACCATTTACCATTTCCATTTCCAATTTCACAGCCTACCTACTGCAAAAAAAAACCCAGCAAACTTACCTGTGATTCCAATCGTCTTGCACAACACTACAGCACTTTTCACCAGCTAGTTTTACGCGCACATTTTAAATTAGGAACCAAAAAAGATAACGTTTCTTTTTTTCAATAAAAGCGCGTGGTCGTATGATGGGGGGCGTATCCGCAGGGACACTGCCAATAGCCTAAGTGTATGCTACTAATCGCGTTTAGAATAGGGGCCGGGTGTGGTTTACTCGGGGTTGATTTCGATGTATCGATAGTTTTGCGATAGTTCGTGACCAACTAAAGTGCGCGCCTCAATATCGCATTCTCGCGTTTAATCGCTTGTGATAAGAGCTAGTACCACGCAATTTTAGCTAAGGCGGACTTGCGTCACTCAGGGTTAGCAAACTAACTCCGGGTTAACTTGACATTTCCATACAAATTTTGACGTTAACTCAGAGTTAACTCGCTAACTCTGGGTGACGCAAGTGGACCTAAGACGCCTAGTTTTAAGACTGTAGAAGTTTCAGTCGCAGAAAAGCGCTGGCCAGATCGTAACTATTCCAAAATATAGTCACCTTCGAAACATTTCCACAAATCCCGGTTGGCATCCGTGAATTCTGGTGGCAGTGGTTAAAATCATTTTCATCCTGGCATTTTTTTTTTGTAGAGTAAATTATTTGATAAGTAATCAATACTTTGAATTTTTTGTTTTTTTTTCATTTCTCTTTTTATTTTTATTCATTTAAACTATACAATTAATGGTAATAAATTAAATCCATCGATACTCTGATTTCCGTCCCCCGCCCCATCACTAGCGACTTTGTTCCGTTCGCTAATGTCATTACCGTAAGTCCGCCGTTCGACGGTAGGTCGATATGTTTAATTTTTATTTTGTTTACATCGTACCGTGGCCATACCCAGCCCCGTACGGCTGCTATCAATTTAATCAGCCCATCTAGCATAAGCAGGGGCTTAGTCTGTAACGCAATGGCGTGTCGATGGCGTACCAGTAGAAAGACATAACCGGGGTTTCCTCGTTTTTCTCCTACAACCACCGAACTATGCTCTAGAAATAGAATCAGAATATTCTTTGCTCTACTACAACAACATTAAAAGGACCGACAGCATTATTAAATCGTAATTGAAGCCGTCAACTAGGAGCCTATTTTGGCACCATTGCGTTACAGACTCAGACCCCTGGCGTAGGGCCGATATGCCCTATAGGTCCAGATATTCTGACTAATAACCTTTGCAAAAATGCAACGTCGGATGCAATGTCTTTTGAATGTGGACGAGGCGAAATAAATGTGTAAAGAGCAAGAGGCAAGCCATATTATGCCTATTTTTGTAGGATACAGGTGTAGATTTATGTCTGAGAGTTTATACAAGGAGATTTTTTTTTTTTGCATACAGGAATTTTTTTCTTCAGTCAATATCATCGTCAATTTTGGTCGTAGTTTCCCTTCGGTAACGAAATTATTCGTTCGACTATTACTCCCAATCGCTAGTTAGAGAGGAAAATTCAACTTAAAATTTAGCTGTCAACAGCTAAATATTTATTCTATGGTTAGAAAATTGCACGGACAGGACCCGCAACCTCCGTTAGAGCCGTTAGTATAGACCTACCGAGCCAAGTAACTGTTTTAACAGCGGTTTTATGTACTTACATTCCACTGGATTCCACAGATTTGATATGTTGACTAGCCTGGGGGTCTACCGGCTAAAACGAAGCCGATTACCATTGGCGAAAATCGAAGTTCGATTTATGAAAAATTAACTGGTTGGCAGTAAAATGAACTGGGTGGCAGTACATTTTTCAAAAATCGAACTTCGATTTTCGCCAATGGTAATCGGCTTCGTCTTAGCCGGTAGACCCCCTGTTATGGCAGCTGAAAGAAGAGAACACAACTCTATCGCCCAGAGTAGCACTCGAGTAAAGTTCTCACAACATTGTGACAATGTAAAACCGCTTTCATGTTTGCACAGAGTGTAGGGCTTCGGGAAAATATCGTTCAAGAGAAGGTCATTGCACTTGACCTCTAAAGATCAAAAGACTTAAAAGGAGTAAAACTACATCAAATTTTTAGGAGGAAGTGACGAATGGTTTTCTTACGTATTTGATTTACTTATTGCTAGGCTGTCGACCCATCTGTATACCTACTTAGGATTGTGTTTGCAAAAGGAACATATCATCATTGTACTTACATTGTTCTTCTAAACGACCCCCTGGGGGTCGCCAAGCTACCTTAGGGGGTCACGAAGCTTCTTTAGGATATCGCGAAGCTTCTTTAGGTTTTTGGGGATCGCGGTTATGGTCTGAAGGTTCACTTAACCGAGAAAACCCTGGTTGGAAAAGGTTTTTCCACAGTAAGGAGGTCGCGTTATGAAAAAGGTGGAAAAACACTGTTCAGAAACCAAAGCAGCCTCAAAACAAAAAAAAAGTAAGCAGTCTGCTCTAAATTAAATTAGGCAATAAAATACTTAGTAAGATCGGCACTTAATCATATTACTTACTAAAATAACAATCGCATTTTTGAGCCCCAAATCAACAGAGCATTTTCTTATAGCCTACAATCAGACTGAAAACGTTAAAACCTAGCTCATAGCAACCTGAATAATGTTATACAGGGTGGCCCAAACATAGACGTCAAGCGAGAAAATCTAGATAGCTGACACCGAGGGCTACCCGAATCACCCCCATGTATGTTCAGCCATTTTTTGTCGTTTAAAAGTTATGGGGCTTTTAAGGTTTTTTTGAAAAAAATGATCTAGCATTGGATTTTATTTTGTAACTTTTTTTTCTTTCGACTTTTCAGAGATATTTTTTATTCTTTAGGGTCTCAGATAATTTATCTATTACCAAAAAATAATGATAATCTATGGACTTCTAAAAGTTACCGCAATTTTGATCCAAAGTCCAAAAATGTTGTTTTCGAGAAATCATCACTGAAATAGTTTGTATGGAGAAAAAATTAAGTAGCTGTCTGAAGGATTTCTTTTAATTTAAAAAACTTCCCCAAAGCCTTAGTGCTCAGAATAGTACAAAAAACCTGTCAGTTTATGGGGCTTTTATTCAAGTAATTCACGATCAAAGTCGAAAAACTGGAGTTGGAAGAAATTTTATTTCAATAGATTTTAATTTATTTTTGTTTATTCGGACAAAAAACATTGCAGGTAGGCTTGATATCACTTGTCAGCATGACCTGCATTTGAAATTCACGAAAAAATAAAAAAATAACGATAAAATATATGTATATATTTTTTTGTGCTTTTTTTTTCATTATTTGAATTTTAAGTTATTTTATTACCGAATATACTTACAAAGCATAATGAAAAAATTAATATTGAAAAAAATAAATAAAAAAAAGTCCGAAAAGGAAATGAGGATTATTTAGATTTTTTTCGTAAATTTCAAATGCAGGCCATGCTGACAGGCGATATTAAGCCCACCTGCACTGATTTTTGTCCGAATAAACTAAAATAAATTAAAATCTATTGAAATACAATTTCATCCAACTCCAGTTTTTCGACTTTGATCGCGAATTACTTGAAGAAAAGTCCCATAAACTGACAGGTTTTTTGTACTATTCTGAGCACTAAAGCTTTGGAGAAGTTTTTTAAATTAAAAGAGAATCCTTCAGACAGCTACTAATTTTTTCTCCATACAAACTATTTTAGTGATGATTTCTCGAAAACAACATTTTTGGACTTTGGATCAAAATTGCGGTAATTTCTAGAAGTCCATAGCTGATCATGATGTTTTTGGTAATAGATAAATTATCTGAAATCTGAGACTCTAAAAAATAAAAAATATCTCTGAAAAGTCGAAAGAAAAAAAAAGTTAATAAATAAAATCCAATGCTAGGTAATTTTTTTCAAAAAAACCTTAAAAGCCCCATAACTTCTAAACGACAAAAATGGCTGAACATACATGGGGGCGATTCGGGTAGCTCTCGGTATCAGCTATCTAGATTTTCTCGCTTGACGTCTATGTTTGGGCCACCCTGTATATCAAAGCAAAATTTTAATACGTGATGACCAATATTTTATGAAGTAGGTAGTACCTAATCAGATAAAGTGCCTTAACAGGTTTCTGATTTATGATTAAAAAAACCCTTTAATCGACCGACTCAGCTCTTGCTCTTTCTTCCATTGAAACAAGAATGTGAAGCTGGGTTCAACTGGTAGGTATACAGAAAGTATTTTTACATAAATTAAAAGTACAAATCTCATAGCAAAAACCGATTTGTTCCACAGTGGTTCGCCCCGAACTGTGAACTCGCGACCCCATATAAACTTAACAACCCCATATCTCGGCAACCCCTACACCGATTTGGCTCATGTTCGAATTTAAAAAATCTCTTTGTCTCATTTACCCGCCTACCAAATTTCATGACGATCCGACTAAATTTACTCAAGTTATCGTCGCACAGTGGTCGATTTGTACGATTTAGGCGGCCAAAACTATTTTATGCTTTATTTCAGTAATAAATACGACAACAAATGCTAATCTGGTATTTTAGAGTGAATATATATGTTTATCCCTATTCGTTTCATTGAAAGCGTATTTTTCTATACAAAAAAACATTTCTGTGAAAATATTTTTGTAAATAACGCCAATGTTTTTAAATTTTCTTTAAATCTCCCTCTGGTGTAAAATATATATTTTGAGTTCATTTGAATTATCGAAATCGGCTTAGTAGTTTTTGATATTTGGGTTAAGAATTATCACAATTTGTTAAGTAAAAGACGGCCGTACATAAAAAAAAATGTTTATTCTCTACAGTCTGCATGCCTATTTAAATTGAAAATAAAATATGGATGACAAAAAAATACAGTATACACTAAAATTAAATGGTCAACAGTTATTACCATTTGAATTTTCTATAACTTTTCCACCATGTAACAAAATTTTATGCATGGTAGGAGTCATAGAATGCCAACCATATAACTCTACATACAGTTTTGCTGTCTCCATGGCGTATTCATCAAATTTCGGGACATCTATTTTGTGACCGCTTGATATGGCTTCCAAAATAACTTTAATTCTATAAATAAAATTAAAGTCTATTCCCGTTATTTCAGCAGCCAGATGTGGGTTTTCAAAAAATCTTCTACTAGTATTGCCGTCATTTGTGTTACCAAAATTACATTTTGGCATATCTACCAAGATACCTATTTCTTCTCTGAATCTTTGCTGAATCTCTTTTTTTTTTTTGTTGTTCTAGCATCTTTTCTGCTTTGGTTCTTTTTTCACGGTATTTCCCAACGGGCAATTTATAAGCTAAATGTAAAATACTCTCGAATAATCGAATTCTGGCATGTAAAGTTGATAGGCCAAATTCAAGCGATTCTGGGTGAATTTCGTTTTTTTTACTTAAGTCATTAAAGTTTTTTGAAGTGGCTCCGCATATGTAGCATCTACTCGTTGATTTGGTGTCAGTCGCCGCATTGCAAACTTTGCCGTCCACCATGGTCATTTTAAGACTGTGGCTAACCGAGAATTTTTGCCCATTCAGTTCCAATTCCGTGGCTTTTAGGGACTTCACACTGTCCCGAACGTAATTTATTTCATCTTTTGTAATGTCTGTAGACTCTTTTATAAATCTGAATCGTATCGGGCGGCAATATCGTGGTGAAGAAGGAGTCGGGTTTTGCCAAACCATTTTTGTTTTGTCTTCGCCGCAAACAATTTGTAGAGGCACGAATGAGCTCAAAAATATATTTGCATCCGAGTCGGCGTCATTCATTAACTTTTGTTTGTATTGAGCTTGTTGTGAACCATCACAACCCCATTTGCAGATAATCTGCAAGGAGTTTCTCTCAGTTTCTGTAAGAGTCATTAGTACTTCTTCGAGGAAAATTGATAATCGCGTGACGGTGTGATCTAACAAAGATTGTAGATCACTTTCAGCACAGGAAGCGGTCACTCGTAGCGTCTCTTTGGGTGGGTAACATTCCTGTTTAGCCTTCAACACTAATTCGTAGCACGGGTAAAAGCTTCTGTTGGTTGCTCGCACAATTTCATATTGACTTCGTGTCAAATCAGCGTCCACGCACATTCGCAGTGCCTCCCGAGGCGTAAGGGGATCTTGTGCCTTTGATTTGGAATGTCTTTTTTTACATTCGTTTGCGGCTGCAGGCGAATTTGTAATATCTTTTAGGACTTGCGAGGCGTTTCTTTTTCCTTCTTTTTGTAAAATTACTTGCGCTGCGTGAACTATCACTTCTTTGCCTACAGAGGAGCGAACTTCTTCTGTTTTCCTCCTTTTAGTTCTTTCACTACATTCACTGAATGTTTTGCTAGGTCGTCCTGACTTATTATGCGTTTTTATGGGCATCTCGAACGTTCCTGCTAACCATGCATCATTGCTTATAAGAAATTTTTCTAGCGTGTTGCGTGCTTTGGACCATCTCTTTTTTATTTCTGTTTTAAAATATGAAAATTTATGATTTATATACTTTTTGTCTTCGTCGGAGTCCCCGTAAGACACTAACAAATAATTTTGTAAGTATTCCAATTTGTCGTTTATTGATGGAGAGTTTTCCTCAATCATCTTATCAAAAAGATATCTGCGAGTTACTACCTCCATGCCCGAGTAACTTGATGAACCTAGAACAACGAAAAGGAATTTTAACGCAAAAGAAACAAAAAAGGAATTTTTCTCACTTTCTGCCTAAGTTAATGAATTATTATTTTTCTCGCGAAGTGGTCAAAGGTGGTGGCTATTTTTTTTGTGGTTATCTGCTCAAAGAGCTATACTATTAGAAACCATAAGGAATTTAACTCGGACGGTCTCGGAAGTACAACATTTTTACTATTGAAAATAAAAAAATGATAATATTTTCTATGAAAAAGGGCGATCTTTGATACGTTGTAACTGCACTAAATATTGATATTCCTTATCTTAATTTAAATTATATTTGAAGGAGCTTACCTGAATTTTCGACTTCCATCACTTTCACTTGTAACTGAATAATATCCAATGAAATATTCACTTTAGAATATCGGTTGCGCTAAGAGTGTCGAGAACGAACGCGTACAGCTTGCGCGACGATCAAGTTCCGACTACCTGTGGGGGCGCGCACGCAGTTCTAGGAACTGGGGAGGGGTGGGGTTTGGGCAGTCGGGGTGTCTATTTTTCCGGGAATCAATTAGTTTTGTTATAAGTTAACTTTGAGAAATGGACTTTTGGCCGCCTAAATCGTACAAATCGACCATAGTGCGTCGAACGAACATTCATACATACATACATACAAACGCCGGATTGTTCCAGTAGACTCGGAGAACTTCGCTCGCTCGTTCAATTATAATTGGGTGCTGAGTGCGGAAATACACTATGAAGAAGACACAAAATAAGCAATTAGGTATAATGGAACAAAATGGTAAGCGTGTCAATAGCAGTAACAGACGCTCGAACCGGTGCGGCCGAACCAACGCACTGTGCGGCACCGAACCCATTCGTATCGTATGCGTTCGATGTGCAAACGCTCCGAACCAACCGAACCGTAAATAATAATAATAATGTTCGGTGTACCATGCTACACATCGAACATGGTCCGACACCGCACCGCGTTCGTGGTTCGGCCGCACCAGGTTCGAGCGTCTGTTACTGCTATTGACACGCTTACCATTTTGTTCCATTATACCTAATTGCTTATTTTGTGTCTGTGCGGTGCGCTGTTCACGCCACACGACCGCACCGAACCCATTCGTATCGTATGCGTTCGATGTGCAAACGCTCCGAACCAACCGAGCCGTAAATAATAATAATAATGTTCGGTGTACCATGCTACACATCGAACATGGTCCGACACCGCACCGCGTTCGTGGTTCGGCCGCACCAGGTTCGAGCGTCTGTTACTGCTATAAGTTCGGAAAATAGGGCTCTGTTGCACCAACCACGAACCATTTTTCAGTTTACGGTAGACTTACTGACTAATTGTTTGCCTAATATATGCTTTAAGGTTGATTGCGATCTCTCAACTAAGACCTGAGTAGGCCAGTTTATCAGTCCATCGAATTAGTTTGCTCATCAATCCAATTGTTAGCTAGGTATCAAGGCAGTGGGTTGCTCCGCACGTGGTAAGGCTCGCGGTCATGCGATGACCGCGCTACTGTCCTCTCTATTGACATTCCATCATGGTTATCAACGGGTTCTCAACATTGGGACCTTGTCTGTGTTCTTAGTTCTATATTTTCTCTTCGACTCAGCGAAGGTTGGCTCCGCTTAACACTAGAGTACACGCGCGGCCTACTACAACGTGTTACAAAAGATACTAACTCTTTTTACAGGGTGTAACCTGCTTGTCAACATAATGACAAATCTGCAAAAAAAAGTTGAAAAACACAACTTTTTTTTATAACCTCAACATTGTAAAATTTTCAAAACTTTTTTGTTTTTGGATTTAGCTCCAATTAAAAAATATGGTTGTTTGCTTAGCTGTATTTTAATAGCTTCAGGCTGTTAAAACATAGTGAAAGTCTATGGAAACAGTATTTAAAAAAATCTTTTCTCCCATCACAGCGCTTACATTTTTAATTATTTAAAAATCAACGGAACGTAATAGAGCTAAAAAAATATTTTGGTTGTGATCCCTATCATCAGGTACCATGATCCTGTAAAAAGAGTTAGCATCTTTTGTAACACCTTGTATAGTAGACCAGAGTAACGTTTTTTGCAATAACTTTTTAGTTTAGTGCGCTACCGACTTGTGATTCCAGGAAAGCCTCGTTGATAAAGTCACCTATTCCTGTTCCCCGCGCAACCCCAGCACGCAGTCTGAGTAATTAGTTCAAGAGCCCGAAATTGTCGACCAAAAAGTGGTGCAAGAGTTGCAACAATGGATATTTTGTCCCAATTACCAGGCTAATGTATGTCCTGAATGCTACGAAAATTTAGATAAAAGTTAATAGATTAATAAGTTTTAATAAAAAAAATAAAAAATATTATGTTGATATCAAAAGTGGCATTTTTATTGTTTTTTTATTGGTTTGGTTGTCAATTTATTGATATGTTAAGATGGCCTACTACATTAGGCCACGCGTGTACTCACGTAACAAAAAGAGGCGCGTGTACTGCAGTATTAATTCTCTTTGTTTCCCGCAAGGCAAAACAGCTCGGCAGCACTCGCGTTTTCGGTCCACTCCCGTAGGTTTTTTAGCCAGGATTTCCTCATTCGGCCGACGCGTTTCTTGCCAGCGTTTTTTCTATCATTATACGTTGTAGTTGTTGGCGGTATCTCTCATGTGTGTCATCTCTCTCTCGTATATTTTCTCGCAGAAACCTTATTTTGACCCACAAGTGGGTTACCGGGTAAAATAATTGAGTCAGCACTGTTGTCCATACCTAAGCATAAGGCTCAAGGCAGAGACAATCTCTACTATTCTCTACAATTTTGACAAACATGCGAGGTGCTACATGAACATTTTGACGGATGTCCTTGCAGTTTGCGTCACACACGGTGATGACGTGCGACAGTGCGGCGAGCGTACAAATCCTTCTTAGCTAAAAGTCAAAGTCAAAAAGTTTTATTCAATATGCCATAAATACATTATTTACATTGAACGTCAAAATAGGTATTATAAAAAGTAACAAAAGTATATAAATCAAATACTTATTACTATCTAATACTAAGTAAGTATCTAGCTACTTTTTTTTCTCCAGCTTCACTAGCTCTGATCGTTCTTGGAGAAGAAGCATGGTAAAGAAACTCCAAGGATCTCACATTATAGGTACCTAGTGCTTAAAAAATAATACATATTTTGTAATATAGGAACGTGGGTAGGTACTCAATAAGTATATAATTAGTAATAATTTTGCCCTGCCATTTGCCCATCAATTTTGTCATTTAAATAATCATTGATTTTGTAATAGGCCTTTTGGCACAGAGTGTGGGAAGATAAGTCGCACTGACGAATGTCGCAACGATATCTGCAGCGACCTTTGGATCGGACGTGGCCCGGGGCGGGTTATTTAAGAAGTTAGGTAGGTATTTCTTTTTGATGTATATTTGTCTTTTGTTGTTGTTTTATTAACTTATTGTGTACGAGCAGGGGAGAGCGTGTGCAACTCTCGCCCTGTCGCACAGCTGAGATGTTCATTGTAGGACGGTGGTGGAAAGAGATAGATGATCTTCAAGTGTTCATGTTTATTCTTTAATTGTTCTGTTATATTGTTACAGTTATTCAACTATTTATGATGAGGGGCTATAGCCAACTAACTACAGGGTATTGTAATAAGGCCCGTGATCTCGGCTGCGCTATGCACAGTCAGCACACGGGCGACCTAGAAAAGGTGGACGTTGCTTGCCCGTACATATTGTGTGTGTGTAGTTTGACGGTGGATGTATTTTTTATAGTTTGACATGTAAATATGTTTTTCAATTAATAAAATTTCCGCAGATGATCTACAGTTTGGGCGCCGCAGCTCCTAATCAGCTTAGCCGTACAGGCAGACCGGACGTGTGAAGCCTGCGCGGACACGGTGCCAGCGCCCGCCAATCCGGTTACATGGCTACAACTGCCCTGACATTGTTAGTGTAGATTTACTCGTACCACCACTTATAGTCAGCCGATTCAGCTTGATCTACAGGGAAGATCAACAGGGATAAAATCCAAAAGGGATTTGGATGCGTTTTTTTTAATTTGAAAGCAGTTTTTCTGGCGAGTGCTTTTATGTTTCATGAAAATTGGTTCAGCCGTTTATGAGTTATGCTGCATAACTTATGCACTATGCGAATTTAAAGCTAAATTGTCCAGGGGTTTTTTTTATTTTATTCGTTTAGTAGTTATAACTTAACTTAACGTAACTTATTTAGTAGTTAAATTGATCGGGCTCTTCAAAATTGTAAGCCCGATCGATTTTGAAGAGTACTTTGTGGTTTGTATGTCACCCACTGGCTATAAAAGCTCGCTTCGTAAATGGCCTACCTTTTCCTTCTCTGAATGGTGTTGTCATTACGGAGTCTATTCAGCGGTTTAAATGGTCATCGTCAGCATTTGTACCTGATAATGTCCTGGCACCTTAGCCTGTAACGCAATAGTGCCAAAATGGGCTCCCAGTTGACGGCTTTAATTACGATTTATTAATACTGTCCGTTTTTAATGTTTTTGCAGTACAGCAAAGAATATTCTGATTCTAATTCTAGAGGATTAGTTAGCTGGTTGTAGGAGAAAAACGAGGGAACCCCAGTTTTGTCCTTCTGCTGGGACGCCATCGACACGCCTTTGCGTTACAGGCTAAGGCCCCTGTTCCACGGTGGAATTGCATTCATTTCTCAAATGGAAACGTCAGCACCAAATATATCTATTTCCTCTTCGGCTTATCGGCACATCAACTCAATTAGAGTCGATCTCTTGGGAATTCTTTCTATTTCCTAGTTAATCGATCTAAGCTTGGAGCAATGGGAAAATCCAAAGAGCACCGTGTTAAAGAAAAACAATACAATCGCGACTACGGGACTTATAGGTACTTATACAACAAGGTTATACATAATAATATACAGTATATTAAAAAAAAACACCTACAGATTTGTGGTACACACGACCAATTCGGTAGGCAAAGTTTTTTGTTCGAAAGTCCGTTATTGGCTTAATCTTATATTTAGACAATATTGAGAAACTAATTTCAATATTTTTTATTTTGGTTCAGTAGTTTGGATTTTACAACGTTTCAAAGATACGGTTTTATGACCTTCACGCGACGGTCTGCATACTGTTGGCGCTGTTTGGCGGTCATAGGAACAAAACATTTTAGCGCATAAAAACAAAACTACTGAAGCAAAATAAAAAATATTGAAATTAGTTTCTCAATATTGTCTAAAGATAAGATTAAGCCAATAACGGACTTTCGAACAAAAAACTTTGCCTTCCGAATTAGTGGGCAAAGTTCGAATAAAAAGTAGGGTTTTTAAAAAAGGGGGCAAATCTCTACAAATACTATAGGAATCACACTAAAGGGGGCAAAAGCAGAAAGGGGGCAAGAACCGAACAGACCTGTGAATTGTCATAATTCATACACTCTTAGCCCCCTCAGGGTGTAAAACAAAATGATGTCTGTGAACACAACAGTAGCTTTGAGGCTGGGGTTGACCCCATATTGTTTTTTCATATCGGTAGGTTTGAACCTACCAACCAATACATATGAAAAAAAAAACCCTTACCATCTATGTGTATAAATAATGGCACCTATATTTAATTCAGCAAGAGCTGAAGAATGCAACAAACGTACCTAATATCAAGGGGGTAGAAGTTGCTAATAAACGCGTTTCGCAAACGACGCACGTGGCAACAGTTTATTCTTCTCAACCCGCAGCTTCCTCTGGGATGCACCGTCAATGCGACTAGTGATGTACTGAGGATGATTCATTTATTCTTCTTGCAGCACTAATAAGCCTAATTGGTTGATTTGCATGATTGCAATGGTACGGTCAGAGCCACGCTAGGGCACTCTTTTTTTTTCGATTGACTTGAAGTAAGTACTTTCCCGCATTAAGTGGAGCAACGAATTTATTCGACGATTTATAACTGAACTTCTCAGCTCTTACGAAATGATACAAAATATACAAAATGTTGGCTATCAAAACTAGAAGGTCTTATCAAAGGAAAACATGATTGGCAAAAGTTTTCTCGATGATTAAAATGTTTGAAAGCTCTCGAAACCCCGGTTTGGTCATATCATCGAATTGAAAACGCTTTTGCGTTTTAATTGTATACGAATCCCTATTTTAAGATGGTCGTAAAAGCCACGCTGCGGTGCGACTTATTGCGAGTATTATATCGATGATCCTTCGTGCGAAATTCCATCTTGATTGCAAATCTCGTATCTTCGTACCTCACCCTCCCTTCGGTGTCGCTCCCTGCACTTGGCACAGTTCTAGCGAGGGTGGGCAGGAAAAATAAATCTTCAGGCAAAGAACCAAGTGCCCACGGTTCTTTGCGCTTAAAAAGTGCAAAGTAAATGTTATCCAATTTGTTCTCACACTACTTATCGCTGTTCCCCTTTTTGCCCATTCTCCTCCAAGTTGTCGCTTTGTTTAATCTCTTGACTGCACTCTTGGGGGAAGTTTCTTACTGTTAACTTATTTGTTATGGGACAAACATTCGCTAAATGGCCGGTGAATATCACTAAGGGTGGTATTAATTCACCTACTTGAGCTCGATCTCAAGTAGGTGAACTCAGAAAAGTCAAATGCGAATGTCAAGCCTTGGCTAATGTCAAACTTGAGTAGCTGTCAGCATATTAATAGACACTATCTTGATATTGACATTGACATTAGCCAAGGCTTGACATTAGCATTTGAGTTTGATCTTGAATCGACGACTATTAATGCCACCCTAAGAATAAAAATGCAAGGAAACTTTAGAGTGATTATGGGCAGTAATTTTTAAATTAAACGTTGGTATGATACTTAATTATAATATTATAATTTATCTCAATGCATTTTATGCTCGCAATAACGCACTGCAAGCAAGCAAGCAAGTAATTGTAACTACCTACACAACACGAATCCATGCATCACGACAAAAGCATTCATGGTAGAACTTTTCTGTTCCCAAAATGGCCAATCTGTCCGCCTACTAGATTCGCAAATCGTCTGGCAAATCCAATAGAAGAAGGTCACTCCACAATCGCTACACATTTGTATCCTATTTCAATCAATCTCCACTCACAATGAAGCGTTTGTCATCTGACCAGCAGCCCTATTATGGAAACTGATCGAAAAAAAATCGATTACCTTTCACAATGCATTATTACAACGCTAAGCTCCGCAACACAGCCCAATGGTGGCTGCCCCTGTACTCTCTAAAATCCCGGTTTTTGTCCTTCTAATGGGACGCCATCGACACGCCATTGGATTGGTGATTACAGGCATTATACCTTAGACGCTCAGGTTTCTTCACGATGTTTTCCTTCACAGCCCGCGAGTGTTGTTTCTGTTCGGTGAAATTACAGCTTCACTCCAGAATAGGCCGATATTCTTGGGTCACTTCACAGAACTAGATTGATGGTGCAAACGTCAGCCGGGCCTCGGGACGGACATTCTTACGCATAATTAATGGTAAGGTGATGTTATTATTAGGGTTAGTATATTTCTTATTGTATCAATATCTTTCCGATTACAATAGAAAAATATCATTTTGTACCCCTTAACAGGGACATAGGGCTCGAAGAATATAGAACCGTCTTAAGGGTTAATAAAAGTAGAGTGTCCAGAAATTCACAATTTTCACAGTTGTTTAAATTTAGTAGGCTAAACAGAGCAATTTTTTTTCAAAGATTTTTGTTTTACGACCATAAAATATTATTGTTTTCATTATTCTTAACAACAAAACAACAATATTTCAATGTGAATACTTAAAAAAATATATATAAAACAAATTGAATCGAAAAAACCGCCCCGTGAACTGCCCGTGACACACCTGACAAAAAGGTTCCCATGAGCATTCCCCCGCTGCACTGCCAGTAAAATTATACGTTTTTGTTTAATGTAAGAATATCGGATTAGTTTCTATCTTTATTCAAAAACCTTATTGATGGAGTAGGGACGGAGCTCATGCCACTGCTAGTCTCTCACTCACCAATTAACATAGTAAGGTATAGTACGCGCGGGATGAGAATGGGATGCAACCTTTTGCTATAAGCCACTTTTTATTATATCCTAATACCTGTTTAGAGTAAAATATTGGTTTAATAATATAGATAGAGTAAAATACTCATTAGGGTTAGAGCATTAGCTTCCTCTTATAACGCAGTTCTAATACCGCTAATTGTAGTCGGCAATCTGCCTTGAATAGCAGATATCGGTGACTGATGGGCACAAAGGAAACTTTTCCTGTACAGTGAAACCCATTATGCTCTAATATGAGAGTGATTGCATTTTAATCGATTGACCAGCCCCTCTACTCTTGACGCATTGTTTTCAATATTGCGGAATTTACAAAATTCAATATTTCACGAATAAAGACGTATTTTATATTGGTATTGTACAAAATAGTATTACCTTTAAATAAACATTATGAAGTATATAAAATCAAAGGATGACTATGCGATGTAAAACAGAAATAAATTTTTAAACTTTGTAAATATGAACGCAATGGCGTCAAGGGTAATCCCCCAGCTTTTGTTTTTCACTCTGTCAATACCGATGATTCACTTTTTCCGACTATTGAGCTGGTAAGTACTATATCAACTTACTTGATCAAAATTAAATGGTGTCCAAAGGCACCATTTAAGAAGCCCGTTTTAATCACAGAGATCGACTTGCCCTAACAAAATAAAAACAAATGTGTAAAAAAATACTGTTTCCTAGAGGTACCTACTCGTATGGATAACTACCGGTAGCGAAGACCTCGTGACGTGAGTTGAGTACAGTAAAGTACCTACTTATTTTATCGCAAACTCTACGACAAACATATCGTCTCTTGTGGCAGAAATTTTGCTTATATAAATCATAATTATAGAGAAAGATGACGTGTTTTGTATTCCCTTGAAAATCCATATACACGGACAGATTTCCTTTAAATAAAGTTATGTGAATAAGTTAGTCCTTTGTTGTGGGATTTGAAGGGGAAATAAATTATCGTCGAGAAGGCTATTAACAGCGTAGCAGTCAGACAAATCTGTTGTAAATAATCTTGCTGTCTCGCGTGCGCAGCGAAAGGGACAACCTGAAGAAAATCTACAAAATCGAGGTTTCGTATCCCACTTTCCCCTTTCAAAGTGGTCCGATTAAAAAAAAACACTACTGATTAAATACCTCATTTGTTAAAATCGGTTCAGTCAGTAGGAAAGGAAATACCCACATTCATACGTACTTACATTACGGTGAAAAACTTAACCGTCTTTTTAGGCAGTCGGGAGAAAATAGTGAAGCTTTTTCTAGTCACCACCATAACATTGCTTTGCCCCCCTATATTCTAGTAAAAATCACTTACTTACCTAGGTATGTAGCTATTCTCTCTGTATCCTCCAGAGTCCTATGGTCTACCTAATAAGTGCCTATATTCTTACCTGCTGACCTTAACTTTATAGATTTTCTAACTACCTACGTAGTGTGGCTTTTCTACCATAAAAAAACTTTTTATGTGCACCTCTGGAACTATCTAGTACACGAGTAAACTTTTAACGAAAACAAAAACAGCCACAAGAGTGTGCTTATTCTGCAAAAAAATCGCACAGTGGCTAGTCGTCAAAACTGGTTTATTTTGCGGGATGAACTAAGGCCTTTGCATCTACGTAATGAGAAGATTTATACAGCGTCCAGTGGCACCTTCGCTCACACTAGATGGGTGAAGAGACCACTCGACGCTGCAGTGCCTGGGACATTGTTTTAGATGGTGCATGCGGAATAATACATAAAAAAAAAAAATTTGACAATTAATACGTATGTTTGTTTAATAAATGTTTATTTCATATTTTCCCGCAAAAAAACAGGTTTGAGGACTAGCAACTATGCGGTTTTTTTTTTACAAAATAAGTCGGAAATCCTAGGAACAAAATATTTCAATCATCAAAGCTCCTTCGTCGGCCATGTTACTACGTGTGTACTCTACTTACACTAGACGGGTGAAGCGGCCACTCAGTCGCTGCAGGGCCTGGAATATTGTTTAAACGGAGTAAGCTTGCTCAGCACTTATCGATAACGTCATCTTGCCATAGTCGGCATAACCCACATTAAGGGCCAACTAAAGTAACGTTGGCAGGAATGCCCAAATCTTCACAGTTTTTAGGGTTTAGTACCTAATGGGACCCTATTACTAAGACACCACTGTCCATCCGTCTGGTTTTCCGACTGTCACCCAGGCTGTATCTCATGAACCGTGATAGTTAGACAGTTGACATTTTCACAGATGATGTATTTCTATTGCCGCATAAACAAAAAAATCAAAATAAAATAAATATTAAAGGGGGCTCCCATACAACACACGTGATTTCGACACACTGGCGCCCTCCCATGTTTCCCACAGCGGAAGAGCTGCTGGCTCAGCGGCGGGCGCGGCCGAAAGCCTCAAGCGGCGCAAATATGTTTCAATTGGAAACAATTACATATTTGCGCCGTTTGGGGTCGAGACGATGGGCACATGGGGCCCAGAGGCGCGCCTGCTGTACAAAGACCTAGCGGCGCGCCTCATCGACGCTTCGGGAGACCAGAGGGCTGGCGCGTACCTCGGCCAGAGGATAAGCCTGGCCATCCAAAGGGGCAACGTCGCCAGCGTTCTGGGCTCACTGCCGCGGGACAGCGACCTGGGGCAGGTCTTTTACTTGTAAATATTATTTTTAGTTTAGTTTCTTTTAATTTTAGTTTTAGTTTAGCTTATTTTAATTTTAGTTCACATATTTATAGTTTGTATTTAATTACGTTTTAATAAAGTTTGAACCGCAAAAAAAAAAAAAAAAAAGTTATAAGTAATTTTTTTACAATATTTTATCATGCAATGGACGTGTAATGCAGAGAAGTCATATTAAGCAACCCTTGTTTAGAATACATTGCGGGTTGAAATTTTAAAAGAAGTTGAAATTTGTAGGAAATATTGAAAATTCTGATACGGCTTCTTGAAAAGAAATGCTGAACATATTTTTGCAAACAAAAAAAAAATTTCTCATGCATAGTTCCTTGAAAAGTTCGTTATGATGAGGACAATACGTGGTTTCTCGCTTTGTTAGCGGTCTTTTAACACCCCGTACGTGTTAATTTTGACTCAAGCGGTCGATAAATTATCGATTTTCGCCTCGCGCTCCAACAATATCCCCTCATGAATCCCAATTAAACGTGTTAAAAACCTGTAGCAGTCATGTAACCCGACTCACGGAGATATTAAGCTGCTATAACGGCACTGTAAGACAATCTTTATTGTTTCGAAACGACCTATTAAGCAATATAAGTCAACTGTAGGCATCTTTAAAGCTTTGCTACAGGATTATGACGACAAGGTCGAGAATTTATCGACGCAGTCTCTTGAATTTGGTGCTCTTATAATTAGTTTAAAAGTTGCTCGGAATTCAATTTCATGCCTGATTTACACGAGGCTAGTATTTTGAAGCGGACATTTAGCTTTTAAGGGAATTGATTGTTCGATAGGATGAAAGAAAGCGGTTTGAAAATGCTGTTTTCATTGCACAAAAGTAACACTTTACGCTTTACGCTTCACTTTACACTTTAAAATGTCTAGACTTTTGAGTGCGTGCAATGAAAACGAATTTCTTTAAAAAAATTCATCAGTGTGCTTATTCTGTGAAAAAAAAAACAACAGTTGCTAGTCCTCAAAACCAGTTTATTTGCGGAAAAATATAAATAAAAATCTTGTTGCTGACAAATAATCCGTATTTTGTATTCGTTATTTCGATAAGACCTTTTTTTACAGAATAAGCAAACTGGTCTAGAAATAACAATAATTGGTATCGAGCTCATAGGCGCGATTAAATTTCCCTCTTTTTAACCACTTAGGCCAGTAATATCAACGTAGTTTAAACTCAGACCTTGGATTAAACCTCGCATTTTGTATGAACATTAATCGACAGATAGGGTTCAAACTAGCCTTTTTGGTTTCAACTGTGATTGATATTACGGGCCTTAGAGCATGTCAGACTGCCTTTTCTCGCTTGATAAAAATTATTGTCACTGTAAAGGGTTTTATACATTTTGCAACTTGAGTGTTAGCTATCATTGCTACGCGTCGCGTGCTTCGAGGACGCTACGTCCGCCGCTACGCGCTACGCGGCTACGCGGCTACGAAGCTTCCTATGAGTATACAGGGCGTCCCACGGCTATGCAACATGGAGGGAAAGTACCTTAAATATTGTAGATGAACATTTTACTGAAAGAAGACATTATTTTAATTTAAAAAACAATTTAAACTGCATTCATAGATATTGAAATAATTACATGATTGAACCGGGATTCGAACCCGTTACATGAGAAAAATAATTACCCTGTAGTTTTATCATACCGATCGAAAGGCTTCATGATAAAGATTATTTTTTGCTGAATAACATAGTGTCAGAAATAAAAGGAAGACCATGAATTTTAACATTTACCTGGTAGTATGCAACAAATCGAGCCGTATCCTGAGCCGAAAGACGCGTAAAATTTTGTCCATCGCAATGCGGCTGGCTGATTATAAAGAAATAATTAAAAATGTGTTTCATTTTCATACTTTTATTCTTTTGTTACTGTGATTTTCATTGATAAATTGATGAAATTGGTATTAAAAATGTCATGGTCTTCCTTTTATTTCTGACACTATGTTATTTAGCAAAAAATAATCCTTATGATGAAGCCTTTCGATCAGTATGATAAAACTACAGGGTAATTATTTTTCTCATGTAACGGATTCGATTCCCGGTTCAACCATGTAATTATTTAGATATCTATGAATGCAGTTTAAATTGGTTTTTAAATTCAAATAATGTCTTCTTTCAGTAAAATGTTCCATCTACAATATTCAAGGTACTTTCCCTCCATGTGGCATAGCCGTGGGACGCCCTGTATATTATTGGGTTGCTGATGATGATACTTTGCAATGTATTCAAAACGTATTTCACTTTGCCTTAGTTATAGAGGCTGATCGCGATTATCCGGCTTTCGCACTAAGGTAAACTGATTAATCTAAGCTCCTCTAAAATAAGCCTTCTTTGGCTTCCAATCGCCTTTTCAATTCGCCAAGCCGATGGTAGGTATCCGAGCACTATACGACTGTAGTTTGGATAAAAACAACTATTCCATGCTACAAAAGTAATTATTATCTTATCCCTTCTATCAAATATAATATCCCTCACTTTCACCGTGAGCCATTAAAGATTTAAGGACTATAAATTCGAAATAGTATCCTTTTTATGCGATCCTGAGAGAAGTTAGAAATGGTTTTGATGAAAATTTAGGTGACTGTGTCTCTTTTACCGTAATCATGAAAGAAATAACGTAAAATATCGAGAGTATAATTAAAACTTCACTTTATTCAACTTTGTCAAACAAAATGTCTTCAGAAATCATTTTTAAACAAATTTTCTCATTCAATATACACGTTTATTTGCTTAAACCTATAAGTAGGTATATAAGTAAACTTACTTTTGTGGGTATTGCAAAAGTTTTCAGATATACATTTGAATGTTTATATTATATTTTTATCGATTATGGGCTATGGTTACTATGCACCTTAGTTCCACTTGTTTTTTTAACGATTAAAACTTAATTACCTTTCAGAATTATTAACAAAGTTTCGAATATTTATCCAAGTTTGTGAAAGCATCCAAACATTATATTATGATTCCCAGCCTTATATAGTTTTAGATACTATCACAATTCAGGGAATTTACATTTGAAATAATTGCTTTCCGAGCGATAGTTTTGAGAAAAACGTTAAATGCTCTCTCTTGTTCAAATTGACATAAATTAATTGCCTTAAATTGGGTTTTCACTGACATTAACCTCAAGTCTTGTGAGGTAAATGTGGTTGAGTATGACATTGTAGGAAAAAGTTTGTTTTCACTGCATAAAAGTAGCGCTTTGCGCCCAGGCTCCCGATGAATATAAGTGCCTAATTTTTTGAGTGCGTGAGCCCTTTTCCACAATTTTGATCCTATCGAAAAACAACAACCTTTCAGACATGAGGCTCTGAGTAAAAGGCTCAGGTAAATAAAAGGCTAATGGAGCTGTAAAAGATTCACTCAGTATATTGAGGTAACAAAATTAAGGCATAGGATCTCTTAGGATCACTTATTAGAAATTTAAGGGCTCTTAAATCCTGCCGCCTTGTTTCTTACTACAAATTATAAGGTGTAATAATATAATCTCGGGTGTAGCGGGGTTAATAATATGCTACCACTTTGTTATAATTCACTTTAAAAAAGATTTTACGATGTATATAAACGAAATTAAAAAGGAAGGCTGGTTTAATAAGGAACATAGATAAATAACACAGACCTAAGGGCAGATTAGCTCAGTTCACAGCTCAATCACAAATATTCTGATGATATAGAAATAATAGTACTCCCATTTATAATAATTTGTGCGATTGTGAGCGTATTAGCATTCTTTTTCAAGTTTGTATGCAAACAACTTCACTTCTATGCATTATTATTCTATGGCGCGAAATAGAGAAAGGTAACAAATATAATTAGATAGTAATTGGCAATTAGTAAGTCAATGTCTTCACAAATCATTATTTTCTTAAGCGCATTATGCTTTATTGTGTTCGGTACATAAGTGTAATCGTTACAAATTTCCACAACTACTCCATTATTATAATTAAACAACACAACCCGTAACTGCTATTTTGGGAAAACCTTCTATGTAGATAAATACACTATAAGTAGAGTTTAGTAAGTACGTAAACTGTTTATATTAAAATATATCTATAAGTAAATATCAGTTTAATAATAATTATACTTAAGCAATACCAACGCACCACATTGCTCCTAGACAGTAATTCATAGAGAAGAGAAACGAGTACTTATCCAATAATCAAGAAGGCAAACATAACCGGGTATTTTGGGTAGAAAATCACAAATTACGCCTGGCAATCTGGGCAAGCTGTCATCGTAGACCGTTTCCTCCTACTTTCGAAGCCATCGTCGACGTCAGCTTCGTTCAACTCTTCGCTGTCACGCCCAAGTCTTAGGAACATTGAGTCGCGAGCTCTGCTCTTCCTTTCCGGGTACTTATTGACGGCCGGGTCATTGCCCTGCTCATAGCCTATGGACTTCTCTTCATCAGGGGAGCGTCCGAAGCGGATAAACTTGTTGTCTCTGCCGAGGCGTACAAAGTTGGAGAGTCTTTTGGTTATTGGGCTATCTTCTTCCTCATTGTAGGCTCTGATGAGGGTGATGATGTCTTCGGGTGTCAGGGTGAGGGCTTGGGAGCGGCCGAAGCGTACAAAGTTGGTGTTTCGCCGCGTAGAACGCTGGAAGGCCTCCCTAATGTCGGCCGCCGTCAACTCTGGCGGGGAGCGACCGAATCTGGAAGAGAGAAGGCTGTTATTTATTTAATCGAATAAGGGGTGGCTAACCTTGGTGTCACAGTTGTGTTGCCTAACTTCAAATCGGATAAGAATGGCTAGTCAGTGATATACCTATATTTACTGCAGTCGTTGCAACTTGACTTTCTCAAAAAAAAAAATATATATTTGCCTGATCATGTTCCGGTCGATAGCTCTCCGGCGGCGAACTGAAGTTTCGGTCTCTTTTGGTGATCTGATTTGGTTCGCCGCAGCAGTCACTGGGAAGAAGGCTGTTAAAAGAGCCACGCCTCGTGCCCTGCAATCCACCGTGTCTGCACTTGCCTGATCATCCTGGCCGTCCTGGCCGATTGACAAAGGCGTAGACAAAACCAAGTCTTCGCATGCCAGAAGAAGGCCCCGTAATGCCCAGAAATAAATTTATTTAGGTGTCTATAGTCTGCACGGCTACTTTCCTGATCAATTCCAGTCAATGCAGATGTGTACGTGTCTTAACGAGCACACCAGATTTTCTGGAGCCAAAGGGAGCCATCGGTCTTTCAGCGCTTTACAAAAGTGCGCAACTAGGAAGAAGGCTCCTAGAAGCCTGATTAATAAAGTCCACACTTGCCTGATCATGTTCCGGTCGATAGCACTCCTGCGGCGGGCTGATGTCTCGGTCTCTCCAGGTGATCTGACTGGGTTCGCCGCAGCAGCCACTAGGAAGAGGGCTGCTAGAAGAGCCACGCCTCGTGCCCTGCAACCCATCGCGTCAGGTGCTCAGCGCAGGCGTCGTGGTCTGTGGACAACAAAGTTGTGTGGCTGTAGTCATATGAGGTAAAACGAAAGCATCGGTTACGAGGCGCTGCTTAATAATTAAATATTGCATCTGTGCGAAACACACAACTTTTCATCTCACAGATGCACCACAAAAATTAATTGTCAGCTAAGTACAGTCGCCCAAACACTAGGATACACCTTTTTGTTCGATTGGCGCCCTTATGCTGCGTGTGGTAAGAGCTGTCATGGGGGATAATAAGTAACTGTGGCCGACCGCAAATAATAGTTATTTGTTATGCAAGAATGCAAAATTATTGTTTGTAGCGAGTGCTTGTATTGAAAACCGAGCTAGCGAAGGTTACTAAAATTGAGCCACGAGCGTAGCGAGTGGTTCAAAAAAAGAAACCTGAGCGTAGCGAGGTATTCAGAAGCACGAGACGCAAATAATATTGCATTCGTGCGAAACACAAAACTTTTCATGTCAGAGAAGCGAGGAAATGATTTTGTTACCCAAGCGGGAAAAACGCTATAGACAACTACTTAAAGGCAAAACAGGTGATTCAAATAAGTTCCTTTTAAAAGCATATTTTACTGTAGTTACGGCTGCCGCACTAAAGTTTTCAGCTTCGTTGGTATTAAAACCATTCGTTTTATTAATAATTTCCTGAAGATTATTTATCCATACACAAAAATAATGTAAATAAAAGAATGTTTTTTTTCCGGGTGCATTCTGAACTTCTACCATATAAATAAAAAATTCTAGGAGATAAAAAATGAAATTAGTAATATCGTTTAAAAAAATGTATTTAACAAACCAAAACATAATTATCTATTTGATAAAACAGAAGCGAAGCATTTTTATTATTTACTGGTATTATAAAATAAATATAGTAAGAGTAAGTAAGATGTAGCCTGTACAATTGTACATGTCCCACTAGCTGGGCAAAGGCCTTCTCTCAGGGAGAGAGTTCGAGCTTAATCACCACGCGTGCTCAATGCGGGTTGGCGATTTTTGCGTTGAGGGTATAACGCCCCATACGCTCAGGTTTCCTCACGATGTTTTCCTTCACCGTCAGCGAGTGGTATTGCTACTACAAATTCACAAATGTACGTAACTTTCAAATTAAACAAAGTCATAGATACATGCCAGCACCGGGAATCGAACCGAGGACCTTTCGCTTCAGAGTCCACTGTTCTACCCACTAGACCACCAAAATAAATATGTGTACAAAATATTGAAAAGACTATAAGAAGAAACCGCGTTTCTGAATGTTCTATTCCGTGACTTTACCTTTTTAAAAGATGCTTATGCACCATTTACATTAACAGTTTTGTATAGAGAATGGGCACGAACAATCGCTTTCGCTGAAATACGCGTGTAAACGAACTATGAATGAGGTTTTATTTTCCGTCGGGATTTGGCATCTACTTAAACGGCCAGTGTTTTTTTCTTTTTCAACACCATAGGGCGCGGGAAAGACTGTCCCGGCGTCGCGTTCAAATTTCGAAGCGCACAAAAATTCAGATAGTTTAAATCCGGCCTTTACACGATCGTAAGTTACTAGTAACAGCAAACTTTCCGAGCGTGGGAGATGAAAAGGTTAGTGAAATGAGTTTCCTACTTTTGCCTGATATGACAGCATACTCTCCAAACCTGATAGATGAAAAATAAATACAATAACGTCGCAATAATAAAAACACAAAATCTGAATCGCTTTTAGCGAAAAACCCGCCATTCGTACTTTTATTTTGAAAATTTTATGTATAAAATGTTTCCTATTGTACAATAAAGTCGGTTTCCTTGACACAGAATACAAAAAAGCGGCGCACTCTTACAGCGCACTCTATTCTGATATGTTTAGGTAAGTATAACTAAGTATTTTGGCGTTACATGTTTACACATTTGACCTCTCTAGCAGGTCACAAACCAGTCATCGTGAATAAGGAGTACAAGCGTTTATCGCGTTGGTATTGTATTTCGTTTGCTTCTTATTTCTCTAGAGACTTGGAGGGCTATTATTAGGGGTCCGTAGCAAATTAAAGCTTTATAATCTTAATGAGAGGAGAATACGAAAGAAAGGAAAATAACAAAGATAGTGTTAAGAGTTTTTTATTTAGGGTTTTTTAAAAGTTTGCCAATTTTTTTCGTATGGCCGAATAAACGTGAAAAGATGCTTGTTTAGGTATACAAAATATAAATTGGAAAGTCAGGGCTCAGGTGCAAAGACGACCTTTACCGGTCGAAAGGTTCGTACTAAAATGTTCTTAATATTTAATTTTATAGTACCTTTCCACCAGTTTATTTAAGCTTAAAAACTAGAGACTGATGATATAGAAAACCTGCAGGTTTGGAGAGTTGTTATATCTAGGACTACATTTAAAGCAAAAAAAAGACCCAATTAAGAACCAAAATTACGAAGAAACTAGTAAGTGGGACATAGGGTGGCATTAATAGTCGTCAACTCAAGCTGGAGCTCAAGTAGGTTATCTCGGAAAACAAAATCTCCGGACAAAAGCTCGAGTTTGAGTATCTGTCAGCATATTAAACATTAGACTAAACAATTCCTAGATGAAATAAGCTCTCGGTCTAATGACATTCGGTGAAATGAACCAAAGGTGTAATGTCATTCGGTTAAATGAAGTCTAGTTTAAGTGACATTGGATGATACGTCATAGGTGAAGTGTAACTAGGTGAAATGTAATTCGGCAAGACGTAGTGAACCCTAGACACTTGCTTAAGCTTGACATTGACTTTAGCCAACTGATATTTTTTTCTGAGATCGCCTACTTGGGCTCGAGCTTGAGCTGACGACTATTAATGCCACCCTTAATTTGTTCTGTAGGTAGTTGTAGAGTGCGTGATTAAAACAAAACCACAAACTGTCTGACCCGTATAGACTGTACTTGTGTGGCTTCCTACAACAATTTGCTTTATTCTGTATCGTTACTACGCGCCACTTTTAATGCGCGGTCCACACTTGCGCTATAAAAACCCGAGAAGGCCGTGAATTGTGAATTTAAGGACTGTTACACATATTTTTCCGGTAGCGATGTTGCGACGCGATTCGCGTGCATTTGTAAAACTGGTAATTAAAAGCTAGACTGGCCCTTAAATGTATTTTTGGAGGATCCAACAGGAAAAGGTGTCAAACAACCCCACACTCAACACCCAATAGCCATTCCGACAGCCATCTATCTGCATCAATGATACCAAAAAAGACGGAGTGGACTGATAAAATAAACTTAAATAAAATAAAATCTATACTTATAATAAAACTCTAGCGAAGTCAATTCTGTACATTGAATATTTTTAGAAAAAAACTGGCAGGGGATACTAAGTAAACTATACTGAATCCAAAAATGCAAAAAAAACGGTTTATGTCTGTCTGTCTGTCTGTCTGTCTGTCTGTCTGTCTGTCTGTCTGTCTGTCTGTATGAACACGATAAACGCGAACACCGCTGAATAGTTTTCAACCAAACTTAACATGGTCGTAACTCACGTTTCTGGGAGTAACTTAGGCTATCCGATGTTTTGAATACATTGCGGGTTGCAATTTTAACTTCGTTTTTTGTAAGAAATATTCATAATTTTGATATGGCTTCTTGAGAAAGTATGTTAAGAAGGTAATACTGAACATATTTCTGCAAAAAAAAAAGTCCGACTTTGAACCACATTCTTTCGAAAACCTACATTGCGGGTTGCAATTTTTAACTTGATTTTTTGTGAGAAATATCCATAATTTTGATATGGCTTCTTAAGAAGGTATATTAAGAACGTGATACTGAACACATTTCTGGAAAAAAAAAAAAGTGACTTTATTATCTCGGAAACCGTTGATTTTCCAGGCATAGTTCCTTGGGCAAAAATGTTCGTTATGATGAGGACTATACGTATACGTACGTATACGTGGTCTCCCGCTTTGTTGGCGGTCTTTTAACACTCTGTATAATAGCACGCTACGACTTTTGGCATTTGGGGCGCATATTGTAAATGAAAAATCGGCATTTGTTTTTATTTTATTTTGGCGGAAAATGTTAGTTCTACAAGCGTAGCATAAGGCCGGGTTAGAGCGTATCTATGGGTTTAAAACAATAGGTATCTCACTCTTTTGTTTGACGTAGAGCGGGATGGATAGAGCCATAGATACGCTCTAACCCAGCCTTATGATGCTTGCTGGAGGGAATTGTGAGTGGTTTTCGGTGGAGGTCGGACAAAGTTCATCGATGTTAGAAATGTAGTACTGTTGCGTCGCGGTCGAAATCTTCTGGGTTTGAACCCACGCGAGGTTGAAAATTTTTTTTGTGCCTTTTTTTAAATATTTACTCTACTGAGCCCAACTTGATATAAAAAAAATGTATTTTGTTTGCCGTAGAGCGGGATAGACAGAGTTATTTGCGGTAGATACGCTCTAACCCAACCTTATGCTTTGCTTGCTGGCTTAGCATGAGAACGGGTAAGACCTTATCTATGGGCTTATAACTTTATCTATCCCACTCTACGTCGAGGGAGATACATAATAAACCCCCATACTTCCCAGGCAATTCTTATGCTAAGCTTCCTGGTATCTTACACGGGCGATACCTAATCTATACAAACATATTTAATCATAAATGTATTGTTTAGATTAGGGCACACAAAGACAGACACACAGACAGGCACACCCTCATAAACACATAAACAGACACACACACAAAGCTATCAAACTTATGACACCCCTCTTTGTTGGTCGGGGGTTAAAAAAAAAACTTCCTTTTGAGTTTTCCTCCACAGTCGAATTTAAATTAAATGTCAAATGTGTAAAAACGCATACGAAGTCGCGGGCACAACTAGTAATAAATAAATAAAAGGTTACAGGAGATTGATTTTGAACTTTAACTTATGCCTTTACATTTGCGCAATGTACCACTCGCTAAGGGTAAAGGAAAACATCGTGAGAAAGCCTGAGCTTCTGAGGCACAATACCCTCAAGCAAAAAAATCGCCAATACGCGTGGAGAAAGCCTTTGCCCAGCTAGTGGGACAGACACAATTTTACTGGCTACATCTTACATCTTACTAAATGCGCAGTGACGCGTTGAGGGTAAAAAACCTAGAAGAAGTGAAAGCGGATTGAAGTCGAATCAATCTATTTTAACGTGGACCGCATAGAAACCCCATCGACCATGAACATTCTCGTTTACACTGAGATACATTGTGATTGTGATATTTATTCATAATCTCTACAGCGCGTATGATTTACGACGTAGACTTCTCATAAAAACGCCCCCATGAGAGACGTCAGCTCTACATAATTCTGATGTTTCATAGTTTGGTGTTTTATTATTTCGTTAAAGGAGAAGATGGAGCGTCTCAACAGAAGGATCGTAGATTCAAATCCCGATGGAATATACAGGGCGTCCCACAGCTTTGCCACATTTAGGGAAAATGTTAAAATTCATGGTTTTCCTTTTATTTCTGACACTATGTTATTGAGCAAAAAATAATCCTTATGATGAAGCCTTTCAATCGGTATGATAAAACTACAAGGTAATTATTTTTCTCATGTAACGGATTCGATTCCCGGTTCAACCATGTAATTATTTAGATATCTATGAATGCAGTTTACATTTTTTATTAAATTTAAATAATGTCTTCTTTCAGTAAAATGTTCCATCTACAATATTTAAGGTACTTTCCCTCCATGTGGCAAAGCCGTGGGATGCCCTGTATATTTTCCAAGTAGTGGTTCTGTATGGCATTATTAGGAATCGAACTCGATGGGAAGATACACCATAGGTACATACACCATACGGTGACATGATATGTAACATGTTCAATGGGAGGGCAACCACATGGCAACCATATATGACAATTTCTGTCACCAATTTGACAAGTTACAAATATCGTGTGCGAGTTTTTTAAGCTCGCCATTTGATTTTCAAACTTAATATTTGGCGCACCAAAGCTCCATAATAATATTGAACGATGACTAAATTAACTGCACTAATTTTTATGGCTTCTAAAGTCAAATCTGCAAGAATGGGGACACAATTTCCTTCCGTAATAAATATAATTCCATAATGCATGTATGAACAGTCAAGGCAATTCCATGACATTTTGCGGCAAATTGTCCATGTGCGTCAAAATGCGAGCTAAGTCGTAAAGCGTTTTATTACTTCAAACTGTGGTGGTACAGCAAGATTAGACTGGGCAGTTGATTTACGACTCGGCAGTAGTTATTGTTTATGTATGAAATAAGTCGTCACTACCTAAGTATGTTTTATCAACTGTGTATAATTCTGTAAAAAAAACTCAAACAACAACGTTCACTGAACAAAGTTCACTCTTGCCACCACTGAAAACCAGAGCGCGGCGACGGCGCAGTGCAGCGGCCGCGCGGCAACCGCACGAAAATTTTCGTCTCGTTAGTCTGCGCTCTAAGGAAGCAGCCAGGCTGGTGCAAGGTCGCGGTGCCAGACACTGCGGCGCCTTTGTAGGTGGACGTCTAATGCCCAGTCACTTAAACGTGGGCGGAAGAGATACGATTTCAGCCTCGATTGTTAAACAGAGCGGTATAAAAATTGGTTTGACTCTTTATTGCAGAATTACTTGGATGGAGGGCAAAAATTGGCTAGCTTTTGTAGGTAGGTAGACTTTTTTCAATGTGGGAGGAAGATAATGAATATATGATGAATATCGATGAATATATGTTTTTTCAGCCTTTTAGGCTCTATTGTAGCTTTGTAGCTCAACAATTTATTTAGAGCTCAAAAAGTTGGTTCACTTTCGTAGGTGGTCTTGGGAGGAAGAGCTACGATTTCGGATCAACAGAAAATCGGCCGATGGAAAACTGAAAGTATATCCATCCGTCCATTTCATCATAAAACATTGGCCACTTTACAGTATTATTAAAATGTAAAACCCCGTTGGGATCACGAATGGGAAATAACTTTTTTCCCAGTCAAAAAATAAGAAGTTAATTGATATTTACCTTGATGGGTGGCTGAATATTTTTATACACCAGAGAGTAGATTATCTTGATTTTTCTACCATACTTTTTACACCATTAATCAACCACCTAAACTCCAACGTTTTGTTGAACGCTCTATCTATGAGTGAAGGCGTTTGCCCAGCTAGTGGTACACGTAGGGACATCTTCTTTTGGTAACTTTTTACAAAGACGCATTTTTGTCTATCCAAATGGAAAATAATACAGTACATTTGAATGGAATCAGATTGAGTTTATTTTCCACTTACATTGTTACAACCTCTAGGGACAGCCCTGGAGCAAAGTCTCCGTGACATGACAATGTTCGTAGCGTTAGGTACATCGTTCAGTGCGTAGAAAGTTTTTATATCGCAGCCAAATCGCAGCTAGAGTCGTGCAAAGCTAACTTTGCAGTGGAGCATCCGAAATAGTAATTTCCGTACCTTGCAGTGGTACATGTAACAAGTTCTACAAGTGGTACATTTTACGTCATTTATTAGGGATGATACAAGATTCAAGATTCAAGATTCAAATGTTTTTATTCAATATGCCATAAATAAATTATTTACATTGAACGTCAAAATATTATCTAAAGTAAAGATGTAGCTGAATAACCTATAAGTAGATAAGTTTATGAAGTGTTGCTCATTTTTAGCTGATGGTTATGTTATGATTAATTTTAGATGTCCGGAAGGAAATTCGTAAATACACATTTAATTTTGACAATCATTACTTTTAAATAACGAAAAATCGCAGAACATAAATGAAGTATTTTAGATACAAATAGGTGCGAGGAATCTAAAAAACAAATTGGACGTTTCTATGTGGACCACCCTGTATTTTTTCATAAACAATTCTCTCTTATACCTATCTTGAATATACTTAGTTTCAGTGGGTTTACTACAGGTTCATACAAACTTCGACTTTTTCGCAAAAATTCACTTAAATTCTGCAAACCTACAAGCCAAAAACCGATTATAAAGATGTTTCTTTCTATGAATTCGAGTGTACAACTCTACCAACTTCAAGGAAATTGAGTGTCAACTAAGCTAAACTAAAACAAGAGATACATGTGGAATTTGTAAAGGAAAACAAGAAATATTTTTTAATGGGAGAGGGGCTTTATTATACAGCCTTTATTTCACTCTCCATTTTGGTCTCCCAAAACTTTCTGTGGTATAGTAAAATAGTATTGTGTTGATAACTACGCTACGTATGTAAATCAAGGTAATCAAGGTTTTGTTGATATGGAAATTGGAACCAACAAAACTTTATTTCGATAGCCCACACATTTTTATTTAATAACAGCAGACAGTAACACAATCTTGTATTGTCACAACTGTGGATATTTGTTTTCGTCTGTATTATTTTTGCAACAGATACTTACCTACTTACTTATTACATTTTTCTACTAGTAGGTTACCTGTTTGAAACCTATACTAACGAAGATGTTCTCATAGGTATATACCTAGAACACTAAAATGGTTTCGTGACCATTGCGAGGTGATCCTTAACAATCCTCATTGCACAGCATGGTGATTAGAGCAAAGGCCTCAATGGATGAAAAACACGCTATTTTTCTCATTCGTTTTCTAAAAATACCTGGAAAACATGTCGTCACGTCGTCACCGTGGGTGTAACTTTTTAAAAGTGTGGTATAAAAGTTTGCAAACAGTCTGCCCTTTCCCGCTTTTCAGAGAAAAACAAAAAACATTCGGTCTCCGTTGCTTCCGCTTTGAGAGCACTTCGCACGCACTATCGTGTTGGTATAACTAGCCATCTAGGTCTGTAATGCAAAGGCGTGTTGATAGGTTCCCAGTAGAGAACAAAACCGGCTTTTCCTCGTTTTTCTCCAACAACCAGCGAACTAATCCTCTAGAATTAGAATATTCTTTGCTGTACTAGAAAAATATTAAAAGGTGCCTACCAAATTTTTTGACGTTCCGTTCAGCAATACTCGATTTATCATCGAACAAAGATCATACATACATACAGAAATTCGCTCACTGGTTAAATAAATAGCATAGCATAGCATGCACGAAATTCCTAGCTTTATTGCCTCTAAAGGCTCTATTGAAAACTGTTTCCATTTTCTACGTTGTCACACAGCCGTTATATAGGCTAACGAGGTGTCGCACAGATATCCAGTTGCGATAATATTTCCTTGAGTTGCCGACGTCCTTTATACCCTGCTACCTGTTACCTGCTACTTTGATGCGCTAAGTATCACTATCATGTGAGAAAGATGCTGAGAATCTAGCTATAAGTTGATCTGGCACAAAAAAAAAGTCGTTAGTGTACATGTCCCACTAACTGGGCAATGGTTTCTCTCTGAGAGAGAAAAAGAAGCGGATAGGGGTGTTTTTCCGTTGAGGGTATACCGCCTCAGGTTTCCTCACATTTTTTTTTCCTTCACAAGGATATGCTACTACAAATTCACGAATATACGTAACTTTAAAAATACATTAACCGCACTGCCTCTTGCTTCATACCAAAGTGCTCAACTATAGGCAAAAATCTAAACAAAGAAAACAGCGAAATATCGAGGCGTGTTCTCCAATGGTGAAAGAATAAAATATACAGGGTGTTAAAAGACCGCCGACAGACCCGAAAGGTACGCATACTAGACACCAAAACAAAGTACTTTTTCGATAAATTATTGCCGGGAAATGATTTTGGTTTTTTAGGTTATAATTTTGGAAAATATTTCTTCGCGCAATGGAAGTGTAACGCAGAGAAGTCATATTGCCTAAGCGTTGACATAAAGTTGTGTTACTTACGCTCGAAGTGCCGTTGTTTAGAATACATTGCGGGTTGCAATTTAAACGTCATTTTATGCAAGAAATATTCAAAATTTTGATATGGCTTCTTGAAAAGAAATGTTAAGTACTCGATACTGAGCAAATTTCTGCAATAAAAAAAGTTTGAAAAGTCCGACTTTGAACCTCATTATCTCGGAAACCGTTGATTTCCCAGGTATAGTTCCATGGGCAAAAATGTTCAGTATGATGAGGACAATGCGTGGTTTCCCGCTTTGTTGGCGGTCTTTTAACACCCTGTATAGTAAAATCAAATCTGATAAAATAAATCGTAGGTGACGTCTTTTATAGAGACAACTTTTTCTGAACATTTTGTCGTAAATCTTTTACCACTCTCTACTGATCTACATTTATTTTAAAAGGTTTTTTGTAACAGGCCACTGTTAGCGATAGACGAAAGACTTCTTACGTAGCTCCCTGTGGACTCTTCTATATTATAAATGCACAACCTTACCTACTATATTCAATATTCAACTTTTATAGTTATAACAGGTCATCTTTGGATCTGAGCAGCTACCACGAGTGCTTACTGTCAATGTCACTGAAAGTGATAAGTTGGATAAACAACCTTACTACTATAGTATTAGGATACATGACAGACGTCCGGCAGACGTCCGGCACAGCTCTTTCGCACTCGTGGTAGCTACTCAGAAGTCATAGTGAAGAAAGAATCGGCTATTAAAATTTTCTAAATATTAATATGTATAGTACCACTTCATTTACACTTAAAAACTAGAGACTGTGATACAGAAAACCTGCAGGTTTCGAGTGTTGTTATATCTAGGACTACAGTTAAAGCAAAGAAAAGACTCAATTAAGAACCACAATAATAAGTAACTACTTAGTAAGTAGGACATAGGGTGGCATTAATAGTCGTCAGCTTAAGCTCTAACTCAAGTAGGTGATGTCAGAAAACAAAATTACTGAACAAAAGCTCGAGCTTGAGTAGCTGTCAGCACATTAATAGACACTAGCTTGAGCTTGACATTGACATTAGCAAAGGTCTCAAGTCGGTGATATTGTTTTCTAAGATCACCTGATTGAGCTCGAGCTTGAACTGGTGACTATTAATGCCACCCTCAGTCACACCTACGACCAAAGTATAGGTGCTTTGCAAGTATACCTACACTATCTAAACAGACAGTAAGGCAAAATTTTCTACTGTGTTGTGAGGTGTGGATCAAAGTTGCCATTAGACTCAAATCAGCTACAAAATGTGTATGCGTAGGTTTACAAACTGATACATTTCTCAAAATACACAAATGTATTTTATTTTACGTCAATCGACGCAGTTATTCTGAAATACGTCACAAGCATGAGGTCATGTCGAACACGCCAATTTCACACGTATGACATGACAGCCCTTGTTACCTTCGTTTCGTGCGTTGGATGCGTTTTACCAATATTGTCATCAATTTATAAATAAATGCCTTTGCATCTATAGTTGGAGAGCTGCCCCTCTACCCTTGACGCATGTTTCCAATGCGGCCGCAATATGGCGCAATTTACAAAATTTAATATTTTACAAATTAAGACGCATTTTGTGTTTTTATTGAATAAAACAGCCTTACCTTTGAATAAACATTACAAAGTATTTAAAATCAAAGCATTACTATGCGAATTCAAAGAGAAATTAATTTTTGAACTTTTTCAATTGGATCGCAATAGCGTCAAGGGTAACCCCCCTGGTGACCAATCGAGATATTTTTTCGTACAAGGCTGGGAGTTGGTAGGCTGATAGAGTAGACTTCGCTGAGTCTGCGAAAAATATATTTTTTGGCCCGGTCGCGGTTGAAAGTTAGATTTTTTCGACTTAAAAGAAAGTTTAAATGTATGAGTTGTGTCATTTTATTTTCTTTTTTGTCTACAAAGCTGCCTCTATCATGGTCGCTCAAGAAAGTATTTAGTCGACGCTAAGTTTCTTCAGGTATTGTTGAGAAATTCATGACTCATCTCGAGAAGCCGAACATTGCGGCGTCGTTTCTCGGGAAAAAATCTGGACAGAGATTTATTCATGTGGACTTTATTATGTTCCCACATCGTATCACGGCCTAATTAATAACAAGGCAGTGTTATTTTTCTAGCAGCTCTCGTATTTCACTGGCCTCCCTGGAGTGTAACGTGAACTGTGAATAAATAACAGTGTCATAACGCGTCCGGTGCGCTACCGGCTGTTACAGCTGAGGCTCTCCCATAGTTTTGCACTTTTTGTTCACAACGGGGGGTCTACCGGCTAAGACGAAGCCGATTATCATTGGCGAAAATCGAAGTTCGATTTTTGAAAAATGTGCTGCCACCCAGTTCATTTTACTGCCACTCAGTTCATTTTTCATAAATCGAACTTCGATTTTTGCCAATGGTAATCGGCTTCGTCTTAGCCGGTAGACCCCCAGTTCAGATATTCACACTTAATTTTGTTCGAAACAGATCTAATCGTCATTTTAGCCGGCAATTTAACTTTATTATCCCAAAATTTCGTCTGCGTTGCAGCGGCAATATATCAATGGATATCTTTCGTGATTCACTTTGCGTAACGTTACGCATATACATAGTGGTACATACAAATAATTATTCCTGCGCCGTAACGAATCGGCTAACAAAAATAACTTATGAATTGTGTTGCATGAAACGCTCAGTCTATTTTTGCACTAAGAATTCCGTACCTCATAAGGTCAAAATGATACCATTATATCACTTGATTCTCCATTTGTCCATCTATCAATCTTACTATTTTTGTATTATCAAATTCTACACTATTTTTGTATTATCAAATTCTACAATTCCTTAGAAATCCTTAGAAATGATGGTTACATCCCGACTACATCTTTGTTGATTTTTTGTTACAGAGCAGCTACCACGAGTGCTTACTGTCACTGTCACTGAAAGTGATAAGTTGGATAAACCACCTTACAACTATAGTATTAGGATACATGACAGACGTCTGGCAGACGTCCGGCACAGCTTTTTCGCACTCATGGTAGCTACTCTGAACTAATTCCACGAGTGCTTTAGCTGTTCTAATTTGGCTGGAAAAGGGAAGGCGTTGAAACAATGGACTAACCATAACGTGAAAGCTAGACTCTAGGCTATTGTCCGCAGTTCGCTTCTCTCACCTTTCTATTGATTTTGTTCATAGTGTCACTCGAGAGGGTACGCCGCCTTATCTCCCCCTCGCGTGTTATCTTATTTATTAGTTTCGTTCTTGACGCAATCTTTTGTTTCAATAAGAATAGTAGTTCGATTTGAGATAATTTCATCACTTTGTCGCCGCAGAACGTAAGTGGCCAACATTTTTCATAAAACAAAACTGCACAATCTTTATATTCCTCTGTATTCGTTAAGAAAATCCACTGAGAGAATCCACTCATTATCAACTGTTAAAAGATGATAGTGGCTTTAAATGAGAACTATTATCATGTTTTGACAATTGACAAAGTAGATTTTTAGTGAGTAGGCGCCAGAAAATCATTACTTAAAAGTACCAATTGGTACTTTTTATAAAAATTTTCAAAACTAGAATTTGGTGAGAATTACAAACATGAAAATAAAATTTCAAACATTCGCGAGACTTGTGCCCAACAAGAATCCAGAATGTTTGAATTTTTAAAAATCTTTCACATTATCCTGATCACGAATCTGATCCTCGTTTCTTGAGTCATGTTTGTGACTAATTTATAAGGTTCTGAAATTACACGCTTTCCTTAAAAGCACTTGAGTCTTTGAATCTTTTCCGTACAATGTTGTCAGAATCGAGCAATTTTTTCATTGAAAAATACCTTCGTTGGAGAGAAAGTACTTATCCAAATTTTTATGAAAGGAAAAACTTCAGCAAACAATATCTTTCATTTTAATCATTTTCCTTTGATTTAAACTGAGATTTAACATACTATTCGTTGGTTTCTGAACTAAAAAAATCACACCTTATGAGCTAACAACGAATAAAAGAAAAAAAAAACCTTTCCCTACTAACTTCTCACGCAAATTTTTCGATAGGTAAATATCTTTTTACAAGCTTAATTACAAAGAACGCCCACGCCAAGACATCGAATAAACCCGACAAGGACAAACGCTCTTTGTAGTCTTTGACATCCAAAAATGGCAAGTTTTAGGATCATAACATGGATGCGTAGGAGTTCCGGCCCAAGTTTTGGCTATGATCCAAGATTTGCCGCTCATTCTCTTATGGTTTAATAACTCGTCAGAGTAATAGTATAAACATGTTGATAAACGACATCAATTTAAAAAATAATAGTTCACGGTATTTAGGAGCTTCGTCTAGTGGCTCCACTCAAACTGGATGGTTGAAGCGGCCACTCAGACGCTGCAGTGCTGAGACATTTTAGATGGAGCTTGTCCAGTACTAACACCTCCTCACAACTTAGTCGGCCTAGCCTAGGAAACGACTAAGCCACGGGTTTCCTTGCGATGTTTTTCCTGAGCGAGTGGTACTGCTACTACAAATTCAAAGTACGTTTTCACAAACGTACTTTGAAATTAACTACAGTCACATGCCCGCGATTCGAAGCTGGGTATTATCAATTTTGTTAAAACGTCTACATGTGTGCTACGCAGGCTCTACGGCTTTGCTACGCGGGCGGCTACGCGGGCGCTACGCAAGTGCTACGCCGTGGCTACGCGTGTCCGAGAATGCAAGTGGTTTTATGCAATTTTGGTCTGGTCCACTAATGTGTGACCTTTGAATTACTGTTTTATTAACATTAAGATACTGATGGTTCTGTAATGTAATCTAGACATACATGAAATAACGTTTACCATTTATTTGTTTTGTTTTATATTTTGTGGCTTGCATTATAAGTACTCGTATATTTTAAAGCTGACTCTGTATTTTAATATAGGCATTCCAAAATCCAATCTTTGTTAGGCTGAAATGGCTTTTTCAGGTAAATGTCAGCAAAAACAATATTAAATTCACCCAATGTTTGTATAATGTCGAGAACAGGGCCATTCGTGCGTTAACCTGACTGTTACACATTGTGACGGGCCGATTTAAAATATATTTTTACCTATGCAATATCAGCGACACGCTAGGTTGTTTCAATTCACGCTCTTATTCCACGCGAGACAAGCGCTATTAGCAAATCGCTTGACTATTCTTACCTAGTTATACCGGATGTTTTGTTTAACTTTTGCCATTCCGAAAACGTTTGTTGTGATACTTTTGAAAATGCGCAAAATAAAACCGAGTTTCCCGTAGCTCTTATCAAATTCAAATTCAAATTCAAAATTCAAAATTTATTTATTACTGGAAGATTTACACAGTTTATGATTAACAGTGAGCCCTGCACTAGGAAACCCTGTATCGCAGGTACTCTAATTTGGTTGATCGCAAGCGGATAACGGCGAGTATCAAACAAACATAGTATCTAATTTCTGCCATTTTCCGATTCTCAGTTATCATCGAAAAATCAAGTGCAAGTTTCTTATACAAATTTTTACCATATTTTAAGTTTTGTAGCTTTAAGTTTTTTTTTCTATTTTTATTTCTTTTATTACTCAAACTTTTTAGATACAATATTGTAATAAAAACTACACTAAATCTAAAATAAACCTAAACCTAAAATAACAATCCTAAAATATACCTAAAATAAAGTTAAAATTAAAACTGATTTATTTACAAAAATTCTAGACCGCTGCCGCTGGTGAGAGTCCCCAGAAGCGTTGGCCCTTTGAATGGCCAGGCTGATGCGCTGGCCAAGGTTTTAGTTAATTTTTATGATTTTTTTACATATCCAGGGTGTTAAAAGACCGCCAACAAAGCGGGAAACCAAGTATTCTCCTCATCATAAGGAACATTTTTGCCCAAGGAACAATGCCTGGGAAATCAACGGTTTCCGAGATAATGAGGTTCAAAGTCGGACTTTTCAAAACTTTTTTTTTTTTGCAGAAATGTCTTCAGTATCTAGTCCTTAACATATCTTCTCAAGAAGCCATATCAAAATTATGAATATTTCTTACAAAAAACGACGTTAAAATTGCAACCCGCAATGTATTCTAAACATCGGCACTTCAAGCTTAAGTAACATAAACTTACAACTACGCTTGCGCAATATGACTTCTGTGCGTTACACGTCCATTGCGTGATAAAATATTTTTCAAAATTATAACCTAAAAAACCAAAATCATTTCCCAGCAATAATATATCGAAAAAGTACTTTGTTTTGGTGTCTAGTATGCGTGGCTTTCGGGTCTGTTGGCGGTCTTTTAACACCCTGTATACTCGTATTTCTATTTTTCTTAGGTTTTCAAGATTTTTTTTACTAACTAGACGTGGCTGCTACCTTTTTACTTTCCCTCCAGTTTATGTTATTCTTAGGAAAAGATCTAGACAATAATGCAATACAGTAGGCTCGTAATAGAATAAAGCTTTCTCAATTCGGCGGTCACTTCCCATCATGAGGTGGTTCGAAAAGGGTCCCCTTATGTAATTATTATTAGTGGCCTTCTTACAAGCTTTTTGTAGACTAGTTTACGTACATTTGTGAGGTGCCGGGCTATCCAGCTCTATCTAGAACTATCCGAGACACCGCAGCGTTCGAGGGGTCATATCACCCATGTGTACACTGGGGGCTAATTCGGTACGCAAAGTTTTTTGTTCGAAAGTCCGTTATTGGCTTAATCTTATCTTTAGACAATATTGAGAAACTAATTTCAATATTTTTTATTTTGGTTCAGTAGTTTGGATTTTACAACGTTTCAAAGATACGATTTTATGACCTTCACGCGACGGTCTGCATACTGTTGGCGGTCTTAGGAACAAAACATTTTAGCGCATAAAAACAAAACTACTGGACCAAAATAAAAAATATTTAAATTAGTTTCTCAATATTGTCTAAAGATAAGTTTAAGCCAATAACGGACTTTCGAACAAAAAACTTTGCGTACCCAATTCTCAGGTATGTCGCATTCGAGATTCTACGAAGAAAACCTTAGTAACAAGTCACATTAGAGATTGCCGAGAATTAGCCCCCTGGACACTGTAAAATCATATCATTGCGTTGTAGCTGGAGAGCTCGTGACCGTACGACTTATTTTATCGTACAAGGCTGGGAGTTTATTTTTGTCCAGTCGCGGTTAAAAGTTCGACTTTGAAGGTTAAAATGTTTTGGTTGAGTTTTTTTTGTGCAAGGCTGGGAGGTTCTAGGCTGTTTATTAAGGTCCACTTGTGCCAACCAGGGTTAGCCAGTTAACTCTAAGTTATCGTCAAAAATTGTATAGAAATTAATGTTAAGTTAACATAGATAGATAGATAAAAAGTTTATTTGCATCATGTGCACACAACACTATTGGAAACAAATAGGTGCATAGCAAACAATAGGCACAAACAAAAGCAAACTTAATACCAAATAAAACTATTGAAAAATAAACCTTAGTGCCTGTGTGTGAGTGTGAGCCACAGTGATGCAAAAGGGCCATAGCTTAGTGCATGGTATTTGCTCGAGAGCAAAGCACTGATTTTCAGCTATTGCCCGCCGTGAATACGCGGTCGCTCCAAGCTTACATATAAAAAGGATAAACAAAACTAAGAGTTTGTTGGCTAACCCTGACTGACGAAAGACCGCCTTAGAATCCGCTGATCACGAAATCACTTCGTGACGAAATAATACGTAAACTTCTGGCTCTGTAATAAAAGGTTCTTGTGTTGATGTAAAATGAAAAATATTCATTTGAGAAAACGTTTGAGTCTGAGGAGGATATGTTCTTTCATACGAGTATTACTCTACGACCATGATGACTGATTCTAAGCAGTAAATAAACAACATATTGCTTACGATCTAAAGCTTTTAATCTTGGTATCAATAAAGGATTACTCCTGCGATAGGCCGATTGCTTTCCGTATGCTGAAAAAGGGTTTTGAGAGATTAACTTCTGTGGTAATCTGGAGGGTAAATGCTTTGCTTATGCACCAGTGGAGGATTCGAAGAATATTAATAAAAGAGCAATCATAAAGATAAAGATAAAAGATAAGATAAAATATTCTTTATTGTACACAAACCAATAAAAATACAGACAAGAAAAAATAACTAACTAAAACAAGGTACAATTGGCGACCTTATTGCTAAAAGCAATTGCTAACAGGCAACCATTTAAAAATAGATGTACAAATAGTATTCCGGTAAGTGGTGGTGCCCAAGTGGTAGAACAATGGACTCGGAAGCGATGGACTCGGACTTCGATTCCCGGTGCGGGCGTGTACCTTAGGACTTAGGTACGTACATTTAATTTTGTGAATGTATAGTAGCAATACCACTCACTAACGCAGAAGGAAAATATCATGAGGCAGCGGTTCTCCATCTTTTTTGGTGACGGAACCCTTTTGAAAGCGAAATACTTGACGGAACCCAAAAATAAAATTACATTTTTTACCCGACTGACCCAGAGGGAGGGTTATATTGATCTGTAGCCTAAACGGCTTGTAGGAGTTTCGCTTGCAAGGTGTCATTTGTTTGTGAGAGATTGTGAGGTGAGGTGTTTTGAATACTTTTTCTAATTTCTTGCGGAACCACTACAGAGGTATCGCGGAATATGGCTGCCGTGAGGAAACCATCATAAGTTAGTCATTTCATGGTGGTGAACAAATGTTTCAATTTCTCCCAACCACATGCCTGTTGATGCTGTCACATGGCTATGTTGCCAGGTTAAGTAAAACGATTTGGTTTGCTGATTGACAGTAATTTAATGTAATCTCAATTTATTTACTGTACTTTACATCACTACCATTTACATCTTTAGTACATTGCATAATTTCAACCTATTGAAAACGTTCGTCTTTCATTAACATATTTTAGTGGCTGGTTGAGTTGAGGGCTCTCTTTTAGAAATAAGCATCGACTAAATACAGGGTTAAATTTAATGATTAATTTGGGTAACTATCAAACATAATTACTTTTCTGAATTTTTAAATTTTTAAAAAGCCTTGTTAAACGTAATATTATCGTGCATCCCTGCCAATTTTCCAAACTAGTGAAAATATAAGTTCTAAAGATTGCGTTATTTTTTGCCGCCTTTCTGCACCTTTTTTCACGTAACATTTTCTTAATTTTTCAGTTTTAATGCACAATACCCTATCAGGTGTTGTTTTAGTTAGTGACACCCGACTCTGGGACGATAGTTTTAGTAAGTAACGCGTGAAATTAAAAATAAGTTATTTTTTTTATAAAAACCTTTTGATTTACAAATTACCTTGTATTGTTTAATTTGTTCCATAATAATCGCAACGTGCGGACACCCCAGCCCCTCTGCCCTTGACTTATTTTTTCAATACGGCCGCAATATGGCGCAATTTACAAAATTTAATATTTTACTAATTAAGACGCATTTTGTGTTTTTATTGAATAAAACAGCCTTATCTTTGAATAAACATTACGAAGTATTTAAAATCAAAGCATTACTATGCGAATTCAAAGAGAAATTAATTTTAAAACTTTTTCAATTTGATCGCAATAGCGTCAAGGGTAACCCCCCTGGCCTTCTCAAAGCGCGCGCGCGATGTGGCCCCCGATATTGCGAGTGCGGCTGCAAGCGATAGTACTTATAATAGTAAGGGAGGCCACAATTAAATGATCATTGGGTATTTTTCAAAGCTTTTTTACTTCTGTATCGTGTAAATAATCACCCCTGAGTCGGGTGACACTTTACAAAACGACCTTGTGGAATCTGTTTGGAAAGGTTAGTTATTTACACTAAAACTATTTTAAGGTTGAATTGAAGGAGGTGAAAGTAAACACTGCTCACAAAGCAAGATAAACCTGCAGTATTTATCTCTATCTCACCGTAACCAGGGTGCTTTATAAGGGCAGTTAATTCCAATGAACGTGCAACATGGGCTTCCTTATAAAGGCCACCTTGCTTACGTTTTTACGAGTGTATAAAACCCCTCCTGGATTAAAAACTAGTTCTTCTTTTGGTTGGAAGTTTGTTCAAATACGCTATCGACTTGTTAAAAGTTGACTCATGACACCCTGATTTTTTTAAATGGCAACGCTATCCGTTTTGCGGGACGATTTTTCTGCAAGTACCAAGTCAGTCATGGGAGTGACGAAAAATATGATGACCGGTATTTTAAGAAATGTGGTTTAACATGTCAAAGTATCGTCGGTGAAAAAAGTGCTCTGATTGATTAATAAGATACTTTCTAGGCCACGTTCTTTCGATATCTCATAGATGGCGGTAAACAACGGTACAGTGTAAAGAGTCTACTGATAGCAAAGACATAATTTTTTTTATAGGCAAGGATATGAACAGACAGAGCCATTAAGGTTTACACAAAAAAGTTTACAATGTAAGCCACTGTATTGGCGTTGACAACCTAGTTGGACCACAGAGGGAAAAAGGTTGGACTAGCCATTGTTAACCGATTGGCAAAGTTGAGATAGCTAGTTTATTATAAGTTACAAAAAATCCAGCCAAAAGTGTTGACAAGCTACACTCAGCATCAGTAAAATTGCACCTTTTGAAATAATGACTGAAACACTCATTCCTTCAAATGAAACCAAAGGGTGATTTTTTGACAGCTCATAAGTTGTAGTTCCAAATTTGTAACTATAGATGTCGCTGACGAGACGTGTTTTTTTTATGGCAGTTCGCGCTCGTTTCCTTCGTACCTTACGTCCAAACACATTTAGGTATTAGTGGTGGAGCAAAATGTAGTGTTTCCGCTTTTACCAAGCTTTTACCATCCACTCAATCCATTGATACCTAATAATCCCCTCACAATAGGTTTCAAATAGGAACAAAAGTTGTTTGAAGTATTTTTCAATAGGGCTGATTTTTTCGATGGTGAATGTAGGTAGGTATATTTGTGCATATCCGTTTTCACGCCTTCAAAATATTACTTTTATGTTCAAAATTATTTCACAAACAATATAGCTTTTCAACAGTTTTGGCTGGATTTTAGTTACCTAGCTCCTCAACCAATCGGTTAACAATCAAATAGTTAGTCCAACATTTTTTCCCTCTGTGGTCGAACAAGGCTGTCAACGCCGATACAATGGTCTATATTTTGGTAAACTTTTTTGTGTAACCTTAATGGCTCGATACCACTATGGGTGTAAGAACATGTCTCGCCTTATAAAGTTGGCGGCACGAAATTGTCGGTTGGCCAGCCAATTAGGTTACCAAACTCAATAGATAACGTTATGCTCGCGCTACCGTATAAACTTTGCCGAGATTTAACCTTATTAATAAAAAGCGGCCTAGAGCATGTCGGTCGGGCCATGCTAACTTATTTATGCAGTTATTTTATATGTAACATACGATATACAGGGCAATTTTTAAATAGCTTTATTCCTCACCTCAGTCACACCAACCTATAAATGCGATCTCCAACCACTTTTGTTCGACGACTGTTCTCATAGCTCGATACTTTTTGATTACTGAATGTTTCTTTTGCTTTAAAAGTTGGAATTAGCATAATATTTTGTTTAGTAATTAAACCTTGTAAATATATTTTTTCTGGTGTACAATAAAGTGTTCTCTATCCATCTATCTATCTTGGGCGCTGCAGTGCAAGGGAGATTATTTAGATGGACTAGGCTTGCCCAGCACCTATACCTACCAAACATGAGTCAAAGTTCAAATTAATACCCCAAAAATTGAGACTAACTGAATACAGGACAAAGTCACTTTTAATATATTTTAGCTGATGGAACATTTTCACAGCAGAAAGTTTATAAACCGTGTTAATAGCGGATCTTAAAGACGTAATTGTAGTCGTGAAATTGCATGGAATGGTCTTGCTTGTAATTTTACACTGTTTTTTGTCATCCAGCTTGGAACTACTTTAGTTACGAGTAATTAAATACAGTAACTAGCAATACTGCAACTAGCAATCCCTAAAATACCGTAAGTACTTACTGCCAATTTCTGAATCTTTAGTATCATTCTATTTCTTCAGACGTAAGCAAACCTCTAAAGATACTAATATCATTCTGTTTCTTCAGATTTCTCAAAAAAGAACGAAGGAAATGGATATAATGTATAGGTAAAACAAACCAGTAATGATGACATACTGGGGGGTTACCCTTGACGCTATTGCGTTCTTATTTACAAAGTTCTAGACGATAGCAACGTGGCGAGAAATTCAAAATTTTCACACTTTTTTACATTTTGTAGCTAAACTGATCTTTAGCTCTTTAGCGATTATCTACAAAATGTAAAAAAGTGCGAAAAATTTCCCGCCACGTTGCTATCGTCCCACTTTAAGTACTTTGTGGTAGTGCGTCTCTCAGTTGGCTTACGGCCAGGCGGACCATGGCTTTAGGAAAAGAGATTCTGATAAACACCGCTCGTAAACTTGGAATAATTTTGCACTTTATGGCTTAGATATTTGGGGTAAGTGTAATTTGTGGTAGATAGGTTACTTAGTTTCTATTTTTGGATCAGATTTACATTCATGTATTTTTTTGCGAAACTTTCTTCTTCTTAAATTGGCCTCTCCGAGGTTAGAAATCAGTTTGGCTATTTTGCCCTTTGAGGCTGCCGAACAAAACAACCTGCAAAACTTTAGACCGATAATAATAAATAGGGTTCTTTGCTCTTATCTTTTTCTGGATTGAATAGGAGTCGGCCAATATAGTCTGAGAATGATAATGATGATGAAATATGTAGCTTTTATTAATAAAATTAATTTAAAAATATTGTCCCTCCAGGAGATAAAAAACAACCGTGATTTGGTTAACATTCAACCAAAACTACGATTGTGTTAGTTTAGTAGGTAAACTAGAATTTTGCAATCAGAGAACTACTTTTAGGTAAATGGTCTAACTAACAGGCATCAAGTAAGCTCGATTCTCTCGAAAAGTTACGAAAATACTTCCCGACTACAGTTTTCAGTTTTAAACAACATGGTTTCCAAAACCAGTAGATTACATAAACTATCATAATTTTATAAACCTACCTCAATAGTCCTTCGCACAATCACTCAAAAACGAAACTCAACGACAACTCCTAACCAACTTTTTCCGCGTAGCGCTTTCCTCTCGTAGTGCGTCTACGGCGTAGCGTGGCCTCTACGATATTGTTGGCGTAGCGGCTAACACAGGCTATATAAGGATAAAACTGTGACGTCACATGCTGGAAGATGCTCCCAAAGAATGGGCACCGTGGGTGGCTACAGTCATCGGCTTAAATTGTTGCTTCCAAGTTAAACTCTGTCTCATAATGAATAGAATAAGAATAGAATAGAATGATCATTTTTTTAATGTGGATACAATTACCTCTATTTATTTGAGCGACGGATAAATGATGATTAAATTGGAAAAAATGGGTTTCTTCACAGGGTTATATAAAAAAATGGGTTTCTTGGGATATTATTCACAGCGTATTTTTGATAGCGCAGGGCCAATTCCACGATTAATTCTTTTTATTAGCAAAAAATCTACAAATTAGTGCATTTTGTGATATTTTGTGTGAAATCATTGATATAATACGAATGCTACATTATTTGCTATAAAATGACACATTAAGCTTCCCTCCCTTACAAAAGACTTCAACGAAAAAGTTCGACATTTATATTTTTCCCGGACTCAGCGAAGACTCTATCAGCCTACCAACTCCCAGCTTTGTACGATTAAATGGTCACCAGCTCTTCAGCTATAAATTAAGCTTTTTAGGTCATCTATTTTATCATTGATATACGAGATTTGCTTGAGGGCTAGAGTTTTTGTGAATTTATATGCTTAAGAAATTGATTGACGCGGTTTGCAATTCAAAAAATCCCTTGTTATATAGGTAATTTAATTTAAGGCTGGTTAAACCACAAGCGGGGTGAGTGAGGCGTGTCCTTTTCCTTTTTTGCGGTGCCTAATCGTTCAATGTGATAAATAATTTAAATTCAATCAGATTAAACTGAGACACGCTGAAATTCATGTGAAAAACCCGAATGAAGCAATTCATTTGTTTTTGGCTAAAGGTGCGATTTCACAGACGACGACGGCAGACCGCAGCGACACTTTGATTCTCTCGAAAAGTCCATGTTTCATGAATGAAGTAAACAGTACGTACACACAAGCTTCAGACTACACAAAAGTGTACATTTATCATGCAATAAACTGGTAGTGATATTCTCTGTTGCCATAATAGTATCCTCATTCAATCATAGTTTGTCGTGCCCTTTGTGAAGATGTTTCGGGGATAGAAGTTTTATAAAATAAGTGGAATACTTTGCTGAACATGAAGATTGTTGGGCAAATAGTCTGCTAACAAGTAACTCTACTTTAGTATTTATTAATGTCTTCCGAATGTTTTGAGACAGGCTAGGGTTTAGATAACATATTTTTTCATCTCCCAGGCCCGGAAAGTATGCTGTTACTAGTATCATAGGATGAGATAAAGTAATGTTTGCGCGCTTCAAAATTTGAACGCGACGTCGGTATAAAAAGAAATCATGCAATAAAGGGACTCACTGACTTCATCTGTCACTTGCAAATAAATAAACTCATTTCACTAAATTTTACGACAAAGTTGTCAATTATTTTCTGTTGCATCTGACATAATAATGTCCTCGCTGAGATGAAAAGTTGTGTGTTTCGCACGGATGCAATATTATATGGGTCTCGTGCTTCTGAATACAAGCACTCGCTGCAAACAATAGTTTGCATCCTTGCTAAAAAATAATTAAGTAAAGTACTTATCTGTTTCTTTTAACAATTATTGAAACAACCCTGGTTCAAAAGCCCAAACAATAAAATTAAGAAATAGAGGTTGGCGTCATACTCGTATGATCGCTATTTAGATTTGTTTACACTTTCTACCCAGTACCTATGAATTAATTTCAAGTGTTCTTAAAGACCATGTCATTGTTGTTAGAGTAGTATCAAGCGTTAGGTTTCTTCACCCACATTCGACCGTCGGTTTATGCTATACAAGGTGTTACAAAAGTACCTAACTCTTTTTACAGGGTGTAACCTACTGGTCAACACGTTGACAAATCTGTAAAAAAAAGTTGAAAAAACATTTTTTATTTTATAACCTCAAAGTTGAAAAAATTTCATAACTTTTTTTGTTTTTGTTATTAGCTCAAATATAAAAATATGTTAGTGCGTGTAGGTGTATTTACATGGCTTTGAGTTGTTAAAACATTGTGAAAGTCAATGAAAACAATATATAAAAAAATACTTTTCTCCCGCCACATCGTTCACATTTTATTATTTTAAAAATCAACGGAACGTCATAAAGAAAAAAAAAATTTAGGTTGTGATCCCTATCACCAGGTGCTATTACCCTGTAAAAAGAGTTAGGTACTTTTGTAACACCTTGTACAATGGGATACGCAAATGATATTTAAGTCCACAAGAGGGCTCGCGACCACAGGTGCACTCACTCGTCCTCTATTAACCTTCTGCCCTTTACATGTTGCATTAGCTCACTGACTAAGGCGCCAACTGCAAAGAAGAGACGTGGGACGGACTCGGTGCTGACAATTAGGGCGATTCTGTCTAAAACTATTACTAATCTGACAGCACTAAAGTGACAGATAATGCACTTTAGTGCTGTCAGATTAGTAATAGTTTTAGACAGAATCGCCCTTAGTGATATTTTGTATTGACCTGACGTTTTGCTGGGTACGCGCCCCGTCTCTTCTGTGTGTCTTGCGTCGCGTCGCTTCTACAGGGTGCACTCTAAGTCGATAGCGGAACTTTAAGTAGGCTGTCTACTGATCACTACAAACAACTTTTACCAGGTGGCGAAAAAAAAGGAGCACAAAAAATATCAGCTGCTCCATACAAAAGGTCGACTCAGTACTGCGCCAAATATATGAAACAGCTGATATTTTTTTAGCTCCATTTTTTTCGCCACCTGGTAAAAGTTGTTTGTAGTGATCAGTAGACAGCCTACTTAAAGTTCCGCTATCGACTTAGAGTGCACCCTGTATACATTTTGTATGACAGTGACATGACAGTGACGTGGAATCCACGCCGCAGCTTCGTCCCACGTCTCTTCTGTGCAATTGGCGCCTTAGTCAGTGAGCTAGTGCAACATGTAAAGGGTAGAAGGTAAGCAGAGGACGAGTGATTGCACCTGTGGCAGCGAGCCCACTGAGCACTTAAATATCATCTGCGTATCCCACTGTATAGGGCATAAACCGACGGTCGAATGTGGGTGAAGAAACCTAACGCTTGATACTACTCTAACTACAGTCTGTCTGTCTGGCCCCTAATAACACAAAGGAGGTAAATAAGATAGTTTGACGGTTCACGACTGTGCGGTTGCGTTAAATAATGTGCCATTTTAGGGTTCACAAAAAACTGTTTTCGTTGCAAAAGTTCACATAAGTTTGTTCGCTTCGGTTTTTTTCCAGTATTTTTCTAGTATTTATTCCAGTATTTATCTATCTATCCATCTATCTATGCAGCCCATGGATGTCGCCCACTGTTGGGCATAGGGCTCTTGTGCATATTATGGGTATTATGTTACATACTGTTTTAAAGTCATTAGAAGTTTGATTTAAAAGCGCTTAATCATAGTGTAGAGCTCGAACCAGTAGGAGTAATTATAGTAACACGATCACTGGGTCAAATAACGTCTTGGAGGCGCCTGGACTAACCTTACAATCTGGTACAGTTGATGGCAAAAGACGTGCCCCATTCACCAAATAAGGAAGAAAAAACCAGCCAAGTGCCGGTCTGACTCGCGCACCGAGGGTTCCGTACTTGAAACGGGGAAATTGTTATTAAAAAAAAAAAAAAAAATTTAAATTAACTTAAAATATGTTTAAGACGACGTACGTCTCACAACTAGCGCCACCAATGGAAAAAAAATCATATCTTTTTTTTGGATGTGTTTTTAGCAAAAAACGCTCCTGCGATTTCTCAACGCGAGGCTTAACTATTTTTAGGACCTAAGGTTTGGATTCCAGGATTACATTTCCTACGAATGCAATCGATTCTCGCCAAAAGTGGCCACTTTTGGCGAGAATCGATTGCATTCTTAAGTTCTAGGATCTGGAATCCAAACCTTAGGTCCTAAAAATAGTTAAGCCTCGCGTTGAGAAATCGCAGGAGCGTTTTTTGCTAAAAACGCATCCAAAAAAAAGATATGATTTTTTTTCCATTGGCGGCGCTAGTTGTGAGACGTACGTCGTCTTAATGAAGCCCTTTCATACGATACCCCACCGTCGTCTCACTTTGAAATTTGCACCCCATATTATTACAATGGATCCGTTTTTTCCTGTTGTGGTACGGAACCCTTAAAAAGAATAGACGCACACGTACTTGGCTAATGGATGCCAACACCATACAAATGACAGATAATAAATTATGATATTATTATAAAATCCATGCTTCAAGGTAGGTGAGTCAAAGTACCTACATTATACAAGTCGGGATAGTAGGTGACTATTTTCCTCTTAGTCCAGAAATGTGCTGTGCTTACGAAAGTACCTCAAACCTCAACTATGGTATAATATTATGTATGGCAAAGTAAGCCCCCGCGAGGTCAAATAATAATAAAAACTTAAAACAATTTTTCATCCCTCATTGACAATAGTATTGTCTATTTATCTAGAGCAAAAAGTAACAATGGCAGGAATCGAATTGACAGCCGCTTATAGAGCGTGAAGACAACTTTACTTTGTTACCACTCCACAATCCGTGGATAAGTGATAGTTCACGTTAATGCGTGGTAGAGCTTTTAACATTGATCGGTACGACACCGACAATTTTGCAGTGGTTTTGAAAATCACTATGAATACAATCATGTCCGTCCGACCCATCGGAGCTCTGATTACGTAACTTGCAAATATTGCGCCAGCACGACCACTTGCAACGTTAAAAAAGGTAAAAAACGCGAAATTCCTTCGCTTTTGTTGAGTGTCTTGGCATAGAAAGTGGCGCCCCGCGCTTTTTGCAAGCGCGCAAGTTGCATTTTGCAATGACAATACGCGCGACGAAAGTATGGAACTTTACACACGGTTTGACAGTAGACGATTTTATAGTTCTCTCGGTCTGAGTGGGTGAAGGGACCGGGCGTCATCATAAAGAGTGCGGGAGGAGCTGTGAAATCTTATCTTTCGTGGCGCTTATTGTAATTGCAAGATAACTATACATATGTATAGGTAATCGAATGATTATTCAGCATCGTCTCATCATGGCTTTCTAGCTGCTACCTACCAGGCTGCTGTTAATTAAAAATTAAACAATTGGATGCAGTCAACTGTATATTTTTGAAGGGACTTCTCTAGGTCCTTTAGAAGTCTTTATTAGGACTGCCATCATACTGACGATGATGGTGATGTGAAAACACCAAAAGATACTTCACAAACTGTACATCTTTCATGAGACCGTTGGTTTTGTAGTAAGTTTTATACCGAGTCGGTCAACCAGAAGTAGCTTTGTTTGGCGAAATATGTATATTTATCTTTTTGGCACAATTTACTGGACCACTTTGCTTTTGGAAGAAACTTTATATATCGTTGATTTGTGTCTGTGGTGTTTAATGGGATCCTTGACCTTATGCAGAAAATGGGTGGAGAGAAAGATAATAAATCGTTATTGGTGCGAACGCAGGCGCCTTCGTAAGTATGAAAAAAAAACGCACAACATTTTTCATGGACAATGGACGTCCCAAGACTTTGTACTTCATCACACATCTTGCCTACCCTTTAACGTAGCACAACACAGCGTTGTTATGATACTATTCGAATATTGTGCATTTTTTTATATTCCATATTCTACCGTGTATCGACGTTGTGCTCTTTCGTGATGTATTTGTGTAACGTTCTATGACGGTTGTTTGCGCCAACGTGTTAAGTACTTACCTACTAAGTATTTGTTACCACAAACTGTAGCCAGAGCAGGGTACCAGTTCCTTATACAAGATGTTATAGAAAGGTCCTGTGATACTGAAGAATGTTACTTAACTCACCAATACAACCAACTTTTACTATGGGGCCAAGTGCGAAATCTCCAAAAAAAATATCAGTAGTACCATAATAAAACTCAGTCAGTACTGAACCAAACTTAAAGGGCATGAAAACATTGCATGAATAATAGAAAAAAAAAATTGCTTCATAAAAATTTGAAACATTTAAATATTTTGCGGGGGCAGAAAAAAACTACAAATAATATTTATATTTTTTACGTATATTTTTACCTGTTAGGTACCTATGCATTCCGTGAAAAAGTGTTATTTCGCCCCATCCTAACCAGCAGCCCTATAAATCAACAAAAGCATGAGTGACAAACCAACCTCACTAATCTACCCAGACGTGCGTGGACTGAGTCCAAGCGGCGATAATCTCAGTCTATTTCTCAGGATACGGCCGCGGTAAGACGACAGTCAAGCTTAGGGCACAATGGGTGTCGTCTGACAATACAACGCTGAGGATGGTTTGTGTTGCCGAGATGTGCTTTGCATAACCAGATTGTGCTGTGTAGGTATCTAGTATAGAGCCGATTAAGAAAATTAGATCTCTGATCCACGCTGATTTTCAATAAGTAGGTACTTGTAACTCTTTAAGGCTCCCCCACACTGGCGCGTTTTCGCGTTTGCGTTATTGCGATATCTGTTTTCAGTACATTTTGTATTAGGATCGCAATGGAGTTACACACTGCTGCGGTAAGAACGCAGCAACGTTCCTAATACAAAATGTCCTGATAAAAAATATCGCAAGAACGCAAACGCTATAACGCAAACGCAATAACGCACCTGTGTGGGGGCCTTTATTGTACACCAGCAGGTATTTACAAGAAAAAAAACTTATTAATAAAAGTACAAATGGCGGTCTTATCGCTAAAAAGCGCTCTCTTCCAGAAAACCTTTGGATGGACAGGACTGAAAGAAAATACAGTAGTTAGCAAGAGATGCACAATAAAAAAGGAAATATGATAGAAAAAAAGTAAGTGCCTACATATTGTTTCAGGATTGACTGAATTTCGATGGAGCCTTCAATGCAAAAAATTTTGAGTTCTTAACCCTAGTGTGGCTTTCGATTCTAATGCCCGTTTTCACCAACCACCCCTAATTTTAAAAGACCTTTTAACGAAAATTATCTGCGCCTCTGCAAGTCTAGGGGTCATGGATGAAGGACCATACGAATTCCACTCATAAGCGTTATGAGTTGATTGTGTATGATCCTTCATCCATGCCCCATAGACTTGCAGAGGTGCAAATAACTTTCGTTAAAAGGCCTTTTAAAATTAGGGGTCGTTGGTGAAAACGGGCATAAAACTTATAAATACAATCTGCAAAATAAAGTGGTAATACTCTAGCTAGAGTCTAAAACCTTAAACGGCAGCGTGTGCTGCATATTTGACTTTACAATCTTCACTCTATGTAGTTTCGTTGTAGGTATACTTAAATGCTTATAAGCACTACAACATTACCTATCAGTCAACCAATTTACATGAACTCGACGCCAAGCTAGCAGGAAGGAAAACATCGCTAAACAACAAAACTTTGTCCTATCCACTTGAGTCCCCACTCCGCCACTCCTCACTGATTAAAATGCAAAGTAGCTTAAAATTGACTTTTCATTCAGAACCCTTGAGGTTCCCAAAGCGTGCGACGCCGCCGGTGTGGGCCCGGGCTTCCTGGGGCGCGGCGCGGGTGCTCCTGTAGAAACTGAAAACTGTTTTACAGTTCTCGGTAGGTACTGTGGCCACAGTTACAGATACCCCATGGCAGCCCTTACCGGGCGCGGCATAAAGGCGCCAATCGAACAAAAAGGGGTATCCTAGAAAATACAAAAAGTAGGTAAGTAAAACCATAAATTACAAAAAATGAATACAAAACTGTTTAATCTGAATGTACTTGGTATACAAAACTGTCGAATATCAAAGAAAAGGACTGATTGTGTTCGACATTCCAGAAACGTTTATCTCCGAATTTATTAGTTAGTAACTTAGATACCTAAGGTATACCTACTAGGTATAGATAAACTAGCAATTGTGTAGTTTTTTTTTACAGAATAAACATACTGGGCCCTTAGCCTGTAACACAACGGTGCCAAAATGGGCTTCCGGTTGACGGTTTTAATTACGATTTATTAATGCTGTCGGTCCAGTGACGGTCCTTTTAGTGTTATTGTAGTACAGAGGAGAATATGATGAGTCTAATTCTAGAGGATTAGTTCGCTGGTTGTAGGAGAACAACGAAAAAATCCCGGTTTTGTCCTTCTACCTAGGACGCCACTGAGACGCCATTGTGTTACAGGCTAAGGCCCCTGCCCCTCTACCCTTGACGCATTTTTCCAATACGGCCGCAATATGGCGCAATTTTTAAAATTTAATATTTTACAAATTAAGAAGCATTTTGTGTTTTTATTGAATAAAACAGCCTTACCTTTGAATAAACATTACAACGTTTTTAAAATCAAAGCATTACTATGCGAATTCAAAGAGAAATTATTTTTTATACTTTTTAAATTTGATCGCAATAGTGTCAAGGGTAACCCCCCTGGTCGCGGTTGCCGATATCGGAATGCTATCTTTACTTTTCAGTCAAACACAGCCAAACTCGCTCACGTAGTAGCTCTATCCTCATCTATATTTTTGTACCCAACAAAAGTACCTACCTGAGGCTGGATTTTGAGTAATCGAATGAGGTAGTGGCCACCCCTGGTGTCAGAGTTTTTAGGCCGCCAAAAGGGTCTCCTCAGATTTACGTGCCTAGCTGTAATACTCGTAATAACGCGAAATATTATCAATAAGTACACAAAATACTAAGGACAACCCGGGGAAAAATACTCTACAACAGGGAAGCACAGACTTATAGAGAACGGGCCACTCGGCAATATTATGAGACAAGGACGGGCCAATAAAAAGTATTATTAAAAAATAATGCATTGTTCATGAATCATTTTCACTGATTAATCTAGTGCTTGAAAATTTAGCATAAAATGTAAGACTTTTCTTTTTTTCCAATATAAAAGCAAAATAAAATAAGATTAGATGCTTATTTTTAAGTTCCATACATCTTAATAACTGAAAATGTTTACGTTTAGAAATATTACGTTGATCCCAATAAGCTTGCTCATTTCATTTTTTTTTTTCTCAACTCACTTGCTTGTTGGCGTGCCGCGATAGATATGCCTTTGCCTGTAACGCAATGGCGTGTCGATGGCGTCCCAGCAGAAGGACAAAACCGGAGTTTCCTCGTTTTTCTCCTACAACCAGAGAACTATAAATCCTCTAGAATTAGAATCAGAATGTTCTTTGCTCTACTACAAAAGCATTAAAAAAATCGTAATTAAAGCCATCAACCCCATATGGGAGCCATGGGAGCCCATATTGGCACCATTGCGTTACAGCCCCAGAACTCTGCTCTAAAAAAACCGCTGCTTTACTAAAACCTGTGTGTGTGCGATCTGATTAAGTTTGGGAACTCCTGTTAAAGTTTAACTTTTGTCTGAATTAGGAGATGATGGACAGTGTCTTTGTTGTAGGTAAGTAATAACAGTTATTGTTTATGCTCTTCAAAATTATGTAGGTACATACCTACGCTTTCCTCTTGGAGGGCTTGTGAAAGATTCATGAAATATATAGCTTGGTTCTCCTAAAAAAAAATTCTACAAAGCCTGACTGTTGTCGGTTTATAAATGGCTATGGAAATTGTTTGTAAAAGGTTTACTTATTAGTTTTGATGAGGTAGGTATTTTTACGCGCATTTTCAAAAGTTTCAAAAGAAAAGATGCTACCTAACTCGTATTATTGTAGTCTAATTTTTTTTGTTGGTACCTACGTGTTTTTTAGCAAGTATCAAATTAATACCTATTGAGTATTAACCACAAATAGGTACATACAATTAAGTTACCTTTACCTACCTACTTAGGTAAGGTCGGCCACAGTCACAGATACCCCATGGCAGCTCTTACCCCGTGCGGCATAAAGGCGCAAATCGAACAAAAAGTGGTATCGTAGCGTGTGGCCGACTGTACCTACCTATTAGTTTACTTAGCTGATTCGGTACTAAGTATAACGAGATGAGTCTTCCTCGATTTAGTTGATCCTTATCTACAGCACCTAAACTTGGCGAAGTGGCAATTAGCTGCCAGTTTGTTTACTTATCTTCGATCTTATTATTTTATCAGCTTTATCTTTGTGAAATCGCCATATGTACTGTTTTTATATAAAATTGTTTCTTCTAGTCACTTAGGTAGGTACAGGCACTGAAAGCTTGTTAGAGTTGATTAAACGTAAGCGCCCTAGGCCACGCGCGGTAAGAGCTGCCATGAGGTATCCTGGGCCCTTAGCCTGTACCACAATGGCGTATCAATGGCGTCCTAGGTAGAAGGACAAAACCGGGATTTTTTCGTTGTTCTCCTACAACCAGCGAACTAATCCTCTAGAATTAGAATCAAAATATTCTTTGCTGTACTACAAAAACATTAAAGGACAGACAGCGTTAGCAAATCGTAATTGAAGTCGTCACCTGACAGCCCATTTTGGCACCATTGTGTTACAGGTTAAGGGCCCTCGACTGTGGCCGACCAAAGTACAGTCGGTTTGGTCGGTCCTGACTTCCTGAGTATGTTTAGGCGCCATATTGGTGGAGCAAAATAAAGGGACAATACACTATCTAAACCACATGGGCTGCATACAACGCGTGTGGTGGTGTGGCGTGTGGCATGGCGCCACCGCATAAGGTAGCGTGGCGTTGAGATTTGGTAGTGTGTTGACAACCTCCATACTCTGTGAACGGCAACCGTAAAAAAAAAAAAAGATACGTCAATTTGACACTTAATTTCATTCAACAAAACTAAAAGTCATCGGCTATTTGCCGGAATTTTATCGTTTTCTTACACAAATACTGTAAAAAACCAAATTTTTATACTTCTCAATGGTAAGCGATTTCATCTTTTGACTTGAATCAAACTGAACCATATAGAAAACCGCTACATCCATAGCCTTACAATCATAAGTTATGCCAAGTCATTCAACCGACGCTATGAGCGTTGTTCCGTCCTTTATTACTCCACAATAACCATAACAAGCAACCAACGCCACTATTTCCTTATCCCCCAACTTACGTGGTATTTATTCCTACAAATAGTTCACGAAATCGTCTCCAAAAACCAACATAACCTCCAAAAACTCCATCTCAATATTCTCTTTACAGTTCCGCAATCAGTACGACAGTGATGTCACAGTATGGAGCCCCCAAGGTCGCCTCCATCAGGTCGAGTATGCCATGGAGGCTGTGAAGCTCGGCTCGGCCACGGTAGGCCTCAAGAACAAGCAGTTTGCTGTGCTCATCGCCTTGAAACGGGCGGTGAGTGAACTCTCCGCCTACCAGAAGAAGATCATCCCGATTGACGAGCACATTGGGATCTCGATGTCTGGACTTACCGCTGATGCTAGGATGTTGAGGTAAGGTTTTGTGTTAATGTTTATTTTTTAAGAATAATACATGATGGAACAAAGGTACCTTCAGCTTTGATAGGTTCATTTTGTATTCAGTAAATGGTTAACCAATTGGTATTACTTCAACTCATAGACGCCCTGAGGGTACTGGATTTTTTTTTACGCCAACCAAGCGGTTAAACTTACTTGTCGGTGTAGCAGACTAGAAAATATGATAGGTTCATACAATAGGTTGATTTCTTCCAGTCGAATAATCTAGCCTGGTAGCTGTAATATTTAGAGATACAGTTAAATTTTCGAGGCGGTTTTCTATTATTGTAATGTCTGCAACTGCAACCTCTATTTAATTCGTTTTTGGCTAGTCGTTCTTCACAGTTCTGCATTGTTAATCTCGGAGTGAAATATTTTATTTTATTAGGATACCATCGTAAGTTATGTCTCTAAGTTGTGTTGTTGTTACTAGACGGCAAACAATATTGCAAAAATGTTGGTGGCTAGCAGTGGCTATTATTCTATGCCTACCACGACTATTATTTATGTTCAGTCTATGCAGGATTAAAATAACATTTATTAACTTAATTTTGTTCTCAACTTTCAGCCGTTACATGCGGACGGAGTGCCTTAACTACCGCTACTCGCACGACGCCCCGATGCCTGTGGGCCGTCTCATCGGTATGGTCGGCAACAAGATGCAGATCTGCACGCAACGGTACGACAAGAGACCACAAGGCGTTGGCTTGCTGGTTGCTGGCTATGATGTAAGTTTTGTTTCATTATGTTGTAAAAAAGGTTTATAAATCTAAGATTCTCTGCCAACAAAGGGCTTGACCAACATCCTAATCCACTGGCCAAAGTCGACAGAACTTCTAAACACATTTGCGGACACTTACACATGGTCTATTGTTCTTTTTGTTGTCACGGATGCTATAGCATACACATGTCCACGAAAGTGTTCATCACACCACCTCTTGAAGATTCAAATGGCGAAAGATCCTGTCTTGGCCACAATGCTGCTGTGTCAATGGATGCTGAACCCAAATGGGACTTCACTTATCTCATGTCATAAAACTAGAAGTAAAATGAAGACAGATAAATGAACAAAAAAAAATCTACTTAATCTATTTAGGCTTCATCTTCCATCCTGTAGCCAGGCTACATACATGTGTCCTGCCCATTGTAATTTTTGTCAGTACAAGTAGTTTCTAGTTTTTCAAACACGTTCCTCTATCCTTTCCAGGACCAAGGCCCTCACATCTACCAGACATGCCCCTCGGCCAACTACGTCGACTGCCGAGCGATGGCCATCGGTGCCCGCTCCCAATCCGCCAGGACCTACCTGGAGAAACACCTCGGAACGTTCCAGGAGTGCGAACTGAACGATCTAGTGGCGCATGGACTGAGAGCTCTCAGGGATACGCTGCCCAACGAAGTGGACCTTAATAACAAGGTGAGAAGGTGGCACATTGGCAGAATTGATCAGTAAATTGATGTTTATAACAAGATGGGAAGGTCTTTCTTTCCAATAATGGTACCCTATCGGTAAATCATGGAGTCCTATAGTGTCGGAAGCTAATATAAACTTAGCTTTTGTCGATTTTAATATCTCTACAGCAAGAATAGACAAAGGCCTTGTCTATGGTTGCCATGCTAGGGCCTCATTATCTCTGAATTTGAACAATATAATTTAATCGAGTCAATGGGGTTCGTGACGCAAAGCTATCATAGTGGATTAGTTGTTACAAACTAACCTATGAGCTCTGGATCGCTAAAGGATTCGCTATTTTGTTTAAATAACTTACCGGCCAGTCCCCGTAGCATGACTTTTATCGAGGCGGATTTATCCAACAAAATGGCGGTTTATCAGCATTTTTTACGTCTATCCACTATATATATCGCTCTCGACGTTATATAACCCACTATAGACGTCAAAAATGCTGATAAACCGCCATTTTGTTGGATAAATCCGCCTCGATAAAAGTCATGCTCCCCCGCAGGAGCAGGCTACGGTGGCGTCACAGTTTGCCACAGCTCTGAGCATTGTCTCAGCCCATTTCACTTCATCAATTGGAGTATATAATGTACACCCGGCAGCACTTCACCGCTTACACGCTAGCACTCTACCCGGTTACGTTACGGGCGCCTTTACAACAAAAGTGTACACTCTGACGTGATATCGTGTGTACGAAGAGCCTATTATTATTATTATTATTTTTGTTTTTCTTTTATTTTCACTCCTTTAAAAGAGGTACGGGGTGGCACGGGCCGAAGCCAAGTGCATGACTTGATTAAGTAGGTAAATCATGATGATGATGATGTAGGGCTTAGAGTTCATGCTCTTTGCCCAGGAACTTTCGGACTATCCTACACGTGTTGAGTATCGTGGCTTTTTGCAGGAAAGTGTAGGTAGCTCGATGTATGTCTAAGACTTTGAGACTGGTGTGTAGCGTGCAAGGTATGACTCCTGTTGATGAAATGATGATGGGGACAGTCTTAACGGTTTGAACTTTCCATTGAGATTTGATTTCTATTGCAAGGTCAGTGTACTTTGTAATTTTTTCTGTGTGTGTTGATACTAGATTATGTGTGTTTGGTACGGCTATGTCTATGAGGTATACAGTTTTGTTCTTTTTGTCGTGAAGTGTTATGTCTGGTCTGTTGAAATGGATAGTTTTATCGGTGATTATGGTCCTATCCCAGTATAATTTGAAGTCTGCTGAATCTAATACCGTTTGTGGTGTATATTTGTAATATGCTGTCTTTTGGGTGATGAGTTTGTGTTTGAATGCGAGGTATTGGTGTATGATGGCTGCGACCTGGTCATGGCGATGTTTGTAGTCCGTTTGTACAATTGAACTGCATGCTCCGGTGATGTGCTGTATGGTCTCAGAGCTACTGTGGCAGTGTCGGCACATATCGTTTGTAAGTCTAGTGTCACGAATGATGTGCTTCCTGTAATTTCGAGTATCTATTACCTGATCCTGGATGGCCAGCATAAAGCCTTCAGTTTCCGGAAACAATTCACCTCTCTTGAGCCAGGCGTTCGACGCAATTTTGTCGACGTTTGGGTTGGTCAAGTCAAGGCGGTGTCTGCCGTGTAGTGTCTTTTGAGTCCAGGTATCGATTTTATGTTGTGGTTCAGCGATGGTTTCATTTCTTTGTTTGAGATGATCTTGTAGGTTGAGTGGCGTATGTTTGGAGTCTGCCTGTACAACAGCGTGGTGTAAGTCTGAGTTTTGTGCTCGTGTGTGAAAGAAGGATCTTAGTGTGGTTATTTGTTTATTGTGTAAGTTTGTGATGTCTATATTATTATTTATTAATACACTGGCAGCTTAAAGCTGATGCGTGTATATCACTTTAGTGCACTTTTTAAATGTTTATCGAGTCCATTTTTAAAAGAGTTCACCGAGGGGGCACTGATTACTGCCTCAGGTAGTTTATTCCACGCATTCACTACACGGTTCGGCAAGAAGTGTTTTCTGGGGTTGCTTGTCCATGGTTGCTGGTTCAACTTCAGTGAGGAACATCACTATCAGGAACATTGTGAAATCTCTCCTTAGGCCCGTAAGATCAATCACAGTTTAAACTCAGACCATAGATTAAACCTCGCATTTTGTATGAAAATTAATCGACAGATAGGGTTTAAACTGTGATTGATCTTACGGGCCTTAGGGAGTTTCTTTACCATGCTTCTTCTCCAAGAACGATCAGAGCTACTGAAGCAGGAGAAAAAAAAAAGTAGCTAGATACTTAGTATTAGATAGTAATAAGTATCTGATTTATATAATTTTTTTACTTTAGACAATATTTTGATGTTCAATGTAAATAATTTATGTATGGCATATTGAATAAAAACATTTGAATCTTGAATCTTAGTCTGACCAAGTCTGACTAACCTAACAATTTGTTCACAGAACGTCTCGATCGCCATAGTCGGCGCCAAGTCGCCGCTTCGCATCATCGAGAACGAGGAGCTGTCGCGCTATCTCTCTCTGGTGGAGGGAGAGGAGAGACGCGGGGCCGGTGGCGGTGGCGCGGCCACGGGTGACGCGGCCGGGCCTTCGGACCAGCCGGGGGACCCGCGCGACCCTCAGGTGGCGGTGAGCGACTTAATACCCTAATACAACGTGTTACAAAACATCCTAACTCTTTTTACAATATGTAACCTACTGGTCAACAGGATGTGCATTCTGTAAATTTTTAAATATGTTTATGTGTGTAGGTGCATTTGCATAGCTTTGAGTTGTTAAAACATTGTAAAAATCAATGAAAACAATATTTAAAAAATACTTTTCACCCGCCACAGCGTTCACATTTTATTAATAAAAAAATCAACGGAAAGTCATAGAGCAAAGAAAATCGACGTAAAGTCTTAGAGCAAAGAAATTAGGTTGTGATCACCGGGTGCTATTACCCTGTAAAAAGAGTTAGGATCTTTTGTAAAACCTTGTATAGACAGCTAAAGGGCAACTTTCCTACCTCTTCGGATCAGACGGTGCAGGAGGAACCTCCAGGTGGCGACAGCGATTTTTACCGTAATGTAGACAGCTAAAGGGTTTTTTTTTTCTGGCAGTGAGTTACTCTACGACTGTCTCTTTTCCGTTAAAGCCAAGGAGTGGTCGCGCTATCCCTCTCTAGTAGCCGACCATTACTAAAGGATTGGCAAAGTTAAGCAACATTACTGCAGTACAGTTACGTGTTGATTACTCCACTACATAACTGTACAAAGTAAGAACATCATTATCATTAGCTAAAAACTAGTGATTCGGTTCAAGACGATACTTTCAAGCATCTTGGCCAACCTTTATCGAATTTGTGTTTTGTTTGTTGGTCTTGTCTCGCTCGAATCAAACGATCGAGACAAGACCAAGACATCGTCTCGATCATTAAATTCGAGCGAGATCGAGCGAGAGTCTCGAAATAGAGTCTGTGCCACCACTGAAGTCCGATAGACGTGGCGCTAGCGCAACGCAAAAAATGTTTCCAGTGTTAGGCGTAATAGGCGTAGTTCCCCGAGTTCCCGTAAGACTTGAGTCGTGGCGCGCACTCTATTTATTTTCAAACTGATTTTTTATTCCGTAGAATTCTACAGCTATAATTTTTTGACATGTATAAACCTTTTTGGCCGGCTTTTTGATTGATATGGATGACATGACACAATCGAGAGTCTCGATTGTGTCAAATTTTAAAAACAAGACCAAGACAATATTTTCGCTCGCCTGACAAGATCGAGACTAAGCAAAAGTCTTGATGCCGTCAAGACAGCCTCGATATCGAAATTGTCTTGTCTTGTCTCGCTTGCCGAATCACTAAAGTCCCACCAAAATTAGGTCTTAACTTCTCTGATAAAATCTTGACCCGAACTTGACCCAAATAAATGAACCCCCTAAATCAAGACTAAAAATAAACCTTCTGTTTCACTTTTCAGGTCGCCATGGACACGGAGTAATAAACCCCGATGAGCGATTGCGCGAGGCTACAGACGCGGCGACAGGCCCCAATGCGTCCAGTGTAAACGAGCCTTCGTCGAGGCGATCGGTCTGTACGTCCTTTAGTCCGCATTTCGTTCTACCTTCGTTTGTTTGTCGGGTTAAAGGTTTGCCTTGGCCAGTGCTTAGATCGGTCTTTATTGTAGCTGCGTATTTCTGATGTAATTACAATATTTGAGCAATTGTAAGTAATAATTTGGAGGTCTGGTTGTGATGTTGGCCAATAAAAAACTACCTATTATTTATTTTGTAATTAAAATTTTCACACTACCTTATTTACAACTTTCAGCATTTAATTTGAGCATTTTCTTTTTTGTTTGGGATCTTATCTAGACACTGGCCAGGGCAAAATAATGAAAGAAACGAACTCTCTGTTTAATCTCTACAATTTTCATATTCTTTAATTAACTTCAAATAAAATGAAACATAACATTATCCGAAATCGTTGTTATATTTTTTTATAATAAACCTGTACATTGTTTAAAACGTTTCGTAAAAATAAGGTACATAAGACGTAAATATAATGTAGAAATATGTTAAAACTATGTTTTGTTGGATTGTTTTTATACAGATTTGTTTAGGTACATACTTTGGCACTCCTAAGTTATTAATTACACCTAGTTACTTGCCACAAGATCTGAAACATCTATTTGCATGTGATTGGAATAAAAAAATGGAAGAAATTGCGAATTGACTAGGTCTAAAACTAAATTAAAACTGTCTCAGTGGTTTTGAAGCCTATTTGTTTTTGGTATTAAAACTCAAATACCTACAATAATATGCAGCTTATAATATGTGTCTGATTGAAACATCACAAACCTAAAGCTAAAATCTATACAGTTACCTTTACTTAGCACCACTTAAATTGTAAAGTAAAGTACGAGTTAAGTCGATGATCAGTTTCACAAAATCAAACAATGAGATTACTCAAAACTTATGGAAAATAACAACAAAAACTGAACTTGTTCAAATCTTAGCAGCATGGTAATTTTCGTACACATCTTTGGAATGGAATTTGGATACTGTCTGCCTAAGATTGCAAGGGACTGGATGTTCTTGCGGACTATAACCTGTATCAATAGAGAAACGATCTAAAATCTGATCACTTTTTAATCGTTGATAAAAATTACGGTCGCCATTTTCGTATACTTTCTGAGCTTTATTGGCGCAGGTTATGACCGCATATTTCAAAATTTAGTTCTTCATCTTTAGTCTATTAGAAAACACGATGGACTGATATACCTAGAGAAATTTTCACACATCTCAGACAGCCTGGACCATTGAGGGTCATACAAGAGTATCAAGAACGTATCCAGTAGCTGTATATTGGAACACCGGCGCCACCTCCAGTGGATCCAGCGGTGATTCTTCTAAAATAGGTACGTAGCTGTCTTGTAGTGCAATGGGCTGTCTACTTGACGTTTCGTTTAGTTGCTTCTCCAATACGACATTCTGTAACTCTTCATCCTGTATCTCGAGCGTTAATTCCTCAAGCAGCTTTAGTCTTAATTCTATTTCGTTGTCAGCCTGAGACATTTCCAAGTCGTTTTGTTTCATTTCTTTAGAGGTGCTTTCGAGTTCCTCCTCAATTTTGTCGATGAGCATCGTCACTTGTGTTACGTTCTCGCAGCTGTTAGCTTTGTTTTCGTCCATATATCTTTTGACTTTCGCCGTCAATCTTACCACTAGTTCTTCCTCTCTGTGCAGTCGTTTGTTTATAATCGCCAGCTTCTCCAGCATTTCTATCTCATCCCTTATTCGGGTTAGTTCGTCTGTGGAGGCTTCGGAATCCGTGTCGTTGCTCGTGGTCTGTTTCAGGCGTTCGGAGTTGACCTGGCATATGTCGGTGAGTTCTTTCGTGAAGTAATGCTCCCTCATGAGGTGTCTTTCTCGTCGTGACTTGTGTTTGGTGTGTCTTCTCGGTGGGGTACCGCTACCGACGCCGACGCCGCTGTCGCTGTTGGCTGCTTGGCTATCGTTGACTTCTTGGCATCGTCCCAGGTCGCGAAGGTAGGACTCGAGGAGGTAGTTGGTCCCGTGCTTTTCCATTCTACTCTTGTGCGTTTGGTCTTCTAGCTGGTCGATGAGTTTCTCTTGCTCTCTGTAAGAAGAGACGCGATTGTTAGTTATTGTTATAGATTAACGGTGGCTCAGGCGGTGTCAGAGCCCTAAGGTTTGGTGCCCGAAGAAATCATGCAAAGAACACGACTGTGGTTCGGGATACGCGTTGCGGAGACTGGAGAATCACTTGTCCAAGACTCCAAGCAAGGATTGATGAGGCAACTTGACTTCGCACTACCTGAAGGTGCCTAGTTGAAAAAGAGGCTGCATCAACTGGACCCTGCTGGAAGACTCTAGAACAGTCTTTCCCAACGTAGGCGATAACGCCCCCTTGTGGGCGCTGCAGGCCTAAAGGGGGCGGTAAGAGACCCAGAAAAAAAAGGGAGCGTTGTGTAGGGCTTTGGGGTCGATTTATAATTTCATCTACCTAGCTAGGAAGACTCTTAGACACCGACTGAGCTCTCGACTCGATAATTTATTCTTAAAGTGGGCAGTAGACAAAAAAAGGTTGGGAACCTATGCTCTAGAAATTACCGCGGAAGACCGCGAGAAGTGAAAGTCCTATGTCCCTGATAAGGATTTCAAAATGGCAACTTACAAGACCCACCTAAGTTTGTCGATCTGCTGGTGAATGGTCCTGCTCTGGTGTTGTATGACAGAGACGAGTCTCGCCGCGGGGTCTTCAGCCCTGGAGGGCGGGGGCGGGGTCGGAGCCCTAAGGTTGCGTCGCCGTCGCCGCCGCCCGCTCCGGGAGCCGCCGTCGCTGTCTCGCCCGCTGTCGTCTTCGCCGGCGCTTGAGGCGCGGCGCAGGGATAGGCGGACCTGGTGAGAGATGAGTGTTCAGTGGATTGTTTAAAAGCACCTAGTTGGACTAGCCATTCCACCGATTGGCAAAGTGAAGCAACATCTGGCGCGGTCAGTCTGTGATTGCTATGGATGGGTGACCGCTATTTGGCAATATCATAATGAGTGCTTCCGTGCTTCGGAAGGCACTTTCAACCGTTAGTCCCAGTTGTTGTTGATTTATAACAGTTTTTAAGCCATGGCGGAGGCTGTTTGGGTGGCCTGAAAACTCTGATACCAGGCGTGACCGCAGACCACTACCTCAGGAAAGGTTCGACCGTAAATATGGGAGACATTGCGAAACCCTTAAAGCTAATAGGGAGTTTTGGGGCATTGTGAAACTTAATGCTCACCTCGTGCCTCGCATCGCCCCAAGCAGCTAGCACCTCTAGCACAGGCACGTCAGGCGGCAGCGGCCTCTCGACTCCTCGCCAGCGCTCCGCAAGGACCCATTCTCCTTCTGCGCAGCCGCTGCTGCCGGCTGCAAGCAAGGGGTTAGGAGTAAGTATACGGGGTGTTAAAAGTCTGCCGACAGACCCAAAAGGCACGCATACAAAACACCACAACAAAGTACTTTTTCGATAAATTATTTTGGTTTTTTAGGTTATAATACTGAAAAAGATTTTATCGCCATACATTTCTGCAAAAAAAAAGTTATGAAAACTCCGACTATGAACCTCAATATCTCGGAAACCGTTGATATCCCAGGCATAGTTCATTGGGCAAATATGTTTGTTATGATGAGGACAATACGTGGTTTCCCGGTTTGTTGGCGGTCTTTTAACACCCTGTATGTTTGAGATCGGAAGTGGGTGATGCAGTGGTCGACATGAAGTGTAGCCACCGCACCGCGGACCTGCAGCCGACCCTGCGTTCTCTATGGTGCTGTCTGTAAGCCTCCGAAAAGGAAATTGATTTCGACTTCAAAGTAAGTGCGTTAGATCTTCTGTATACAGGGTGTTAAAAGACCGTCAACAGACCCGAAAGCCACGCATACCTACTAGACACCAAAACAAAGTACTTTTTCGATATTTTTTTGCTGGGATATGATTTTGGTTTTTTAGGTTATAATTTTGAAAAATATTTTATCACGCAATGGATGTGTAACACACAGAAGTCATATTGCGCAAACGTAGGTATAAGTTTATGTTACTTAAGCTTGAAGTGCCGATGTTTAGAATACATTGCGGGTTGCAATTTTAACGTCATTTTTTGTAGGAAATATTCATAATTTTGATATGGCTTCTTGAGACGATATGTTAAGAACTAGATACTGAATACATTTCTGCAAAAAAAAAAGTTTTGAAAAGTCCGACTTTTGAACCTCATTATCTCGGAAACCATTGATTTCCCAGGCATAGTTCCTTGGGCAAAAATGTTCCTTATGATGAGGACAATACGTGGTTTCCCGCTTTGTTGGCGGTCTTTTAACACCCTGTAGATAAACACAGATGAACAGATGCCAGATCCACTGCATTGAGCTTAACTTTTCTGCGTCTAAGACTATCGCGCCGTCACTGCTTGCAATAAGTACCTAAGGGAAAACAATGCTTATTTATCGCTGTTCTAAGTCCGCCCTTCCTAAACTTTGGATTCTTGGCATAGAAAGTGGCGCCCGGATCATTTGTGAACGAATCATCTCTATTCTGTTGTGCAAGAAGAACTTCTCATCTCTTCACTCCCAGCGTGTTGACGCGTATTCTAGGCCTGTGCAGTTTATCAACTCCGAGAGAACTCGATGCTGCTTGCTCGATGCTTCGCAGTCCAATAGACCATCATCAGTGGTCGTCTGCTACTGCCGCTTGGGCGCGCAGTAGTAGGTGCGGGTTGTGAGTCTCTTGTCACTCTTGTCCCGTGCGTCTTCTCCGGAGGCATCAGCCCCCGGGTCTTGGGTGTGCAGTTCGTTGCGATGTGGTCAGTGGGGCTCCGAGCTGCTGGAGTCTTGCAGCTCGTTGAGCTCCTGAGGGTACGGACGTCTTTTTAAATAGATAGGAAGTAGCTACCTTCAGGTGCCTGCAGCGCTCGCACGACGTCCGCGCACGTGGTATGAGGCCTCACGCCGCGCACCCAGAGCCGTTGGCCGCGCGCGAGCACGCCCACCTCCTCATCGCTGTACTCCGACGATGATGTCGCCTCCATGGTACCTGGGGACAGAGTTGGTGGTGAGTGGAGGAGGAAATAAAGCACAATTTTGGTTCCATGTTGGTATTTTCAAAATGTAGTGTAGGTATTCCTTTTGGATAGAGGTTTGCAACCTTCAGGCAGGAAATGGCAGAAAGGCGTTCTGCACTGGTAGTAAAGAAAAGTACTCCATCAAGATTTGAACCAAATTCAGTTCAATAAATTGCGGGTGATCTACCGATGGACTAGAATTTACTTGCGGTAGGTATCGATTACGTGGGGCCAGTCCTAATCCTTAATTATGGTTTGAAGTGCCAAACCGCCTAGCAATCAACCTATGAACTATCGATTGCGCGATAGAGTAAAGCAAAGGGTTTACCCACTGAATTGATGCGGCCCGTATTATTTAAACCCAATCACTGAACTCTCTCCGAGTCTTGTACTCGTATGAATGATCGTTCGACGATAAATCTTCAGTCATATCGTTGGTCGGAACGTCATGATATTTGGTAGGCTTCGCTCGCTCGTTCAATTATCCATTACTGGCTCCTGAATCTGCTAACTAAAAGTTGGTAATTGGACCACAATCAGTTCGACGAATGAAGACAAAGTAACTTCTCAGTTCTTTATAAAAGTAACGATGCTAAAATTAGAAATGCGTGCTAAACGTAGCCTAGGGGGTAATTTTGCAACAAGCTGCAAACTTTTTCAAGATGGCGGCTGAACGTTTCTGTATGCATGCACGCCTTACACAATTTGGGGAACAGTCGGCGCCTGGCACCTTCTGAAAAGGGGGGCTTTAGGGAGAAAAGGGGGAATCTATGGTGTTTGGCAAAACTAGCCGCTAAGCTTTAGAAGTTTAGATTCCTTTCGCTATGTTGCAGTTTCCTAACTCGCAGCAATTTTGTGATATTTATGGCTCAAAATTGGCTGAAACGTTTTGGCGTTTCTGGCAACTCTACTGTGCGGGGTGTATGAAGATTTACCTAAGTACCTACCCGTGCAATTTCTTTCAGGAATTGCAGCAGTAATTCTAGTAATTCGGTAATAACAGCATTTTATAGGACAACGTGTCTTATATTTTTATACGTTCTACCTTCGAGACTATACATGCATGCATAATTTATATAACTTGTGTCGATAGCGTTTTAGCGTTGAGAGCGGTGTATCTAATAGGTAATCATGTAAGTATGTATCATATCGACTTTTGACAGCTCGATATAGCGTCGTCTGTCTCACTCTAAAGTCTAGAGAGAGACGATATCGTCTTCGATAGTGATAATAATATCGTCCTTAGCATTTCGTGACTACCTAAGGAAATATCTGCATTTCTACCTATAACTGCATTGCATAATGAAATAACCTAACCTAGGTCGTTATTGGGGTAATTAAAATAATAGCAGTGATATGAATCATGGGTTGCCCAGTGCCAAGCAATAACTATTGTGGTCACTGTTATTATGTGTGATTCATAGGCAAAAGCACTGTAGGCGACACAAATGGCGAAGGATAGCCAGAAAATTAAGTGATGTGTGGAATGTAGAGAAAGCCTAGATTACTGTTTGCGGCTACGCTTGTTCTTCCAAGAAAATACCCTTAGCTTACTTCTTTCGAACCATAATTCGGTCTTCCAGAAAACGGAAGCTCATAATCTTGGGCCGAATGGCTCAATGGCATGAATAGGTGAATGGCAAACGCGACAGGGAAAGGGCACCAACCAGATGGTAAGATGCGATCAAGGCAGCGGCTGGAGGAAGCATCCACCGGGCAGTTCATATGACGGAAGACCGTTCTCAATGGAAGCGAGTACGACATGGTCGCGATCCTCAGCCATTAGCAAAGGCCTAAGGCTACCTTAGTTTCTGTAGATTCGTTAGTAAGTAGGGAGATAGGTATGACCTTCCACTCAAATAAGCCTCGGACGCTCAGATTTCCGTGTTTTCTTTATTCACAGTTAGATAGTACTAAGTATTGCAATTATTCACCAGAAAAACTTACGCTTTAAGGAGCTTAATGATCTTTTCAATGGATTTTTGTGGAAAAAGGGAATAAATTCCCGTACCATGTACATACCACATTGCTTAATTTCTGGTCAAGTGTGTGTCAGGGGAACAACTTGGGGGGACCACGAGTCCGTAGGGTTGCTTGAGAGTTAAGGATTCTACCGCGAACCGACCAGCCCACCCTAAAACCATGTCGATTTTTTATTTAACTTTTCACACACCGAAGCCAATCCTTTTTCGGCCTCTCGCATAAATCCATAGGAGCGTAGAGTATTAAAATCACCCTGGTAATTTGAGTGGCGCTCCAAACCGCGTGACTCGCTGCCATTACCCGTTTCCGTGATCGCCCCTTCCCATTCGCCCCCTTTTCCCTTCCACCCCACGGCATTTGGCCACCTTAGAGCCTCCTTTACACTGACCGATCAACCCGAGAATGTGACGAAAACTGTGATTTCAAACGTACTTTCCTAATGGTGTAGAGTTTGTAGACTCAATTTCTCGGTTGAGTATTCGTAAGGTGTAAACGCGACTTAAGCATCTAGGCCGCACCCTGAGACTGCTGTAAGGTGTATTATGTAAATATTTTTCTCCTATTATACACGTTGGTTGGTTTAATGGAAGGCAAAGCCATTTTTACCGTCGCCGCGTTTTCGTCGATGGTGTTATTCTTTTCAGGGTTCATTTGAGCGAAACCTTGGAAATTCACAAAGTGATGGCGGTGAAATAAGTTGGCAAGAGAGTTGCTTCTTTGGTCGATCGTTGCTAAGGTCAAAGCTGGTGCAATTGAACTACGGAAAGCCAGAAAATGCTGAAAGGAGACCACGCACCAGTGGCGACTTCTTGTGTTTGAGTCCAAGACCCACTTCAGGGCTCTTTCTCTGTATAGTATGTAAGGCAGTATTTTTGGAATAGGTTTACAGTTGTTAGGACAAACTAGTTTTTCTTTTACAGCACTGAACCTATCGGAAAATGACTGCTTTACAATACGAGCCAGCGGAGTAGGTAGATACCTTAGTACTTAAGTAGGTAAATAGGACCAAAAAATTAAGTAGGTAGGTACCTAACTATTTTGCAAGTTAACACTACCAGATAGTGAATACAACTGACTGTCATGTAGTTTATCCCCTGGAGGGATAGAAAGCTATAAAGCTCGTGTTTATCCAAATGACTAGCTGCTCTACACACAGATCGCAGTTCTGCGAGTTATATTAAACCATTGAATGGCGGCGGTTTACAACAAATAACTAGTTAGCATTGTAATGAGGGTATTTTGCTCACTTCAGGACCTCAATAATTGCGGGTAGACATAACGTGTAGAGTTTTTGTGCAACAACGAGAAACAAGACTAAAGAGCTCTCTATCTAGTTGGGTTATAGAGCTTGTTTAAATGTCCAATCTGCTGGACTCACCAGCTTCTAGAAAACTATGGTCTGCTCACAGACATTGTCTGTGGGTTTACTGGCCAAGGCCATAATCATCTAATATTGCAGATGACATATAAGTAGAGATACTAGACGTAGACAAGTGGTTCATGGATGCATGCAGTGACTCTAAACCAACCTAGCGACTGGGACACATTTAGTTTCCTGCTGGCTTTCCCAGCGCTTATCATACCATGAGAGGATGCTTTGATTGTCTCCTTCAGTTACTCTGTGGTATTAAAAATAAAAAATTCCAGAACCTTTCCCCTCAAGCCTATTCTCCTCTTCAACCGTAACATAAGGCGCGAGCGCTGGGTAGGTAGGTTTAGTTTAGCATTCACGCGATCAACGCCGATTAGCCCTCGCGGCGCACGGTAGCTATAGGGATGGGCCAAGGCAAAGGGCTAACTTTATCATCGACATCGATAAAAATGCAACATTGGGAGAGAACGATAGAAGAGAGAAATTTCCATATTTAAAATCGAAGTTTCGTAATTTCCCCATTATCCTCTTTCAATATTTTTTTTACTTAATTTACGTGACTGATAGATATCGCAAAAAATTACGTGACTTTTTTTTATCTAGATTCAGATTAATCTGAAAAAAAATATATATATATTAGTAAGATTTTTAGTTGGTGCGAATGGTTTCGCCTGAAACGCAATTTTCAACAGAATTGTTCTCAAAACGTTACAGAAGCGAAAAAGCTGCACTTCTCTGTAGCTAGTGTAAATTTTAAATACATACAATGTTTCAAAACATCGACAACAGATCAACATACCGTCACATCTCTAGCACTCACAGGCAACGCAAATTATCGGTAGTCGGACGAACGTACCGTAATTGTACAGGCAGGTAGGAGTCGAACCTGTGACCGCCCGCAAAAAGCACGCAAGGACGCCGCCAAATAACCAGACAACTAGACCCATTAGCCCTGCTTAGAAACAAGGGATTATAGCCCCTAGGACTTGGTGATAGGGAAGGGTCAATTATGAACGAGTTGGAGCTTATGCACAGGTGTACAGGATGTGAGAAGTCTATGTTTAAATAATGGAGATTTTATTATGTTCCTTTTTCAGGTTTAGTTGGTCAGGTTGTTTGTTTTTATTTGCACTAATCATCTTCACGCTATATCCTGTGTAGGTTGCCAACCTTAAGGCAGGGGAAGTGAGGAAAAGCATCAGGTTATCTACATTGAAAATGTTGGGGATACTTGACTGGCCGTCTGAGGGTCCCAACGCCAAAATATCAAATCCGCATTTGGAACGGTTTGTGATCAAGGTCCAAAGAAAGCAGCGTGTCGGGAAATCCAATTTTGTGGTCGACAAACTAGTAGTAGGTACCTACTGCCCAAAAACCTTGTTTAATGACACATAGTAGGTACCTAATCTGCTGAATTATCGTTGTTCAGCTGTTGTTTAATATACCTAATTAAAAGAATACAATTTTATTGCCGTCAAACAAAAATCGCTTAGTTTAGCTGCAAGATTGAAAAACCTGTGAAAATTGTGCACTTCCCGCCACGCTACTTTCGTTGTTAGCTAATGAGACATGTAAACTTGTACGAGCTACATCTTCCTCGAGTGACTTTTTAAGAATGTTGGAAAAATTACTTAGAGAGGGTTGATATGTGCAGTGGGCTGCATTAGTGCAATAGACCGATGCCATAGCCGGATTTTCCTCAATCGTCAAGTTTTCACGGAATTTCCCAAACATAATAACTGCATAGCATAATGGCAAGCACAAAATATGAGTAATTTCTTACATCGCGACTGAGAATTAAACCCTTCTACGAATTCCACCAACTTTACGCCCACAGGGCTGCATTCATTTGGCTGGCACGAGCCAAATTGACTACCTCCATTGTACCTAATACTTTTGCCGACAAGTGGCCCTTGCATTTGGATGGTGTGCGCGGAAGTTTGGAGATGATTAGGGACTGGCATTCTAGGTACGTTATGACCCGTGTGGTTCCCATGGTGTGGTGAAGATCTGATGAAGAACGGAACTCCTCAACGAACAGCAGCAGATCAGTGTAGGTACCGTTTCACCGGTGAAGTCGGTTTTTCAAACCCTTTTTATTTTTCTTCCAAATAAATGCTAACAATGGTAGGTACCGAACCCTCGGTGCGCGAGTCCAACTCGCACTTCGCTGGTTTTTGTCAATTTGCCCTATTAAGTGTACAGTTTACAGTGCGTAATTTTTAAAGCGAATATACAGCTCTTTACCTCGCTCTACTTTTGTTCTGAGGTGACCTTCAGAAGGCCCACGGCCGCTTGCAGGTTTTTCACGGTTACATGAAAATGTGGCAACAATGGTGATGAGTACGATCCAGCCACACCCAGCTCCAAGCCAACATGAGGACAAAATAACTCTACCTTGGATAAACGTTCTAAGAAATAGTCAGTAATTTTGTGCAGTTTTTTGCTCAGAAGATTAGTTGCGAAGTTAAGGACAAGTTTGACGGGAAACGATTGATTTCATTTGACCGACATTGATTGGAGGCAGGCAGACCGATTGACTACAAAAAAAGTCAGTTTAAACTTTCAATCTGTCGATTAATTCCTCTAGAAAATGGAGAACAATGTACAAAATGAGCTCTAAAAACAGGTACAAAGTTTGACATTCAACAAACATAGCTACAAAATTATAATAATTTATGCAGTCTGCATTGATGCGCTCTTGCATTTTACATGCAACATAAGTAGTTTTGAACTAAAATAAGCGATTGTTAGAGAAGCTCGCGCGCGCTAATATCTAACAATAGGTACACACGACAGCACGTCGACCTTTACACGCTAGCACTCTACTCGGTTGCGTTACGGGCGACTTTACAACAAAAATGTACAGTCTGAAGTGCTGTCTGCTGTACGGTCGGCCACAATCTCAGATACCCCATGGCAGCTCTTATCGCGCCCGGCATAAGGGCGCCAATCGAACAAAAAGGGGTATCTGAGACTGTGGCCGACTGTACTACTGTTGCTAAACTGAAATCGGTTAATAGCATAGGTACACAAGACAGCACGTAGACGCTTACATTCACTTACGTTACGGGTGACTTTGCAACGAAAGTGTAAGCGTCTGCGTGCTGTCGTGTTTACACAAGGCCCCTTCACCCTATTTCAGTAGAAAAAGCAAAATAAAATAAAGATTTCTGATAAAAAAACACGTAAATTTTCGTCTAACATCAACATCTATGTAGGTGCACGAAAGACGTGCATTCCGTGCACTTCAAAAGTGTCTTTATTATTCTACGATCGGGATTTGAGACTGGAATGGTCTACCTCAGTTTGAAATCATAACTACTCCCTGCTACGAAAGAGTCTTGGCTACCACGGCTTATCATGAGAATGAGTTAGGTGGTACTTAGGGAGGTTATAACTATATCTATCTCACTCCTTTGATCTACGTAGAGTGGGATGGATCTAGTTATAAACCCAATGATATGCTCAAACCCATTCTTGTGCTAAGCAAGCAGACTGTCTGTAATAGATTCAAGTATTTTGTATCAAAAATCAATAAGATTTAAGTGCGCCGAGCTTACCATCGAGTTTAAAAAGCCTTTCTCTTAATAACGTGGTAGAAAACCCACCACTTAAAACCCCACCATTAAGTCCCTATCGTCTACAACTGTACAACTACTTAGGCGAGTACTTTAAACGGACAAAAAGCACTGAGATAACTCAAGGGAGCTCCCACGCATTGTCTACTAAGATCACATACACTTCCATCCATCAGCCTATCTAATAAACCGTCTCTGATATTACGTGTCAGCTGCTAGGTTCGAATCTGGTATTTATTACCAACACTTTAAGAGCTTCAAGAGTGTATTGTATGATAAAGGAGACCGTACGTAAGGTAAGGTAAGGTAAGGCTTTTGAGAACCTCTACTTTCATAAAAGCTCGTATTTATGCGTAGGTAACCAGACAATGCAACAGTTGTTGAATGGTGTAGTGTAAGACTGTGAAACCAGACAGTTCTTATCTCGCACGATATAAGTGTTTTTTTGGGTTGAAAACGTGTACCGTCGATTGTACAATGAATACAGTAAATTAAAGCACTTTTTGCACGAGTTGAACACCGATCGACAAGTTGTTACTTCCTTTGGGTGGTTTCTTGGAATGTGCTATATTTGCTTTTTTAAAGTTTCGTTGCTTGTGGCTGCTTTTGTTTTGTTTTTACACCCAATTATTGCAGTGTTATCAACTTCTAGACTAACTCATAATTGAATGAGTTAGTACATCTATACTTCGGGGTTATGACCGAGAGGGCACACATAATATTATGTCATATTAATGTATGCTCTATGCTAAAAGGTGATCCTGAGTTCTCGTTCTAGAGATGAGATACTTGCGGAATAGATTCTCAAGGAACTAGATCCTTAAGGCAGCACCCAGCACCCGAGAAAAATATCCAAAATTTTCGAGAGACAACTCATTCGAGGCGCATCATCACAGACCCAACCTCTGATAGTAGATCGCGTCTAATAAGGTGCGTTAATAAGATAAGGGTGTAACAAAACAAGAGAAAACAACCGCAATGTTAACAACAGATCGTTTCCGATAAAAAAAACACACGCAGCAATTATTCCATTACCAGTCTCATCCATCTAACTGTACTAAATAATCCCATACCTCTATGTTTGCAGCAACATCACTCCGCTGACTCAAGCGCAGAGTAGAGTTACAAGATAGCCTTCCGTTAGCTACAAAGCTACAAGTGTTACAAAGGCTCATGGCTTGCACTACTTATATTCACTACCAATGTTCAACACCTAGCTAGACCTACCTGCATTGTTTCCGTTTTTTTTATTTGGATATGCCTTTTCGACATCAAAGTCTAATAAGCTTTGTCTATACTTAGAAGAACTGAGTTTCAGCTGTCGGACTCTACATTCAAAATCGAGCGCAACCCAAAGCAGTTTATTTCAGCTTGTTTCATCCTTTTAGATCCAGCACTTGCGATCAAGACGTAGTGTTATCAAAGAAAAGCAATACAATATCCCATTGTCTCACATCGAAGATGTTTTACACAACTCTGGAGTCATAAGCTAGCATATTATCTCGCAAAGTGGTTGGATCATACTGACTATTAATTGTCGAGATACTGTTAATCGGTTAGGAATACTGTAAATGATGAGAAACTAACAGTTGCCTTGATACTGCGTGATACTATAGGTAGATACAACTGCGTAAATAGTGAAGGAGTTCCTTATTGTTTCAAGTATAGTAAGAATTAAGATTGATAGCCATTAAAGATTATATAGATCTATATCTACAGGGTGCACTCTAAGTCGATAGCGGTACTTTAAGTAGGCTGTCTACTGATCACTACAAACAATTTGTACTAGGTGGCGAAAAAAATGGAGCGAAAAAAATATCAGCTGTTTCATACATTTGGCGCAGTACTGAGTCGACCTTTTGTATGGAACAGCTGATATTTTTTTCGCTCCATTTTTTTCATTACCTAGTACAAGTGGTTTGTATTTAATTGATCAGTAGACAGACTACTTAAAGTTCCGCTATCGACTTAGAGTGCACCCTGTAGTAGCTATCTACTGGAACACCTCTTTCTGCCGATTTCTGATTTGAGAAATTCACTAAGGAAGCACTTAAGTATCGTTCTGTTTTTGCAGATTTATTACAAAACTAGTTGTGCCCGCGACTTCGTATGCGTTTTTACACATTTGATTTAATTTAAATTCGACTGTGGAGGAAAACTCAAAAGGAAGGTTTTTTTTAACCCCCGACCAACAAAGAGGGGTGTCATAAGTTTGATAGCTTTGTGTGTGTGTCTGTTTATGTGTTTATGAGGGTGTGCCTGTCTGTGTGTGTGTGCCCTAATCTAAACAATACATTTATGATAAAATATGTTTTGTTTAGATTAGGTATCGCCCGTGTAAGATACCAGGAAGCTTAGCATAAGAATTGCCTGGGAAGTATGGGGGTTTATTATGTATCTCCCTCGACGTAGAGTGGGATAGATAAAGTTATAAGCCCATAGATAAGGTCTTACCCATTCTCATGCTAAGCCAGAAAGCAAAGCATAAGGTTGGGTTAGAGCGTATCTACCGCAAATAACTCTGTCTATCCCGCTCCACGGCAAACAAAATATTTTTTTTTAAATATCAAGTTGGGCTCAGTAGAGTATATATTTAAAAAAAATGCACAAAAAAAAATTTCAACCTCGCGTGGATTCAAACCCAGAACATTTCGACCGCGACGCAACAGTACTACATTTCTAACATCGTTATACTTTGTCCGACCTCCACCGAAAACCACGTGCTATTATACAGAGTGTTAAAAGACCGCCAACAAAGCGGGAGACCACGTATACGTATAGTCCTCATCATAACGAACATTTTTGCCCAAGGAACTATGCCTGGGAAATCAACGGTTTCCGAGATAATAAAGTCGGACTTTTTTTTTTTCAGAAATGTGTTTCGTATCACGTTCTTAACATACCTTCTCAAGAAGCCATATCAAAATTATGGATATTTCTTACAAAAAATCAAGTTAAAATTGCAACCCGCAATGTAGGTTTTCGAGAGAATGTGGTTCAAAGTCGGACTTTTTTTTTTTTTTTTTGCAGAAATATGTTCAGTATCACGTTCTTAACATACCTTTTCAAGAAGCCATATCCAAATTATGAATATTTCTTACAAAAAACAAAGTTAAAATTGCAACCCGCAATGTATTCTAAACATCGGATAGCCTAAGTTACTCCCAGAAACGTGAGTTACGACCATGTTAAGTTTGGTTGAAAACTATTCAGCGGTGTTCGCGTTTATCGTGTTCATACAGACAGACAGACAGACAGACAGACAGACAGACAGACAGACAGACATAAACCGTTTTTTTTGCATTTTTGGATTCAGTATAGTTTACTTAGTAACCCCTGCTAGTTTTTTTCTAAAAATATTCAATGTACAGAATTGACTTCGCTAGAGTTTTATTATAAGTATAGATTACGTGACAGAAATTCTCGATTCAGAAACCGGGCCTTTATCTTGTAGCAGGCATTTATTCCCATCATGGTAGGTAGGTAATCGAATGAGGTAGTGGCCACCCCTGGTGTCAGGTATTCCCATCATAATCGCATTTTTTCGCTAAAAACTTTGCTAGCGCTTCGCAGTGTAAAATTACATATTTTTATTACATAAGTACCTATCCCGAAATGAAAATGTGGTGAAAGTTAAGTCTAGACTCTAGAGTCTAGACCATATCTAGACTAGCCGGATCATCGTGAATTTAGTGTAGTTGAGTTTTTTAATAATAATTTAAATTGAGTTTTTTTTTTCTTTTTAAATTCGTCTTTTTTATGTCTGTGAAGATGTTATTGTCTTTTTTCTTCTTGCTTGCTGGTTCCTCTTCTGTCTTCTAACTCTTGCTGCTTGCTTATCGCGATGTGCAGGGTCACCCTAAGCTAAGGCATCAGGAAACTCACGGGTATACTCAAAAACTCCTGTGAATTCTCCCAGTGCCAAGGCTCAGGGGTTACCATTCTCTTCTTCCGGTCTTCTTTCTTCTTGCATCTTCTTTATAAATATCCCCGACGACGCAACTTAGAGAAGGTTGTTTCATATTTTTAGCCTCTTTCTGCTGTTACGATTCTGATGTGTTTAAATATTTTTTTGGATACACTTCTTAGCTTATTTTTGTGTATGGTAATTGGAACCTATTGTTACCTACATATTCTGTCTATCGCGTTTTACCTACCTATGATAATACCTACATTTGTTTCAAATAAAAAACTTTAGGTAGCTGAGCCAGCAAAAATGAACGAATGAATTTGAATAGTAGGCACCCTATCACCAACAAAGTATTGAACAAAAAGGTATACTTCCTGGTGTCACTGACCTAAAATATACAGCAAAAAATGATCGACCATATCCCGCCTGCTCATAACCGTAATTTCCTTAGCTGTACCTTCAAAGGCCATTTTCAAACCACAGTCGACCCCGTTACGATATCACGCGGTACCATCGGTTCGGTAGCTGTCCATTAGTCCACTAGCATCCTCCTTGAAACAGCCTTCGTGCCTCTCAAAATGTGCATGTGGAAAGTAGCATGAATGAAGGTGGCATATGTGCGTGTAAAGCTACTTTGTACACAGTAGCTACAGTAACAAGTAGCATTGTCTTCTAACTTTTTAAGAAGCAAAAATATTTTAAATTTAAACTGCCATACTGCCGATTTCTCAATAATGAGAATTTTACTAAGCAAATAATAAATATCATTCTGTCACGTTCTTTTGTGAGAAATCTGCAGGGACAGAACTTCGCGAATTTTTTAACTGCTTCTTTAAGCAGTTAAAAAATTCGCTAAGCAAGCACTTGAGTAAATCACACGCTTGTTTAGCGAATTTCTTAATTCAAAAATTGGCAGTAAGCCTTGTATTTGACTCTACCGCTAACTCCAGTCCAGTCGTGTACCCCAGGCTTTATTAAACAAACTGTTTTACGCTCTAAAGGTATGAAATATATCAGTTTGAACGCGGGATTACCAACGATAGAGGGTATTAGAGTTATATCGCAATGAGATGGCAAGTTTCGATAGTTGAGCGGTACGGCACGGAAATGTGCGGCGAACCGCGAAGGTTGGCAAAACGGCGTCGACTGGCAGAGAACCTTTTATGTACAAGGCAATTTTTAAATTGCTTTAATCCCGAAACACGTCAACTTCGAAATATAATTTCCAACAACTTTTGTTCTACGACTTTTGTAAAAACATTTTTTTTTTTTTTATAAAAAAACAATTTGGCAAAATTTGTGCCGCAGAGTAACAAATAGGAGCAGGAGAGGCAGGAAAGGAGGTAGAGAGTGGAGGGACACGAAAGCGCACCGCGCAGGCAGCGCTGAAATAGTACCCATAATAATATTATGCAATCTTTTAAAGAATATTTTGAAACGTTCAATAAATAAATAGTATCGAGCTGTTCGAAACGTCGTAAAACAAAAGTTGTTGGAAATTACTTTTATAAGTTGATATGAGATGTTAAAAATTATCCTGCATAAAAAAAATCTACATTAAAAAAACATACCTGTTGGATACAGCCATTTGGTCAAAAGGCATTAACCAAATACTATTTAGCTATACATTACCTACTCCTTCATTTGGGAAGAAATATTGAAGAGAACATCTAGTAGGCACATTATCTGTAACTTACCTTCATGTAATAAAACGATGTGACTATCTCCTCAATTCTTGTTTAATTTCATCATCTGAAACAAAAAGAACTCTGATCAGAACATGAAGGTAAAACGTAAGAATGGTTGGACTTGGAGCGTTTTGGAGTTACGTTGGTCTAAACACTCTGACACCAGGGTGTGGCCACTACTTCATAAGATTATCTTCTTATGGGTAGACGATAGCAACGAGGCGGGAAATTCAACATTTTTACAGTTTTTTACATTTTGTAGCTAAACTGAGCTATTTTTGTTCAGCGATTTTCGTTCGCGGCAATAACATAGTATTCTTTTCATTATTGTAAACTAAAGAACAACAATAATTCAGCCGATTATGTGTTCGGTCTACGAAACAGTAGCACTGCTCAAAAAACTTGTCGGAGACCAGAACACAATAATCGGCTGAATTATTGTAGTTCTTTTGTTTGCAATAATGAAAAGAATACTATGTTATTGCCGCGAACGAAAATCGCTGAACAAAAATAGCTCAATTTAGCTACAAAATGTAAAAAACTGTGAAATTTTTGAATTTCCCGCCACGTCGCTATCTTTCCACCTTAAGGTTGGACGATAGCAACGTGGCGGGAAATTCAAAATTTTCACAGTTTTTTCAATTTGTGAGTTAAATTGAGCTATTTTTGTTCAGCGATTTTTCGTTCGCGGCAATAACAAAGTAGTCTTTTCATTATTGTAAACAACAGAACAACAATAATTCAGCCAATTATGTGTTCTGGTCATCAACAAGTTTTTTGGGCAGTGCCAGTGGCAAAATTTTGAATTTCCCGCCATGCAGCTATCGTCGAACCATACAACGTCACGTAAGCGGAGCAGCGAGCCAAGGCACATAAATATGAATGAGACAAGTTAAACTGATTCATACCCTCATTAACGTCCAGTGCTCATTTGCATTCGCTATCAATATTGTTTATGTTAACTAGAACATTTTGTGAACACGGTAACAAGTTAATTAATAGCTTTTGCTAACTACCTAGTAGCAAGTAAAATATTTTGATGGAATACGGCAACATATTCTGGTATAATGTGCTGGGCCAAGCCTACTTTTTCAAAATAAATTACTTATTTACTAGTGTGAGTGATGGTGTCATTGCTGCTGGACTCCTTATAAATCAAAGTACTTAGATATTTCCTCTACCACTGAGTCATACGAAAACAGACAATTCCTTCGCAAAAACATACCGCTTGCGAATATATTTAAACTCTAACTAACTACTAATTAAGGCCTTTGCATCTACGTAATGAGATGATTTATACAGCGTCCAGTGGCACCTTCACCTAGATGGGTGAAGAGACCACTCGGTGCTGCAGTGCCTGGGACATTGTTTTTAGATGGAGTAGGCTTGCCCAGCACCTATACCATCCTGACAGCTAAACTGATATTTTAAACTCTACTGGAGCAATAAAGTAATAGAATAACGATTTTCTTTTCGTACATTCCGAACCAAGCCAGCCATTGTGCTACGTGAACTGCTTAGATATTGCTACGTCATTCGGCCTTTTAAATTAATGAGATATACCTACACCCTTTTACAACTGTATTAATCAAGGTGTAAGGGTATAAACCCTTTAAAACGAATAAAACGCCAAACTTAAGTACTTAAGGGTGGACGATAGCAACGTGGCGGAAAATTATTTTTTTTTTTTTTTTTACATTTTGTAGCTAAACTGAGCTATTTTTGTTCAACGATTTTTTGTTCGCGGCAATATTCTTTTCATTATTGTAAACAACAGAACAACAATATATCAAACATTTATAATAACTTGAAAAAAATCACTCGGCACAGGACTTGAACCCGCAACAAAATAAACAAATATTCCCTGGCACGGGTTAGTGTTTTAGAAAAAACAATAACAATAATTCAGCCGATTATGTGTTCTGGGGCCACTAAAACTGTGAAAATGTTGAACTTCCCGCCACGCTGCTATCTTTCAGCATTAAGTAATAAGTATACTAAACTTAAGTAGGTACTCTACATTATTTTCTCTACCTATATCAACAATGAATAAACTGGTATTTTTGGCCTATTATTTTCTAGTGTTGAAAAATACAATACTCAACTATTTTCAGCAGGATTTGAACTCACAATCCCCATTATATCATTAAGCAAAAGCAGTTACAAGCTATAGTTCATTGTACATAACATAACTGGAAAATAACGCCGTCACGCAAAGGAAAAAATAAACTTAGTACTACTAGAACATTTATAACATTTATAACCCACGTCAAATCTATTCCAAGCCTCAATAGTTAATTCCATTTAAAATATTTTCATAGAAAGCTTTTAGTGTTGAACGATAATAACTTCCTAATAAGTTCTAATAACACACATTTTCCGCGTTGACATTCTAAAAACAACCTTTTCCCATACGCCACAGAGCATCGTTTCACTCCTGAAAGTTTAATGACTGAGGTTTGTACGTGGAATGCGGGTTTGTTTGTTAGTTCGGTTACCATGACGACAGGGGGGTGAAGCTACCCGCCAGTTGAAAAAACAAAATGGTTCTAACAATTTCTGCAGGTTATAAGTAGAAAAGTTAACTAGAGAAAAAGCATAACTCTACAGTTAACATGCCCAATTTTTATTTTATTTTCCTATTTTTACAATTATTGATTTACTGATAGCTCGTTCCCCGCAAACAGGGACTAAAATAGCTTTTTAATCCCGGAGGGACAAAAAGTGACTTGAATTTGGAATATGGATCTGTAAGTAAAAGTTCAAATGACTAAAGAGTTTACAAACAACATTGAAAGAGATCAATCACGATTTCACGAACAATGTATGGACAAGAAACTGGCAGTATGAAAAACTGTAGGTGCCTACCGCACGGCGCAAGCCAAATAAAAAAAAGTTTGTAGAAAAATAAAAACGTCAGAAATGCATTCCGTCTTCTTTCGTATCATTTATTTGTGTACTAAAATTTGGATTTTACTTACTTTCCTAAAATAAAAGTGTTTCTTCCTCAAGTAGGTAGTGAAAATTAAAGGAGAACAGTGTGTCGGATGCCCAGCCGACGCTAAATAATTTATTCGTAAGTTCCAGTCACTTATTTTCTCATAGAGGGTGATAAAAAGTAGTTTTCACCACGGGAACAACACTTTTTAAAGCTCGAGTACTTTGAATCCCTTGCTACGCTCGGGATTCTACTCTAGAATCCTTCGCTCTCTCTGGATTCAAAGAAACTCTCGCTTTAAAAATTGTGTTTTAGTCGGGATCGGGTAACAATCTACTATTTTTTAACTGAACAGATTTTAACGAATCTAAGCATTTCAACATGTAAAATGTTTGTTTTCTTCTAGTTTTAATTTCGGGGTCGTCAAAAAAAGAGTTTGTGCGTTTTCGTGTCCATTAGTCATCGCGTCGGCAGTCAGTAGCCAATAGATGTCCGAATTTTTCATCCGATTTCTGATCCGACACACATTTGTATGGACATGGGATTAGATGTAAATCGGACGTGTGTGTTCACGTCGGAGTACACACAAATATACGGTGCGAACGCAATATCGGATCAGACAAAAGTCGGACGTGTATCCAGCCAACAGACTGTTATTGTATTGTATGAGAAAACGAAAAAAAAAAAGTTAAAGAATTTTTATTTTTTCAAACTTAATCTAAAAGCTACATCAAGCACTTCAGCAAAGTAACCTTTCCCACTGACTGAGTCTACCTGCGTGTTAGCACCCAAATCACGTCAACACAGGGTGTTGCCCGACCTCCCCCACACTCCCCTTCCCTCACTATAGTGGCCAGGCTCCCCTAAAAGGTTGACCTCTTATGGTGTCCTTTATTGGTGGACCATGTCGTTTGGTCAAAGGATTTGACCTGAATCGCTTGACCTAGGGAGAGGTGGAAAGCATTTTACATGCGTTACTCTTTCTTCTATTATTTCGAAAGTAGTGATTCTGAAAACTTAAAAAAATAAATGCGCGAATAACATTTGTTATGCGGGCTCTATACTCGCCCGCGAACCGCGGCTGTGATTATCGCATGAACACGGCTTGAAAAATATAGTCATCTACCCTCGCGACCTTTCACATTTACGTTCGCGCATTTGACTGAAGTGGACGTGGAAGTTACCTACTGTTGCTGCTGCTCTGACACTGTGTGCTTTGGCTTGCCACAGTGTAGTGCCCGCTTTAAAGTCACGACGCTTTTTCAAAAGTAATAATAGAGTCTAATTTTCAACCAAGGAGGATAGTAAAATTTATCCTTCTTGTTTTCAGTGAATAAAACAAAGACAACAATATTAGACTCTATCAAAGCCAATCTAAGCGCAGGCGCGCTAACATTTTGTGGATAGTTTATTTTTAGATTTTGATGCAGTGTTGACATTATTTGGGGTGCGCTAGGTTACAAATAGTAGGAAACACAGACAACTTAAAAGGCACTAGCGCCTTTTAAGTTAAAATGTATTTAGATCAGTCAACATCTACATAATATCAACATTCACTCGATTTTTTGAGTTGACAGTTATGTCAGATTATACAATACAATTATAATGTCTCTTGCATGCTTCATTACTCGACGAAATTAACAAAGACAAAAACACAAGCGACCCGCACAACTAACCGATTTCAAATTCAAACTGGCGCTTTTATGACGTAGTTAGACGCCACGGAGACCGTTAGCAATTCCCACAGGGTTGCGTGCCTGCCACCCCTGCAATACTGTTAATGAATAAAAAAAAAAACATTAAACCCACCAGTTTTACTATCACGTGACCGCGCCTTATCGCTACACAATCGAGTCGCCTGTAGCAGTGCCCTAATCATGAGTACGGTCAGTTTTTCGAGAGGAACAAAGGTTTCATTGTACACACGACAGCACGTCGACCTTTACACGCTAGCACTCTACTCGCTTACGTTACGGGCGACTTTACAACAAAAGTGTACAGTCTAACGTGCTGACGTGTATACTTACGTAGGCATTCATTGTTTCATCAGTCGACTGACAGCGCAATGCAGTGGTCGATGTAACGTAATATTATTATGTCCCCATTGAAAACAGCCTTTTATCTGAAAGTTGTTCGAACTAATTTTAAACGTCAATGTTTGATCGGAATCGGTAATGTTGTGATTTATCGAATTATTGTAATCGTAAGGTAAAGTTGTGCTAGCCCCACCGAAGCGGTCTAGAATTTGCGTGTTTAGCAATGAATAAACAATGACCGGGGTGCGGGTGGGCTATAAAATAAAATCTGGAGTTTTTATTTTCATGGTTTCACACTAACAAGGTAAGTATATAAAGTATGTGTTTTCACAATTGGATATAATACAAACCGTTGTTAAAACTATGTTTGAAGACAGTTTTATCGATGCTATTAACTAAGCACTCAACATAATTATTATCATGGCTGTAGCGAACCTCTGTCAAATATTTTGCCGTTTTGAAAATGTACTCTCCGACGCGACGTCAGCTGACTTCTTTCACTCTGAAAATATTTTATCAAATAGATAGGTATCAAAGTAGTTTTTGCATGAGCTTTTAATAACTATCAAAGGGCTATTGTAAAATTAAATAAGACATTCTTAAATTTAAGTACCTAATTATATTCTGATTACCGCGACCCACCTGCTTGGCTCTCGCGCCAAAGGTAATGGAAAAACTGGATTCAACTTAAACTACATAGCTAAGGTTTAAAAACAGTGAAAATAAAAATTGGCTAATGATATGGTACACGCACTTCACTATTATGCCTTCTGAAATTACTTTTCATCGAGAAAATGTCAAACGTGTTTTGATGAGTAAATTGGTAAACGGGAAAGAAGTGAAGATGATTTTTTGTTGTTGAAAAGCCCCATATCTATGGGGCTATAGTTCGATATACCTAATTTCTGTATCGCTCTATGTAGATCAAAAGAGTGGTATTGAGATATACAGGGTAATGTTTATATAGCCTTATTCCCAAAACATGTTAACTTCTAAATGTGATTTCCAACAACTCTAATGTACAAATTTTCGAATATCTCGATACTTTTTATTTATTGAACGTTTCTTATTATGTTTGCATTGTGTACCATTTCAGCGCTGCCTTTCGTGCCCCTCCACTTTCTACCACCTCAACGGCCTCTCCTGACTTAATTGTAACGATGACGCGCCGCAAATTTTTCAAAATAAAAAATCCTGTAGAAAAATTTATAGAAATCTGGTCTAAAACAAAGACTTGTCGTCAAAACATCACTACGTGAATGAAATACGATTGCATTTTTATTTTGAAGTAGTAGGTAGGGTAGGTAATCGTATGAGGTAGCGGCTATCCCTGGTGTCAGAGTTTTTAGGGTCTCTGAACCTCTGACATGTGCGCGGTCAAGAAGTTTATGGTCTAATGTCGCCGTTTCAATCTCAAACCACTAAATGCCTTAACGCCTTTAAAATGTAGCAGCCATGACATCTATGACTAAATAATAACCCTATACCACCCAGCATTCATTAACAAGACCGCACAACGATTACGAAGTCGGCAGTGGCAATCATTATAAGCATTTATCGATGCCAACTGGATTACTGTACCCATCGGATACAGACCTCAGTTTTAAATTATATGCTTTGTAATTGTATATTTCCTCCTTCTTCATTGGGCGTATTTTATTTCTGGATCCATTTGTCAGAGGCTGTCTTTTTAATAAGTCTACCGGCGATATCTTGATTAAGAGTTTCATGGTGTTCAGAGTTTGTTCTATCCGAAGTAATCTAACCGATGTGTTGCCGTAGAAGGCTGCCTAGAATACCTGGATTTGGACGGCAAAGGCAAACTACTTAGTAGTCCATAATTCAAGCGCCCAAATGTTCTCCAAAACGTTTATTACTAGAGTAGTTATTAAAAATATACCGTAATCTTATAGGTACAGTCGGCCACACGATAGGAAACCCCTTTTTGTTTGATTAGCGCTCTTATGCCGCGCGCGGTAAGAGCTGCCATGGGCTCTGTGACTGGCCGACCGCACCTAGTTTTCAAGGTTCAAATAAGATGTTCTATCGAATGGTATTTTGTATAAATCTAAAAGAGCTATGTGGATAAAACGAAAACGTCGATGACCTTTTTGAAATAGTTTTCACTAATTGTATTGACTTTTGAAGTAATTTCTCAATAAAAATTCACCATCTGCCACTCAATACGTAACGAACAAAGAATGGGACTAGATCTCAAATGTTAACTTGTTTCGTAGTAGTTCAGCGCTACTACACACCTGTTTCTATATTTTTTATCAAACTACAATAATTGGGTATTTTTTAATCAACTCTGTTAAAAATAACTAAATAGTTCATACGAGTAAGTCTATGCAAGGCAGGCGTGACGCTATTGCGTTCATATTGATTACATTTTCTAAATAAATTGTCTTTGAATTCGCATAGTCATGCTTTGATTTTATAAACTTTGTAATATTTGTTTCAAAGATAAGGCTATTTTGTGCAATAAATGCGTCTTTATTCGTGAAATATTTAATATGGTAAATAGCCCCAATTGGAAAAAATACGCCAAGGGTAGAGGGGATCACATCACACACTTATGTATAAACGCGTAAGTTTCTACGGATTAATGTTTTTTTCTTACTCTTTCACGCTGAAACGGCTGATAGTATTTGGATAAAATTTGAAATAGAGACGGCTTACACTCCAGACTAATACACAGGCTATAAATTACCTACTACCTTTTGCCGCGACTTCGACCGTACTGACATCGATAAGAGGAAAAAATATACAGGGCAATGGGCATTGATCAGGGAGGCTTCGATTGTCGTAAATTGAAAACCATTTCGAGGAATAGGGATACTGATTACTATTAGGGGTTTAAATAAGTAAAATTAAACCGGATTATTAATATTTATCGCCAAAAATGTGTACTTCATTTTTCTTTTGATGACGTCATCATAGGCTCTAATGCGGTAGTTCCATTGCCTACAAATATTTAAAAAAATACATTCGTCAACAACAACAACTGTCAAAAGTGTCAAATAACTGAGAAACGTCAAACGTCAACATATTTTTATTTTTTAAAAGCATTAAATAATGCAATGAACTTAGTACATAATGCCAGTGGTGACGTCACACACAAAACTTTTAGAAATTTTAAATAATTAATAAAAAAAATTGTTACATTAAAAATTAAGAAAATATTCAAATTAGTTTTTTATATTTGTCTATATTTTCGATTTATAGGATAAAAAATAGGATTTGACAGTGCCCATTGGTTCTTTTTATTAACTACGGAAAAATATAATTTCGTTTTTACCAAAGTTGTAGAACAAAAGTGGTTGGAAATCACATTTAGAAGTTGACGTCACAAATAAAGCTATTTAAATATTACCCTATATACAACTTTTATCTAAATTCTGCGCGTTCAAAATATGTATCTGACATAATATTTTATGATCTACCACTGGACACTGGCCTTATACATAATATTATGTTTGAAAATACCTACTGACATACAAGGTGTCTTATTAATTTATGGCGTACTTACTTATAAAATAGGTGACATGTGGGCAGGTGTAGTGCCCGTCAATGGATCAATAACATTACACCGTATATAGTTCGTAACTGGGTTAGTTAATTCATTTGAGAAGGTTTTCGGTTTAATTGGATTAAATTTGTACGGAATCGACTTTCTGCCGATTTCTGAATTGAGAAATTCGCTAAGCAAATGTGTAAGTATCGTCCTGTCTCCGCAGATTTCTCACAAAAGAGCGTGACAGAACAATAGTTAAGTATATTTGCTTAGCAAAATTCTCAATTCAGAAACCGGACCTTTGTCTTTCCTGTAGACTAGGCCGACTAAGCTCATGTAAAAGACATGCCCCACGAACTGCAGCGTCGCCTCGTCACAGAACAACAATAATTCAGCCGATTATGTGTTCTGGTCTACGAAGCAGTGGCACTGCCCAAAAAACTTGTCGTAGACCAGAACACATAATCGGCTGAATTATTGTTGTTCTGTTGTTTACAATAATGAAAAGAATACTATGTTATTGCCGCGAACGAAAAATCGCTGAACAAAAATAGCTCAGTTGAGCTGCAAAATGTAAAAAACTGAAACTTTGAATTTCCCGCCACGTTGCTATCTTCCACTCTTAAGCTCGAACTCTCTCTCTGAGAGAAGGCCTTTGCCCAGCTAGTGGGACATGTACAAATTGTACAGGCTACATCTTACTTTTTTTTGTTGTTAATTAAAATGACAAGACTTTATCCTTAAATCTATTATAGGTACAAAAACGTATTTTTTTTCCATTTTAACATTTTTTTTTTTAGACCTTTGGCACCTATAAATTCTAGTGTTTGTATAAATACGGTCCCATTTGGCACCCTTCAGTTACGGAACCCTAAAAGGCTTTATCTGTCAGGTTATAGTCCAGCGGCTGTATCAAAGCTGCGCCAGTTAATTTATTATAATCAACCGCATATTATTGAAAGGTCTTGTCCATATTTAATTACTTAGCAGTCAGCTATTTGTACACTAACAAACAAGTCCGTACCTCCCGTGAAAAGTGATACAACTCGAAATTCGCTACTTTACAGGATAGCAAAAATAAGTTTAAATAAAAAAAAAATAACTTCTTTTAAAATTTAAAATGCCCCCAACATTTTAGCTTCAAATCAGCATATCTCATAAACGGCCGAGCCGATTTTGATAAAACATATCTACGAACACTCGCTAGAAAAACCGCTTTGAAATAAAAAAAAACCGTATCCAAATCGGTTCACCCATTTAAGAGCTACGGTGCCACAGAAAGACACCCAGACAGACACACACACACCACAGACACACATAGCGGTCAATCTTATAACACCCCTATTATTTTTGGGTCGAGGGTTTAAAATAAAGTTTAAAATATATTATTAACTTCTAACTCGGGAACTCAGTGTTAACTCGGTATATAATTATATGTATAACTCGAAAAATATCACTAAACAAGAAACAAATACAATGTTAATGGTTTTTCATTGTTTAATTATGTCGTCAGTTTGTACTATTTGTGTTTGTTATGTCAAAATATCTCAAAAACTACAAGAGCTAGAGACACATGACTTAGGCCAAAAGTTCGGCGATTTTTCTGAGTACTTACTTACAGCTAAATAAAAAACGCGAATCCGATATAACTCGACTTGTTTCATTTTTCACTTGAGGCAGTCTCCCTTTCGAAGGTAGGACCGCTCAATCGAGAATTATCTTAATCACACATCGGTACATCGGCGAATAAGATGAATTATTAATTAATATTACAAAACAGGTAAGGTGTTCGTTTACAGGAATCGACACGACGATAACGGGATATTTAAATATGAGGGGTTTTTATTGACACCAAGTAATTTTTTACCAAAAAAATACTAGATGGCGCTGCCGTTTAGGCAACCGTTATGTAGGTACATAATAGCTAAGACAAAGAGGTGTGAACATACTTTATATACAGGGTGTTACATAAAGGTCCTGTAACACTGAAGGGGGTTGCTTCACACAATCATCAATACAAGCAATATTTACTAAGGGACCAAATGCAAAATCCCGAAAAAATTTATCAGCTGTTCATAGTAAAATTCGGCACCTTTTTTTTTTATTTCGCACTTGGTTCAATAGTAAAAGTTGCTTGTATTGATGAAACAAGCGACCCCTTTCAGTATCAAAGGACCTTTCTGAAAGACGATCGCAGTGATCGATCGTGAGAGGTGTGTCGTAAGGATAAAGAGGCCTTTACTCAGCAGCAGCTGGTGATGTTGGTGATGGTATTTTTGACGAAGCATTGTACGAATTTTTGAATCAATTGTATGCGTCAGCGCCACCATCGATCATAATAATATACAGAGTACTTTCTTTCAATAATGCTCCCTTAAAGCCCTCATAAAAAATGCTTACCTAGCTTAGCTGGGCTTAAAAATATTGTTTTCGAAAATTTTCATCCGTAGAGTAAAATATCATCGTCATCAAACCGTGTTGGCCGCGTGTGAAGTTTCAGTGAAACCTACTGAAAAGAGCCTAATGGGTGTTCAGTGGATTTCACTGAAATCTCACACACCAAATAATACGTGGATGATGCGTAATAGCAACACGTCATTATTATTGTGCGTTGCTTGTGATTCGGCAATCAATGAGCTTTCATTTTTAAAAAAACCCAAAGTCAGAGTCGACGAGTTCTCATTGATCTAGCTTTGTCAGTAACACAGTCTTCTTTGTTCAATACTCGCACTTATCCCGAGTTGATAAGACATACAAAGTATACTTTAAGACGTTGCTGGTGGTACAAAAACCAGACCCAATAAAGAACTCAGCATGTCAATAACTATGCCAATAGTATTGATTGCTCAAATCAATGACCTTCAGAATCAGGTCGTATTTTTTCTCGTGCAACCTGTCGGTAGCATACCACAGTTACTATTCAGGTAGTACTAAACAGTCCAGTCACACAGAACAAGAAAACAAAGAAAACTCGAGCTCTGATCGAATGTATAAGTAGTAGGTAGTTCGTCCCGAACTCTGAACTCGCGATGTAGGTACTTTAAACCCCCGTTTCTTGGTAACGCCTCGACTGATTTAGTTCATGTTAAAATAAAAATTAGCCTCATTTACTAGTTCACAAAATTTCATAAAGTTCCGATCAACCATACTCGAGTTCATTCATTTTCATTCATACACGGACTTTTCAAGTAGACACGGAGAACTTCGCTTGCTCTTCCAACAAAGTATGTGAAATCGATTCCTGATTTTTGCGAATTCATAGATAATTTATTGATTAGTCGATCTTGACTCCATAGCGTCGAGAGTAGAGGCACAGAATGGAAGGCTTTTAAAATAGGAAAATTTCGCTATGTCGAGTGAAAATACAAAATTTTTCTCCTCGGATCGGTTGGAATATCTGCCTCTCCACATACTGAGCCCGCACATTGTTGTTTATCTAGTTTTTTGCCCGCGGCGGGCCTACCCCACGGCCGGACGCCTTGCACCAAACGATCATGCCAATTTAAATGAAAATTACCTTTTATTTGTGCGAGGAGACGCCGCTCGGTGACTCAGGGATCGATTTGAGAACGAGTTAGGTCGACTTGCACCAACCCTATCTGACAGGCAGTATCCATTGTGTAAGCTGGGCCTCAAGTCCGAGACGAGCATTTAGGTACATAGTTGCAGACTAGGGTACACGAGTAGGGTAAGCGGTAGAGTAGCATGATAGAGTTTATGCTACTAACTATACCAATGTAGACAGCTTTGGTAGGGTAGAGTAGTTCCTACCGGGGCAAGCACTTGCTTTTGCCACCATGGCGTCAAGTAATGTACCCTTCAGGTCGATACTCGATAGCATTTGATACGAGGTTCTCTTCATTTGTATAGATCTGTAAACCTCGGCCATGCTAAGCCTGCTGGAGCCACTTTAGCTTGACTTATAGACTAGACCACTGCTACCGTTTAGCAATACCTACTTCGGAGTCAGTTACGCGGTGCCTTACTAATTGGCATGTGATTGGCGTTATCAATTCAATTTCGAATTTATTGTGGATAATAAAGTTTATTAATGGATGTTAAACTTAGTTTGCATGATTGATTTCTGTCAATTAGGTGCGTTTGCCGCAGTTTACTGCTATCCAGTTTATTTACTGTTGAGTTTTTGTGCCACAGTCAATACAGTCGCAACATACTTGTACATGGAAAAACTAAGAATGGCCTAGTTTTTATAAGCAACAAGGTTCTAAGTCAAGAAACTGGTAAATTGGCGATCTTATTGCTAATAGCAATCTATTGATGACAAAATAAACTCTACTTAGAAGTAATCATAAAAATACATAAATCATAACCAAATAAATAAAAAATATACATACATAAACATAAATAATATACTTATACGTACAGTTTAATGTGAGAAAGGAATTACCTACATATTACCTAAAGAAACATAATATAAATAGCTAAAATAGAATAACTACTACAGAGAAAGGTCTCTTTTGCTTTGCTTTTAAAAACAGCCAGCCATTGCGTCAATGAATCTTTTCTTACGATAACCTTGCCACCTACACCTAAGACGGCCATCGTTTTCCCATTGTTACTGTCACAACAGAAATAAAAACAGAAGTTCTTAAAACAGCAAAGCATATTTAATTCATCTTTCAGGTAAAAAAGTTAGATGTAGCCTGTACGTACAATTGTACCTGTCCAAATAGCACGGCAAAGGCCTTCTTTCAGAGAAAGACTTCGAGCTGAATCACCACCTTATGATTCTCATCACCATCATCTTTCAGGTAGGCCAATAATATTTATCCACCCGTGAAAGACCTATTGTAATTCAACTGAATATCCTTATAGTCTGGTCAATGAATGCTCCATGAGTGCCTACTGTCACTGTCACTGAAAGTGATAAGTTGGATAAACAACCTTACTGCTATAGTATTAGGATACATGACAGACGTCCGGCACAGCTTTTTCGCACTTGTGGTAGCTACTCAGCTCACCCCTCTTGTGACGAAGGAAAAGTCGAAAGCAGAAAGTTTGACTTCGAAACTTTGTTTGAACTAGATAGACCAACATACAAAAAGTCCCCACCCCTCTGAGGTACGCCCTAGGAGCACAAAGAAGGTCCCCACTTTTGTTTTTTATTTACATCTTGAAAACGTCATAGGAAATTTTGTTCTGCTACGTATAGTCAAAAACTGGTAAAATGCTCTACAACTTTGTTATACAATTTACTATTCCCAATCGTTTAGCCCGCATTGGTAAAACGCCACGAAAAACATTCAAACTTTACCAACTATTATAACCCTTTAAGAGGAAGAAACTGTAAAAATGGTGAAAACAACGTTTAAAAAAATCGGTGGGAAATAGTAGATTGTTACCCGAGGGACTAAAACACAATTTATAAGGCGAAAGAGTTTCTTTGAATCCAGAGCGGAGCGAAGGATTCTAAAGTAGAATCCTGAGCGCAGCAAGGGATTCAAAGTACTCGAGCTTTAAAAAGTGTTGTTCCCGAGGTGAACACTCTACTTTTTATCACCCTCTATGAGAAAATAAGTGACTGGAACTTACGAATAATTAGCGTCGGCTCGGCATCCGACACACTATTCTCTGGAGTTAAAATTATAACACTTTAATTCTCACTACTTGATGAAGAAACACTTTTATTTTATGAAAGTAAGTAAAATCAAAATTTTAGTACACAAATAAACGATACAAACGAAGCCGGAATGCATTTCTGACGTTTTTATTTTTCTACAAACTTTTTTTTTAATTTGGCTTGCGCCGCGCTGTATATTTTTTCATACTGCTAGTTTCTTGTCCATAACTAGAGCTTCTGAGTCTTCTGTAGCTTCCAGTTTTGCGCATAAGGTCTGCATTACCTTGCGCTGGCGTCGACGACTATAATAACTAATTAGTCGACATTTATAGAGGCTAATTAGGCCTTAATTGTGATAAAGCCGAGACACTTACCTCGACTGACGCTCGCCGAAGTCAGGGCAAAGTCATCGCAGCGACTTTTATCTGTAAACAAGAAAGGGACTTTTAGAAAATGTATCCTGTAGGCTTAGCACGCGGGCCATTTTGCCTACTCTCAACTGTCACCTTAACCACTGTTTACTGTCACCTCAGTACTGTTAAGTGGCTAAGGTGACAGTTGAGAGTAGGCAAAATGGCCCGCGTGCTAAGCCTTCGAGGTCCTAACATGACAGAGCTGTGGACTCGGTTTTTGTTTACGCTTGGTGTAAAGATCATGATTAAAAATAAAGACAAAAACTTGTGTCTCCCATGGTATATTTAGGAAATCCCTTCCTACGGCAGGAACATTTTATGTGCCAAACAGGTTACTATCAACAATGATTTCATTCAGTTACGCGTTGTCTGTCAATCAGTACTGTTATAAACTGGTTTAAAGGGCCTAGGTACCTAGTAGAAGGTATCATGATTACTGATGCAACCCTACAAGATTACCACCAGAGCTTACCAATAACAATAATAAGCCTACTGGCTTATTGTAACTTTACAACTTAAATCATGTAAGCATTGCTTGAGAAATCAGTACCCTTTCACGATGAAAGATATATTTGACATGGCTCTACAATCATCTGTCTAACTGCATAGGTACGTATTGATTTTGGCCGCTGTATAACAAGATTAAATTCCGAATATTTATAAATTCTGAATACGAAACTACTCTACTTTACTGGGTAAGGCTCTAAGATCTAAGGTATCTAAGATAAGATAAAATATCGAATAGAGTACATAAAATATTGACAGGAAAATAGGCGTCGGCAGAAGAATAAAGTTTTTGGCTCAGAAACAACAAAGAATAGACAGAAGTGGCAAGCGTAGAAGATCTATTTTGTCAAGCAAAAAAAAAAAACGGCGTATGAGGAGCTCCAACAGTGGAGAAGTACCAGAAAAAGAAGAGAAAGCTTAATGCTTGTTTCAACGCTGGCCTACAAAAGCCTCCCTTTTCGTTCACCTTTTTTCTCCCTATTTGGGGCTACTTTCTAACATTGGCTCCCATCTACACATTGACGTGCCATGGCGCCGGTGTCCATGGTGAATCTAGTGGTTTAAATCTTTTCTTTTTAATTTTAGGACCTAGAAACTAAACTAACTAAGGCCTTTGCATCTACGTAATGAGATGATTTATTCAGCGTCCAGTGGCACCTTCTCTCACACTAGATGGGTGAAGAGACCACTCGGCGCTGCTGTGACTGGGACATTGTTGTTAGATGGAGTAGGCTTGCCCAGCACCTATACCATCCTGACAGCTTAGTCGGCCTAGCCCACAGGAAAGACAAGTCAATACGTACAACCCACAATAGTTGGAGAGCTGGTGACCAATCGAGATATTTTTTCGTACAAGGCTGGGAGTTAGTAGGCTGATAGAGTAGACTTCGCTGAGTCTGGGAAAAATATTTTTTTGGTCCGGTCGCGGTTGAAAGTTAGATTTTTTCGACTTTGAAAGTTTAAATGTATGGGTTGAGTCATTTCTTTTTTGTCTACAAGGCTGGGAGTTTTTAGGCTGCCTTTTTAGTCTCCGCTGATCACGAAATCACTATTTATTACTAGCCAAACGCGGTAGAAATATGGTTTTTTATAACCTAGAAAGTGTGAATTTTTGGGTTATAAAAATCAAACTTTCAACCACGCTTGGCCAAAAAAACAAATATTTTCTTGTTCAACGGAGTCTCAACAACTAACCTAGAAGTTTCTAGCCTTGTACGACAAAAAAAATATACTGAACCCATACATTTAAACTTTCAAAGTCGAAAAAATCTAACTTTCAACCGCGACCGTGCCAAAAAAATATTTTTCCCAGACTCAGCGAAGTCTACTCTATCAGCCTACCAACTCCTAGCCTTGTACGAAAAAATATCTCGATTGGTCACCAGCTCTCTAACTACAACGGGCAACCAAACTAGACACTCCCGCCCTTTCATGCGCTAACTGAGCATATTCACTCCCACTTCCAATTTACAACGACGTCAAAATACAGTTTAAATTATTTAAAGCACCGCTTAATTTAGTACGCCACCAGTCACGAAGTTCTCTACAAAATCGGGCTAAAGATCAGTGGTAGAGTCGTGAAGGTAACGCTAACGCTGGGTTCGGAATAAGTTATTGTATAACAAGCTATGTCTGCACAATGTTGGTACGTGGGGTATCAATCAGATGCAAGTAGACAACTAATTAGGGAGTGAAGAAACTATGTACCCAATAGTTTATTCTCAATGTAAAGTCTCGAAACGCAAAACTGTGAAGGACATTCTTCAGAGAGACTATCCGTTGCACGTAGATTTAAAGATTTTTAAATGTTTACAGAAAACATATCTTAGGCACAGGTAAGTCGAATGTCACACAGTATAAAAAAAAAACAATTTAAAAAACCCTAAAATAAAATTAGGCTTTATTTTTTTATTTACAAATTGTTAGTTTTAAAAGATGCCTATTGTTTGGATTACCTAAGGTCTAAAGTATTTTAAATGAAAAATTTTGCCTGAAATTGTATGACTTCTAAGTAGCTATAGAGACTAAAGTCCGGCTATATCTAGATAAAGCCGAACTTTAGTCTCTGTGTCTGGGTCCAGTCCCGTAGATCCCAAAACAATCAATGTAACCCCTCGTCGCGCGTCGCGTTGGGTCCACTGCATCCGGTCGGCGCGCGCGCAGAGTGACATAACCTAAATACTAGGCGAGTGCCCTGTTACGGAGAACCTAATCGCTGTGGCGATAGCACAACAAATTTGTGTTTTTATTTTAAATCATCAATTTTTACTGACCTAAGACCCTGGGTACGAGCCATGAAAGCGGAGGCGTCAAGACCTAACACCAATGAATGAGCACCTAGTTTCGGTAGAATGGTGGTGTGTGACTTTTGTGACCACAGTCATCAGACCTGTTACTTGGCTCGGTAGCTCTATTGGTATAGAGCGCCTGCACGGTGGGCAAGAGGTTGCGGGTTCAAGTCCTGCCCCGAGCAAATTTTTTCAACTTATAATAAGTCTTTGTTATAAAAATTAAGGGAATCTCTCGCAAAAGCCAAGATGTACAACTAGGAGATTAGAGTTCATATTAGCGCTAGGGCCCAATCTTTCAATCGAATCCAATTTATTCAAAGACTAGCTTTTGCCCGCGACTTCGTCCGCGCAGACTTAGTTTTTTTCCCGTTATCACAATAAAACATAGCCTATAGCACTCAGCAATAACGTAGCTTCCCATTAGTGAAGGATTTTTTATAATCAGATGAGTAGTTTTGGAGATTACCCCCTACATACGTACATACTTAAAAACTTTTCCTCTTTATAATATTAGTGTTGATAGCTAGTGCCCACGACTTCATTCACGTGGCTTAAAGAAAAAGGATAAACGTGGTGATTTTGCAAATTGTACCCAGCATATTTTTTGCCACCTAGTAGGTATGATGTACCTACTTAAAACACACCCCCTGCACTATCAAAGCGTTGGCCCGATTTTTCGCTCCCGTGCACCTCGCGTTGTTATCTGCTTCTTCCAAACTAAACGGAGCAAAGATGCAGATACCTACTGTTATAGGCGTCTAACTGATTTAACGCGGGTTACCTACATTTCAAGAAACACTCAAAGATCTTTTCTTATCTTTTCTTTTTAGCCCTATCCTATTATTTTGAGTCCGCTAATCTGCTACTACTTATTGCAAACTTTCAGTCTGAGTTGTCTCTGTTCAGTTGGTCTCGCCCCAAGTCTTCGTGCCTTTGTGGCCTTTGTGGCTGTTGTGGACACTGCCTCTACCGATGTTAGAGAGCCCTAATGCGTAGTTTGATACCCAAGTACATCTCGTTTGCTTGCGCTGTTTGGTGAATGAATATTTATCAGCATTCGCTGCAGTACGTCACAGGTCTCAACATCTCTCTGGCGTTCTATAAAACTGTAAAAAATCTCCAACAGAGCTAGTTAGCGTCACCTACTCGTATTATAGGCACGAAGTTACTTAACAGAGAAAAACTTTAAGAAATTTTATTTTTATTTTTTTATTTTGTATCATACTATTTCAAATAGAACGATCATAGTAATTGAGTTCTGACACCAGAAAATATGAGATAATATCGAGAGATACTTAAACATATTATTTCAATCACATTGAATAGTGTTTTTTTTCTATGAGCTGCTCTTCTGAAACACCCAACGCGTCTTCTTACCATCTACGATACCATAGTCTGAAATAAACTGTTTTGAATCGTCGGTCTTATTCTTCTTTCGTGTTGAAAGCGTCACGCACACAAGTCGCGCTGGGGTCGCCTCCAGGAAATCCGATAAGCTGCACTGTGGAGCATCAGGACAGGTATGATGATGCAAAGTTGTCGGTATGGTTTAAGATTGGCACAAAATACCTCTTCTGGCTCAATTTCTCACATATCTTTCATGCGGGCAACACCACCACGCAGGCGGTTCAGGGATTTTCACATGCTCCAATCTTCTCGTCAGTCCGAAGTATGTGGAAAGCCTATCAGAGTTGTCAACAATGAATAGGCGACTATGATACTGTAAAAATGCACCTGTCCAGTGTCCAGTCATAAACACTTACTTAATGGAAATAAAGCGATCATGGTACTCATGTTACACCATCAATGGCTGATGTTATGTGCCTATGGTCGCTCGGGACTCTACAATGTTTTTCACACTTGCACAGTACGCACAGCTGTTTTTTTGGTCAGAAGTAGAACATCGTATCTTTATTTTTCTTCGAGGTCTGGTGCATCCTATTCTTCCCTGAATAACCAGCAATCAGCAATTATGCACTCAACGGACGTCACATCTCGCCTGGCCAAAAGATCTCAGGATGCAACCGCAACTTTGTAAAGAGCTTTGATAAAACTGCTGGATGCAGAGTTTTTAAAGTAAGGATTTATTGGCTCTTTCAGATTGTAAGTAGCTATCACTGAACTTATGTTTCTTGCCTGTTTTGAGTAATTAAACTTGTAGATTTTTCCTTTATTGCTTTGTTGATATACCATTTTTGTGACAGTGTCGGATGACAGCGATAGGTAATTAAAAAACACTTCTTCACTGTTGTTCATCGTTTGAGTTTTGCTGCACATTGAGGCCTGTTTGGTGCATTAAACTTCACCGTTGTTCAGTTTTCGATGGATTTACGAAAGTAAATAGCTCAACGCTACGTGATGACAGAGGGTCTTTGGTAAATGGTTTTTTCGTTCACTTTTATACAAATAGCCACTATATGATAATCTTTGTGTGTTTATTTTGCTCCTAAGCACCAAAGCGTGATAATATGTAGCCTATATGTTATTCTGATGTCTCAGCTATCTACATTCCAAATTTCATCCAAATTCGTCCAGCGGATTCAGCGTTATAAGGTAACAAACACACTCACTCACTCACTCACTCACTCACAAACTTTCGCATTTATAATATAAGTAGGATTCTTGTTTTAAATGAGGATTGCTTCTGCTACTGCTACTGAGCAGTGTACAGCTGACTAACCACGCAGACAAGCCGGTAATCGCTACGTTTTTACTGAATTTTTCACCTTTTTCTCCTTGATTTAAACATTTAAACTAATTAATAGCTATTACGAAAGAAGGCCTCCTAATGACGAGCGACAAGCCACCCAGGTCCGCGTCTTAAGGCGCCGATTAGCCCACGCGCAAAGAAGAATATACAAAATCGATTCCTATATCAAAGAGCCGTTTTCAGCACAAATTCACAAAGCATTTCATAGATGGCGTCTACAGGCGTGGCTATAGAAGAACCGGAATGCGGCTGTCAAAATTAATCTCTGCTAAGCGAAATTTGACAGCCGTGTTCAGGTTCTTCTATGGCCACGCCTGTAGCCAACTATGAAAATAAATGCTTTGTGACTTTGTGCTGAAAATGGCTGATTACACTAAATGAATCGAAAAAGTTCTCATATACAACCTTAGATTTTGGTGAGAGCTATACTTATCTAACACAGCATTTTTCATGATATATTGTTATCCATTACAGCTTGCCAAAAAATATCTTCAAAACGTTTATGAATGTCAACACAAAATTGGATGTGTTAGATAGCTCTCATCTAATTCTAAGGTTCTATATGAGCACTTTTTTCATTCATTTAGTGTATTTTTTATAGAAATCGATTTTGTATTTTTATTTGCGTGCGGGCTATTCACTATGCACGGCGCCTTAAATGGGTTTTTAAATCAATCCGGTTAATCGTTGCGAAATTATTCTCTAGATTCTCATACATCTGCAGTCTAACCAAACCATGCGTCTACACTCTACGTTATGCCTCAGGCATTTGCATCCAGAAGAAAAACGTTAGCAAAACTACGTGGCTTAGGCCCGTAAGACCAATCACAGTTTAAACTTAGACCATAGATTAAACCTCGCATTTTGTATGAAAATTTATCGACAGATAGGGTTTAAACTTGCCTTTTTGGTTTAAACTGTGATTGATCTTACGGGCCTTAGTCAACTCCGCACGTATTGGCCAAATTGACCATATATTTCCTGTGGGATAGGCCGACTAACTAGAGAGGATGGTACGAGTATATTCTGGGCAAGCCTACTCCATTTAAATATGTCCCAGGCACAGCAGCGTCCGAGTGATCACTTCATCCATCTAGCTAGTGTGAGTGAAAGTGCCATTGGACGCTGCATAAATCATCTCATTACTGAAAACCGAAGTGTAACTTTGTATGATTAATCCCGGATCATCAATATTTCATTAATGGTCGTAAATTCTTAGCTTAACCAATATTTGAAATAGCAAAGCAATACTGAATCAAAGGCAATAATACTTAATTGCGAAATCAATCGTTATTCCTAAACCATCAAAGGTACCTTATTTAAAGCCTAATAATTTACTGACAGATAACGACTGTTGTAAGATCCAAATTTATATATAACAATCCTCTCAACTTAGCCAAAACGACACAAGAATTATTCGAATTGCGTTTTCTTTAAATTATTTGCAAACTAAAAATGTTCATGGAAGGAATAAACCCCAGGATACATTTAAAAGAGCTAAAGAAATATGTTTTGTAAGCTAACTGTATTCTTACCACGATTGATTTTATTTGTCAAGTATTTATTTCGTGAGTTTAATTCCATTGTAGATAATTTAATTTATTTTATCGTGTTGTAAATGCTGTAAATAACCATTAAAATATGAATAACAGTTTCCAATATTCAAAGATAAGTAAACTCCAAGTTCAGCACGGGATAAACAAGTCGTATGTAGGTGTGACAGTTGAGATGGATGAAATTTCATACACATGCCAATTACTCCAAATGACTCAACTATCCAAATTACCTTAGGTACTTGAATGTCAGAAGGCTTTAACACCCATAAACCAGTCAAAGTCCACCTTATTTGTCTTGACACGATATTGTTAGCCGTTTCGTAACATCTAATCGTGTTCTAGATCGCGTCAGTGTTTTAAGGGCCCGTTACCCGCAAGATTCTTATAACTTACAAAAGGACAGATTTGAGCAAAACTTTGCAAATGATTAGGTAGTAGCAGTTTTTAGTTCTGAGTTCGATATTCAACCTTAACTTTTTCCACTCGCTCTCACTCTCTCTGAGGAGGCCTTTGCCCAGATAGTGGGAAATTAATGTTCACTTGTACAGACAACATCTAACGTTTTAACTATTTCTAAAAGCTAGAAAAGAAAACATGTCTTATTTTCTCTTGCGGGCGGATTTTAACGGATAGTAGACCCTTAAGTTACGATGCCAATTCTAGAGCGGATTTACCAAATCTTATTTTGGTGCGATGTCTTACCATCAACCTATCGACAGAATGATCATTAGGAGGACATGCCCGATCAATTTAAGGATGTGGAATTGTGGAAGTACATTTTTTTAAATCACAAAGTTGATCGAAAGGAACGCTGGTTTCAAATTCAGAGTATTTTGTTGTCTCGTCAGATTTTAAAAAAAACCTATATCAATATTTACAAAAACGTCCCAGCAGCTCACACGCATTTTCTACACGATTTATTCCTTCACAATCATTGTGTCAAGGTGTCTACTAAAGGACTTTAGACATTTTACGAGACAATCAAAGTAGGACGGGATGCCATTAAGTGCATTTTGAATGACAAAATAAATGTTAAAAACCAGAAAAACAAGCTTTTGAATGTCATGCATGGCATTGGCCATTCAATATTTTTTCGACAAACCAATAAAACAAAATTTTATTTCCGTAAACCAATAAACTATGGAACCGTTATTCCATACGCTACAAAATAAATGATGCTAAAAGTATCAAGCTACTGTTTTATCGGTGGCAGAACGGCCGAATTTAGTTTAGGTTAGGTTACATTGTTTGGTTGCTCAGTAACGTTTTGGGAGCCGGCACAAGAAGTAATTCAGAAAAAATAAGAATTATGTTAATTCTGTCTTACCGGTACTTATTTTCGACATTAGGTCAGTAAAATGTGTTTTAAACTTACATTGAAAATATTATTGTGATTAGCTGGCACTATCATGAAATCAGTCACTTATCACCCAGGGTGGCAGGATTACCATCATCTATTTATCCTGTATTTTATATCCGATTTAAATACGAGTATGTTTTCGAGTATTTCCGCATCGAACGGCGTTCTTCTGTCGAGCTTTTATAAATCTTTCTTTACACTTTCGCTTTTCTCGAACGTCGACCGAAAGGCTGTGGGTGCCCAAATACCGGCCGTTCGTAAATCAAACGCGACGATAAAACGTCCGGTGCGGCACGCGCCTTAGTGTTCCTCCCACGCGCGGTGTGTCGCGGACCTATAACTTCTTGCACCGAATGAAATTAGCAAAAAACGCATCCAAAAATAAGATATGATTTTTTTAGAGTTTAGAACCCAAAGAATATAGGAACCTATTACTAAGACTCCGCTGTCCGTCCGTCTGTCTATCCGTCTGTCACCACCAGGCTATACCTAATGAAACGTGATAGCTAGACGGTTGATATTTTCACAGATGATGTATTTCAGTTGCCGCTATAACAACAAATACAAAAAGTAAACAGAATAAAATACATATTTAAGGGTGCTCAACAAACGTGATTATTTTGCTGTTTTTATAGATTTTATTTTTGTTTTTTTATACGGAACCCTTAGTGCGCGATTCCGACTCGCACTTGGCCGGTTTTTTTTTCATTGACGGCGATAGTGTGCCTTTACCATCACCTTAAAGAGTAAAATAACATGTCGTCAAGCCCGACTTACAAGTGTCGTAATCCTCGCAGCCAGCCTTGCAGTAATACTTTATAATAGTCCCCTAATTGCCTGTTACAGTTCTGTTTATTAGAATATGAATTATGCATAATCTTTGACAGCGCGAGCGAAGCCTAAAACATGAGATAGTTAAATGCCTAAAACAGCCTTTCTCAAACTTTTTGGCAACGGAACCCTTTTGCTCTCAAAACTCTTTTTAAGATATAAAATAATTTACGGAGTCGTAAATAGCAATATCTATCCCAATATTTATTTTTCATAATGAAAAATAAAAAAGGACATGGAGACATTATATATATATATATATAATGTATATATATATACAGGGCGTCCCACGGCTATGCCACATGGAGGGAAAGTACCTTAAATATTGTAGATGGAACATTTTACTGAAAGAAGACATTATTTTAATTTAAAAAACAATTTAAACTGCATTCATAGATATTTAAATAATTACATGGTTGAACCGGGAATCGAACCCGTTATATGAGAAAAATAATTACCCTGTAGTTTTATCATACCGATCGAAAGGCTTCATGATAAGGATTATTTTTTGCTAAATAACATAGTGTCCGAAATAAAAGGAAGACCATGAATTTTAACATTTACCTAGTAGTATGCAACCAATCGAGCCGTATCCTGAGCCGAAAGACGCGTAAAATTTGTCCATCGCAACGCGGCTGGCTGATTATAAAGAAATAATTCAAAAATGTGTTTCATTTTCATACTTTTATTCTTTTGTTACTGTGATTTTCATTGATAAATTGATGAATGTGGTATTAAAAATGTTAAAATTCATGGTCTTCCTTTTATTTCTGACACTATGTTATTTAGCAAAAAATAATCCTTATGATGAAGCCTTTCGATCGGTATGATAAAACTACAGGGTAATTATTTTTCTCATATAACGGGTTCGATTCCCGGTTCAACCATGTAATTATTTAAATATCTATGAATGCAGTTTAAATTGTTTTTTAAATTAAAATAATGTCTTCTTTCAGTAAAATGTTCTATCTACAATATTTAAGGTACTTTCCCTCCATGTGGCATAGCCGTGGGACGCCCTGTATATATATAGAAGACATTATTTTAATTTAAAAACAATTTAAACTGCATTCATAGATATTGAAATAATTACATGGTTGAACTGGGAATCGAACCCGTTAAATGAGAAAAATTATTACCCTGTAGTTTTATCAAACCGATCGAAAGGCTTCATGATAAGGATTATTTTTTGCTAAATAACATAGTCTCTGAAATAAAAGGAAGACCATGAATTTTAACATTTTTAATACAACATTAAACAATCAATCAATCAATTTATCAATGAAAATCAGCCAGCCGCATTGCGATGGACAAAATTTTACGCGTCTTTCGGCTCAGGATACGGCTCGATTTGTTGCATACAACCAAGTAAATGTTAAAATTCGTGGTCTTCCTTTTATTTCTGACACTATGTTATTTAGCAAAAAATAATCCTTATGATGAAGCCTTTCGATCGGTATGATAAAGCTACAGGGTGATTATTTTTCTCATGTGACGGGTTCGATTCCCGGTTCAACCATGTAATTATTTAAATATCTATGAATGCAGTTTAAATTGTTTTTTAAATTAAAGTAATGTCTTCTTTCAGTAAAATGTTCCATCTACAATATTTAAGGTACTTTCCCTCCATGTGGCATAGCCGTGGGACGCCCTGTATATACAGGGTGGCCCAAACATAGACGCCAAGCGAGAAAATCTAGATAGCTGACACCGAGGGCTACCCGAATCACCCCCATGTATGTTCAGCCATTTTTTTTCGTTTAGAAGTTATGAGCCTTTTAAGGTTTTTTTGAAAAAAATCACCTAGCATTGGATTTTATATTGTAACTTTTTTTTCTTTCGTATTTTCTGCAAAATTTTTTATTCCTTAGAGTCTCAGATAAATTATCTATCACCAAAAAAATAATGATCAGCTATGGACTTTTAGAAGATACCGGAATTTTGATTCAAAGTCCAAAAATGTTATTTTCAAGAAAACATCACTGATCTAGTTAGTATGGGAAAAAAAAAGTAGAGGTCTGAAGGACTTTTTATTGATTTCAAAAACTTTCCCAAAGCCTCATTCTTCAGAATAATACAAAAAACCTGTCACTTTATAGGACTTTTATTCAAGTAATTTGCGATCAAAGTCGAAAAACTGGAGTTGGAAGATATTTTATGTCAATAGATTTTCATTTATTTTGGTTGATTCGGACAAAAAACATTGCAGGTGGGCTTAATATTGCCTGTCAGCACGGTCTGCATAGGAAATTCACGAAAAAATAAAAAAAATACCATAAAATATTTTGTTGTTTTTGTTCTTTTTTTTTCATTATTTGAATTTTTAATCATTTTATTAACAAATTTACTTACAAAACATGAAGAAAAAAATAAATTTAAAGAAAAAAATATAAAAATAGTCTGAAAATTAAATGATTATATTTTTTTATTTTTTCGTTTATTTCTAATGAAGATCCTACTGACAGATGATTTTAAGCGGATCCGCAATGTTTTTTGTCCGAATCGACCAAAATAAATGAAAATCGATAGAAATCAAATTTCTTCCAACTCCAGTTTTTCGACTTTAATCGCAAATTACTTGAATAAAAGTCCTATAAATTGACAGGGTTTTTGTATTATTCTGTAGAATGAGGCTTTGGGAAAGTTTTTGAAATCAATAAAAAGTCCTTCAGACCTCTACTTATTTTTTTCCCCATACTAACTATTTCAGTGATGTTTTCTCGAAAACAACATTTTTGGACTTTGGATCAAAATTGCGGTATCTTCTAAAAGTCCATAGCTGATCATTATTTTTTTGGTGATAGATAATTTATCTGAGACTCTAAAGAATAAAAAATGTTGCTGAAAAGACGAAAGAAAAAAAAGTTACAAAATAAAATCGAATGCTAGGTAATTTAAAAAAAAAAAACCTTAAAAGCCTCATAACTTCTAAACGACAAAAAATGGCTGAACATACATGGGGGTGATTCAGGTAGCCCTCGGTGTCTGCTATCTAGATTTTGTCGCTTGACGTCTATGTTTGGGCCACCCTGTATATATATATATATTTTTGCTGGTTTAAGATAATAAATAAAAATTGCAGATATTATGTAGGGCGCATACTTTGAGTGAGTCTGGCTTAGTAGTTAGAGAGCTGGTGACCAATCGAGATATTTTTTCGTACAAGGCTAGGAGTTGGTAGGCTGATAGAGTAGACTTCGCTGAGTCTGGGAAAAATATTTTTTTGGCACGGTCGCGGTTGAAAGTTAGATTTTTTCGACTTTAAAAGTTTAAATGTATGGGTTCAGTATATTTTTTTTGTCGTACAAGGCTAGAAACTTCTAGGTTAGTTGTTGAGACTCCGTTGAACAAGAAAATATTTGTTTTTTTGGCCGAGCGTGGTTGAAAGTTGGATTTTTATAACCCAAAAATTCACACTTTCTAGGTTATAAAAAACAATATTTCTACCGTGTTTGGCTAGTAATAAATAGTGATTTCGTGATCAGCGGAGACTAAAAAGGCAGCCTAAAAACTCCCAGCCTTGTAGACAAAAAAGAAATGACTCAACCCATACATTTAAACTTTCAAAGTCGAAAAAATCTAACTTTCAACCGCGACCGGACCAAAAAAATCTTTTTCCCAGACTCAGCGAAGTCTACTCTATCAGCCTACTAACTCCCAGCCTTGTACGAAAAAATATCTCGATTGGTCACCAGCTCTCCAACTATAGTAAGATGAATACCACATAGAAACTTAGCACCGTACAAGTAGACCAGAAAATCTTAGTTCTGCTCAATGATTAGATGCTATAAAAATAATTTTATTTTTAAGGAAAGCGTTAAAAAAGTCTTCCGGTGTCTAGATATATAGGCTCAAAAAATGCCACTACAAAAAAGTTTACTTAGTTTATGTAATAAAATAATCAAAACCATTTTCGAAAAGCGTGCACTAATATAAAAGCGAGGTCTTAACATAATCTCGCTTATTTAATCTTATTTATGTCATTTCGATACTTAGTAAAGCTTAATTGGCTCTAACTTTTACTTTAAAATCTTGACACAATCAGTACAGTTAACGACTTGTTTTAATCTGGATTAAAGGACTGGTTAAGTCAAATCGAGTTAGTTTTGTCGATCCAAGTCTTAACTTTCAGCCTTAGTACCTTTCGGCTTTTTCAGACGGGTTTCGCAACGGGGGCAGCCATTTTTAATCTTCACTAGGTAAATAAGTATTTTACAATGAGATTTAGGCACATCCATAAAATAAACTTTTGTATCATTGTTCTATTTTTCTCCTTTGTTTTAATTTACTTCAAAAAGTCTTATTTCAGTTCAGAGAATAACTTGATATTTTTTGACGACATTAATAAGTAAATGAAACGTTACAAAGACAATCATTGCTAACCAATCTAAAAGATTTACTCGTAGGGTGGCATTAGTAGTCGTCAACTCAAGCTCGAGCTCAAGGAGGTGATCTCAGAAAACAAAATCACCGACGTGAGACCTTGGCTAATGTCAATGTCAAGCTCAAGCTAGTGTCTATTAATATGATTACAGCTACTCAAGCTTGAGCTTGAGCTTGACATTGACATTAGCCAAGGGGTGATTTCGTTTTCTGAGATCACCTACTGCTTGAGTTCGTGCTTGAGCTGACGACTATTAATGCCACCCGCAAAGTCGCAACTGATGTTTCAAAAAGCCGCAAATAAATCTGCACCAAGTTTACTACCCATCCCGCGGAGCGCACCATTGTCGGTATAACTCAATCGTCCACCGAATGAATCGAACATGCGCCCGCGCCGGTGCCTCCGCCAAAATGAATGGCCTATTCCCATCATTGAAAGCCTAGCCGGTTGGAGCCTTACCGCGATGAGAACATTAAGGTAACAGAAGGCTCATAGTTTATTACAAAGTTTATTATTATTTTCTGTCAATTTTTTGGTTTTGTAAATAAAGGTATATCTATCTTCAATTTGTATTTGCCTTTTTTGTTCCTATGCTCATGAATTAATTTAATTTTAGTACACGTCCCTCTATAATCACATTATAGCTGAGCGAAGGCCTCCCTTTAGGGAGAGAGTTCTGGCCCAATTACCACGTGTGCCCACTACGGATTGGCAATTTTTGCCTAGACGGTTTTATTTATGCCTCAGATGTTCAGGTTCAACACAGATTGCGGTTAACCGTTTAGACCGATCTTTTTTAGATAACCCGGAAGAAGTCTACATTTTCACGCGTATGAAGCAACGTGAAAAAGCAAGTGTATCTTTTTTTCTTAGAAATCTGCGCATTCGAGCTTAGCTATAAACGAACGAATTGGTACTTCTGTTAGTAGTTACGTTGTGGATGGAACCTTACCGTTCGTTTATTAATAAAGGCCACCGAGTGAAGCCGAAGGTTATACATAGCTAGCCTCGGGGGTAGATGTGGTACCGTTTAGAATGTTACCGGGCCATCGCGGAGTTCGATTGAAAACGCGGAAAGTAAATCGTGGGGAAATCTCCGCGCCTGGGGTTGTAGTTGGCTATGCGATTTGCGCAAGAGTTTGCGAACCATAATTTCAAGTTATTTATTTAAATCCGATAGACTTACAAAAAAATACTTTACACCGTAAATGTGGCTCTACAAAAAAGTGCAATGTGCAAGATATACAGGAAAATCTAGTCTTTAAGAAAAGTTATAGTAAAGACTGAAATTAATCAAATACAAACAGGTAAATACGTACTAAAATATCATAAAAAGTATGTTCATTATGATGGAATGGATATTATCGATTATATCGGCGGACTTTCTAAAACGGTCTTCTATACCAACAGACTCATGTTACAAAACATATATATGGAGAGGGGTCCAATTTACCAGAAATTACGGTAATAGGAAGATGGGGGACTTAATAATAATAATTGTCAGAAAACAAACAGCCATTTTACATTACTTATTGATCGTAGAGTCTGCGGAGAAGGGTTAAGGTGAAGGCAACAAAATAGCGTGTGGTGTTTGTGCAGCATTATTTATTCAACTCAACCATATTTACATAGAAATGCACGTACAACAGTACACGCTCAAAGTATACTTTACACCTGAGAGTGCAAATACGCCTCTTTATGTGCAGCTTTTGCGTGAAATTAAAAAGAAAAAGTGTCGTCGGAAATTAAATGTTTGAAAAAAGCGTCTAATCGGTAAAGAGATCTCACCATCATTCTGGCACGCTGGAGTTTACAGGCGAGTCCTAAAAAATAGAAAACTTAATTTAAAAAAAACTGTCTAATTGAGAAGTACCTTATCGACCCACAAAGGTCCACAGGGGCTGTTATAAACTTGATTAATCCCTTATTGTTCTTCCGCAACTGGATGATGTCTTCTGCTATTTATACACCACGGATCGTTAAAACTCGACTCAAATCATCACGTACCTTATTCAGACTGGATCTCGCCGCCGTCTCTTCATCGAAGACCGAATCTTCATGATTGCGCAATGTGGCTTGCATTCGCTGCATGGTAGGGTTTCGGTCATACTTCAGAGGCGCGTGGGATCAGAATGGGCATCGCCCCAACCGCAGTGGTTGGAGAAACCCACGGCACCACGCCACCACCACCTGGTGGGGTGCTCTACGCAGGCGCGGGGAGTGGCGCCGAGCAAAAATATTGATTATTTCACCCTTATTTCCATGATGTGCTGATAAGGGCGGCTATACCTGGGTAGGTAGACAAATTGCCCAAGGGGGTGGTGCGGCACGGCGCCACCTTCCCGTGGTGATTCCGAAGTAAACCCATTAATTATGTAGCTGGAGGAATGATTGATTTACTCCACTGAAATGCTCTGGATATGTCGATGGTTTTGGAAGCCGTTGATTATTATTATTACTCAAGCCTACATGGGCACTCTGTAAATGTCCCATGGCTGGGCACAGATTTGTAGCATTCTAGATATAGGCAGGACATCGAGCTTGATACCGCTCAGATTGCGATGTTTTGCTTTAATGCTAGGTATTGCTAGTAGAAGCAGATACACCAGATATATTTTTTGCTATAAAAAAATCTGTTGCGCGAAACAAATAAATTGAAGTTAAATCCGCAGTATTGTTTCCTTCCATTAATATTTCCTCTTGATTTTATAAAATTAATTGTCATTTTTCTTCAAGACTTCGTAGCCTTTAGGTTGAAAGGGAATGTTCAGTTCAATTGTGCATACGTTACTGGAATCGATTTTTCCACCGTGTAATTGCTGGAGGACATTGATAAATGGATGCTAGATACGATTTGATTAGAGAGAATGGAAACAAAGCAGTAACGGTAGTCCTATTTCACTAAAACGTGGAAGCGATCGATAGTGGCCCCGATTGTTGAAATAACTTTACACTAAAATCTAAAATTGCATGTTAAAAAGTAATACAAGCTATGCAGATAAGGTATCCGTGTGTCCATGTATGGTTTAGAGCCGATACTGTCACATCAAGATAGGCAAAACATAGACGATTTGAGGCCATTAGGTGTCGTATGCAGGTCATTTTCTAGTTTCGTGATATACTTTGTCAATACGCGACCGGATACAAAGTCGGTACTTGTAAAAAGCGCACTGCGGTAGTATGACAGGCTAGATTGAAATTATTTTCGAACTCAAATGACTTCATGGAATGAGGTAAAAGCTCTGTGGTAAAAGTAAGATTAGGAATGTAGAGCCTTCTAAAAAAGTACCACTAATATTATGTTTGAGAGTGAGTGAGCTTCGACCCATCGAGCGTCGAAGGGTCGACAGTCGGAGGGTAGATCGAAAGCTCGATGGGTTGATGACATTGTCAAAACAGCGGGAAGAGAATGGACGAGATTGGCTTTAGACCGAGGGGGTTTGCGTGAAAAGGAAGAGGCCTATGCCCAGCAGTGGGCTTTATTTATGGGCTGGATAGATAGATAGATAAAGCGAGTGAGTAACTGTGTTTGTTACTTTTTCACGCTGAAACGGGCTGGACGAATTTGGATGTAGGATGTAGATAGCTTAAACACCAGAATAACACACAGTCTATAAATTACGAGCTTCTTCCGCGCTGACATCGATAACGGAGAAAGGCAACTTTTTATCTTAGTCTGCGCGGACGAAGTCGAGGACAAAAGTTAGTCAATAAATATGTTAAGGTAACATTACTAAAAATTGACTCAAGATCGAACTCAAGTAGGTGGTCTCAGAAAAGTCAAATGCTAATGTCTAGCCTTGGCTAATGTCAATCTCAAGATAGTGTCTATTAATATGCTGACAGGTACTCAAGTTTGACATTAGCCAAGGCTTGACATTAGCCTTTGACTTTTCTGAGTTTACCTACTTGAGATCGAGCTCAAGTAGGTGATCTCAGACGACTATTAATACCACCCTAAAAATATTAGTAGCTGCTAGCTTGTGCTTCTGCCCGCGACTTTGTCCGGTGATGATCATAAAAGTGAAGAAAAAAACGCTGAGATTAATTTTGAGCACGCCACTGTCACGATGGAAAGCTAACAGCAACGAGGATATCAAACATGGATTATGTTGATAACTTACTCCGCCTTAATTTGAATGATCGTAATAAAATATTTCAATCCAAATTCAAAACCACCATATAGGAAGAACTGTTTTTTTTATTACGATTTATTATAAGGTTAAAAAATTCGCTCGGGACAGGACTTGAACCCGCAACCTCTCGCATACCCCACCCGGTATGCAAGAGGCTGCGAGTTCAAGTCCTGTCCGAAATTTTTACCTAGAAAATAAATCTTTGTTATATGTATTCCCCAGCACGGGTTAGTCCTTTAGAAAATACTAAAAGTGGATGTTTTTCTGAAATTACGCCATTCTTCGTTGTTTGGTAGTGTCGCCCTTTCACAGGCCAACGTCACAAAGCCGTCAACCTTCCTTTGTAGTAAGTTCTACAGAAAAAAACTGTGGACTCGTACTCGTGCACAAAGAGGGTTCAGTACCACCATCCTGTTTACAATCGCAAAACTTTTTTTGTAATGTACTTAACTACCACGGTTTTAAACATTTATAATAAGTTGAAAAAAATCACTCGGGACAGGACTTGAACCCGCAACCTCTCGCATACCGTGCAGGCGCTCTACTACACGGGTGAGTGCTTTAGAAGACCTCTCGCATACCACGGTTTTCTTATTTTTTTATTGTGCTTCTTGCACAATACATATTCTTGCAAATTTCATGATTCTAGACGAGGTCACCGGAGGTACCCTATAGGTTTTGATTGCCTTGCCTTGATTAGTCAACATAACGGTCGTATCATTTGATTGCGTTGACATAGAAATTTGTTTTTTTCATAGCTCTAAGAAATTGAAATCTTGAGTCATCAAGGGCCTTTACATATCTATTACAGATGATGTATACATCATTTCTATGACAAACTTGAGTACCTACCTACTTGATATTAATTTTAACTTGATGAGAAAAAGGATCTTACTTGACAGACAGTGGATAACGAAGTGATCCTATAAGAGTTCCTTTTGACGTGCGGAATCCTAAAAAACATATACTGAGGTAATTGGCAAGTGCAGCTGCCTCAGTTGAAACGTTAATATCCTTTTAATTATCGATTTTATACTCACGAAATTTGTATAATGACCTATGAATGACGTGCTGATAAGGTTCAGTTTTAAGATAAAATATAATGTATCCACATTCTGCCGTCTTGCCGATCCCTATCCTTATCCGTACGTTACTAAAGTTACCGGTGTAGTAAAGGTGAAACATATGATTGCTTGAACGTCTGCATGGATGGCATGGAAACAGCTGAACCGATTTTCATAAAACTTCATTGCAAACATCTTTCTGGAATAATAGAGGGAGCATGATTTGGTCCATCATTATTATCAACACACACATGCCGTGGAGTAGATAATAAATAGTGAACTGGAAAGAATCTGGAATAGCTGATACACCAGTTAATAATAATAATAATACTAACTTAACCTATGAACATAAAATAAATCTTATTAAGTATATTATGTTTTATTGGACCATTCCATTTTGCCCCACCAGAGATGCCCCACTGGTGGGGCAAAATGGAATTTAAATTCCATTTTGCCCCACCAGCTTTTTATAGACAAGATTATTATTGGCGAGGCTGACTCATTACAATGATGCAGTCACTGTAGCCTAGCCTAATTTTATAATAAATCGGCATAAATAAAACTAATTTGTTAACTTTACTAATTCGTTTAAAAAAATATAACTTTGGTATATTATTATGGCATCTAACATTACAACATTGATAAAATAGTACAACATAACACAAAGAACGCTTATAATTCTGAATAAACATTTCTATAAAATATGTGTCATTTATGAATAAATATACATAGATTTGTCATTTTAAAATCTTTACAAAACATTAAAATTAAACAATTAATTCAAGTTATTGCTTTCTTGATTTAAATTAAATATCACAAAAAATACCTAAATAAACGTTTGCTTGTTTCCATTGTTGTCCATAGCTTAATCAGTCTTTTATAATACTAAAATATACAGATATGCAAATAGTACAGTCACCCGTAAGGTCTTAAAAGATACAATATAAGTATTCAAATTGAGGTTTAAATGTTAAAAACTATACTAATTGTACAGGGTGTTTCAGAATGGTCTTGCGACTGAAAAGAAGTTTGTAATGGAGATAATTATAACAATTAATGGAGATATTAACCTGAGTGAAATCTCGTCAGTAATACACGCTAGCACTCTACTCGGTTACAATACGGGCGACTTTACACCCAAATTGTACTCTGACTTGAAGTCGTGGTACCAAGGTAACTCATTTATTTTTAAAACATTTTGTTTGGTCCTTGGTTGATAATGATAAAAGAAACTCGTTACAGCTTGTGTCTGGCTGTTTTATTTTGTAGGTATTTTCAAACATGACTATAAAATTAAATTAAATGAGATTTTTAAATGGAAAGTGGTTTCATTTGCGAAATCTCATATAAATTAAATAAGATTTTTATTTTATAGTCATGTTTGAAAATACCTACAAAATAAAACCGCCAGACACAAGACAGACCAATCAGAATCTTGAGCTGACTTTGACGGCGGACTTTGTCAAGTACTTACAAGTAAAAAATATATAAATACAACAAATAAAAGCTAGAAATTGTTTATAAAAAAATAGGCACACTTCTCCTATGTATGCACTCCCAAATTGACGTAAACAAACGTAAATCATTTTTGTAATTATTTTTTTTGCAATTATGGTGCCCAGCACGAAGAAGTTTTTCTTTAGCTTTAGAATTCTTCAAAAAAACTAATGCACTGCCTGTACCACTTGAACACGAAGCCATTATTTTCACTCAAATAAACCTAGTCAACGGTTGTAAGCAAACTGATAAGAATCCAGGTAGAAAACTACAACGTGCACCGGGTCCTATGAATTACTAGAACAATAGACAGCGCGGCCACAAATAACCAATCAAAAAGTAGCATACCCAAAATGGCATCATGGGCCTCGACCTTGGACGGGTAAAAGGCTCTTTTTCAAAAAATTTGTCTTTTATGCAGTAAATTTTACACAAGCAAAGGAACATCAAAGTAGTCACTCTGTCGAAATGTACTCTGACTTTGAAGACGCGGCTATAATAGATACCAATTGGAGGCTATTAGTTCTTAGCCATAGTTTTGTTTTACCACAATTTTTGTGTTCATACAAAATTGTGATTAAGAATGGAAACAAGCAAACGTTTATTTAGGTATTTTTTGTGATATTTAATTTAAATCAAGAAAGCAATAACTTGAATTAATTGTTTAATTTTAATGTTTTGTAAAGATTTTAAAATGACAAATCTATGTATATTTATTCATAAATGACACATATTTTATAGAAATGATTATTCAGAATTATAAGCGGTCTTTGTGTTATGTTGTACTATTTTAACAATGTTGTAATGTTAAATGCCATAATAATATACCAAAGTTTTTTTTTACACTTAAACTTTCGTAAGCACTGCACATTTTGTATTTCGTAAACGGTTAAACTTACTTTTATTATGTCGGTGTAGCCGACGTCTCCGAATGACTTAAGGTCTCCGAATGAGAACCGAAACTAGTCGGCTACACCGACATAATAAAAGTAAGTTTAACCGTTTACGAAATACAAAAAGTTTTTTTTAAAACAAATAAACGAATTAGTAAAATTAAAAAAAATAGTTTTATTTATGCCGATTTATTATAAAATTAGGCTAGGCTACAGTGACTGCATCATTGTAATGAGTGAGCCTCACCAATAATAATCTTGTCTATAAAAAGCTGGTGGGGCAAAATGGAATTTAAATTCCATTTTGCCCCACCAGCCACTCAGTGGGGTGGCCAGTGGGGCAAAATGGAATTATTTTTTGTGCGATTCCATTTTGCCCCACCAGTGGGGCATCTCTGGTGGGGCAAAATGGAATGGTCCGTTTTATTACATATGTCATGAAAGTTAAAAGATCCATATTCAAAATAAAATGTTAAAATGCTAAATACAATAAAAATCCAGTGTCTCAGCAATAAAAATCAAAAACAAAATCTAGTAAAATAATAATAAAATGAAATTAAAATCAAAATATACAAATAAATTAAAAACCAACATCAAAATTCAATAATTATTAATATTCGATTACCAATTTGGATCTGACATTTTCACACAATGTGTGGATGAGTTAATGTGATTAGATCCATACAAAAAAATTATCACGGCTACGGAGAACAAATCTCTTATTTTCTGTATCCTGACTACCAATTCTCGAATTCGGTTCACGACTCTAGAACACTAGACTCTTCCACGTGTTCTGTAATAACAGCAGCTTTGTCATTAAGAGGCTATTGGTAAAACATTGGATTACCAATCAATACGAGTCTGGTGGACTAAATCGTTGCAAAGTACAGTAATTGACGTGCAAGATACGTCCCATTTGCTTTTTGCCCGCTATCTTACTACGTTGACTGCTACGATAGGAAAACATAGCCTTAAAAATAGACAGGATATCTTCAAAAGCGTTAAAAGGGAGTGGTTTACAATTATTATGTAGGTACAACGGACTTTTAAGTCTATAGGTAACTTACTATTACTTATATAATCCGAGTGAAACTTTGTACCTACCCCGTAAACTATGAAATAACAACGCCATCAATAAAAAAAAAATCACACCTTTTTTTTGGATGCGAGTTTTGCTAAAAAAAAAACGAGCCGGCCGTTAAATGAAAATCCCTAGGCTTAACTATTTTTAGGACATAAGGCCTAGATTCTAGTTCCTAGAACCTACGTTTCACCTACTTTTTTCATCAGTGGCGCTAGCGTGTCTTGACCGTCGCCTTAATAAACTGGACAAAAAAAAATACAATATACCAAGTCACAGTAGACACACAAAAAATAATTGTAATTAAAGTATTAAAAAAGGCCCAAAATGTTGCAAACATTGTTGTAAAAAAAAAATATAGGAAAAACCCCTCGTTATAGGCAACTATTGGCTTGAATCAAACCACATTTCTGGATTTGTCAAACCTCGCCTCAGCAGGTCGCAGTGTATTGAGATCGTAGTTTTTTTTAGACTTTACTTATTATTACACAAAGCACACAGTTGCCGGTACTAATGAAAGGCCTAACCCAATCGGCCGGCTTCGACAAATTCATTAATAATCTCCCCTAAGACTGTGCCGATGAATAAATATCACTTCGCGGGAACGAGCCATCATGAATTATTATGGGATAGTCGGTCCACTGAGACATCTCCTGTTACTCACTGGGGTATTTTATAACCGATGTTCGCAAAGAATCAGGGCCCTTAGCCTGTAACACAATGGTGCCAAAATGGGCTGTTAGGTGACGACTTCAATTACGATTTGCTAATGCTGTCTGTCCTTTTAATGTTTTTGTAGTACAGCAAAGAATATTTTGATTCTAATTCTAGAGGATTAGTTCTCTGGTTGTAGGAGAAAAACGAGGAGAGCCCGGTTTTGTCCTTCTGCCGGGATGCCATTGACCCGCCATTGCGTTACAGGCTAAGGGCCCTGATTTTGATTTTGCATTATAGGTACCTAGCGAAATTAAAAAGTGTGACATTTGTGTTAACGCGCTTCATCGTGTGTGTGAATATCATCATGCGCACGCACACACGCACAGCCGCCGCTGCAGGCCAAGCGGCGTTCATTCGTTCAGCCAGCGTACCTTCAAACCATATAATATTGTTTGATTAATTTCTGATTTCCAAATATAACTAGATAATTGTAATTGCCTGCATCTCCTCCTCAAACACATGCATTCAGATTATAAATAACTAGCTTTTGCCCGCGACTTCGTCCGCGTGGACTACAGAAAAAGGACAATGCTTTACTTTGCTCCTAAGTGTAAAAGCGTGATAATATGTAGCCTATGCGTTATTCTGATGTCTAAGCTATCTCTATTCCAATTTTCATCCAAATCCGTTCAGCCGTTTCAGCGTGAAAGAGTTGCAAACATCCATCCATCCATCCATCCATCTATCCATCCACACTTATATTTAGTAGGATATTAAGTACATTTTTTTTTACTTTTCGTTAATATTATCACTGACTTCATAGGAAAGATTCGGAAACGCTAACGAAGAAAATGACCCGTGAGTCGCGACACAAGTAGCCATTTCTCTCCTAGTCAATGCACGGCTTTATGGTGCATTCAGACTTAGTAATTAAACGACAAGGCTTACAATAAGACGTATTAAAAGTAGATTTCATTAGCGTTTGTTGGGTGTAAACTTTACTTTGCCGAGTCCTTAAAAACGTGAATTACTTCATTAATTAAGTTAATGTAATTAGGACCACACAGTGCTGTGCTTTTTATGAGATCCGCAAAGCACGAAGGGATTACAAATTGATGCCATATAAAAAGCTCTTTCATCTTCTCTGGGTGTTTAGATAGAATAGCAAGTCATAAAAATAAGATTTGATGGAAAACAAATATAAAACTTGCTTTTTTATGGTTTTAGGGGTGGCCAATATAACTGGAAAGCTTGACCAATCGACTTATTTTACGCGTACAAGGCTTCTAGTCTAGACTCCGCCGATCACGAAATAACATTATTTTTGTTGGTCGTGGTTAAATTTCGTTTTTTTACGTTTAAAGTGTAAATGTTAAAGTGTAAAAGGGGGTTGATTTTTTTTTTCTCCTACAATGTTGGGAGTTTCTAGGTTGCTTGTTTAGACTTATTAGCTGATCACTATTATCATCGGCCGAGCGCGGTTGAAAGTTCGTTTTCTATAACTCAAAACACTTTCTGTGATAAACGATACGAACGAACGAAAATCAAAGTTTCAACCGCGACCTACGAAAAAAAAATTATTATAATCATTAGCGGAGTTTAAACAACCAGCCTAGAAGCTCCCAGCCTTTTACAACAATATAGAATCGATTGGTCACCAGCTCGCAGCGCAGCAGCGGAGTAATAGCTGAAGCTATTACTCCATATAGGAAGTACCGAGTTATTCCTCTATTAATTTGATGGCATTTGATAGTAAATATGTATCTTAGAATGTAGTGCGTGAAAGTCAAAATTTATAATTTTTGATGACGAACTCCACCACCACGCATCGATGACATCGCGTCCTAAATACATAAAGCTAAGCATTGTCTTCTTCGATCCCTTCTTGGTAATGTTGACACCATCACCCTTAGTATTCGCTACATAAAACACATAATAGTATTTAACAAAAATTTGAAAACAGAGTTCATGTTCCGTTCTCCATCTTCGAAATTCTTCATCTGACTGGTTTGGATTTGCAATCACTGGTGATAAGGTAATTTTTTATTAAGATACTGCACTGGTTCAGAGTGATCTGCTGTTGTCCGTTGAGGAGTTTCATTCTCCATCTCCGAAGTTCTTCATCAGGTCTTCTCCTTTTTTTATACAGGGTGGCCCAAACATAGACGTCAAGCGAGAAAATCTAGATAGCTGACACCGAGGGCTACCCGAATCACCCCCATGTATGTTCAGCCATTTTTTGTAGTTTAGAAGTTATGAGGCTATAAAGGTTTTTTTGAAAAAAAATACCTAGCATTGGATTTTATTTTGTAACTTTTTTTTCTTTTGACCTTTCAGTGATATTTTTTATTCTTTAGGGTCTCAGATAATTTATCTATTACCAAAAAAATAATGATTAGTTAACCACTTCTAGAAATTACCGCAATTTTGGTCCAAAGTCCAAAAATGTTGTTTTCGAGAAATCGTCACTGAAATTGTTAGTATGGAGAAAAAATTATGTAGAGGTCTGAAGGACTTTCTTTTAATTTCAAAAACTTTCCCAAAGTCTTAGTGCTTAGAATAGTACAAAAAACCTGTCACTTTATGGGACTTTTATTCAAGTAATTCGCGATCAAAGTTGAAAGACTGGAGTTGGAAGAAATTTAATTTTAATAGATTTTAATTTATTTTAGTTTATTCGGACAAAAATCATCGCAGGTAGGCTTAATATCGCCTGTCAGCATGGCCTGCATTCGAAATTCACGGAAAAAATGAAAAAATAACGATAAAATATTTTTATTTTTTTGTGCTTTTTTTTTCATTACTTGAATTTTGAACTGTTTTATTACTGAATTTACTTACAAAAAATAATGAAAAAATTAAATTTAGAAAAAAAATTTAAAAAAAATATCGAAAAATAAATGAGGATTTTTTTTTTTTTTTCCGTGAATTTCGAATGCAGGCCATGCTGCTAGGCGATATTAAGCCTACATGCAATGATTTTTGTCCAAATAAACTAAAATAAATTAAAATCTATTGAAATAAAATTTCTTCCAACTCCAGTTTTTAGACTTTGATCGCTAATTACTTGAATAAAAGCCCCATAAAGTGACAGGTTTTTTGTACTATTCTGACCACTAAAGCTTTAGGGAAGTTTTTGAAATTAAAATAAAGTCCTTCAGACCTCTACTTATTTTTTTCTCCATAGTAACTATTTCAGTGATGATTTCTCGAAAACAACATTTTTGGACATTGGACTAAAATTCCGGTAATTTTTGGAAGTCCCTAACTAATCATTATTTTTTTGGTAAAAGATAAATTATCTGAGACCCTAAAGAATAAAAAATATCTCTGAAAAGTCAAAAGAAAAAAAAGTTACAAAATAAAATCCAATGCGAGGTAATTTTTTTCAAAAAAACCTTAATAGCCTCATAACTTCTAAACGACAAAAAATGGCTGAACATACATGGGGGTGATTCGGATAGCCCTCGGAGTCAGCTATCTAGATTTTCTCGCTTGACGTCTATGTTTGGGCCACCCTGTATAACCACACAGGAAGTATACCCTTTTAAACAAAAAAAGAATCATCAAAATCAGTTCTCAGGTAACAAAAATTTTAAAAAAACATTCGGATCGAATTGGGTACCTACCTGCTCCTTTTTTGAAGTTGGTTAAAACATCAAAGTGGCTAAAAGCGGAGAAAAACAGTTGCTGAAAGAGATTTCAAAAAAGTTTATGTCAAATAAGCTTACCTACATTTTATGCCCTGGCTACCAAACTAGGATGCCCTGTGCTATGGATAGCTAGAGTAAAGTTATAACTTAGGTCTTTGCACCAACGTAATGGTAGAAATTAATTCATACGATTACCTACCTACCTACCAACGTTATGCAGTGGCGTACCGAGGGCAAATGGTGCCTAGGGCAAGGGACATTGTTGACATTGTGCCAGAGTTGTAAGAAGGCTACTAATTAGTCGGTGCAAGAGCTCAATTACTGCGCGTAGTAACCCCTACAGCCATCCATGTCATTGTGAAAGCCAAATTGTTGCGGAATCGAAGCACAACTCAAACAATGGCCGCCGTTGCGTTCCGTTTGACGCGGCGGCGGCCAAACACAATGAGGGAAATGGCAGGAAACTTGTAGCGCGAAGGGAAATCGGAACGGAGCGTGTCGGAGCTTTTGGAAACTGAGCCGCTAAGTGTCTGTGATATTGGAAAGGTTTCTGAAGAGGAGAGATCGAAGTGTTGAAAGTTGGAACCACCGTCTTTGGCTTTCTTTGGATACGAATTTTGTCATGTTGATCATTATTTTTATCCTTGTTGGACGGATTTTTGGGGTAATTCTACGTCAGAGCTGCATCTACGCAATTCCCGTGGCATTTTTTATTTAAGGGTTTTCAGATAATTTGATGTTCTCACATTACTTTAGAACACATTAGTTACAATTTTATTGTTGCATGATTATAAAATTGTTACTAATGTGTTCTAAAGTAATGTGAGGACATCAAATTATCTGAAAACCCTTAAATAAAAAATGCCACGGGAATTGCATAAATGCACTTCTGCCGTAGAACCCTTTGACGGACGCTAGGTTATCTTATCTTTGATCTAAGATCGATAATATAATACTCGTATAGGTTTGGGTATGTTGCAAAATGGCTATATTTGTTCTAGTTCTATATTTGTTCTAGCCTTAGTTTCTAAAAATCAGGGAGCTGCTTTTCTGAAAGTAAGGCTACTAAGCATTTGTATACCTACCTATACATTTTTAATTACTCTGCAAAACGAAGAGTGATGCGAAGATGTTGATGACCTATCTAACCTATAGGTACTAAAAATAAGAATCTATAGGTCACTAGATGTTAGGTATTGGTAAGGCCTCCGGAGTTAGCGTGTGTCTTCGTGAATTTTATTCAAAGCAGTTACGACGGGATCGAGAGAATAATTTGAGTTACGGCACGTTACAGTTACAGATTGCCACAAATTTTGCTAGCTCTAGCTCTATCTAGCTTAAATTAAAATTATGGTAATAGAGGATTCAAACAGACGAACAAACTTGTATTGAGGTTTTTAATAAGTTAGGTTCGTCGGACAAGGTCCTATTAAACAAAATCACTGAAGTGATTTCCCCAAGATACTAACGACGAGTAATACATGGGTGTCAACAAATACTTCCTTCATAATCTATAGCACTTTAACCATACCTATCAGGGTTAATCCATCGGCATAAAGCCTACAATTTGAACTGTAGACTGATGACCTTTAGGCAAACATTGTTGAATATTTCAGCCTCAATTACTACTGATTGTTCGACAGAGCACTCCGCTATGAATTAGTTATTATGTGCTTTGTTTTTGTGTTAATGATGATAAAAGCATCTGAAAATACTTTGTGCCCTCAAAAGACGTAATAATAGCTTTTATAGGTCACTGTCAGTCATGTTAACATTAAGGGTAGACGATAGCAAGGTGGCGGGAAATTCAAATTTTTCACAGACTTTTACATTTTGTAGCTAAACTGAACTATTTTTGTTCAGCGATTTTTCGTTCGCGAGAATAAAACCGTATTCTTTGCATTATTGTAAACAACAGAACAACAATAATTCAGCCGATTATGTGTTCTGGTCTACGAAGCAGTGGTACTGCCCAAAAAACTTGTCGTAGACCAGAACACATAATCAGCTGAATTATTGTTGTTCTGTTGTTTACAATAATGAAAAGAATACGGTTTTATTCTCGCGAACGAAAAATCGCTGAACAAAAATAGCTCAGTTTAGCTACAAAATGTAAAAAACTGTGAAAATTTTGAATTTCCCGCCACACATCTTCCAGCCTTAAGAGCACATTTTGTTCAACAGTGAATGTAGAGCATGGTGATCGTGATCGTCATGTCCTGTTAGAGGACAAAAACTCCACCCTCATTTTCCTCGAATGTGTAATTAGATTTTTAATTAATTTACGTACGGCTTCCTTTACGTACTAAATTAAAAAAATGTAAGCGCTGTGGCCTGCAAAAAGAGCTTTTGTAACACATTGTATGTACACTGTACAGTCCTATGTTTTTTTCTCCTGACAATTATGTAGGTATGATAGTGTCGCTGTGATACCCCATAATAACTCTTAGGTACAGCGAACGGCAAAAGTGCTTCAATCAAACAAAAAGGGGTATCTACCATGTCACTTACTCGTACCTAATGGAGTTCTTGTATGCAGTTGTTCTAGAGACGCTAGATGTGCCTGCCTAGGTCATGTTTTTTAGAAGGGATACCTCCTATGTGCCACATACCGGTAACAGAAAACCAACTAAGCTACATGTCATGAATACCATAATAAAGCGTACATTTCCATCCATCATCATAATATCATGCATGATGCAAATGGTCTAAAAACTGCGCCGGGACCGTCGCAGACGCAACAACTTGCGTCACGCGTCGCACGCGCCGCCGCCGGTCGGATCTGCTTCAACCATAGAAACATATGCAACAGAAGTACAGCTCCTGTATTCACAAAAAATCCTACACGAATCCAATCCACCCGTTATCAACTGTCAAAGGATGAACTACACTTATCAAAAAGTGTCTAATAGTGTCTATTGAAATCTGGCTGTTAGGGAAAAACTCGGCCTCCGTTCTACGGCTACGTTCTACCAATATAGCGGTGATGAGATGAGATACCGTCGCTTTTTTCTGCCCTGGCTAATAAAGAAAAACACAGATTCATTAAATTATTTATACAGGGTGTTGTTATGGTCAGTGACACCCGACTCAGGGAAGATTGTAAAGTTAACCCTTGAAACGAGAAGTAAGTTTATATTGTTTCTAATTTTTTTTTGATACAATAATTACCTTGTTCAATTTGTTCTACATAATTATAATAACCGCGACGTGCGAACACCCCCACCTTCTCAAGGCGCGCGCGCGATGTGGCACCCGCCCGCGCCCGTACGGCCGCAAGAGTTAGTATTTATAAAAGGAAGGGAAGCCACAATTTTATGATTTACGGGTATTATAAAAAAAAAAAATTTTTTTGTTGCTTTAGTAACGTGTAAATAATTACCCCTGAGTCGGGTGTCAAAACATTACAAAAGCTTGTACATACCATTTTACCTTTCAATTGATACCTAAACATTCCCTCTCAATTGGTTTTGAAGGAATTAAAGTTCTTCGAAGTCATTGTTTCAAAAGCTGCGGTTTTAGGGGTCTCTAGAAAATCGCGTTCTTCTGTCTATTACCTTGCCTGAAACATCTTGACTATCATAGCAAAAACATCTCTGTTATGTGGCAATAGAATTGCTAATGACTTGGGAGATTGCCAGATGATACGGGGGTGGGTAAAGAGTTGCATTATATCGGTATGCAGCGGCTGTACCACTCTTTGTATTATTTAGCCCTATTTGATTATCTACAATCTGCCTACGTTCTACATTTAAATATAACGTTAGGTAATGTGTTGTTCTTGCATCGCAAAATTTGACACCTAGTCAAGGGCGTCGCCAAGGGGGGGCAGGGAGGGGCAGCTGCCCCCCCCCCCTAGAGATTCTAAAAAAGTTGCCAAATATAATGCAACCAAAGTCAATTTTGTTTTGAGTTAATTTGCTTGAAGTTCAAGCCTTGAACAATCATTCCCGTACGTCGAAACTCGAATGAATTCACCAATTCCACTCCTAATATTCCGTACGCTCAACTACGCTCTGGCTGTAGATGTAAGGCTCGTAGTACAAGTGAAAAGTTTCATGTGCTGTCGACTTTACCTACTTTTTTCTCATTCATAGAGAATGAGAAAAGTATGAATTGTAGTAGGTAAAGTCAACTTGCCCCCCCCCTGCGCCATCGGCTGGCGACGCCCTTGCACCTAGTTGATGCCCTTGTTTATGATGGACCCAATAACATTAAGGCCCAGTAGGACGCACAACTAGCGCCGCCAATGAAAAAAAAAATCATAAATCTTCTTTTCGGATGCGTTATTTACTAAAAACTCTCCTTCAATTTCTCAACGCGAGGCTTAACTATTTTTAGGACCTAAGGTTTGGATTCCAGATTAGGATCTGGAATCCGAACCTACCAATGCAATCGATTCTCGCTAAAGTGGCCACTTTTGGCGAAAATCGATTTTGTGTGGTATAATGTGTGGTGTGTCTGTCTGTGAGTCTGTGGCACCTTACGTAAACGTTAAACGTGTGAACCGAATTGGATGAGGTTTTTTTTATTTGAAAGCAGTTTTCTAGCGAGTGTTCTTATATATGTTTTATCAAATTTGGTTTAGCCGTTTATGAGATATGCTAATTTGAAGCTGAAATGTTCGGGTGTATTAAAAAAATACTATTTAGTAGTTATTGCATTCAAATATTTATACAGCGTCCAGTATCACCTCCACTCACATAGTGATCACTATGTAGTTGCCCCACTGTTGCCCCCTAAGTTTTATCTCCACTCCACGGTTCACAGTCATACGGGGCGCGCGATTGCGCGTGCGGGCTATATCCGCCGATTGTGCGCGTCCACCCAGCGCGACGTGATACGAAACTTAAACACTAGACATGCGCGAAACAGTGCACTTCGAAGTCATGATATATTTCATGACATTTCATACCGCGTGATATTACCTTACATCATGGCACCAAACATGACACATGACATCATGGTATTTCTTCATTGCAGACATGAAACATGACATCATGGTATTTCTTCATTGCAGACATGAAACATGACATCATGGTATTTCAGCACACTTTCATTGCAGTACGTACAGTGTGGTGAAATGCCATGTGTCATGTTTCATGTCATCTAGTGTAATGAAATGCTATGTGCCATGCTTTATTCTCTCGTGTAATGTGTAATATTTTATGACACCGTTGTGTAATATGTCTTTTGTAATATTACAAGCATTACCTACACATGTCTATTAAACACTGCGCAGGTTAGGTTTTATGTTTGACAAGCGGACGCTTGAGTCAGCGAAGTGATGAAGTCGTCGGAAGATACTTACTAATTTATATATTTTTTAAATACGCGCCGAATTAAGGATCTTCTCCTTTTTTTAAGTTGGTTCAAAAATATGCTGATGTGAGATGCTGACCCAGAGATTTGTATCTCTGTCTAATCTTCAAGGCCACCACCTCCCTCAGACATTAAGTACACACGACAACACGTCAGACTGTACACTTTTGTTGTAAAGTCGCCCGTAACGTAATCGAGTAGAGTGCTAGCGTAAAAGCGTGGATGTGCTGTCGTGTGTACTTTAGATTTATTATAGTGGCCCTTTTATCGACGGCTTCGGTCATAAAAAGGGCACACTACGTCCAGCAAACGATCGAGACCGAGTGCCAGGACCTTGTAGGACTTACCATCTGTAGAATACACTAATTCTAAATCATCATCGCAAGACCTTAAGAGTTCCCTGTAGAAGCGTAGGAACTCGGCGATGGCCAAGCGCGTGAAACACTGTTTTCTATTAGCTGTTTCACCCAGAGCGAGACGGGGCGCGGGAAAAGTGAGAGGCAATGCGGCTGTATGAGTCTACCTGTGTGCGTGTCCTTTCGCGAGTATGTAGTTGTAGTTGTAATGTAATTGATCATTTTCCCAATTTTTTTTCGTAGTTCAGCTGCCATGCCATGCCATGCCCATTCAAAAATCTTTTTTTTTTTCTGACAAGTACAATATGTTAGACGTTGTTCCCAAGGTAGTTAGACTCCAATAGACAGTGTAATAATGTAAGTAAATAACAGCTGAAAGTAACCCCTTTTCCCGCCCGAAAAACGCATCGCTCTAATTTCTTTCAGGCAATTTTTTTTATTATAAAAACTATTTGCAAACCTCCGTATTGGTCATCTACTGATATAAACCAAGTTTCAGTAAAATCCAGCCTGTAGTTTAGAAATTAAACCTGAACTACGTTTGTATGGGAAAATGGTGCTCTAGCGCCCTCTTAACATGCTTTGGACTGCTCATGTGGCCAGTGTTTCCATCAGAAGCGCTATTTGGAAGGAATTTCAATGCGATGTTCCCACACGATGTAGATTTATTCGGCGCCCATCGATCGAATGAGCTAAGGAGGTGAACAGACTGTCTTCTGAGAAACTTTGATAATCGCGTTCATAAATGAAACAGGGGAACAACTGCCAAGCAAATCCTTCTTCATGTCCACGTTGGTACGGTCGGCCACAGTCACAGATACCCCATGGCAGTTCTTACCGAGCGTGGCATAAAGGCGCCAATCGAACAAAAAGGGGTATCCTAGGGTGTAGCAGATTGTAACTATATGCTTAGGTAAGCATGTCAGTTGGAACCTGGAACAGTACGTACTCGTTCCAGGTTTCAATTGAAATTCAGTTTTCCGATTAATGCAACTAAAAATATTTTTTAATGAAACGTAAAGTTCATAAAAGAAGTTCGCCGTCGAATATAGGTCGCCGTTTTGTTAGATTTTCTTAATCGTACGCCTGCATTTTCCAATATCTTCTACTCTATTTTTTTCCCCAATCCAGTAGCGTTTCCTTCAGACACAAATTTTCCAGCCCGTATTTTTTTCATGAACCACTTGTGAAGGAGTATGGGTATGCTTACTTTTTAGTTACTGATGGTTGTGATGGAACTCTCGGTTCAAATCCTGAAACAAAAGAAATAGTAAATTAATAAAAAAAAACAAAAAAAGTTTTATCATCGGAAGGGACAATTTATACAAGAAACTATATAATTATGTAATAAATTATATTCTACTAGCTTTTGCCCGCGACTTCGTCCGCGCTGACTAAGATTAACAGTTGCAGCCCTATTTTTCCCCCGCCATCGAAGTCAGTCAGGGCTTTTCCCCAAATTTTTACCTACTTAGCAATGTATAGATAGTGCCCACGACTTCATTCAAGTGGATAAAAGAAAAAGGATAAAAGTTTGTTGTGATTTAGCAATTGTACCTAGCATTTTTTACCACCTAGGTAGTATTAAATGTACTTATAACCGACCCCCAGCGCTATCAGACTTCGCTCCCGTGGACCATGCGTTGTTATCTGCTTCTTCCAAACTCAACGGAGTAAAGATGCAGATACCTACTGTTATCGGCATCTAACTGATTGAACGTGGGTTACCTACATTTCAAAGACACACTCGAATATTTCGACTCTTATTTTGAGTCCGCTAATCTGCTACTGTTTTCTGCAAACTTTCAGTCTGGGTTGTCGCTGTTGTAGTTGTCTGTAGTTGGTCTCGCCTCAAATCTTCGTGCCTTTGTGGCCTATATGGACACTGCCTCTCCCGATGTTAGAGACTCCTAATGCGTAGTTTGAAACCCAAGTAGATCTCGTTTGCTTGCACAGTTGTGTGAATGAATATATCAGCATTCAGCATTCGATGCAGTAGGTACGACACAGGTCTCAACATCTGACTGGCATTCTATAAAACTGAAAAAGATCTCCAACAGAGCTAGTTAGCGTTACCTACTCGTATTACAGGCACGAAGATACTTAAGGGTGGACGATAGCAACGTGGCGGGAAATTCAAAATTTTCACAGTTTTTTACATTTTGTAGCTAAACTGAGCTATTTTTGTTCAGCGATTTTTCGTTTGCGGCAATAATAACATAGTATTCTTTTCATTATTGTAAACAACAGAACAACAATAATTCAGCCGATTATGTGTTCTGGTCTACGGCAAGTTTTTTGGGCAGTGCCACTGCTTCGTAGACCAGAACACATAATCGGCTGAATTATTGTTTTTCTGTTGTTTACAATATTGAAAAGAATACTATGTTATTAAGAATACAGTAAAAAATTGTAAAATTTTGAGTTTCTTGCCACGTTGCTATCATCCACCCTTAACAGAAAAAAACTATATGAAAATTCGTGTAGTTTTTTTATATATTTTATTTTGCATCATGCTATATCAAAGACAACGATCATAATATCAGAAAAACTTATCCATATTATGTCTATCACATTGAATAGTATTTTTTTTTCTATTAGCTGCACTTCTGAAACACCAAATGCGTCTTCTTAGCGTCTACGATACCATAGTCTGAAACAACGGTTTTAAATCGTCGGTCTTATTCTTCTTTCGTGTTGAAAGCGTCACACTTTGCCGTCCCAGAAACGCGCTAACCTGAGCGCGCTGGGGTCGCCTCCAAAAGATCCTATCAGCTGCACTGTGGAGCATCAGGACAGTTATGACGATGCGACCTTGTCGGTACAGCTTAAGATTGGCACGAAACACCTCTTCTGGCTCTATTCATCACATATCTTTCATGCGGGCAACACCACCACCCAGGCGGTTCGGGGATTTTCACATGCTCCAATCTTCTCGTCAGTCTGAACTTCTGAAGTATGTGGAAAGCCTATCAGAGTTGTCAACAATGAATAGGCGACTATGATATTATGTAAAAGTGCCCCTGTCTAGTCCTTCTAGGTACTCAATAGGTACTTAGTGGAAATAAAGCGGTCATGTTGCTCATGTTACACCATCACTGGCTGATTTTATGCGCCTTTGGTCGCTCAAGACTCTACAATGTTTTTCATACTTGCACAGTACACACAGCGGCTTTTTTTGGTCAGAACATCGTATCTTTAGTTTTCTTCGAGGTCTGGTGCATCCTTATTCTTCCCTGAATAAGCAGCAATCAGCAATGTACTGAACGGACATTCCATCTCGTCTGGCCAAGAGATCTCAGGTCGGACGCCGGACCGCAACTTTGTAAAGTTCTTTGATAAACACTGCTGGATGCTGAAGTTTTTAAAGTAAGGATTTACTTATTGGCTCTTTCAGATTGTAAGTAGCTATCACTGAAACAATATTTTTTTGCCTGTTTTTTATAATTACACAATGTTGATTTCTGCTGTATTGCTTTCTTGATACCATTTTTGTGACAGTGATGGATGACAGCAATAATTAAAAACATCTTCTTCATTGTTGTCTATCGTTTGATTGTAATGCATAGGTTGCGGCACATTTCGGACTTTTTGGTAGATCAAAATTCACCGTTATTCAGTTTTCGATGGATTTAGGAAAGTAAATAGCTCAACGCTACGTAATGACAGAGGGTCTATGGTAAATGGTTTTGTCGTTCACTTTTATACAAATAGCCACTATACGATAATCTTTGTGCATTTGCTTTGCTCCTAAGCGCCAAAGCGTGATAATATGTAGCCTATATGTTATTCTGATGTCTCAACTATCTCCATTCCAAATTTCATCCAAATCGATCCAGCGGATTCAGCGTTATAAGGTAACAAACACACTCACTCACTCACTCACTCACTCACTCACTCACTCACAAACTTTCGCCTTTATAATATAAGTAGGATATTCAGACTGATGCACTCAACACAACAACACAACAGACGAGTTTCTAACCTAAAAATGTAGCTGTCAAACTCAGGGTTAGCGACATAACCCGCCAAAGTTGAGGGGTTAGATAGTTACAATTTTAACCCTTAGTTAGGCCCCGATTCGCAATGATGCAAGAAGAATTGTTGATTTAACCCAGAGTTAGTGATTAACTCGAGTTAAATGAGCTAACTCTGGCTGACGCAAGTGGACCTTAGTCTATTTCAAACTGTTTACAATTTTTTACTTGTGCTGTGGGCTTTGTTTTATGAATAAAAAAAAAATAAAATATAAGTTGATAAAAGTAAGTGAAACTGTAATAAAAATCAATATAAAATGTGCATTGCTTACGAAAGTTCTAGTTGTAAAACCGTATTACTGATTAATACTGTAGCAATTGAATTATATCTAAAGGCCAATTAATATTTCCGCAGCGTTGAAATCGCTGCAATTATCGCAAATCCAGGTACTCGTAAGTGATCTGTGATTTAAACAGCCGTTTGATAGGTAGGCAGTAAGTAAGTAGCTAGGACATTAAACATTTAACAGTGTTTTCTACTTACACTTCGAAGTGGCAATCAGATGCGGTGTTAATAATAGCCCAGGAAACGAACGAAAAATAGGAAAAATAATTCGTGTAAAGCCAAATTTTGGCACAGTTGTAGAGGAAAGTGTCCTGAACAACATACTAAAAGTACTGATGGGTAAGGGGGGAGCTAAGGGGGGAGGGTGTAAAGGTCCCTTTTTTCAGTTTTTCGTGAATAACTCGAAAACTGCAGCCTATAGCAAAAAATTACCAATTACTGAATTAATCTACATAAAATTCTCTACAAAATGGGTTAATAACATTTTTCACTGGATTGATACAATAAGGCAAAATGGTGGGGAAATTATATTTGTCGCTTTGGTATAGGCACGATTTTTAGCGAAAGTGGGACATCGCCCTGGTGTCGTGGGTTTTGGCACTACGCAGCTGATTGGGGTGTCAAAAGAAGCGTCTTGACAAGGGCTACACAAAATAATAAAAAAACTTTAAAAAAAGTCAAAAACTTTTTGTTTTTAATTGAAAAAATTAGAAAAATGCTGTTGTTTTTCGCCCGGTTTTGGTGAAAAAAAAACATATCTCAAAAACGAAACAAGATATCGAATAAATCTTATATTTAAATAATTAATTTAAAAAAAAAAAAACTAATTTTTCATTTTTCTAATTTTTTCGATTAAAAACAAAACATTTTTGACTTTTTTTTAAGTTTATTTTTATTTTGTAGCCCTTGTCAAGACGCGTCTTTTGACACCCCAATCGGCTGCGTAGTGCCAAAACCCACGACACCTGAGCGATGTCGCCCTTTCGCTACAAATCGTGCCAAAGCGACAAAATATATCATTTCCCCGCCATTTTTCCTTATTATATCGATCCTGTGAAAACTGTTATTAACCCATTTTGTAGAGAATGTTATGTAGATTAATTCAGTAATTGGTAATTCTTTGCTATAGGCTGTAGTTTTCGAGTTATTCACGAAAAACTGAAAAAAGGACCTTTACACCCTTTTAGTATGTTGTTCAGGACACTTTCCTCTACAACTCTGCCAAAATTTGGCTTTACACGAATTACTTTTTCTATTCAGCCTTTTTTGGTCTTCATTGCTCAGGCTATTGGATTCGTTAGAATTTGGCCCTTTAGTAAAAGTTGTTGATGGGTAGAAAGAACCCTCAATATTAATTTGGCTAGCGAATTCCAGTCACCATATAGAACCCCAAGATGAAAGGGCTTAGCGGTTCTTTTAACGTCACTGATTAGAAATATCGGTAATTTTGATAACGAACACTTGAATTGGCCTGTAAAGAGGTCAGAATCTCACGCATCACGCTCTGCGTTGAGGTGTGAATGTATACTAAACGAGGGAACCATTCTTCTAACGCTTTTGCCTTACTATCAAACGTGGTACAGTGAGATTGATATGGGTATAAAATCACCAATAAAATCTGTTGTTATTGTATGTTTATGTATTGTATAATATTGTATGTAAGTATGTATAGTTATAGTACCTACCTATAAGGCTATAATAATACATATTATTTTATGTATTAATACAATATGTAGGTATATCATATTGTATTTATTTAAAAGGTATACAATTACCTAGAATCTTGTATTCGTAACTTTACTTAGTATATTTAATTATTTCCTATGTTACTCTGTACACTATATCTAATATTCGAATATTTTGTTATTTCTATCCTGTCCATCCAACGGTTGTCTGGCAGAGATCACTCTCTTAGCGATAAGACCGCCAATTGTATACATTCTAATTAGTTTAAAATAAACAATGTAATTTATCTTTGGTGTACAATAAAGAGTTATACCTATATCTATCTATCTATCTAAAATGTTGCAGGAAAATATTTTGCATTAAAAAGCAAAATTAAATCATCATTGTCCGCGTATTCCCTGTTATCGATGTAAGCACGGACGAAGCCCCAGGAAACAGCAATAAAAAGCTAAGAAAGAGTAACACACATGCATCCACCCATCCAAACAGCATACAAACTTTCGTGTTTAACACCAGTGGGATTCAACATTAGTAGAGTTGTGACCACCTTAATTAAACGAAACACTCATGTAGTCATGTATTATAGACCGTGTTTGCTCTTCACAGCGTGGAGCTGTATCACAGCGTGAAAGAGCCCATCGAAACACTGGTAGGTACAGCTAACTGATGAAAGAACTCTCTTTTCGACATTGAATCGCTAATTTTCTACTAACAATTGGGTTCGAATATATCTGGCGTGTGAAAGGGATAGGTAGGCACTCATTATAGGTACCTACATCATTATACTTTATTGGTACCTACATCAAAACGATTTTATGGCGATGTATAGGTAAGTATTTTTTGCTAAAAGAGCCATCGTTTACAAACAATATTTTACTAGTAAAGTCCTTTCGCTGCGAGCCGTTGGGCTGAGCTGGAGCGAAGCCAGAAGAGTTGTTGAGGACAGGAAGGCGTGGCGTGATCTAGTAAAGGCCCTTTGTACCTCTGGAGTACCATATGACAGCAACAACAACACATACAAAGTCCTTTAACTGTCAGATTACTACCACTTACTTAGGCCCGGTCTCTGAGTTGAGAATTTTGCTAAGCAAATACTTAACTATCGTTCTGTCACGCTCTTTTGTGAGAAATCTGCAGAGACAGGACGATACTTACCCATTTGCTTAGTAAAATTCTCAACTCAGAAACCGGGCCTAGGTCCTTTACCGGGACTTTTTCTTTATGGTACACAAGACAGCACGTCGAGGCTTACACCCTAGCACTTTACTCAGTTACGTTACTTACGTTACGGGCGATTTTACAAGAAAAGTGTAAACTCTGACGTGCTGTCGTGTGTACAACTGCCTTGGCGGCTCTCTTTTCTATCTTAGGCCAGTCGATTGCCTTATCCAATCCGCATAAAAATTATGACTTTCAGCTGTTGAATACGATAATTCCTATTTACGAATTAGTCCCACGGGTATAATAAAAGTGTTATAAATAACTCTCTACCTCACAAATACGTTGACAACTCAATAGCTCACTCCGGGAGATAGTGAGAGTGTTTTTGCTTCGCTTGATTTACTCATGCTCATTGTTACTTAAAACTTTCTACAGCTCAAGACCCTACAACAGGCACGGAGCTAAAGACTGAGCTAGGTTTGTACGAATCGACTCAATCTTTATGGGGACTGAGATTTTAGTCACAAGTCGCGACGCAATGATATATTTTTACCCGACTACGTGAAGCAAAAAGGAGGGTTATGATTTTAGTAGAGATCATAGAGAAAAATTCTCAACTCAGAAACCGGGCCTGAGGCTGTCCAAACTGTAGAATCAAACGCTGGTATTTTGAGGTAATGGTAGACATGGACGAAAGTGTTTTTCGTGCCAGTTTTAGATTTTTTCTTTGCAATTAGATATTATTCAGATAAAATAAATTAAAGATCTGTTGGTTTAAATAATTGTAGTCAGTTCATATTATTATGGGAGTTTAAGTTTCAGAAAACCAAATCGTGATTTTGACAGCCGAAAATGGTGTTTGTCACAGAATAACATGTCTGGTAGGACCTCGTAGCAGCGTCACCCGAGATGTCAAAGTGAAGAGTTACTGGAATGTCTGTATAAGAAAAAGAAAAACGTTTTCTACAAGAGAAGAAGAAAATCCAAACCTCAGGGTGCTACGGTGCTGCCCACGCAAGTACCAGCCAAATTACCAAACCTACAGTTAGCCAATTGAATGTACAGTATACGTCACTGGACCTCAATGGCTCATTGTACACTCCATGACAAACGGAGGCCCTAATTCCCATCCTCTGATAGCTTACCATTGTCCAAGCAAAAGCCAAACTTACTTCGGCGGAAAAACAAGGAAAACTACACTCTAATCCTCGGTGATAGAAACGAGCGTTTATGAACGAGAGTTATGGTAAATGCGTTGGAGTAATTTGTACACGGACTATTGTATACGTTTGAGTGATTGTCATGGTGTTTTGTCGTACAAGGTCAGGTTTTATATCTTTTGTTGGCTACACTGTAATTAGGCTTGAATGGATGGCGGTGGCTGCCTCCAAATGGTGGCTGGTGTTTTGATTCCTCGTTGTCACGGCTCGGATTTTACAGTCCATTATTTTTGAGAAACGCAGGCTGTGAAGTAAAGTTTTTTTTTCTCTTCACACTCGCCACCACTCCTATTCTCGAGCCTATCAAAGGCGTGTACAGACTGACCGAGAAGCTCGCCGAGGCTCCCACGCGAGGCAAATGCTCAGTCAGTAGCCGCTCTGACTGCACGAACCACCCCACATTGTGAACCACCCCATACCGAAATGACCGAGCATTAGCCTCGCGTAGCAGCCATGGTAAGCTACTTAAATAGTCAGTACGCTCATTCATACAATCCAAACTCATAATTATGGTACCTGGCAAAACTTCTTTCTGAAAAGAACATCGATGTCATTTGACCAATACCTTCCTTCATGTAGCGATAATTTTCTTCTCCATGTCCAATATTCGGTGCTGCTGTTTTCTTGTGGCCTATATCTAGCCACATATATAAATAGGTATAAAAATAATAGTTTCTTCACCATGCCACGAGTAGGAGGGGTATAACGCATTGTTTGTATAATAAACAGAGTAGATACATCTACATTTTAATAACGTGTTTGTGTTTAACAAGTTTAGTAAGTACAAGTTTTATCTTTTAAGTCATATCTTTTAAGCAATTCCTCAACACAATAGCTTACTCAACAAATTCCACCGAAATACTCCAGAAAAATGCCCACGTCAATTAGCAAGAGCCTTAACTGCAGAATATAAAATTAACAGGTCCCGATATAGTCATTTTGTCTGTTAGCAACTCCTACATGACAAAGTGCGGTTGTAGAGCCGGTGCTGACAAGATAGCGTATCGAAAATATGCGTGGGATGAGAATGATTGTAAACCTTTTTTTTTTTTTTTTCGAAACCTGGGCCCCTATCTTATGTTTTGGACATTGATGATGGAGCCTATGTTGCAGCAAGCTTACCCAGCAGATGGCTGTACTTAGAAAAAAATATTATTTCTGCAAAAAAAATCGTAATTATGTTACCTATATGTTTTTTTTCATCGGGTTCTTTCTTGTGTACCAAAAATTTTAGTTTATTCCAAAATAACACAGGTGAAAATATTGCAAGGAAACCTGAGCGTTATCTAAGGCCTTTTTGCATCTACGTAATGAGATGATTTATACAGCGTCCAGTGGCACCTTCACTCACACTAGATGGGTGAAGAGACCACACGGCGCTGCAGTGCCTAGGACATTGTTCTAGGTGAAGTAGAGTTATATATATCTGAGGCGTAATACGCGAAAATCGCCAGTCCGCAGTGGGCTCCTTTGTGACAGATTTTGCCTGTGCTTAGGTAAAGAGACGTGTATACAGATAAAAAGGTCGCCTTTCGATAAATACAGCTACTACTGTAAACATTTCTGCCGCGAACCCCTTACTTTTCACCTTGAAAGGCCGAGATGTTTTGCGGCCTACCTGGCTAGGTATTATTAGGCACAAAGTGATCCGAACAAAAGGCGATACAAAAGTTGCGTTTATACAAAAGTGAAAGAGAAAATATTTCCTCATATACAGGGTGTTAAAAGACCGCCAACAAAGCGGGAAACCACGTATTGTCCTCATCATAAGGAACATTTTTGCCCAAGGAACTATGCCTGGGAAATCAACGGTTTCCGAGATAATGAGGTTCAAAGTCGGACTTTTCAAAACTTTTTTTTCGCAGAAATGCATTCAGTATCTAGTTCTTAACATATCTTCTCAAGAAGCCATATCAAAATTATGAATATTTCTTGCAAAAAACGACGTTAAAATTGCAATCCGCAATGTATTCTAAACATCGGCACTTCAAGCTTAAGTAACATAAACTGATACCTACGCTTGCGCAATATGACTTCTGTGCGTTACACGTCCATTGCGTGATAAAATATTTTTCAAAATTATAACCTAAAAAACCAAAATCATTTCCCAGCAATAATTTATCGAAAAAGTACTTAGTTTTGGTGTCTAGTATGCGTGGCTTTCGGGTCTGTTGGCGGTCTTTTAACACCCTGTATACATAAACAAGTAATGATACAAGTGATTATGATGAAGTAGATGGAGGAGGAAGAAAGTATTGGCTCACAAACATTAAGAAATGGACGAAGGTATAGCTTTGAAAACCTATTTCGATTGGCAATAAAAAGTGAAGTATTTTGGAGAGCAGACGGCTAAACTCCACTCTTACAGAGAGGCACGCCAAGAAAAAGAAGAGTAAATAAACAAAATCATAAAGCATGTCGGGCAAAAATTATATTCTGTTGGTTCTGTCCAACTTGTAGCATTGCAACTAGGTGACCACGGTAGATTATTGTGAATTGGGAAGGCAAAGTTTTTTGTTCGAAAGTCCGTTATTGGCTTAATCTTATTTTTAGACAATATTGTGAAACTAATTTCAATATTTTTTATTTTGGTTCAGTAGTTTGGATTTTACAACGTTTCAAAAGATACGGTTTTATGACCTTCACGCGACGGTCTGCATACTGTTGGCGGTCATAGGAACAAAACATTTTAGCGCATAAAAACAAAACTACTGGACCAAAATAAAAAATATTTAAATTAGTTTCTTAATATTGTCTAAAGATAAGTTTAAGCCAATAACGGACTTTCGAACAAAAAACTTTGCCTACCCAATTGCTTGATGACGTCACAAATATGCACATTTATTTTTATAACTGCGTTCGGTTTCCTTGACAACCGTACTTAAATGGTTCCATCTTGAAAATATAATGCTTTGACAAGTTGTTATTTCACTGCATCCACTTCCATTGCTCGCTCTCCGATTTCGGGTCCTTTTTTATTTTTTCACAAGGCATATGAAAGATGCTCAGTTTTCCTTCCGATGTTTCCTTCAACGTAAGTGAGTGGTATTACTACAAATGAATTCTAAACAACAAACTGTGACACAAGGGGTCCACTACCTCATACGATGCCATTAATGAAACCGCATTACTAACTGAGGCCACTTTCAGGGACCAGCGGGAGTTTGGGACATTCATACGTCGCCACTTTCCGTGTTTATGCCCTCAGTGTTTTTATTACAAAATGTAAAAGGAGTTGATCTAGGGTGGCATTAATAGTCGTCGACTCAAGATCGAACTCAAGTAGGTGATCTCAGAAAAGTCAAATGCTAATGTCAAGCCTTGGCTAATGTCAATGTCAATCTCAAGATAGTATATATATATTAATATGCTGATAGCTACTCAAGTTTGACATTAGCCAAGGCTTGACATTAGCATTTGACTTTTCTGAGTTCACCTACTTGAGATCGAGCTCAAGTAGGTGAACTCAGACGACTATTAATACCACCCCTAGTCTGTGGTAGAGACGAGGAAGTGACGCTCAATAAACCGGATAAAAGCGCTCTTATTTCAGCTCAATTAAATACATCATTATCGCGATAACAATCACAGTCTTTCAACGCGATTGTTTTAACTGGCTTATGTTTTACTTTCCTATTATTATTTTATCACCCTCTTTCGCTTTCACGGATGCAGTGACGGTTTAGAGTTGGCTTATCTGGTTTAACAACTTTTGTTTTTCAAAAGAATGTTTATTTCTATAGAATATAGCCCGCGAAAGTATGTTCTAATATTTGGGAGTAAAGTAATCTAATGATGAACACTTTCTGTCACTGGTGTCAATAAAATTAAATGCTTTTTAATTTTCATCAGATCTTTTCATTTTCCCATGACGTCAAATATGTTTTTGCAGTGCTATTATTTAACTCATTGTTAAGCCGGTCAAAGGGGTTAAACGGGGTTTAAAAATAGAAAGACAATCCTGTGAGAAACCAGACTAAGATGCGTCAATTATAAAATTAAATTCAAACTTGTCCACCCAGTTCTTTTCTGTTTACAACTTTATACGATAGGCCTTATACGGAAAAGTTGGCTTTGTAGTAAAACCAGCTCTAAGGTTCAATGCTGTCAAGACAAGACGATGTTATAGTGTAGTTCATTTAATTTTAACATCATAAGGGTGTGAAAAAGATCCTGCCCCTGTGAATCCTAAAATCCTACTGTCGACAACTTTACATTTTCGTTGCCTATTTGCCTGTAAGGTAACGGTGTATGTAGAGTGTAAAGGTCGACGTATCGTCGTCTGTACGATGGTTTTCTTTTTTAATAGTAACTTAATGTTTTTATTACACATTGGGGTAGGTCAGTTAGATATAGCCTAACTAATACATAGGTAATAGTAGGTATACGTCCAACCAGCTAGCCATAAATAGGCCTTGTACTGTTTTTAAAATAAAAAGTTATAGCATAAAGTTCTCTGTATCTTAAAAGAATAAATTTAACAAAGCACATTTTGGGACCCAATAGGTGTGAGTTAATCTTGTAGGTTTGTATGATTTTGGAATAAGGGTGTAGGTAAACTACAACTTAGGATACAGATGTCTGTGTGTACACACGACAGATGTCAGAGTGTACACTTTTGTTGAAAAGTCGCCCGTAACGTAACCAAGTAAAATGCTAGCGTGTAAGCGTCGACGTGCTGTCTTGTGTACATTATAACAACAGACTGGATCTGTGTTTGCACCATTTTTTCTCCCCAACTCGACCAGTCTAGACTTAATGTTTGCCTTAATTACTCAAGTGCGATGACTATAGTTTTAATTACCACGGTATACGTCAGACTTATAATTACAACTACCTTTAGTACAAATTGTACACCTTGTAAGCACGTTGTATTATTTTTACTAGACGAAAGTATTTTTAACTCGGTTGCATAAGTAAACTAAAAACAACTTCACAACATCACTTCATAGCCCTGGATGTGAGCAGGGGCAACAAGTTTTTTTTTTTTTTAATTTGGACTACTGGTACTAATTTTAGCAAGCCTACTCCATCTAAAATATGTACTCAGGTAGCTTCCGAGTGGTCACTTCACCCGTGTGTAGGAGTAGATGATGTTTAAGATCGAAGATTGAATCTGTTAAGTTAATTATTTATATCCATTAACAATTTTTTTAGTGCGCCGCCTGGGTAAATCTGTCTGTTTACAAAATATCATGTTTTAAAATGTCCTTATAATAATATAAAAGTTGATCGGTGGCATGGAGTTAGCTAAAAACCAGCGCCAAAGAAGACCACTTCAGACGGCATACAGCTGAGCTTAATCCATTTTCGGGTTTATTATGTTGTTTATCTTTTGGTTTATTTTTCTGTGCCAACACTGTAATTTTTTTAGCACGAAATAAAAAAAAACAATAACAATTTCAATTACTAATGGATTTCGTAAGTAAGATTGAAACACTATTAGTTAATAGGCCTTAGTTTAACCATTCGAGGACATACGTCATAGCAGCAGCAGTTGAGTTTCAATCTCGGTATCTATGCCAAGAAACGCAAATCGCGGCGGCGGTGAGCAAACGGTTTTCATGGCCATAGTGATAGCAGCCACATAATAAGGATGTTCGTTGACTTACCCGTTGGGAACTTGCCGCCTCATTCCCGTCATAAAAAAATAATGGAGGGCTACAGAAAGTTTACTCAATGAAGAGTTCGTGACAAAATACTGAGACAAACATCACGCACGATTATGATACGCTAAGCAGACGTACTGCTTAGCTGGTTAAGGATGTAAGTAGAGCTCAATAGTGCGCGATATATTGCACTGCCTCAATCTGTTCATCTACGTTGGACTAGTGACGGGTATTATGCCTCAGACGCAAAGGTTTTCCTACGATTTTTCTTTATAGTAGAGAAGATTAAAGTTTGTTTATGGAAATTAGTTCATTATTTGCGTAGATCACCTCTACTATTACTGTTATGTATTCAAATTAATTTATTGACACAAAAAACACAATCAAGGTAATAAAACAACAAAAATGTTTGATACAAATTTAATATGATGGCTGATGAATTAATACATCAATAGATTATAGGTACCCTAAGCTATCTCCTAAACTAGGTTGCCCTGTATTTTAGGAGTCCAGTGAACACAATAAAATTAAAAATCTATTTCAGCCTTTAGTTACAGATTGTCATTATGGTATAGCTTTTTTTAACTCACAAAACAGACAGGCAAAAGTTCAAAGATTCATGCTATCACCGGAAATTGAACCTGAGTCCAGTCGGCTATCATCGCCTTGTCGATTTAGATTCAAGTTTTTTTATTACCAGCTGGATGAAGGTGTAGTTGAAGTGGTAGGTACTTCTGATCTTTTTAACATCAAGCCTACAATCCGCACCGTTATGGTGGGTATCGTAGGCGATCCGATCCGATAGGGATGGAGGAATAAAATGGAGGATTTAAACACGTGTTACGTCTAACTGTTAGTTAACTAATCGACTGTTTGGTTACGGAACGCGCGGCGGATAGGCCTGTTAGGATTTAGGTTTCATTTTTACTGTTCGTTGATGAGGAACGTTATGTCCTTAGGATATAATATTGTATCCGTTATCACCATGATATAACGTTGAAATTAAAATTTCTACAAGTTTTGTCATAGTGGCGTGTATTGATGAGGATGATGATCAATACACCCCCTTTTTTGATATGGTTAATGTAACTAAAACAAAAATGCTTCATACATTGTTACAGTAGGCATTATGTTTAGTAAGAACCAACTTTTTCAAGATTTTGTTACGATGAGTTTTGTATCAATGGGTAGAATTAGTCTCGAAGTACTTTCTGTAACGGTCTACTCTTCTGTGAACCGGACTTCTCTGAGATAAACTTCACCATGCATGCGTACGAGAAGTGGTACTGCTAGGTACTACAAATTTCCAATAATGTCACGTACGGTCGGCTGAGGCCGATATCCAATCGAAGCTCTTACCGCGCGTGGCATAAGGGTGCACATCGAACAAAATGGGTATAATCCGCGCGCGATGAGAATGGGATGGAAACTTGTCAAAGTCGATCGAAAATATACTTTATTTTACTTTGACAAGGTTGTTTCGACGCAAGTTTGCTTACCGCGCGAGAATGGAATGCGACGTTATGGAACTGAGACCAGTTCCAAAAGGTCACATCCCATTCTCATCCCGCGCCGATTATATCCTGCGTGTGCCCGATGTAAAGTCAGCGATGCGCAAGGATACCCCATGGGGATGGTAGCTCTTAACGCACGCGGTAGTAGTGCGTTAATTGAATCGAACTATCTTGTCTGTGACTGTACCTAACTTCATTTATTTCCTAACTTCATTAAGAACCAACCGGTCTTATCACTAGGCCACCATCACTGTCTATCAAGTGTGGTAACGATGGCCAATTTTAAATCCGATTAAGTCCAGTCCAGCACGAGCCAATTATGAACATTTAGGTGATAATTTGATGCAAACATTTGGTGCATATTTTTTGCAGACGAATGTAATAAATTAAACGATATTTAAACGCGTTTTATGCTAATTAAATGGTTAGATTAGGTCAGTACTCCGTGTTTAAAATCATTTTTATAAGTCAAATAAGCTGTCGTTTCTGCAAACCGAATGCAAAACTCAAATAATAAAGGCAAATATTATTTTGAAAGCACTTAGCCCTCGTTGAACTCTTTTATATGGGGTCAAGTAAGATGAACGATTTTACGAGTCTAATCTCGTTATTTAACGATAAGATGACTTTATTTACCCAAAATGGCATTGTTTATTAATTTATAGGCTTATCTATTATATATATTTTTTACTTCTGATACAAATGCCGAAATGTATCAGTCTTAATTTTGGATGATTACATTAATTTGTTTTGTTAATTAAACAAATATATATTTTTTGCATAATAAGGCTCCTTTAAGGTTGAATCAAAAGATGTTATTTGATTAAATTACTTCATTCGGTAGAATGTACCTAAGTATGAAGTAAACCAATAATTAAAAAGTCTCTATCTATGCACAGGCATTGGTACTCAGTATTGAATTAAATCGAATGCATATCTAAGCCATGAAGGAAGTACTAACTAAGTAACTCATTTTCATAATCCTACCACACGCACCGTCTCATATCGTTAATTCACTCAGTTTCCTCTCACGAGCAAGGAGCGAGAAAGGACGGATATAAGGTAATTTTTATTGATATTGCACATTTTAACAGTACGGATTTTGGGGGGGCTAAGGTCTCAAGTAAGAAAAGCATGCAATGAACCTGAATTCCTTAATATTTTATTAATGCACAATATATTTAGGGGTGGTCGTCGGAGATCACCTACTTGAGATCGATCTCAAGTAGATGAACTCAGAAAAGTCAAATGCTAATGTCAAGCCTTGGCTAATGTCAAACTTGAGTAGCTGTCAGCATATTAATAGACACAATTTCGAGACTGACATTGACATTAGCCAAGGCTTGACATTAGCATTTGACTTTTCTGAGATCACCTACTTGAGTTCGATCTTGAGTCGACGACTATTAAGCCACCCTAAATATAGCATCATCCAGTAGATATCAAAAAAGTGTGTTGTGCTAAAATATGAAATTTTTTACTCACTCGTTTGACATCTCGCTCACTTTTGCCTTGCAAAATGACCTCTACATTTTAATATTTGAAGTCTTTAGAGGATATTTATTTCACATATTGGCTCACATGGCTCTAGCCAACTTCATCAATATATTAGCGTTGTGTTACGGGAAATAAATAAAACTGACATGTAACAGTTGTAAATTGACATGATTGGTGCGTGGAAAACGTCGTTTCCTGTCCGCACCGCGCAGATCAAAGCTTGCAGATATGAGTTTTATGCTTCCTGAGTTCGTAACACGTAGTTTTATGCTGAACTTGAAAGTGCAAGACACTGTGTTCAGTGTACTTGGTCTGTAAAAAAAAATCGCATAGCATAGCATCAGCCCAACTCTGCTCACTGTTGGGTATAGGCCTTTTTCCCCTCGCGCCACCTCTCACGGTCCCTAGCCATCTACATCCATGGACCTTCCGCCGCTAGTACTTAAATAGCCCTAAAAAATAGCTCTTATCGAAATAAATATTTATTTTTTTATTTTTCCGCAAATAAATCGGTTTTGAGGACTAGCAACTGTGCGGGTTTTTACAGAATAAGCACATTGCGCATCTATTCTCAAAAAAAAAAAACCACTCACGCGTCAACCGTCAAAAGCCGGTTTATTTGCTCAAAAATAGCCCTTAAAAATGAACGTGCTTATTTCAGAGAATGCTGTGCCTCTCTAGGATGTACACTTCCCTCTCAAGACTACCTCTTTTTTATTATAGTGGCCCTTTTACCGACAGCTTATGTCATGAAAAGGGCAAACTAAGTCCAACAAACGATCGAAACCGAGTGCCGGAACCTATGTTCGGTAGGTCTTGCCGCCTTAGCTTGTGCTTCGGTACTCTGCGAATGGCTCTAGGATGTACAGTCTGCCCCATCTAGGTTACCCCTTTTTGTTCGTTTGGCGCCCTTATGCCGAGCACAGTAAGAGCACGGGGTGTCGTAGACTGTGGCCGACAGTAACTATCTCACTTTTGTATTACGTAGTCGTTTATGAGATAGCTAATATGTCGGGGGTATTTAAAATTTTCAATGTAGTAGTTATCAGTATCAATCTCTAAATATCACAACATTATCGATTAATAACTAATATTCTCCATCTCAACATAGATCCTCATGTTAACATAGATCTTTGTGCTAAGGGGGCTGGCACTAATATACAGGAATCTAGTTAGTAGGCTAGTTAAGATTAACGAGCGCATTTAGTAGCACATTATATTGCAATTTGCTTAGACAAGTTAGGTTAGGTTTAGCTACTGCATCTTGTTTCATTGACCCCAAAGTATCAAAGACTCTTCCAAAATTTATTGTAAAATAGATTATTCTCACTTGATAAGCAAGAGCAACCGTCCTATCAACTATTTGCCACTATTTTACCACTAGGTTACGACAATTTGCCACTATGTGCCAAAGAAAAGATTTGCTTACTGTGAAGAAAAACATCCTGAGGAAAACTGAGCAAGTAAGGCAAGTATAGGCTAGGTATATCATAACTACTTATCAATTAAAATTGTACAAAATCTCAGAAAAAAACCATAGATTCATATTTTTCTTACAGTGCATCTGTTTGCTACAGTATTTCCGCTTTCAGTCCTCCTTATCCAAAGGTTGTCTGGAAGGGATCGCTTTTAGCGACAATACCGTTATATTTTGTACTTTGATAACGTGCAGAAGAAGAGAAGTAGAAATAAAAAAGAAGAAGAAGAAGAGAAGAGAAGTTTTGTAAACTGGTTTTTCTAGATATCTTGATTCAGCTTATTGAAACAAGTGTGCGGTCACCCTTAGAGGCAGCAGCGTGTAACGTGCAAGGGCCCCCGCGCTCGCGTCGATCATAATTTGAATTCGGAAGGTCGTTCACCCCTAGCGAGGTGGCGCTAACGACCCATGTTAAAAGTGTTTCTAAAAGTGGAACAATGAATGTGTTTGCCTTTACTTGGGAAGGTACTTTACACGGTATCGTATGGTACCACAGCTTTTGGTACATTTAGAATGTTTCTATCACTTCTCTCTTAACTTAAGGCGCTGGGCATAGTGAATTAGCCCGCGCGCAAAAAAAATCCCCAAAAACGATTCCTGTATGAAATACACTAAAAAAAACGAAAATGTTCCCATATCAAACCCTAGAATTAGGTGAGAGCTATCTAAAACAGCCAGTTTTGTGTTGATACCCATAACAGATTGCAAGATATTTTGTTTGAAAAAAAGTGCGCCGCCTATTTTTTTTCATCAAAAATATCTTCAAAACGTTTATGAATGTCAACACGAAACTGGCTGTTTTAGATAGGTCTCACCTAATTCTAGGGTTTGATATGTGAAAATTTTCGATTTTTTTAGTGTATTTGATACAGGACTCGATTTTGTGCATTTTTCTTGGCGCGCTGGCTATTCACTATGTACAGCGCCTTAACTTAAGTCCGTGTTTTTCTTCCATTCTTGCTTGTTTGGTGTAAACGCGGTATAAAACGTAACTTTTTGGTTAATGTATTTTTAAGAGCTTGGCGATAAAACTCTGTATTCAATTTAGATCTCTGTATCTTTAGAAACTACTGTAAAAAACGAGCACTTGACACTCTCATTATTTTGGAAGCCATTTTGGAACTATTTTCAAAAGAATGAGTGACTTGAAATCTTGAGGAAATCTGTAAATAATTCTAGGGTAGTTAACGTAGGTTTAAAAAGTAGGTATTGTTTGGTGTAAGTATTTAACTTTATTCACTTCATTTTATTTATGTATTCGTATGGCCACAAAATTATATTAATACAACAGATAAAATAAAATAAGACACATTAAAAACTAAAACACATCACAAGCGTACATCCAGCTCTCTTAGCCATCTGGCAGCGTTAGGTGTTAGGGTGATCAAGTCGTCGGGGTCTCCGTGATATGATCTAAGAGGGCAGTCGCGAAAAATGTGCTCGACCGTTTGGGAGTCGGCTCCGCAGTCGCAGTGGGGGGAGGCAGTCCATCCTGCAGGCAGTCCATTCACTTCATTGAATTGTATTAACTTGGGCGAATTAAGGCGAATTACCCCTTTGGAAGTGCATGAGCTAGAGCTTATTAGATCTATAATCGTTTATTTCATACCAAAAGTTTACAATTTCAAAATAGGGCAAGAACTTCCTTCTAAGTATAAAAATACCAGGAAGCTCCGCTCTTCTTACTTAAAGAATAAATTCTATGCAGTGTTCCTGCACTGCATAGAATTTATGTTACTTAGGCACCTACAGTTTATTTTATAAATTTTGCTGCATTCAAATTGCAAATGGAATCAATTTCCAAAAAGAAAGCAAGGGCAACCACTGTGGATTTATTCTTATACCGCCAGTACTAAAAGACTGGATTCTAATTGTCTAACTCCAACCTCAATCACAGTCCCTTTTTTTGCGTTTGACCCTTTTGCGATTGATCCATCACGATACTTTTGAAAGTTATTCTATGTATAGATGTTGAGGTTAGACAATTGAGCTCCTGCATCTCTGTGGCCTGCAGTACAATAGTTGGTCGTCGACCAGCTATGGTCACTGCACACAGTGATTGCTGACGTCCGAACATTATGGTCAGAGAATAGTTTCATGGCCACGCAGCTGTGGCCACGGAATGAGCGGTACCTTTGGGTTTTGTGATGGTAAGGAAAGTGGTAAAAATAAGCAATGTTAATAATATTTCGCCATTGAAGGGTATAGCTTAATATTTTGCACTGTATGTCCTTCCGTTCGAACGTCGACTTAAAAAAAAAACAAATTCATAGTTTGCAGCATAAAAAAAGCTTATTCGAGAAAATCCCTATCCCAAGTTTAAAAATGCTGTCCTTTGATCTCCAAACTGGTGTAGTTCCCAAGTTGGCTATCCTTTGAATGACAGTGACCTGCCTAAAAGTCAAAAGTAGCCATACAGCTGATCAAATGACGTTGTTTTAAATCTTAGGATAGGGTTTATTTTCGAATGGCGAAATCGACCCTAATCAGCCCCATATTTAGTGGCCCCACACACTTTAGTCCCTGTCTGTCTGTTTGTCGCGGTCCGCAGCCGCCATTTGTCTGGCCGCTCGAGTGAAAACTAATTTGAATAAAAATGTTAGAAAACATCTTCCGAACCTCTGCAAGTTGATGTTCCGTTCCCGGGAACATTTCCAATCGCTGGAAATATTGCCGGCAATGTTCCCCCAACTTGAAATTAATTCAACGGAAACTTTTCTCTAAACTCTAAACTTAATTATTTCAATATTGGTTTACTAAATTGTACACACGACAGCACGTCAGACTGTACACTTTTGTCGTAAAGTCGCCCCTAACGTAACCGAGTAGAGTGTTAGCGTGTAAGCGTCGACGTGCTGTCGTGTGTACATGGTTTTGGATTCCCTCAATTAGTAGCTTATTACTACAGACACAATTTGTAAGAATTTGATTGTTAGTACGGATTTTAGATGTTTTTTTAAATGAAATACATTAAATGACGATTCCATGCAGTCTCCATAATGGCAACACTGCAAGGACAAGACATTTATGCAAATATGCATGTCACGTGACTAACGAACGCGAGACTATAAGAACTTGCAATAATTAACAACAAAAAAAACTGGTAATTGATGGAAAAAACTTTCCGAAAATATTTCCAGTGGAAACATTGCCGGGAGCGGGAATGTTTCCGAGCGTACATCACTATCTGCAACCCGCTGTATTGTTGCTGCACCTCACCGCGGGTCTTTTCACATTTGAATTGCTTTGAAGAATTTCTTGCCAAAGAATACTGGCCCTTGGAACGGTCAGCGACACGCTAGGATACCCATTTTTGTTCGATTTACGTTGGGGTGTTGTCGCTGAAGACAGTCACTGACAAGTTATTTGGGCAAATTATCTTGCCGCCAAATGAAAACTGCCATTCGAATTTCTATGCTGTCATTTTGACGCCTTATAAGCTCCCATTAAGTTTTCCAGTCCAGTTCGCTGCGCCGAGCACAAAATCCAGCTCGGTGTCTTGAAATTTTTATTTTTTTGTATTTTTATCTTTTCGTACTCTAGATTTTCACTCGATTTAAGGTTTGGCTAGACGTGTTTCTTTGTGCTTGCAAAAGACTGGAGAAAGCGTAGAAAATATGGCCGGAAAACGCACCGTAGTACGGATAAGGGCTTTCTGCTGATGTTATCTAATGTTTGGCACAGAAATGTTCTACGTAGGTGTGTGTCTAGTATAGTTGCTTGTAAAATCTATGTAAAATAGACGAAAAGCTGAGCGTACATTTTGGGCTTTCGTCTTTCAGTGCTTTGACGAATTTATAAATGTGCACGACTTTGAAAACATTTCAAAAAAGAACCCGCTACCTTTTTAGGGTGGTATTCTATGTAGAACGCTACTTAAACTCAGTTTAAACAGAGTTAAGACTGTCGATAAAGCAGTGCATGTTTTGATATGAAGGGAGGGATATTCAAATCAAAACATGCACTGTTTTATCGACAGTCGATACTGCTAAACTCTACTTAAACTGAGTTTAAACAGAGTTCAAGGAGTTTTCTAGTTTGAACTGAGTTTAAACAGCGTTTAAGTAGCGTTCTAGTTTGAACTGAGTTTAAGTAGCGTTCTAGAATACCACCCTAATCTCTCGCTATCTCCGAATTGCTCAGCACAAGTGACTCTCCATACTAACCCGCGGATAGTAACCAATAAGCAGAACTGTGTCTTCTGCATTTAATAAAAACATAAAACTGAATAAAATTCTTCAAATTCAAATGGAAAAGTACTTAAGTCATCACGAAATTCAGCCATACACCAAATAGCTGTTAGCAGACCACTGCTGTTAGTTTGCAAACACGCGATCTCCAAATTCCTGACAAAAAATACAAAACTAAAGTATCGTCGTGTCATCTTCGGAACCATTGATCTTCACAAAAATGTAAACCCCAAAGGCCTTATTAATTTATAGATATATTGCCGATATGTTAACCTGGGCCCTTAGCCTGTAACACAATGGTGCCAAAATGGGCTGTCAGGTGACGACTTCAATTACGATTTGCTAACGCTGTCTGTCCTTTTAATGTTTTTGTAGTACAGCAAAGAATATTTTGATTCTAATTCTAGAGGATTAGTTCTCTGGTTGTAGGAGAAAAACGAGGAGAGCCCGGTTTTGTCCTTCTGCCGGGACGCCATTGACCCGCCATTGCGTTACAGGCTAAGGGCCCTGGCACTGGAGATGGCAGTCACTGTTTTGAAATAGGAGAGTGCATGGCAAAGTGATATGTTAGCAGACTTTCAGTGATTTGTCGTTGCTTTTCTGTTAAAGTGCATCTGGCTCAGTCACTTTCATTTTCCATCATCACTTCTCTAGCGCGACTCTATTTCTGTCGCCATTTTGATACTGAAAAATTGCCCTTTGGGATTGAACTATTCATTTTCTGCAATTTTAAGTTATTTTTTCGAAATGGCAAAATAACAGTAATGTCAACCTCCATGACAAAATGGCAAAAAGAAGCCCAACTCCCGTCAAGAAGCCTATAAAAACATCTTCACGAAAATATCTCAAAAGAGACGTTTCCAATCCCGCGCCGTGGCCCTGTAATTTCCCTGCACCCTCCGGCTCGAAGGACCAATTGTTGAATTCCTCCGCGCACGCGCGGTGAAAGCCCCACCGCGACCTAGAGCCCGGAGGACTGGGCTCTAATCGTGGGAGGGCTGTTCTACTAACTATAATTTTATTATAATTGTTGAAACGTTATTTTTAGTGACACATTTTATTTTAATTTGATTGTGTTTTGGTAAAACTCGATGCTTTAAACTGCATCTGATAGTTGCAGCTCCATTGAAAAGACAAGGTTCTTACGTGCAGAGCTAACTAAGCCGCGGGTTTAGTTACAATGATTTCGTTCATATTATAAATAGTCTAGAGAGATGATGAGATGATCTAGGAAAGGAGGATCTAGCTACAGGGTGTTTCAGAAGGGGACCCATTTAAAGGCCGAATTTCAAAAAGTCTATACGGTCTAAAAGTCTAAAATTAAAATGCCTGATGGTCAAAACGCCGAAGGTCACAAAGCCGAAGGATCATTTGGTAGAATCATTGAAAAGTTTTAAAGGCCGAAATTCAAAATGCCGACACACTTAAAATGCCTACGATCAAAAAGCCTACACATTTTTTTTAACGACATTCGGCCTTCAAATACGTGACCGTTTCAGAAAGGTAGGGTCGGGTCGCTTCGCACTTGGTCCCATAGTAAATATTGCTTGTATTGATGAGTGAAGTGACCCCCTTTAGTGTCACAGGACCTTTCTGTAATACCCTGTATAACCTGTGCAAGCACTTCACCCATCAAGCTTGTGTGGAGGTGCGACTGGACGCTGTAATTCGTTCGTTGATTCGTCGAGATTCAGAACGCAATGGATAACTCTACTCTCCACCACCTTCAATGATGGTCACGATCCTCAGCATTGAGGGAACGACTGAATGGATGGGAAGCCGATTACTATTAGCGAAAATCGAAGTTCGATTTATGAAAAATTTACTGGGTGGCAGTAAAATGAACTGGCTGGCAGAACATTTTTCATAAATCGAACTTCGATTTTCGCCAATGGTAATCGGCTTTGTCTTAGCCGGTAGACCCCCTGCTAATAAGAGTAATGCACAGTAGGTATGTAATGTCATTGGTCATCGAGCCGTTCTAGAGCATACCGTGTGCCTAAGCACATCGTTTATAGGCATATGTGAGTGATCACAAAAGAAACAGCTGCGAAATAATGGCGCACTCGTCCAAAGGAGCAATTTTAGTTCAATGACTTCTAGGCACGATATTGTGAGGCTGCCATGTTATTTTTATATTCAAACTTTTGTATTGTGTGTGGAAGTATGGTTGATGGAAGCAAATACAGTTACTTCGGCGTCATATAAAATAATAATAGAGCTGAAATATGAAATCGACATTACACACACAAGACAAGGCATGTTTCACATTTAAGGTGAAATACGAAAAAAGTTATATGATCTGGAATCCAAACCTTAGGTCCTAAAAATAGTTAATCCTCGCGTTGAGGAATCGCAGGAGCGTTTTTTGCTAAAAACGCATCCCAAAAAAAGATAAGTTTTTTTTCCATTGGCGGCGCTAGTTGTGAGACGTATGGCGTCTTAAATAGAATTCAAAGGAAAATCTACGTACCTTAAGTGCCATGAAATAAAAGACTTGTCCCTTCCCGCACTCAGAGCTCATACCGCTAAAGAGACCCTTAGATCGTCTCTGCGCATCTCAAACCACGTGATGTCTCAAGAGTCTTTAGTGGCACATAATTGAACGAGCGAGCGAAGCGAGCGAAGTTCTCCGAGTCTACTGGAACAATTAGGCGTTTGTATGTTTGTATGTACGACGATAACTTGAGTAAATTTAGTCGGATCGTCATGAAATTTGGTAAGCAGGTAAATGAGGCCAAGATAATTTTTAAATTCGAACATGAGCTAAATCGGTCGAGGGGTTACTGAGATATGGGGTCGCGAGTTCATAGTTCGGGGCGAACTACTAGTATTGTAAATCGTAAATCCTACCATCTACCATGCTAAGAACAAAAACATCGATATCGTAATGCAATAATTGAGATAGAGCTACAAACAAATAACGATGAACCCCTCTTTCGCAGTCTGTTAAAAAGTCACCCTCGCTACAATGCGATCAGTCACCCAGCCAACCTGAAAAAGCCGTTAGAGCTCTATTTAAGGCGAATCCCCGGACAGGTGCGCGGTGATCCCTTGCGCGTAACGCATCGGCGCCCGCGCATGTGACGTCACTTCCGTCGGGTCGGGAGCGGGGGGGGCGTTGGGCACTTCCGCTGCGCTTTGTTACGAGCTCTTTTATCGAGGACGTAGTTTGTAGAGGAGGCACAGTTCGAAACAGAGCCTCAAGTAGTCAAGTCCGTAGCCTGTGTTTTACTAACCTGTGTGTGTGTGTCTCTGTCTGCTGCACCGTACATTGCTCTGTAATAGATGAACCGATTTGAATGCGGTTTTTTTTATTTGAAAGCTGTTTTTCTAGAAAGTGTTCTTGAAGTTCTAGAAAGTTTTCTTATCAAAATCGCTTCAGCCGTTTATGAGTTATGCTAATTTGAATCTAAACGTCGAGGATAATACCACAAATAAATCGGTTTTGAGGACTAGCAACTGTGCGGATTTTTTTTACAGAATGAGCACACAGATCCGTTCGTATAAATTTTAATTGTTGTTGCCTCTTAATACGGTTTTTTCACGTAATTAGCCGTTTTCACGGCTGTGACATTTCGCTTTTTCTGAAGATATTAAATATTAATCTGTATAAGCGAAATTTGACACCCACATCCCGGTTCTTGTATGGCCAAGCCTATGAGCGCCATCTACCAAGGGCTTTGAATTCAGCTTTTAACTGTCAGTTGAAAACGGGCCATTTGAGTAGAGTAGGTAAAATGACTGTACTCCTTAACACCGCTTCTGTCGATGCAAAGGAACATTTGAAATGCGCGCAAATTTTTACTGCTCGGTTGTTGAACCTCTGTGAACTGTTACTAATGGAGTTATGTATTGTGTTTGTGAGGTATTTGGTAGTTTATGTTGTGTGAACATAGCCTAACAGTCGAACAAACAATAAAAAAACTAAGGGTGGTATTAATAACTAGTCGTCTGAGATCACCTATTTGAGCTCGATCCCAAGTAGGTGAACTCAGAAAAGTCAAATGCTAATGTCAAGCCTTGGCTAATGTCAAACTTGAGTAGCTGTCAGAATATTAATTGACACTGTCTTGAGATTGACATTGACATTAGCCAAGGCTTGACATTAGCATTTGACTTTTCTTAAATCACCTACTTGAGTTCGATCTTGAGTCGACGACTATTAATGCCACCCTAAGACCTTGAACATATTAACTCTGAAATAAATCCTTTCTGTAACATACTGTAGAGTTCGAATACACATGGAACTGTCCAAGTATCCAATGAACCAAGATACATACGTTGCGTGCAAAAGGCTCTTTTTCTTCACAGTTTTAATATCATAACCAGCATTTAACAGATTGCGATGAAATGGAACTAATCATTAATAGTGAAGGAAATCCGATCGATTGGTCCCGAGCTATCTTTAACCATCTCGCGAACCAAATGCGAGGAGTTATTATAATGGATTCTGTTATTTTTAACCGGCTTCAAAAAAGGAGGAAGAGGATATTATTATAATTATATTTATATATTTTTATAAACTTTTTCCTACTTGAACCAGTTTTATGATTCTTTTTTGTTTGAAAGGATATACTTGCCATATGGTCCCATAAACAAATGGTGCAGATCCCTGCGCCAAAAAAAAACCTAAAAGAAATTTTATGAAAAAAAAACTTTCACCAAAGTCGTCGAACAAAACGGTCAGAAATCACATATTTTAGAAGTTGGGGTTTTTGAAGAAAAGGGCTATTTAAAATTTTCCGTCGTTAACCTCTAACTAGCTACCTTTTTCTGAGAGAGACAGAGAAAAAGGGTTTCTGAGTTGAGAATTTTACTAAGCACATACTTACGTATGTCTCTGTCACGCTCTTCTGTGGGAAATCTGCAGAGACAGGACGATACTTACCCATTTGCTTAGCAAAATTCTCAACTCAGAAACCGGGCCTTAGTGAGGTGAGGTAAGTGTTTTTAGAGTTTTGCACCACTCTGCACTCATAATATGCAACTTGTACTATTGTAAATCATCGAGGAAGCGTTCGGTTCGTGATAGGGTTTAATAATCGATGGCACGAACTATCCTGTTACGTGAAACAATAGGGTACGAATCGGTCAATAACATGGTTACACCGTGATTGATTTATTTAGTAAGTGTGACCTCGATTTGGCTTCGAGACCGAGCTACTAGGAATCTATCGAACAAGGGAAAAATACAGAAATACATAACAGGGTGGATTTTTGAGACGGGGCAGTAAGGGCAGGTAACTTAACCGTTATAGTTACAGGAAAACGTTCCCCCAGGATCTATGATTCCATGATTTTTTGAGATATTTAACTGCATTCACAAATTTTTGAAAAAATGGTCACAATAAAAATGCAAAATAACAAAGAAAAAAAATTTTAAGCCAATCGATTCTCTTTCATGTAGAGATCAAAAGACTCTAAGGAGCCAATACATTTTTACTAAAATCTGTCTCATTTTTACTACAGTACAACTATTCAAATGGAATGTTAACGTGTAGCCAGTGCAACCGCACTTTTACAGCCAAGATAGGCTACATAAGTCATATGAGGGCACATGACCGACGCCTTCCCCAGCCGCAACAGTCGCCGTGACCGAATCCGGTCGGATGGAATCATCATCATCACTAAAATCTGTGAATGCAGTCCAATAATGGTATAATGGTATACAGTCAGAAACATAAATATAATTTTCAATCTTTACTCAGTGGATAAAACTTACTCTAATAGAAGCTTTGTTATGGAAATATGTATTATGGAAATACTAGCTTTTGGCCGCGACTTCGTCCGCGTGGACTACAGAAAAAATATATTATGTGGTTTACCTTGCATCTGAGTGAAATAGAGTGATAATATTATGTAGCCTATACGTTATTCAGATTTCTAAGCTATCTCTATTCCAAATTTCATCCAAATCCATCCAGCCGTTTCTGCGTGAAAGGTTAACAAACACACACACTCACTCACTCACAAACTTTCTCATTTATAATAAGGAAGTAGGATAGAATATGATATGAATAGGATACCATTGATAGATTGATTGATTTGGGCAATGACTTTTCATATAAAGGGACATGTTTCGAACTGAAACTATTAGTGCAGTCTACGTCATTTATTGTCTTGTTGTTCAATTCTAGCATTTATATTAAGCACTACAAGAGCAGGCTACAGTTTACGATGCTGCAGGTTGACACGGCACGTCACATAATTGTCAAGCATTCGGAATAACTTCACGACTATTGTATGACGTAAAGACTGCTTTATAGCGTTATGGCACGCAACTATGTGGTACTGTTACACACACCTCATAGCACTTCTGTAGACTGTATTTGCTGCATACCACTGTTGCAGTTGAAACAATGTTAGTCGACAGTAGATGACAGTCGTAGACTCGGCTTTTTTGTCCTCTATGTTCATACATTATCTCAAGCAACAAGCGAAGACGAAACTTTTGTACACGTCTGCCAAGTTTCGTCTGCTTAAAATTGTCGGCCACAGTCTCAAAGATACCCCGTTTTGTTCGATTGGCGACCTTATGCCGCGCGCGATAAGAGCTGCCATGGGGTATCTGAGATTGTGGCTGACCGTACTTACAGATCGCGCCAAACATCTAGTCCGCTCTGAAGTTGAAGTTGCGCAGGTTATCAATTTATGGCGGCTATACAAAACATTAAAAACTCGCGGACTAGATGTTTGGCGCGATCTGAACATATTATCTAAACAGAAGTTTGCCTCAAATCGAAATATCAGAAGTATATTTTCGTATACGTATAACGTATTCTGAATGTTATAGTAAAATTTAGTTTTAAAAATCATTTTTAGTGGTAAAATATTTTTTTAAATGTAGAGTCACTAGCGACAAAAAATGTTCAATTCAAACGCTTTCAAACCAAATCGGTTTTTTTTTTTGGAGTCCGGGCTGAAGCAAAAATGCGTTGTTTTGCAATATGATGGAAGTTGTACGAAAATGCTGTTTTTTATTGCGGGCAAGTATTAATAGTAGTTTACGCCTCGACCAACTGTTATCGCTCTCGACCAATAAAAATGCTTCTAGTTTCAAGTGCATTATACATTGTACAATGCAAAAAAACATTCTTTTTTTTAGGTGCAACTTTGACCCTATCGTCAAACCACAGGCTTGACGTTCTTCGTCACCATTTAGGAGAAACCGATGAGGCATTTTGATACAGCCCATCTCGCTATGTATCTAAACACTCGGCGCAAACACTCAAACAATTACAGTCATGTTCACAAATCATTCTCGCACGTATGTTGCATCCCATAAGGGCTACCGGGGTATACACCAGGTTGTTGCTGAGGTCAAGCACGTGTGTGTGTGAGCACTCGGTTATTATGGAGCGTGGGTGCATGTGGTGTTAGCTGTTGAGTCACACTGCGCTTAGGCGCGTGTATAGAGTTTGTTAGACTGTTTAGTGAAAAAATATGCGTTCTTTTCAAGTGCCAACGCATCCCGCAATCGTTTAAATACCAGACATTATTTTCAAACATAAAAATACGCGATATACAGCTTTTTAATACTATACCTTGTGGTACAGTGTAGTTGGTGGTGGGATCTTTCATGGTGGTGGTACACACGACAGCACGTCGACCCTTACACGCTAGGACGCACTCGGTTACGTTACGGGAAACTTTACAACAAAAAAGTATACTCTGACGTGCTGTCTCGTGGACATACCTACTTTGAAACGGCATATTACAGCAACTTAAGCTAGCTAGAGTAAGATACCTAGGATACCTGCTTCGCCATGAAAGGAACCGACTTCTTCAAGTGATCATGATGTGCAAGTTTGTGGGGAAGGGGCGTGCTGGTAGAAGAATAAAGTCATGGCTCAGAGACAGGGAATGGACGGCCTGAAGGCCAGCGACTAACATCTATTTCGCTTGGCAAGGAACATAAAATAATATGAAGAGCTAACGGCCAACCTCCAATAATAGAGAGGCACGCCAAAAAGTAGAAGTACAGCCACCACCGGGCATCAAACCGGCAATCTCTCCCACTTCACCACCATAATTGTCGTAGTAGAGGGCCTATTAGGTACGTAAAATAGGAACTACAGGATAATGAGGCATCATCTCTTTCATTAGCATATAACTAAATTAGCTAATCTTAGCTGGCTGAAGTGCAATAAACACATCAAAACTGAATAATTGAGTGCCAATCATATCGCAATGCGTGTAGGAAGTCCCACGCTATGCAAACTATGCCTCTTTCTACAAACTCAACATGGCGTATGCAAAACGAAACAATTTGGATGCAAATACACCTGTATAGCTACCACGAGTGCGAAAAAGCTGTGCCGGACGTCCGCCGGACGTCTGTCATGTATCCTAATACTATAGTAGTAAGGTTGTTTATGCAACTTGTCACTTTCAGTGACATTGACAGTAAGCACTCGTGGTACCAGTACAGTAACAGTTTGTTAGCTGCGAAATTATCTAGAATTCTGTTATTACTGATTATAGAGGGACTGTGTAGTAGACGTAAATACTGTATGGTGACCTAAATACTAATTAAACAAATATATAAACTATCAATCTAACTGTTACATCCCAGCCTATAAAATCGGAATGTCTTGCATGATAGACAAAATTGTATGCTCTTAATACTTAATAAGTAATTGTATACTTAGCTTGTTCTATGGAGATCGCAATACATATTACTCTCTCTCAATCTCGATGTATATAGCTATGGTCCATCATTCGAGATGTTTTTTACATTACATACAATGTTATAACTCTTTTTCGGACGCTATCACGAAATTACTAGGCTACATAATATTATGCAGATATACTTTAGACATAAGCTAATTTAAATATATTTTTTTATTTAAACAGATGGGTTAATGAATTCGCCAATTAATTAAAACATCAACATAAATTTAGCAGAATTATGGTGCCCGAGTTACAAATTGTTATTTTTACATAGTCGCTCTATAGTTTTAACGACAGCCAATGAATAAAGAAAACATTGATTTTCAATTAGTATACATAATATGTGCAATGCGCAATAATCATGGACGAAATAATAATTAATGTAAACATCATACTTCAGAGGGTCTAATCATACTCTGAGTAAAGCTTTCGCAATAGGTAGGTGCGAAACATTTATATTTTCATTTAATTAATTAACAATGCAACACCATTTAATCAGTGAGTGCAAGAGTTAAGCGTTTGTACACTCAGCACATTATTAAAGTTAGCAAATTTTATTCTTCACAATTTAAAGATCTTCGAATCGAGCGTCGAGTCTGAAAGCGTGGACTCTATATAAGGTTCTGTTTTGTAGAGTGACACCCGACTCAGGGGTGATTATTTGGGTTACTTACACGATACTGAAACAAAAAAATAATTTAAATAAAAATCTGCGACAAATAACCAAAAATCATTCAATTGTGTCTTCCCTTGCGGCCGCACTCGCATTATCAGGCACCATATTGCGCGCGTGTTTTGTGAAGGCGGGGGTGTCCGCACGTCGCTGTTATTATCATTATTATAGAACAATCTGAACAAGGTAATTTGTGCAACAAAATAATTTTAGTCAAAAATATACTTACTTTTTTATAGTCAAGCGTTACTAAAACTAAAAATAAAATGATGACGCGCAAATGTCGCTGAATAATAACTGTCAGATTTTGACGGAGGCACGTTGATAGTTGATAGAATAAGGAAGTCGTGGTGCCGGAACATCAAGGCAAGAGATAGAAAGGAGACTGGCGGCCAAACCCCATTATAGTAGTGATGTGGGACATTCTCTGCACTTCTCGGCAAGACCATCGAGCCACCTATCGGCAATTATCAACTCGGTACATCTTACCTGCAAAGTTCGGTAGGTACCCTATTGAGTTGAGTTCAGACCCCAAGTGGCCACATTGCAATAATTGTCTCATCTTTCAGAGGAGTTTTTTTAAGCTTCTAGGGTTTTTGATGCAATCAGTCCAAAGACCAAGTCTAAGAGACACTGAGAAGAATAAGAAGACTTATTTCCTTATGTCTGGAAGAAATCGCTTTTTGCGATACGACCGCCATTTGTACTGTTATTTTTTAAAATGTTATCAATAAAGAGCTACTAACTTACTTACCTTCAGCAGCGAAGTGTACACAAACCTGATAATGTTTGCTCATAAAATTCCGAATCTTATTAGCTCTACATGGAGTAAATTGGTTATACGGTCGTCGCTCGGTAATATTCGATTAGGCAATGCATTGGATGATAAAAAATATTGCCATTACATTACATTACTGCTTTAAATATCGTTTTGCTTAGATCTAATGGGCCCTATTTATTGCTTCAAAGTAGCTCACGTACTTTCAATCGCTATCGACTATAACTCGTTTGGATTGAGAGGTTAGTATGTTTGTAAATCGGATATTTTATTCAGAGGATATGGTACTACAAAGTTGCAAACGTACAAAACAATATTACTTAGGCCCGGTTTCTGAATTGAGAATTTCACTAACCAAATGCTTAAGTATCGTCCTATCTCTGCAGATTCCACACAAGAGAATGTGACAGAACGATACTTAAGCATTTGGTTAGTGAAATTCTTAATTCAGAAACCGGGCTTATGTCTGTTTGTGTATTTGTAAGCACGTGAGACATGATAACTTTACTTATTGGGTAAAGTTAAAAAAATAACAAGAAACATCGGAAAAACACGTACTTATTTTAATTTATTTTATTTTATCATACCATATTTTAATACTCTACTTAGTGCTACTGTATTTTTGCTTTCATTCCTGTTCATCCAAAGGTTATCTGGAAGAGATCGATTTTATCAATAAGACCGCCATATGCTTTTATTTTTTAAGAAATTGTCTGTTGTGCTATAAAGCTTTCTGCATTTATCTGTCGGTTTCGTTAGGTTTCTTGGTGATTTCAAAAGCTTTTTCTTTGGGATTTTAACTCCAGCGTCCCAACCTTGCGGTTAAACTAGGGCATTACGACTTTTACAGATGATTTACTTTTAAGAATACAGCGTTCGGGACATAGCCATTTATATGAATTAGGCTTGCCCACTATCTATACTATCCTGTTACCTACATAAGTTGGCCAAGTCCACAGGAAACACAAGGTCAACTAGCTAACCGCGGCTTAGTTGGCTCCACTTGTATTGACCTCGTCTTTCACATTTACCTTTACGTAAGTAGGTACATCTATCTATTAATTGATGGCTTATTTCTGGATTCAATAAACACAATCATAATCATGGATTCCAATCCATGGAGGGTCCATGGATGCGAATGGCTAGGGACCGTGAGAGGTGGCGCGAGGGGAAAAAGGCCTATACCCAGCAGTGGGCAGAGGTGGGCTGATGATGATGATGATGATGATGAATCATAATCATACGGTCATTCATCATCATCATCATCATCAGCCTGTTGTCACCCACTGCTGAGTAAAGGCCAAGATTCTGCGCCAGTTGCAACCACTGTTTTCCCTGCTACTTACTTTCCGGCTAATTACTACAAATACAAAAAAATATACAACAATGCAAACAAAATTGAAAATACTATGAAAAAAAATAATTTCCCACCACGCTACTATTGTTAGACCTTCAGTAGTTATTTTTAACATCACATACACGTATTCAAATTACCTCTGTTTCGTAGAACTTGAAGGAGTAATGACAGACGATCGATCCAAGGCTTCATTTAGTTGTTGAAACAAAAAAAAAACTTGTTAGTAATGAAGAGATTGTCAATACTTGATATGCAAGCATTCGAGTTATTTTAAGACATTCATCATAATTTTCGGACTGAATTCCAGAGCAGCTACCACGAGTGCTTACTGTCACTGTCACTGAAAGTGATAAGTTGGATAAACAACCTTACTACTATAGTATTAGGATACATGACAGGCGTCCGGCAGACGTCCGGCACAGCTTTTTCACACTCGTGGTAGCTACTCAGACCGTTTTATACCTTGTAGTATAAATGGCAAAAAAGAAATCTTTATTCGTAAATGTTTGTCTTTTTATGGTTGCATGATAAGTTACAATCATAATTTTAAGAGGTAATGTGAACCTAAACACTAAAGCCGCGTAGTGACGATGCTTCCAAATGGAATGCGTCCTGGCGGACGACGTCCAATCGACGCATGCCCCATAGAAAATTGATGCCGTTTTCCACACTTCTTCTTTGCGTGCCGGCTCTTAGCGGAGGTTGGCGATCAGTTTGGCTATCTCGTCCTTTGATTGAAGCCTCCAAAGGAAATAATGGGCCGGTGTTTTGCCCGAACCATTCGCATCCATGATATCTTGGGTCTACCAAGTCTCCTTCTGCCTGGTATCTTGCCTTGTTGTTTCTAAATACGTGGCCGAAATGTTTCACACTGACAAGCGGATTTTTGGCGTTCCATTGGACGCATCATCAATGAGGAGCTTTAGAGGATACAAACCCAAAAAAAATACATTCTTCTTTTACATAGTATTGGATAAATAAATAATCGTAGGTATTTATCCAGGACCTAGGATCTAAGAACTATTCTAGAATTTCATCATCATCATTATATGTATTTAAGAGTTAGATTCTTGTCCGATCTCCGGTCACAGGCCAGTTCCTTTACCTCCTGGTACGTTCCGACATCCACCTTCTCTTTAATTTGGTCGAAGTAGCTTCTCCGAGGTATCAATCTCAAATCTGAGGTCTAGAATTTAGGTAGATCAAAAGCGATTTAGTGAGCTCGATACATTCTTCGAGCTAAAAAATTCATCAACTCGTGATATTGACATGTGAAGCCTTGTGGTGTTTCCAAATCGCTATTGTTATTCAACAGAATCATTTTATTGAGACATTTTTCTCGGAATATTGCGCAATAATACAACAATAGACAATCAAGAGTGTGATCCGAACGACTGCTGTGTGAAATACGTTTTTATGGTGACGAGTTGCCTTATTCCTATAGATGAAACTTCCTTCATTGTCAAACGTTAGATATTAGGTATAAGAAATTCAGAAGGAAGCCGCTATTTATAAAATCAGAGCGCTATTTATGTAGCGCTAACTATCTTCTAATGAACTTAACTCTTGGGTTATCTTCTAAGGAACTACCTTTTAAGTCGATGCCAAGCCTTTTCCTGAAACCCTAAATCTCCTAAATCATACCTATTAAGTATACCTTCTTTGTTGTATAGTTTACTACGAATAGGTTTGTAGGAATACGTTTGTAGGAAGATTTCTGAAAAAAAAGACATATCGACTTGAGTACCACCTCTTCCTTTTTTTTAAGTCTGTCAAAAAGTTGAAGTCTTCCTCTGCTTCGACCGCTGCCGCCTGGGGAGATTTCCCAGAATGCTGGCAGCGTGAAAGAAACAGCTGCCCAATGGCCACTTAGTATCTGTAACTATCACGTAAGTCTTGTATTGTAGAGACTATACTATACTATACTATATCTGATTTATACAGGGTGTTAAAAGACCGCCAACAAAGCGGGAAACCACGCATTGTCCTCATCATACTGAACATTTTTGCCCATGGAACTATACCTGGGAAATCAACGGTTTCCGAGATAATGAGGTTGAAAGTCGGACTTTTCAAACTTTTTTTATTGCAGAAATTTGCTCAGTATCGAGTACTTAACATTTCTTCTCAAAAGCCATATCAAAATTTTGAATATTTCTTGCATAAAATGACGTTAAAATTGCAACCCGCAATGTATTCTAAACATCGGCACTTCGAGCGTAAGTAACACAACTATATGTCAACGCTTGTGCAATATGACTTCTTTGCGTTACACTTCCATTGCGTGATAAAATATTTTACAAAATTATAACCTAAAAAACCAAAATAATTTCCCGGCAATAATTTATCGAAAAAGTACTTTGTTTTGGTGTCTAGTATGTTTTAACTTTTATTCTGTCTAGCATCAAATCAGGCACAAAGTGTACAAAGTACGTTCTCCGTTCCAAGTAAGTAGCTAGCACAATCATGTAGCCGTAAGGACCGGCACGTTTGGTAGCGATGAGTCACAGGTCAACGGAACTGCGACCTCCTGCCAACGTGCTTACGCGCGGCAGCCTCCGGGATACCACCTGCTAGATAGTGCCCTGTACGCTTAGCTGAGAGTCTATAGCTGAGATGGAGTTTAGTCGGCCACACACTAGGATAGACCAATCGTAGAACTTAAAATTAAAAAAAAACTTCTAAGGCCCGTAAGATCAATCACAGTTTAAGGCTGGAAGATAGCAGCGTGGCGGGAAATTCAAAATCACAGTTTTTTACATATTGTAGCTAAACTAAGCTATTTTTGTTCAGCGATTTTTCGTTCGCGGCAATAAAACAGTATTGTTTTCGTTATTGTAAACAACAGAACATCAATAATTCAGCCGATTATGTGTTCTGGTCTACGACAAGTTTTTTGGGCAGTACCACTGTTTCGTAGACCAGAACACATAATCGGCTGAATAATTGTTTTTCTGCTGTTTACAATAATAAAAATAATACTGTTTTATTGCCGCGAACGAAAAATCGCTGAACAAAAATAGCTCAGTTTAGCTACTTCATGTAAAAAAACTGTGATAATTTTGAATTTCCCGCCACGTTGATATCGTCTACCCTTAAACTCAATCCGTAGATTAAACCTCGCATTTTGTATGAAAGTTAATCGACAGGTAGGGTTTAAACTAGCCTTTTTGGTTTAAACTGTGATTGATCTTATGAGCCTAAGTTAACGAAATTAAAAGATACGACAAAAAATGTGGTCCCATACCATAATTTGGGGATTGTAAGTTTTTTAACACGACATAGAAGATATTATGATTTTTTTCATTAGCGGCGTCGTCTCCTGCATAAATTGTCTACCGTGAAAGTAAAACCACGTGGTGTGCCAAAAGTCATCTTTCGCGGCCCGTATAATTTTTTTAGAGTTGATAAAAATGCCACGATAAAAAAATCACGGAGGTGATATGAAAACCACTTTTTTTTTCTTTTAACTCTGACCGTATCAAAAAATAAAGTAAATAAAGCCCTGTAAGTACCTGTCTTCCGATTTCATTGATGCGCCTTAAAATCTCCAAGGGAAGGCCTACAATCTCATTTAATATCCTGTCCACTTAATGAGGCAACAATGTTGCAGCTTTAAAAACATAAATACCTTTAAAATTATATTTTCACTCCAATCTCGCATGTATTTCATCGTTATAAGAGTCACGCAGGACCTACTTTTTAAAATTGACTCTACAAAAAACATTTTTAGTTTGATACCCGGTTTTGCTCCAACAACATATGGTTGAAAAGGATGAATGAAACCTTTCGACTGGGGGTTTTTAACATGGTCCTACAGGCCGTTTGCCCTAGCAACTGGACAAAAATTTGGCCAGTAGATTGACCGTTTGATAAGTTAGTAATTATTTTATGTAATGAAACAAATGGAAAAAATGTTTGCAGCATAGTAACTTCGGAACTACTTACTTTTTACATTTTATCATAATGTTTTGGCATCCCGCGCTTATGTGTCTGGGATATAATGAGAAGTCTTTTCCATATTGGAACTAAGGAGTTTATAACAAAAATGCTAAGTTTAAATCAAGCCACTGGAAGTATAACATGAAAGACTATACAGGGTGGAATTTTTTTATGCCACCTGGAGGGAAGTACTTACTCTAAACAATGGAGATAGCAAACACTCAAACGAAACATTCCTTTATTTTTTTTAAAAACAAAACTGCATTCATGGTTTTCATTATTTAATTTACCATGTTTGTTAGAGAGATCTGATCCTAATAATTGACTCTATCGATTGATGCCATAAAAGTACAGGGTTCGATTTTTTTGAATTTTTGCCAGTTCGATTCCTTAATTGGTTCGAATTATGGGAGGCGTATTTTATGATTAAAAATTATTATGATTAATCTATCAAATTAATATCTTCTTTCTTTTCTTTTCTCAAAAATAAAGGAATGTTTACTTTGAGCGAAACTTGCTTTCTCCATTGTTTAAAGTACTTTCCCTCCAGGTGGCATAAAAAAAACACCCTGTATATGCGCAAGCTTGATAGCGTTCGATATGCTCTCTCTCACTCTATTGATATACCTAAATCGGGACAGCAGTATTTCATTAGCTGTCTATATCTATATTTGTAGGTACATAGTTACGAGTGTACAGTTTTGAATTATGATGTTGTGGAATTCCAATATCCAAGAAAGTTATTTACATTGGAACTCAACTGCAGTCGTGTTTTATTTAGAGATACAGGCATAACCTCTTATTAGGCAGAATTTATTGGCTGCCTCCATTCCGAGAGGGCATTCGTTTGACTCGGTGGCCCTTTGAGTCATCCCATCTCGGACAACTTAGAAACCAGCAAGAGATAAAACGACCACTTTTGACAGACTTATTATGCCCGTTTTCACTAACCACCTCTAATGTTAAAAGACCTTTTAACGAAAATTATCTGCACCTCTGCAAGTCATGACATCGTCATGGATGAAGGACCATACGAACTCAACTCACAAGCGTTGTGAGGAAAACGGGCATTATCTACTCCATTACCCGTACACTAATCGATTCTTTACGGCTGCTTTTTTGAATGCACTCTTGACAACTGTCAGTTGCAGTTATTGTACGAGAAATCTGGGTTAGCTCTGGCAAAAACAAATCCGCACAGTTGCTAGTCCTCAAAACCGGTTTATTTGTGGGAAAACACGATCTTTACACACCTCACCTATTCATTCATTTAAAATCAGTACCTTCATATACTAAGGAGGGCTAGATCTCAAGTTGGTGATCTCTGAAAAGTCAAATGCTAATGTCAATTAAGCCTTGGCTAATGTCAAACTTGGTAGCTGTCAGCATATTGTAGACACTATATTGAGATTGACATTGACATTAGCCAAGGATTGACATTGGCATTTGACTTTTCAGAGATCACCTACTTGAGTTCGAGCTTGAGATGATGACTGTTAATGCCACCCTTATATTTTAACCATATCAAGTTTTCAGCTGTCATGTGATGTGATCGCCTTTGGCCTTTTTTTTTGACCCTTCAACTTAACTCAAAATATTATATCCACTGGAATGCGAGGGATGACATAGGAAAATAGGAATCTTACTATTTCTTCATGTACGATCTGGAAAATTTATGTAAAGTGCCGTTTTGCGAAGAAGTAAAGCTTTGAATGTGTGTGACCTCTACAGAGTGAACGTTTCGTTTCTCCTCTACTGTGGCCCTTTGCTTACAGAACTTTCACTGTAACGCTAAAAAGTGGGTTCGACCGACAACAGTGATGTTATTTTAGTTTGTTCTTTTGCAGCTATGTAAACTGATGTAATAATTTTTTTGTACCTACAATTAAGAGTTCTCTATCTATACAGGGCATTTTTTAATAGCTTAATTCCTCAGACACCCCATATTTTTCAACATTTTTATTTATTTTTTCGGCAAGAGCAACAAATATGAGCAGTTATGATATTATATTATATGAGGCGCTGCGCCTCTATTATGTAAAAAATCCACTCAACCTCCGAGCGTTAAAACACTCTGGTTGAGCCGCTTTTAGCTGTGCTTCGAATCATGGGATTCGAAGCTGGTACCACCTATCTCCGCGGACGTGCGCCAAAAGTAGGGCAGATGGCACTACCAGCGCACAACCTTTTTTGGGACAGAACTATTTTAAAATCTGGTGTTCAAAACGATATGAAAGTGACTTTTGACATTTTGTCTTTGCTTGTTTTCTGTCATGAAGAAAAGTCGTGAAAAATGTGTCGTGTTTTTCCGCAAAAGTAATTCATAATAACCGCCGCTGTGAACTTGTAAACCCGCCTCCGCCCGCTGCTGTCTACACCCGCTCATTACCCTGCTCGAACACAAGACTTTGGTGTTCTGCGCCTGTGGCCACACTCGCTGGCTGGCTCTGCCGCCGCGTCCGTTTGCTGCGCTACACTCCAGGTGCGTACCGCTTTGATTCTTAGGATTGGTTGCGCGGCTACTGGCGGCAACCTACGCTCCGCCCGCTCGTTCCCTCCTGGTACTTTCAACAGCATTAGTTTTTTCCACTTTTCTTCCCTAGTGGGGCTATTGACACACCCCCTGTGGGTCTTTACAACCGCTCATAATTTTCCCGGTTTCCCCCCTGGTGGGGCTATTAGTACGCCCCAAAATATTTTTTATACTTTTTATTCTTTTCCGCTTTCCCCCCCTTGGTGAGGCTATTTACACGCCGGTCGTGCTGTATGGCACGCCACACCACACTCGAAAATAGCCCGTATTGAAAGGGACAATCTATTTTTTGAGATTTAAAAACAGTTGTTTTTACGGTGGATATTTTAGATAATACAGGGGCAGGAGAGGCTGGAAAGGTGGTAGAGAGTGGAGGGGCAGGAAAGCGCATCGCGCAGGCAGCGCTGAAATGGCACCAATGGAACGTTCAGTAATTAAAAAGTATCAAGCAATGACAAAAGTCGTAGAACAAAAGTAGTTCGAAATAATATTTTAAAGTTGACGTGTTTCAGGAATAAAGCTATTTAAAAATTGCCCTATAAATATCTAGTCTTAATGTAATGTTGGGAAGGCAAAACGTGAGTCAATTTCAATGTCCTGTACCTTTGCTTATCCCATCAGGGTATCTTTTGTCGGTAAGTAATTATTGTTGGCCATTAACTCGAAGACACGTGCGTAGTTCGTGTGTGTATTATCTTCAATTAGCTGTTGGCATTATCTGAGAAGCTCAATAACTTTAGCGCATCATTTACGGACAAATTGGAGCTTTTTTATGTTATTACTTGTCTTTAAAAGAACACCGCTTTGTTGATTGAAGCTAGCCATAAATAAATGCATAGTGAATCGCTCGCGCGCAAAGAAAAATGACAAAATCGATTCCTGTATCAAATTGAAAATGTTCACATATCAAACCCTATAATTAGGTGAGACCTATCTAAAACAGCCAGTTTCGTGTTGACATTCATAAACGTTTTGAAGATATTTTACTTGAAAAAAAATCGGCGCACTTTTTTTCAAGCAAAATGTCTTGCAATCTGTTATGGGTATCAACATGAAACTGGCTGTGTTAGATAGGTCTCAACTCTCAACTAATTATAGGGTTTGATATGTCAAAATTTTCGATTTTTTTAGTGTATTTGATACAGGAATCGATTTTGTGCATTTTTCTTTGCTCGCGGGCTAATTCAATATGCCCTTCAACACACGTCCTATTTTTTGTACACAAACGGTGTATGAATCGACTGTTGCTGTAAAAATTGCATACAAAAAAAGCATCTGACAGCCGTTGACTGTCGGTTAACAAACCGTTAGTGTAAGAGAAATCAGCATGATTGACAAGGGCTTTTCTGGTAGGAATCTTTACATTAAAACCTTTAACTCAGGTGGATTTACAGACACATTTCTAAACCGATAAAATGCGTTCTGCAGGCAGTGGTGGACACCGGTCATTTTACTTTACTTAAATGCTATACTAGACGAGTATGAAGACCAAATTGATGTTATTTAGCCGTCCAGTGTCTCTTCTCTAAAAATACGTTAGGTATTAGTATCAATATTGGTGCATCAATTGAAAAAATATCGCTTGATAGTTGACAATTAGAGTGGAGTGGTCTCCAAACCATATTTCAAAGCCGTCAAGAGCCCTATGTGGGTTAATCCGAAGCCACAGAGCACAGTCCAGAGGCCTGAGCCTTATAACGCAATGGTGCCAAAATGGGCTCCCAGTTGACGGCTTCAATTATGATTTATTAATGCTGTCGGTCCTTTTAATGTTTTTCTAGAACAGCAAAGAATATTTAGATTCTAATTCTAGAGGATAATTTTGCTGGTTGTAGGTGAAAAACGAGGAAACCCCGGTTTTGTCCTTCTAGTGGGACGCCATCGACACGCCATTGCGTTACAGACTTAGGGTGGTATTCTAGAACGCTACTTAAACTCAGTTTAAACAGAGTTCAGACTGTCGATAAAACAGTGCTTGTTTTGATATGAAGGGAGAGATATTCAAATCAAAACATGCACTGTTTTATCGACAGTCGACACTACTAAACTCTACTTAAACTGAGTTTAAACAGAGTTCAAGGAGCGTTCTAGTTTGAACTGAGTTTAAACAGAGTTTAAGTAGCGTTCTAGTTTGAACTGAGTTTAAGTGGCGTTCTAGAATACCACCCTTAAGCCTCAGCAATAATTACAGTTGCCAAGCGGCGTATATCGTCATATTCTGGTCATAGATCAGTGCGCACGTTGAATGGCGACGTGCGTTTGTAGTCGACGCACGCGCAGCGACCTCGCCGCCCCCGACCCTCGCTAGCCCCTATAATGGTAATGTGGAGGCAGATAAGGTTTTGGGGGGAACTTTTAGGCTTCAAGATGGCGTCTTTGTTATGTGGCGTTTGGTGGATTTGAATAACTGAATAATGTTGCCGAAAATGTTTATGTGGTCCACAACTCGCTAGGGTATCCCTGTTTTTTCGATTGACGCACTTATAACGCATACTTTATCTACGTAGATGTTTTGTATCTATTTTTAAAGCGTTGGTTTGTAACGTTGTATTGAGATTTGAGACAGAAAAAAATTGCTATCACTGTGGATCAATGTAGGTTTATAAAATATACACGGTGTTAAGAAAGGTCTTGTCATACCTATTGGAAAGGAGTATGCATCACATCAATAAAAATAACTGTCAATACTTATGATATGGCGTCAACACCAAAAGCTCGGAAAGAAATCAGTAAAGTTATTCCAAAGGCATGGAAAGCTAAGTTAAAAAAAATTGCATTGGTCCCGAAGAAAAAAATACGTACTTATTGATTATTAGAGCAACCACGTAAAGTGTGATCTTTTGGTAACAAAGGTCGCATCCCATTCTCAACCCGCGCGGATTATAACAGGCTATGGCCCGGTTTCTGAGTTGAGAATTTTGCTAAGCAAATGGGTAAGTATCGTCCTGTCTCTGCAGATTTGTCACAAAAGAGCGTGACAGAGCGATACGTAAGTATGTGCTTAGTAAAATTCTCAACTCAGAAACCGGGCCTATATTAGAATAAATTCTAGGTAATAATGGTTATTTGAAGTCGTGGTTATCGTTAGAACAAATGTTGTGGAATAATAACTCATGATTGGTCATGAAAATTGTATTGTGTATGTCATCATAAAGAACTACAATGGGGTTGTCTTACGCTCCACATAATAGTTTCCTCTATTGGGTTTCTCATAACAAATTGTAATAACATTTTTATAATAAACAAGATATGACTTTAAAGATTATTGTTTTGTTCTAAAAGGATTTATATGAATTTGTAAACATAGACATGACTGGCTTCAATGCTATAAATTGCACAAGAAGATACAATTTAATCAAAACGGTAAGTAGTTAGGAAAGTATCTACCATGAACCGTTTTCTACTTGTAAACTTTTTGTAATAAACGATGGCTTGGCTTGAAATTATAAAAGTAATCACTCATCCATAAACCAATTAACCCACTAAACTACTGGTCATGATATTGTTTTAAACGGCTTATGAACAGAGAAAGGGCTCAAAATCATGTTCGAAATAAATTCAAACTTAGCAATCCAATCATAACATATCCAATCAGGAAGCTATAAATGTAAAGTAAATACTTAAGGCGCTGGGCATAGTGAATTAGCCCGCGCGCAAAAAAAATGCACAATAACGATTCCTGTATCAATTACACAAAAAAAATCGAAAATGTTCACATATCAAACCCTAGAATCAGGTGAGAGCTATCTAAAACAGCCAGTTTTGTGTTGATACCCATAACAGATTGCAAGATATTTTGTTTGAAAAAAAGTGCGCCGCCTATTTTTTTTCATCAAAAATATCTTCAAAACGTTTATGAATGTCAACACGAAACTGGCTGTTTTAGGTAGGTCTCACCTAATTCTAGGGTTTGATATGTGAAATTTTTTTTTGTGTATTTGATACATGACTCGATTTTGTGCATTTTTCTTGGCGCGCGGGCTATTCACTATGTACAGCGCCTTAAATATAAAAGTTTTATTTCAGCAACCATAAATCAAGTCTTGTTGATGTCATTATTTGTCAGTTCAAATAAGTGATGCATTTGATGCCGCTGATATTTTTGACATTATACCGTACCGTCAAAAAATTTGGTTCTTTCGTTTGTTAAACTCTATGAGTGATTCTATCTGTGACAGTGATTATTTTATCACCCTGTAGGTGGGATCCCTGAATATAAAATTTTTAAAAGGACAATAAAATACTGCAATACCAGGACCCACTTTTCCTCACAACATCCAAACATCTTAACAGGGATTTACAATGTCTTTTAAGACAAATCAGCTGTCATTTTGTGATCAAACACTTAAAAACTCTCGTTTGTTTCAAGCGTATAATTACCACCATTTTCTTTGTAAAGAGAATCGATGCCGACCTATCATTAAGTGTTTAGAGCATCACCAATCGTGACTGCCGGCACATAAAAACAATTAAAACTAACTTACCATAAAATATCAGCGGAACCTCAACGAATGAACGAGACGAGGAAAGAGAATTCCAAACAAAAAAGCACCACAAAAAGGAAAAATCTAATCACCAATTTTCTTCTTAAAAGTTTTTCTAAACAGTTACTCTTGGACACAGACACTATCACTCTCTGTTTACTTAACACAGTTTTGGCGCGAAAGTTTTGTCGTACAACCTCAAAATTCAACGGCCAAGCCACTTTAAAACTTCTCGTTTAAAAAATATACTAAGCCAATTTTCGAATCTATAAATTTGTAGTAGATTTTCACGTGATCGACGTAAAGTTGGTGATGCGAGCTGCGCGCGGCGATCGACTCCGGCGCAGGCTTCGAAGCGACTGTCTGAACTGCCTCACACCTGTCTCCGACGCACTGCGCGGGGAAAAAACAATAGCAAACAATAAAGCCTCCGTAGAGTTCTTAATTTAAACTAGCCAGTTTTTTTTAAATTGTTTTCAAGCGAGTAAGTAATGCTTAGAAATTACTCAGGTGATAAAGTTATGAGAGTGTTATGTATGAGAGTTATGAGCTCGTTAAGATGAAAGTGTTCATTGTGTTTTAGATAATTTTGTCTTAATAACTTTGTTTATTTTATTTTTCTCTGACACCTTGTCTTTAAACGATACTAAATTATATCTGAGGCATGCAGCCTCAGATTCTTTTCCAAAATGTTAGATTGTGGATTGCATAAAGAAAGGATGTTTTCTCTACTTTTAGTAGCTCGTAGAATACTGCTCTATCTATTTAACTAACGTCTTTTCCCAATTTATGTTGTTTCAAAATCTAATAACATGATAGATTTTTGGGTGTCACATAGATAACAATGTCTGGAATATCAGCACCACATCTATACCTACCAGTATACAGGGTGTTAAAAGACCGCCAACAAAGCGGGAAACCACGTGCTGTCCTCATCATAATGAACATTTTTGTCCAAGGAACTATGCCTGGGAAATCAACGGTTTCAGAGATAATGAGGTTGAAAGTCAGACTTTTCAAAACTTTTTTTTTTGCAGAAATGTATTCAGTATCTAGTTCTTAACATACCTTCTCAGAAAGCCATATCAAAATTATGAATATTTCTTACAAAAAACGACGTTAAAATTGCAACCCGCAATGTATTCTAAACATCGGCACTTCAAGCTTAATTAACAAAAACTTATACCTACGCTTGCACAATATGGCTTCTGTGCGTCACACGTCCATTGCGTAGTAAAATATTTTTTCAAAATTATAACCTAAAAAACCAAAATTATTTCCCAGCAATAATTTATTGAAAAAGTACTTTGTTTTGGTGTCTAGTATGCGTGGCTTTCAGGTCTGTTGGCGGTCTTTTAACACCCTGTAGAGTTGTCTCAACGTGTCATTGACCTTGCTAAGTATCGATCTAATATTGCGACAGTTTTTCGAATCCACCACAATCTGCCAGTCTGCTTTCGCCATTCCATTTTCAAAATGAAAACGAACATGTCCGTCGTTATTCAACCAGTCCAATCCGAACCGATCCATGTTAAACAACCTCTCTGTGAGGCAATGCCGATGCCCTTTCTATTTGGCCATATCGTTCTATGTTCTATGGTGACTCATGGCGGTTGTACTGTACCGTGTTAGTGCACAAAACAGTAATATTTCGATGGTGGGATTCGCTGTAAGCCTTAAGTTTAGACAGTCTTTAGACTTATAGCATCAGCATCATGCTTGGTCGGTCTACATTACAGCAAGCGTAGCAAAAGGCTGGGTTGGGCAGTACATAAGGGGGTTATAAACTTATAACTATATGTATCCCACTCTTTTGTTTGACGTAGAGCGGGATAGCTAGAGTTGCAAACGCTCTAACCCAGCCTTATGCTACGCTTGCAGGAAAGACAAGTTCAGTACTTGCGAAGGAGGTAGCAAAGTAAGACGTTCCAATGACGTATTCTTCTAACGACCTTTAATCAGGGTCCTGAACTCCTGACAGAGCTGTCAGAGACCTTCTGTAGAAGGTTGTGGGTTGTTGTATTGTGCAAGGAAACTGCTACATACTCTAGTTTACACAACATCGCTACCAATCCTGAATCGCGCCATTAAAGTTTCTCTGTGATAGCTGAGTAGTTTAACTATGGTTAGTTGGACCCGGCCGGTCCCAGGGCATAAGGTCTGCTTGGCGGGTTTCCCTTCATAATCGATAAGTATAACCATTCGCTCCTCTTAAAGTTGTTTAGAAGCCATTTATAAGATAGAGATGCATGGAGGGATGGCGTCAGGAAAGGGAGAAAAAGCTTTGACCAGTCCTGGTTCAGCGGGAAAAGAGACACGCAAAAGATCCAAATCCCCCGATGGATCCTTTCAGTATGATCTGTGGGGACGACTGTGCCGCTCCCAAATTGGCTTATCAGCCACAATAAGAAGCGCCAGAAACACTTCGCTGCATAAACCTTCCGCAATGGACGAATAAAGTCTATGATGAGAAGATGTAGAGCTTCTGCACCTCCCTACTCTAGATGGTGTACTTAGTAAACTGTGCGCGGACGCACAACGCGCAGCCTTTCACGAGCTTCGGCAAATCATACGATTAAGCATTCGGGATTGATATGCATTACATTTGAACAATGGCATTTAGGAGTGCTATGTAGGTTGCACGGTGGCCATGTTTGTATGTAAATTATGGTTTTAAACAGTGGATGTAGCATTTGGGAATCGCAATAGATTATAGGAAGGTACCTACCTGATTTTCCTACATTTAATTTTGCTAATTATATTAAAGGCCCTAGTTAGGTGGTATGCTGACCATTTGACAATAAATATTGTATATCTGAATTTGACTGGAAATACCTAAATATTGTTAATTAAGGGCTTTATATCACTAGCGAATTTCGGACGAATGGAAAGCGAAGCGAGTGCACGGCACATTCGCCGCTTCGCTTCCAACTCGCTCATGGTATGTCGACGACGCTGAACATTCGCGGTGAACTCGTTGCAAATTCGAATCAAATTCGCTAGTGTGATAAGACTCTACTAAAGCCGGATATTCAGTTATTGATGTCAGAAATTCAGTGAAGTTCTTTTAAATACAAGTATGCCACTGCAAACAGTTTTTCCACCGAAATACTTACGAATTACTTCTTACTTCCATTGTCGGCTAATCGGCTGTAACGCCAATGCGTTACACCCTTGTCTCGGCCTCCTCCACAGTAGATGTTTCATTTGTCTCTGGCCCTTGCCTCTCTTTGCCAGTTGTTGATTTGCCTATCTTTCTGAGGTCTTCTTCGTTGCAGTTAATTCAACGCTTTTTAGGCCTCTCTACCTAACCAATTCTTATATTGCAAATCACTCAGATACAAACCGTTTCGACGAGAAACCATTGGGCTTCATAATTCATATCTTTACACCAAACACAATCAAATACCAATGAAGGCAGTATATTAAATAACGCTAACTGCATTGTATATCGTATATATCACATCTTCATGTGGGTCATGACCGAGATATATTTGAATAATGCACAAATTATGATCTCTAGAGAAAGTGACCTGCGGGCTGCGGGCGAGCACTGATCTCGAAACGAAAAGTTTGATTTATCGTGCGCGCTTGCTATCGACCTCTTTGTATCTATATCGACGCCACTGACACATGAAACATAATGGTAGACCCGAATTATTCTGGTCATGGTATAAGCCGCCACCAGGGGCCTGAGTCTGTAACGCAACGGTGCCAAAATGGGCTCCCAGTTGACGGCTCCAATCAAGATTTATTAATGCCGTCGGTCCTTTTAATGTTTTTGTAGTAGGTACTTACAGCAAAGAATATTCAGATTCTAATTCTAGAGGATTAGTTCACTGGCTGTAGGAGAAAAACGAGGAAACCCCGATTTTGTCCTTCTACAGGTCTGTGACGCCATCGACACGCGATTGCGTTACAGACTTGAAATTCCTTCCAAATAGCGCTTCTGATGGAAACACTGGCCACATGAGCTGACCAAAGCATGCGCATGTTAAGAGGGCGTTAGAGCACCATTTTCCCATACAAATGTAGTTCCGGTTTAATTTCTAAACTACAGGCTGGATTTTGCTGAAACTTGGTTTATATCAGTAGATGACCAATACGGAGGTTTGCAAATAGTTTTTATAATAAAAAAAATAGCCTGAAAGAAATTAGAACGATGCGTTTTTCGCGCCAAAAAAGGGGTTACTTTCAGCTGTTATTTACTTACATTATTATACTGTCTATTGGAGTCTAACTACCTTGGGAACATCAATAATGTATTGTACTAGGTAGTCAGAAAAAAAAAGATTTTTGAAATCCTACTTCCTACTTCCTACTTATATATTATAAATGCGAAAGTTTGTGAGTGAGTGAGTGAGTGTGTTTGTTACCTTATAACGCTGAATCCGCTGGACGGATTTGGATGAAATTTGGAATGTAGATAGCTGAGACATCAGAATAACATATAGGCTACATATTATCACGCTTTGGTGCTTAGGAGCAAAATAAACACACAAAGATTATCATATAAGAAGAAAATGGTAGAAAATGCTATCTAGCATTAAGTTCGCCTTTGTACACAATTATTTTATTTTATTTTGTGCAATAAAGAATTTAATAATAATAATAATATAGTGGCTATTTGTATAAAAGTGAACGACACAACCATTTACCAAAGACCCTCTGTCATCACGTAGCGTTGAGCTATTTACTTTCGTAAATCCATCGAAAACTGAACATCGGTGAATTTTAATGCACCAAACAGGCCCAAATGTGCCGCAAAACTCAAACGATGGACAACAGTGAAAAGTTGTTTTTAATTATCGCTGTCATCCGTCACTGTCACAAAAATGGTATATCAACAAAGCAATAAAGGAAAAATCTACAAGTTTAATTACTCAAAACAGGCAAAAAACATAAGTTCAGTGATAGCTACTTACAATCTGAAAGAGCCAATAAATCCTTACTTTAAAAACTCTGCATCCAGCAGTTTTATCAAAGCTCTGTACAAAGTTGCGGTTGCATCCTGAGATCTTTTGGCCAGACATGATGGGACGTCCGTTGAGTGCATTGCTGATTGCTGGTTATTCAGGGAAGAATAGGATGCACCAGACCTCGAAGAAAAATAAAGATACGATGTTCTGACCAAAAAATCTGCTGTGTGTGAGTACTGTGCAAGTGTAGAGTCCCGAGCGACCATAGGCGCATAACATCAGCCATTGATGGTGTAACATTAGTACCATGATCGCTTTATTTCCATTAAGTAAGTACCTAGGACTGGACACTGGACAGGTGCACTTTTACATAATATCATAGTCGCCTATTCATTGTTGACAACTCTGATAGGCTTTCCACATACTTCAGACTGACGAGAAGATTGGAGCATGTGAAAATCCCTGAACCGCCTGCGTGGTGGTGTTGCCCGCATGAAAGATATGTGAGAAATAGAGCCAGAAGAGGTGTTTTATGCCAATCTTAAACCATACCGACAACTTCGCGTCGTCATACCTGTCCTGATGCTCCACAGTGCAGCTTATCGGATTTCCTGGAGGCGACCCCAGCGCGACGTGTGTGTGTGACACTTTCAACACGAAAGAAGAATAAGACCGTCGATTCAAAACGGTTTTTTCAGACTATGGTATCGTATATGCTAAGAAGACGCGTTGGGTGTTTCAGAAGAGCAGCTCATAGAAAAAAACACTATTCAATGTGATAGAAATAATATGGTTAAGTATCTCCTGATATTATCTCATATTTTCTGGTGTCAGAACCCAATTATTATGATCGTTCTCTTTGAAATGGTATGATGCAAAATAAAAAATTAAATAAAATTTCTTAAAGTTTTTCTCTGCTAGGTAACTTTGTGCCTATAATACGAGTAGGTTACGCTAACTAGCTCTGTTGGAGATCTTTTACAGTTTTATTGAACGCCAGAGAGATGTTGAGACCTGTGACGTACTGCAGCGAATGCTGATAAATATTCATTCACCAAACAGCGCAAGCAAACGAGATGTACTTGGGTATCAAACTACGCATTAGGGCTCTCTAACATCGGTAGAGGCAGTGTCCACAATGACCACAAAGGCCACAAAGGCACGAAGACTTGGGGCGAGACCAACTGATCAGAGACAACCCAGACTGAAAGTTTGCAATAAGGAGTAGCAGATTAGCGGACCCAAAATAATAGAAAATGGCTTAAAAGAAAAGAAACACTTTGAGTGTTTCTTGAAATGTAGGTAACCCGCGTTAAATCAGTTAGACGCCTATAACAGTAGGTATCTGCATCTTTGCTCCGTTCAGTTTGGAAGCAGATAACAACGCGTGGTCCACGGGAGCGAAATCTCGGGCCAACGCTTTGATAGTGCAGGGGGTGTGTTTTAAGTACATCATACCTACTAGGTGGTAAAAAATATGCTAGGTACAATTTGCAAAATCACCACGTTTATCCTTTTTCTTTTAGCCACGTGAATGAAGTCGTTGGCACTAGCTATCAACACTAATATTATAAAGAGGAAAAGTTTGTAAGTATGTACGTATGTAGGGGGTAATCTATAAAACTACTCATCCGATTATAAAAATTCTTTCAATAATGAGAAGCTACGTTATTGCTGAGTGCTATAGGCTATGTTTTATTGTAATAACGGAAAAAAAACTAAGTCCGCGCGGACGAAGTCGCGGGCAAAAGCTAGTAGCTAATAAAATGTAGAAATGGCAGCTGGACTACGAGAAAAATTGGGAAAATAGATCTATTACATTATACATAGAACTACAACTACATACTCGCGAAAGGACACGAACACACGTAGACTCATACAGCCGCATTGCCTCTCAGTTTTCCCGCCCCCGTCTCGCTCTGGGTGAAACAGCTATAGAAAACAATGTTTCACGCGCTTGGCCATCGCCGAGTTCCCACGGTCCTGAAGCGGGCTCTTAAACCCCTGGATCCTGGATTGCAGGGGACTCAAGTCTGTAACGCAGTACTGTTTCGATAGGCTCAGCATTGTGGGAGAAAAAACGGGTTTGTTCTAACAACTCCGAATCTATCGCAAGACAGAGGAAGGGGACATTGTTTTAGATGGACTAGGCTTGCCCAGCACCTATACCGTCCTAGCCTACAGGAAAGACAAGTCAATACGTGGGAAGCCAACAAAGTTGCGGGTTTCCTCACGATGTTTTCCTTTACCCTTAGCGAGTGGTTTTGCTATTTCAAATTCACAAAATGTAAGTAACTGTGAAAAGATACAAAGTCATAGGTCCTACATGCCAGCACCGGGAATCGAACCTGGCTCTCTCGCTTCCGAGTCTTCAATGTTCTACCACTAGGCGCCACCGCTCTATCCGCTGCATCATTCACCATCCAATAGCAAATTCGAAATAGCTAGAGAGCCGTTTCTATCGTACTCCTCTCGATCGATCTCACGCTTTTATGTCAGGATCCGCTTTCCGGCCATAAAAATAACATCCCAAACCTAACTGTTACTAGACGCTGTCCGTAATGGACGGTCTTAAAAATAAATTAATTGAACATAATGTTTTTTCCTAAGATGGCAATGACTTGTACACTATGAAAGAGGAGAAAAGAAACAGAAGACCAGGACAGTCATGATAATGATGTTTACTTGTATTCCCACCAATTAAATTACTTGCGTGGAGGCGGATATTGCTGAAAATCAGCGCTGTGATGATATTTGCAACACACACAAATAAGCTGAGCATTATCCGTTTTGTCATTAATTTTAATGTTTTTTTTTTCTTTAGTGATAAAAAAAAAGTTCAAGGCTGGGGCCTTAGCCTGTAACACAATGGCGTATCAATGGCGTCCCAGGTAGAAGGACAAAACCGGGATTTTTTCGTTGTTCTACTACAACCAGCGAACTAATCCTCTAGAATTAGACTTATAATATTCTTTGCTGTACTACAAAAACATTAAAAGGACCGACACTGGACCGACAGCATTAATAAATCGTAATTGAAACCGACAACCGGGAGCCCACTTTGGCACCATTGCGTTACAGGCTAAGGGCCCAGGCCTTCCTTCTGTCTATCTGTCCGTATTCTGTGACGTGTATCAGTTTCGTAAACCGGTTGCCTCCTATCGATGATTAGACTAATAAACGATCTGCTTCTGTTCGTGTTTCTATGATGGATACCTAGTCTCTTACCCATACGATATACGACAAAATCTGTCAAAAACCGCTTCTTGTTCGATGTACGCACTTATTCCGCGTGCAATAAGAATCATCATAGGGTATCCTAGTATGTCACTGACCGTTATTTATGCCGACTCTACAAATGCGAAAGTACATAATAATGCAACGGTAACCCAGTAAATAAACGTCTCATGGTGGGTCAACCATAAAAAAAGTCGATTCGATCAGTTGGACTAAGTAACCTGCCCTTGACAGTTGTCATAGTCCTTAATTAAATATGACTAACAGGAAAAAAATACGAGGTCCGATCAATAGAAAGAAGCAGTAGGACATTCCGCGAGATATTTGTATAGAGCTAGCTACCCATGGTAAAATTTATGTAAAATATTTGTCGTTCTAGTAGATTTAAGTCTTACACCCATTACATATTTGGTCACTTTGAGCTCTAGACAAATATATTTGTAGTCATATTGCGTTCGTGACGATCAGAGACCAAACCAGATGAAAATGTGTGTTCGTAACATAATTGATGTATGGGCTAAGGCCCCTTGCGTGTGTGGTAATCACTGTTTACTGTATTGACCGTGTATTGAGCCATTTGGCAGTGCCAAATGGGTTTGTAGAGCAAAAAAAGTGGTCGATTTGTATTCGGAATCACTTCTGTATCAATCATAAAACAAATCAATTTAAAACGTGGTGAATGTAGGTGTTCGTTTTGATAGATTAGGCCTTTGCATCTAGACTGTGATTATGATTTACAATGTCTAGTGGCATCTCAACTCACAGGGTAAATTCACTCAATCATGCTTGTGGGACATTGATAAAGTCTATTTTATAGTTTTAGTTTAGAATCCTTTGGGTAGGTACGATTTGGGAGATCTTTGGGAGATACGTATAAGTTTTTGAGTCCTATAATATACTTTCTACATCGGGTGCGGTCAGTCCATGGATGGGTGACCGCTCGTGGAAATAATATCTGAGTGCTTCCGTGCTTCGGAAGGCACGTTAAAGCATTGGTCCCGGTATTTGAAGTTTAATTAATAACAATCGTTAAGCCATGGCCTAAAAACTCTGACACCAAGGGTGGCCACTACCTCATAAGATTACCTACCTACCTATAGCGCCCTGTACTAAGTACCAATTATGTATTCTGTGACAGCGCTAACATTTATCTGAAAACACTTTTTTCCACACAGTGTAGTTGAAAGAATAAAGACGCGTCAAGAAGCAAGCAGCATACCTACCAACTTAAAATAATTATGAACTCATAGGAACACAAATATAGTTTTTTTTGCATCTGTTAAAGTTTAATTGGTCCTACGTGACACTGCAATGTCATTGAATTGAAATTCGAGCCTCGCCACCTGTAGTATACCATGTTGTGGAAAGTCACAGGTGCTTGCCACTTGTCAATTAAATATTTCGCTAATAAACACATTTTATTACAATGTGTTACAGCCACATTTTTTTTTCACATCTTTGTTGGTAGGTATTGAATGGTTTCGCGAAAACGAGTGAAAAAAAAAACTGAACTTTATGCTGAATCTAGTTCTGACTTCTGCCCTAAACTATTGATCCTACTTATATTATAAATGCGAAAGTTTGTGAGTGAGTGAGTGAGTGTGTTTGTTACCTTATAATGCTGAATCCGCTGGACGGATTTGGATGAAATTTGGAATGTAGATAGCTGAGACATCAGAATAACATATAGGCTACATATTATCACGCTTTGGTGCTTAGGAGCAAAAGAAACACACAAAGATTATCATATAGTGGCTATTTGTATAAAAGTGAACGACACAACCATTTACCAAAGACCCTCTGTCATCACGTAGCGTTGAGCTATTTACTTTCGTAAATCCATCGAAAACTGAACAACGGTGAATTTTAATGCACCAAACAGGCCCAAATGTGCCGCAAAACTCAAACGATGCACAACAGTGAAGAAGTTGTTTTTAATTATCGCTGTCATCCGTCACTGTCACAAAAATGGTATATCAACAAAGCAATAAAGGAAAAATCTACAAGTTTAATTACTCAAAACAGGCAAAAAACATAAGTTCAGTGATAGCTACTTACAAACTGAAAGACCCAATAAATCCTTCCTTTAAAAACTCTGCATCCAGCAGTTTTATCAAAGCTCTTTACAAAGTTGCGGTTGCATCCTGAGATCTTTTGGCCAGACGAGTTGGGACGTCCGTTGAGGGCATTGCTGATTGCTGGTTATTCAGGGAAGAATATGATGCACCAGACCTCGAAGAAAAATAAAGATACTATGTTCTGACCAAACAAATCAGCTGTGCGTACTGTGCAAGTGTGAAAAGCATTGTAGAGTCCCGAGCGACCATAGGCGCATAACATCAGCCATTGATGGTGTAACATTAGTACCATGATCGCTTTATTTCCATTAAGTAAGTACCTACCTAGGACTGGACACTGGACAGGTGCACTTTTACATAATATCATAGTCGCCTATTCATTGTTGACAACTCTGATAGGCTTTCCACATACTTCAGACTGACGAGAAGATTGGAGCATGTGAAAATCCCTGAACCGCCTGCGTGGTGGTGTTGCCCGCATGAAAGATATGTGAAAAATAGAGCCAGAAGAGATGTTTTGTTACAATCTTAAACCATACCGACAACTTCGCGTCGTCATACCTGTGCTGAAGCTCCACAGTGCAGCTTATCGGATTTCCTGGAGGTGACCCCAGCGCGATGTGTGTGTGTGACACTTTCAACACGAAAGAAGAATAAGACTGACGACTCAAAACGGTTGTTTCAGACTATGGCATCGTAGATGCTAAGAAGACGCGTTGGGTGTTTCAGAAGAGTAGCTCTTAGAAAAAAACACTATTCAATGTGATAGAAATAATATGGTTAAGTATCTCCTGATATTATCTCATATTTTCTGGTGTCAGAACCCAATTATTATGATCGTTCCCTTTGAAATGGTATGATGCAAACTAAAAAATAAAATAAAATTTCTTAAAGTTTTTCTCTGTTATGTAACTTTGTGCCTATAATACGAGTAGGTGACGCTAACTAGCTCTGTTGGAGATCTTTTACAGTTTTATTGAACGCCAGAGAGATGTTGAGACCTGTGACGTACTGCAGCGAATGCTGATAAATATTCATTCACCAAACAGCGCAAGCAAACGAGATGTACTTGGGTATCAAACTAAGCATTAGGGCTCTCTAACATCGGTAGAGGCAGTGTCCACAACGACCACAAAGGCTACAAAGGCACGAAAACTTGGGGCGAGACCAACTGAACAGAGACAACCCAGACGGAAAGTTTGCAATAAGGAGTAGCAGATTAGCGGACTCAAAATAATAGGATAGGGCTAAAAAGAAAAGATAATCTTTGAGTGTTTCTTGACATGTAGATACCCGCGTTAAATCAGTTAGACGCCTATAACAGTAGGTATCTGCAGTTCAGTTTGGAAGAAGCGTGGTCCACGGGATCGAAATCTCGGGCCAACGCTTTGATAGTGCAGGGGGTGTGTTTTAAGTACATCATACCTACTAGGTGGTAAAAAATATGCTAGGTACAACTTGCAAAATCACCACGTTTATCCTTTTTCTTTTAGCCACGTGAATGAAGTCGTGGGCACTAGCTATCAACACTAATATTATAAAGAGGAAAAGTTTGTAAGTATGTACGTATGTAGGGGGTAATCTCCAAAACTACTCATCCGATTATAAAAATTCCTTCACTAATGGGAAGCTACGTTATGGCTGAGTGCTATAAGCTATGTTTTATTGTGATAACGGGAAAAAAACTAAGTCTGCGCGGACGAAGTCGCGGGCAAAAGCTAGTGGTATAATAACTTCAAGAATAAATAAAGTCATGGTAGACATACCATTGTACGTACTCACGACAACACGTCAAAGTGTACACTTTTGTTGTAAAGTCGCCCATAACGTAACCAAGTAGAGTGCTAGCGTGTAAGGGTCAACGTGCTGTCGTGTGTACGTACACAATAATTGGAAAATATTCGATTTTTTTCTGAAGTTAATTATTTTGAGGAATGACAAGGAAGATACCTGTGAAGTCTCGATCACGATTGATCATAAATTATTTATGCAGCGTCCAGTGGCACCTCCACTCACACTAGATGGGTGAAGTGGCCACACGAACGTTGCAGTACCTACTGTTTTCATTATTGTTGCTGAAAAAACTTTTATTAAAAAGTTGCGTTTTTTTTTTATTTATTTATTTTCTTTTTTTTATTTTTGTTTTTTTTACATCAAGCTTTCTATTCCCACAATGTACGCCTGACACTGTAAAATATTAAAGATACCTATGATGAAAGCGCTGACAGACAATTCCCATTGCCGCTGTCAACAATGGAAGTGTCAAGTGAAAACGCGGCCTAATGCGAGTATAATTCCACCGTTCTGTCACGCAGTCTCGTAGGAAATTGATAATGAGGGATGATGGTGGTTCTATCGCAAGTTATTATCAATAGAAAGTGACCGGGAGGTGGGCTTATGCCGGTTGGTTGCTGACTGACAGAACGATTTGTAGTGGAGCAAGGTGGGTCTTTCAATAAGTAAACCCATAAACCCTTGTCGAGTAATACCTCTTTATACTTTTAGGGTTCCGCTCCGAAGGATGCCAAACGGGACCCTGTTACTCCGCCTACGCTGTCTGTCATACCTTTAAAGTGCTGTATATTTGAAATCATAATAGGTTGCCAGTTGAAACGAAACAAACTTCAGTCAGCCTGTGCAAGTGTGCATTGACTTGTCAATAGAGTGAGCATAAACTACACGCCTCCTTTGTGGCTATTTCTAACCCACATTTATTTTAATCCAACCTGACCATATCCATTGACCATAGTTTTTGTTGAAAGCTGTCGAAACAGCTGCGCGAGCGCACCTGTCGCTGCGCGTGCTCTTGCGTAGATCCTCTGCGCAGTAACCTAGGGCTAAATTACCTTACTTCAACATCCATCGCGATATAAGTACCTTTGAACAGTACATACGACAGCACGTCGACCTTTACATGCTAGCACTCTACTTGGTTAAGTAACAGGTGATTTTAGAACAAAAGTTTGCACCCTGAACCCTTGCTGTCGTGTGTACCTATCGCGAGTATAATCGAGTATCGTCAGGATTTTAAAGAGGAATCAGAACGGAATATGTGTGAATGGATTTATTTCATTCGCTGAATATCCTTCCAAAGATTCCCGATCACGATCACAGGTCGTCTGAAATAAATGCGGTCTGACGATTGTTCAAATGTCGAATTGAAAGTTATTGTAATTGATGTTGAAGTTAGACAATTTACCCCTGCTACGGTTATTTACTTACCGACCCCTCGGTCATCCGTCACTCAAAGTTCAGTAAATATCACTCAATTGTTCGCCTAGAAATTGGCGCTAAAATTGATGCTCGACTCTTTAGAATAAACATCATGAAGAGTGTGTAATGTAAAGATCGATCTTTGGCTAGGAAAGCATGGAATCTATTTGAATCTTCTGAGAAATCATCATCAGCGTCACCTTATGATTACTCTTCTAAGATTATTTATACAGCGTCTAGTGGCACCTTCACTTAGATGAGATGGGTGAACTGACCACTCGAACGCTGCAGTGCCTGGGAAATTCTTGGTCTAGCTAGCTTGGTCGGTCTAGTTAGCCTACAGGAAAAAAAAATCAATACGTGCGAAGCCAATAAAGCCTTGGGTTTCCTCACGGGGTTTTCCTTCACCGTTACGTAACTTTGTAAATTTTTAGTAGCAAGCTTACTCTACGAATCGTGTAAGTTTGACCGGACGTTCCTCATAAGCCCAACAGTGTAAAGAAATTACAGAAAAAAACAAACAGAAAAACAGTACATCCACGAAAATTAATCGACCACAAACATACTAATTAGATCTGACCGACAAAACAAACGGTCGTTTTCTCAAAAACCACCGAAAGCAATCCGAAACTTGTCTATTTGACAAACGTGCCATTGTTTGTCGTACATCCACTAATGGTGCGCCATAAATCTACTAGAGTTGACTAGGTGGTAGCAGTGGCGGATCTAGGTGGGGTTCAACTGGTCTCGGAATCATAATTTTTTTCCATTAGAAAATCGATTGATGTATAGACCTCCTCCTCCTTGTATCGCTATCCTCATTTAAAATGATCGTTGTCATTCATAATTATATCGTCATGTCGTACGATGCGTCGTCAGTTGTTTCTATCTGCGGCTAAGTATATGACATCGTACCGTACTAAGAGTGGAGCGGGTTCAACGTGTCGAACATCATCACGTAAAGATTGCTCGGCAGACTGTGACCCCCTCTTAAACAGGAGCCTGGATCCGCACCTGTTCTTAGATTGGTTAAAGCATTTTGTTCGCGGGGACTTTAGAACCTACTGGTACGGGTAGGTAGGTAAATAATGTGTGTTTTAAGAACACCACAATTATATCCACAGCGCTTTATCGAACTGCTTCTTTAGACATTATTATATCATGAGCCAAAAACTAACCGGAAAAAAGCCACACTTTGGTGGGTCTAAGAATTTATTGTAAAGAAAAGACGGTAAGTAAAATCTTACCCTAACCATTTGAAAATAATTGAGAGAGGAATACTTGATAACGTATCTTGAAGTGACCTTGCCAGCACTCTAATGCTTGGAATTTGCAAAAGGCGTCTTAAAGCACTCGTTTCCCTTAAACAAATCGATAAAGCGCTTTCAAAACGCCAATGGTGGCTATCAAAATAATGAATGTGGATATTTCGTCTTTGATTAAAACGATGATGTGTCAAAATCGCCCCCTAGTTCACTTTGACGTGGTAGAATAGGGTGCCTGCCTCTACTAAGTGACGGCGTTAAATTTTTATGTAAAACGGAGCTTGCGAGGCGTTTTAGAACGATTTTTATGTTGCTTTGAATTCAAGCAATTTTAGCACTCCATAAATAACCATGTTGCAAGCATAACAGACGCCAGGACATAAAAATGTACTTACATTAGTGACGTACTGTAAGCTTTATGTAGGTACAGTGGGCCACAGTCACAGATACCCCATGACAGCTCTTACTGCGCGCGGAATAAGGGTGCCAATCGAACAAAAAGGGGTATCCTAGCGTGTGGCCGACTGTACGACAATGCCAATAGTTTTGCGCCTTGTTGCGATTGGTATAAGGTACATTGAATGGGTAAAATTATGATGGTTGACTGTACTATCGCATTATAGCCGAGAGCTTAAGAGGGCGATATACAGGGTGGTCCAACGTAGTTCAGGTTTAATTTCTAAACTACAGGCTGGATTTTGCTGAAACTTGGTTTAAATCAGTAGAAGACCAATACGGAGGTTTGCAAATAGTTTTTATACTAATAAAAATAGCCTAAATGTGTTTTTCGCGCCGAAATAGGTGTTACTTTCAGCTGTTATTTACTTACATTATTACACTGTACTTGTCTGAAAAAAATTTTTTTTGAAATAGCTAATAAAATGTAAAAATGGCAGCTGAAATACGAAAAAAATTGGGAAAATAGATCTATGACGTTATAACTACAACTACATACTCGCGAAAGGACCCGAACACACATAAGTAGACTCATACAGCCGCATTGCCTCTCACTTTTCCCGCGCCCCGTCTCGCTCTGGGTGAAACAGCTAGGTATAGAAAACAGTGTTTCACGCGCTTGGCCATCGCCGAGTTCCCACGGTCCTGGAGGGGCCTCTTAAGTTATCACCTTCTATTCAATACAATTAAATTCACAATATCACAAGTTTGTGACTTCACCCATTCAATGTTGGCAAAGTGTTCACTAGGCATAAGAAATACAATAGTACCTAATTTATGTGAATGTGTTAAATAACAGTACCTAACTAAGAAAAATGTTATTAAAAAAGTAAAAAAAAACTATAGAGATCATTTGATTAAACTTAGGTCTTTGCATCTACGTAATGAGTTGATTTATACAGTATTTATACAGCATCCAGTGGCACCTTCACTCACACTAGATGGGTGAAGAGACCACTCGGCGCTGCAGTGCCTGGGACATTGTTTTAGATGGAGTAGGCTTGCCCAGTACCTATACCATCCTGACATTTGATTATCCTTGTAATAATTACATACTTACCTAATCATTTAGATCTATTGTTCTCGTAAAACACCTCCAGTATTTGCCCCCTACATAAATCTGGATAAAGTGGAAGCTGTAGTGCCTGAAACATACCTAGATGGAGCAGGTCCGCTTCGGCGATAAGCTGACTCAAGTTACTTCTTAAAATCTCATATCTCTTGTACTTTTCATCCCAACTGTCCAGTAAACCACCGCAGTCAGTAGACGCTATTCGGTATGCGGCCCGCGTCCAACTTGGTAACCTACACACTATACTGCATCTTTACCACACAATAGCAACCCTTATAGAGCGCTCGATAAGTGTGAGAATGGAACGAAGAGTAAGTAAGCCTATGCATGGTGTACACGAGGCTAGTTTTATGAGGCGAGTGAAAGAAGCTAGGAAGCCACTGACAGCTCTGTGTGGATGAAACTGGCTTCAACATCCGGCTAGTCAAGTAGAGCATTCCATGCAGTGATCATCAAGCAAGGAGAGTTTATTAATTTTTTACTCAAGCGGCAAGCTGATGAAGGTATGAAGTTTTAACCGACTTCAAAAAAGGAGGAGGTACTCAATTCGACCCGTATTTTGTATGTTTGTTAATATTATTATTTGGCATGACGAAAGTTGTAACAAAAATTCTCCTCTTGGGCTTCGCCGCAGTTGGGCAAATAAACTATTTCATCGCGTACACTGTCGATCAATGATATTCTCGAGTCTTGCTTGAGTAGTCTCTTGTCCAATAAAAGTGTGTGTATTTTCAGTGTGCAATGAAAACTTTATTTTTTACAACTTTTAACCTTTGAAATGAATATCTACTGCCTTACGGAGACTCTATTCTGTCTTATTTCATGAGGCTAGTATTTTTCAAAGAATCAAATGGCAAAGTCCTAAGATTAAGAATATTTTCATGAGGCTAGTCCTAAGGTTTTTAGAACCTTCCAGCGCAGTGTGTATCTAGCTTGCTTAAAACAACTGGCCTCGTGTAAACAGGCCTCTACGCAGAGGTTACAAACAGTCGCGCCGGTTTAGTACCTCTGTGTCGCCGCTACGGCCACGCAGTAGTAAAAGGGAAGCGTGAATAGCCTGGGTATGCTGACCGATGATTTGAGCAGCGATGTTAGAGGGCGCTGGTGTAGCATCTTCACTTAAAACATACAAAATATTTCGTCTTACTAAAATTACATAAAGCACTTTTTGTTTTTCTAAAGCGCTAACCCCTAGAGAATTATTTAAAAAATGTATTAGACGGTTAAGATCATTTATTAAGATCTGTAATATTATTTCTGTTGTGCAATAAAGAGTTCTCTATCTATCTATGAGGTTGCGGGTTCAACTCCTTTAAGTCCCGAGCAATTTTTTAAACCTAATAATAAATCTTTAAAACTTTCTTATACTTAATAATGTTCTCAGCGTCCACCATAGCCATACTATAGTGTCTGGGCCTCAATAATTCCGTTCATAGGCCGTCTTTGGCACCGGGACTGGGTTGCGGAATAAATACTTGCCTGCGACTGAATTGAACGAGGAAATTGTTAAAATTGCAAGTTAAATGGCTGTCTTTAAGCCGCTTGCCTACTTAGTTGACAACAGCTGTTTACAATTCGACTAATTTGTACCTCTAGGTCGGGAATTAAAAGGTATTTAGAGAGCTCAGACCCGTCTCAAACAAACGAGAGATGGGTAATAAATAACGCGCTCCACCATTATCCACGGTGACACGGTCTGATAGTTTACCCATTACATCTAACTCTACCTTTATTTTAGGCGTCGCAAAAAGTATGACCACAAGGGAGGTTGTTGTGTTATGTTACTGGTTGAAATTGTGGAAAAAATACCAGTTGCTTTTAAACGTCATCATCATAAATTGCCTCCTGCTAGTCCTGCTTTAACTTTCTGATCGATAACTTCTTTGGTGAGCAATGTTATTTGCAAAATAGGTTGCACGCAGGGAAATCCGATTACAAACAAATAGTGATATTCATGATGATCCAAGAATAAAATAATCGATTCCGATCCCGATGCAATAACTTTTTTTTTTAATAATAAATCAATGAAACCGTGGCGAGAAGTTGGTGTGTTGGTATCTTACTTCCACACCCTAATCAAATCCTAAACCCCACAACAAAAACGCACAACTCTTTTTCTATCGTTTGGTTAAATTAATATATTTGAATATTTAAATTTGTTCCCAAACTCCTAATGCCTTTCTTTCTAACTCCCAAGAAACATAAAAGCAGAATTTCCATAATTTTCGTGGCTAATGTTGCCTGCACGTTGTAGGTAGGTGTAGGTAGTATAGCACAGGCCCTCGGCCGGCCATTTCCGCCGTTGCCCGTGCGTGACGCGTGCCTGTAACATGGCTGCCTGCATCTAGAATAAATACTTAGTAGGTCTGTTCAATAGCTCTATCTAACTGGAGTACTTATGTACCTAACTCAAGTACATGGCTACAGTTTAGGATACACCATGGTAGCTCTTACCGCGCGCGGCATAAGGGCGCCAATCGAACAAAAAGGGGTATCCTAGCGTGTGGCTGACTGTACCTAACAAGACTCCCTAAGTTTTAAGCTAGGCCTAATTTTAAAGCCCTTTGCCAGTTATCAAGTCTGGGTGAAAACAAGTAACAGAATTTTAAATCTATAATTATTTAGGTTTTTTATACAGAGTCTAATGGAAACGCTTTCTTTTTTAGTTCGCTCTACGTATATGTATGTGGCTCTACTTTATCTTGTCTTTCCTTTGGAGTAATACCTATGACTAAGTTGAGAGGATGGTAGATGCTGGGCAAGCCTACCATCAGTAAATGTCCCAGGCACTACAGCTTCTTTACTAAAGCTTACTAAAGATTGGGCTGAAATGTGGGCTGAGAATGATTAATTACATTGCACAAATGCACGTAACGGAAGTCAATAAAGTCCAGCCTTGGAATTCAATAAAGTCGTAAACTTTTCTTTACGGTGCGACCACCATCCAGGCCCCAGGCGTGAAACCCATCCACATTCGTCTTTCACGGGGCATCACGGCCTTTGGGATTTCTTTCACGATCCGTGGGATTTTAACCATTTGTGTATTCTTGTTTTGTGCCCTGTGTCGGCTTGCAGTAGGAATTCAATGGTTTGGATTATTGTTATAATATGGAAGTCGGTCGCTATTCACTTGACTCGTAATAACTTATTTGATTGCTGACGCCATAATGTCAAATTACGGTTTGTTTGATTGCATGGTTGGAGAAAGACGATGGGGTATTGTGCTACTTTGTTTCTTTAAATTGGAAAAAGGGCTTTGAAAAGAGTCTTGCTCAGAAAATTACTCCAACCTTGATTTTAGCTTATTATTATCGTATTGTCCTGTTAAAGAGCACCTAAAGCATTTTCTATTAAACTAGGAATCGAAATCGATACCTCCCTCGGGAGATCTTGTTAGAACGAAAACGGATAGGCAAACATGCATGTGACTGGGACTCTATAGATAGAAAATTGGAAGAGAAAAGCTTGAAAATAAAAGATTTTTTAATTGGTCGAGTGCACAGTGCCCTTAATAAGGCCGAGATACCAGTATAGATTCCAAATTAAATTGAACTCTATCGCTTCAGAATGTAGACCAAAACCTAGAAATCATAGTACCTCTACCTCAGTAGCGGTTAAGAAGGCGTAAAGCCGTATTTGCACCGAAAATGGCTTTTGTAACTTTTATCCTCCCGAACAACAATTATACACCCTAAGAGGCGCTGACCCTATCCCTGGCCATTGGCCACACTGCCAATGTCTTCGTCGGTGACTTAGCAGGTTAGCACTTAAAGAAGTAGGTACAAAAGAAAGTCCCTGCCTAGCACTTTTATTAAAGGCCTCTGATTGTTACCTTGATGGCTCGGTGACTGCGTTGATGTAGGGGCTCGTACAATGTAACTACAATAGGTACGATAGATTAGTCTCCATATTTAATTTTAGTCTCCATATTTTCAGAATAATGTTTGATGAAACGTAGGTACTTAATATCACTTCCAGCATTTAAGAAAATCTGTTACCCACACCACTCCACACCTACATTTTCCACTTGTAGAACTATAACACAGTATTACCAACCTAATAAAGATCTAGGTACCTACCTACTGAAGGAGCTGAAAGACAATAAGTAGAAGACTAACTTATATAAGTAGGTATCTAACTATAAAAAGATAATAGGTAGCAGGTAGTTCCACTCTATTCTGGGTGCAAATAATCATCACATAAGAAGTCCAGCAAGACTCTAGTAGGTACCTACGCCTCAATCTGATCATGTTGATTCATCCACTAAAACTTCTCGTTCCAAGGAATTTTTTTCTCCCAAAATTCCTGCTAACCTGCCATGGAATGGTGGCGTGTAACTTTGTCCCAAATTCTTAATTTGTTACACCACGGGGTGTGTAGAGTGATTATACCTACAGTGTGTTAAAAGAGTACCGAAAATATAAATACATGACCTTCCTATTCCAAAGATTATCTTGGAGAAATTGTTTTTAGAGATAAGACATTCTTTGTGCTTTTATGTTAACATTTTCTTTGCAAATAATTTACATCAGCTATCTACGAGACCCATTCAGGGCGTCGACGTCGTTCGTAGGATAGGTCGATTATTGAAAATTAATCTGACAAAATATCAGAAAAATCTACAATACATCAACTCCACATCGGTTATATTGGCTCCATCAACTGTATTTTAACATCCTGTGCAAAGTTAGATAGTTATAGTTCATAGTTAAAGTAGTACCTACGTTTTAGTTTTACAATGCCAGTATTATTTTCATTGTAGATCGCGTGCGTACCTATGCTGTAGTCGCTGATATACACTCAATGAATTTTAGTGCGGTTCCAAAAGGTTTTTTCCAGGCCATTGGATATAATAAGCTGCATTCAGCTGGTACCTCTTTTCGTTTGATTGGCGAACTTACTTGGAGCGCGATAAGAGCTACTTCCCATGGGATATCCAAGCATGTCGCGGAGCACACCCGCTCCGACAAACGCATTATCATGCTATCAAGTTTAGTAGCGTCATATTACTTCCAGTCAACGAAATAAAGCAAGACCTACATTTTCACCTACCTACATTAACCATTGCTATTAGCTAGGTACGTGTACCTACCTAATTAGACGAAATCTATACACCTATTTCAAAATAGCTTTCCTTGTCCTTTAGGTGCTATCTATTCGTAGCTTCATCCCGTGAAGATGGAAACTTGTGAGTTGGGACCAGTGACAAGACCGCACCACAATTCAGCGCGTGTGCTATACAGGGCTTTGGTCAAGTGTAATCTCGGCGATTGAACGTGTAGATTGTGCGATTGGCCGTTTGCGTGCGTGCTTTGGCCCCCACCCCCTCCATTTTATCGGCTCTGTGGACTCTACTGAACGATATTACCTACCTACTACGGAGATACACGTAGCTTGGTGAACGAAAAAATGAGAAACTAGGTAGGTAGAGTCGTGCAAAGCTAACTTTGCAGTGGAGCATCTAAATAGTAATTTCCGTACGTTGCTTTTGTATGTTTTCACCATATTTTCAATGTATTCCACAAAACAAAATTGTAACAGACAATAACTGACGTAACATGTACCACTTGTAGAACTTGTAACATTTACCACTGCAACGTACGGAAATTACTATTTCGGATGCTCCACTGCAAAGTTAGCTTTGCACGACTCTACCTTCTTATTTCCATTACATACAGTCGGTGGATGCCCAGATAAAGATAGGAGTTCCGCAGGGAACCATCGTAAGACTTATTCTATTCCTTGTTGTGGATTAAGATAGGAGTTCCGCAAGGATCCATCTTAGGACATCTTGTATTCCTTGTTTGGTTGGATTCCCACGTAAAGATAGGAGTTACGCAAGATCCATCTAAGGACCTGGTCTATTCCCTATGTACAAAATTATTTGCTCCATTAATAAAACCACATGCGATGTTATTTGTGTGATAGTGTTGACCTCCTCCATCTGACTAGTCTCTTTATATTGCAGCAGTGTATGTCTGGGCGTGCTTAAAAATAACCTTCGTAGATACTTAGTGAAATAAAACGAAAAAAATAACAATTTATTTGTTTTATTTTCATATTTATATCAACCTGTTTCGTCAGTATTGGCATCTTTACAAAATATTATAATAATAATCCCTTTCAATAATGGAAGAATTTAAACAATACTTATATATTATTTTGGCAAATCCAAATTCACCTGTTTAAAGTTACAAAAGTAGGTATATTTTAAACTTTATCCATAAATGTTTATATAAAATATACATTTTTTACAAAAAAAAAAAGAAGTAACATTATGAACTAAATCAACTATTAGGCTATTTTTTGTAAAAATACATTAATAATATCTAGTATTGCTAAGAATGACTACTAGCACTAAAAAAATCATAGTTGATATAAACATGCAATTCTTCTAATGAAGTATTATTCTCAGATTATATACATTAATGGGCTTAACAGCTACTATAATACAAAGTATTTACATTAAGATTTATTAAGATTACTGATTTTGAAGCTAGCTATCCATTATTACTCCCTTAGGTATAAACGATTAGAAATGAGACGATTTATAATAATTCAGTTCAAAATCAGATCCAATAAAACTGCAAATGGAATAGACTAACTCTCGAAATGAACTTACAGTCAGAACAGGTTTCAATGCGGAAAAGCTCAAACGAATTTCAACTCTATGGCAAATGCACAAAATCGTTATTCACGTGAACTCCGAAGTCTCAAAGTGATTTGTTAATTATTTTTAAGTTCAAAGAATAAAAAACGGATCTAAATTCTAAGAAGCTCAAAATTACTGGGTATCCGTGAGTGAGTAGCCAAACATTTAGAAGGTAATGAGATCGTGAGGAAAGCAGTTATGTGTATTGCTCTCTCACTCGCTCACTGGAACTATTTCGGTTTTGCACGACCTATAAAAATTTACAAAAAGCATGACAATATCATTAAAAATGCTACAATAATGTTGCATTCTATGCTGTATGTGTTCATGGTGTAACAAATTCCAAAATACATTATTTTTACATCTCAATTCATGTAAAATTTTGACAGGGAATGAACATTCTTAAAAGGGCAGGTACTTCCAAAATGCATTAGTAAAGTTTTCGTTAAAAATAACAAAATTATAAATATTCCTATAGGTTTCTTTTAATTCGGAAATTAAATTAATAACATTTAAGTAAGCCGGTATTTACAAAGCATTACATTTTTTGGCCTGTCAAAGTCCTATATATTCGGTGGAGCATAGCATTTATTACAGGTTACAATATATTTTCATATATAGATACTTACAGCGGATCTACTATTTCGGTGGGTAGTCACTTATTTAAATTTTACGTTACGTATTTCTTTATATAAATTATGTACATAGAAATAGTATGTCCACTGTTAAAAACGCCCTAATTTTATTAACTTTTATACATAGAAAATGTTTGGCATATTTTTGTGACTCACCATACAAACTATCTATATATTTTTGTACGTAAACACATTTTCCCAAGTATATATGCCTTTTTATGGCACAGATACAGGCTTCCATACATAACGATTAATGGAATATTCATCGTATAGGCACCATAATAATTATTGTAAGGCACATTTTTTGTAATGTAATTATTTAAAACAAAATATGATTTCTTGAACTCGTTCCTCTCTCTATGGCACTACGGTTTGCACATACATTCTTTAGAGCTCTGTTTTCATTTTAACACAAAACGAATAATCTACAACATTTCCAAAAAGTACATCTATTAATTCATGAGCCGAATCCGTTACAAAACATACATATACAAAACAAAACCTATAAAATTTTCTTCAGTCTTCAAAGATCCAGATTACAAAATCTCAACAGGCAATAAATTTTCATCACAGTAGATTACACTATTTCCGTTATATGGTGCCGTTACTTTCGCATATCTTTAAACTAATGAACCAATTAAACTTGAACACCTAGGACTCTGTCCACAACAAAGTCGAACCTTTCTTCTTCAGTCTTAGCTTCCTCATTATCCTTAGTTTCTGCTCCTTTCTTTGTGGGCAGATTCGCGTAGCACGGCTCTTCCTTTACCTCCTTAGTTTCCTCCGCTTCAACTTCTGCGTTAACTGATGCATTCGCGAAGCCAGTGGTTGCGGGTGAGCTGTGGCTTCTTTGCGACCTTCTTAGTTCTGCGCAGGACTTGGAAGACCTGCCGTCAGGGGTTCTCCGCTCCTCCAAATCGTCCTCCCATTCGTCCTCGGAGTAGACTTCGCCCTCTTCGCCGGGCAAAGTGGGGATGGTAGAATTGGCGCGCGTGAAGAACGCCATCTTCTCTCTGTAGGCGAAGGAAAAGATTAATTACTAATCAGTAAAAATATATTTCGCAACTAAACTCTCCTATAAGTCTCCTTATGCTGTCTCTTCAGATAGTTAAAGACAGACACTTTATTGTAGGTACACCAAAAATAACAAGATCTCTCATCTAGACTATAATATGTATGAGGTTTATTTGATTAAATTATGTAAGTAATGTAATCCCCCCCCCTCTCTATCAATAAGTAGTTAACTTATTATAAATAGTTTATGTAATTTTATTTTGTGCAATAAAGAATTTAATAATAATAATAGACTAAGCCTTTCAAGGACTAGCCACGTAGTGTCGATGGATATCTTTGCTGCAAGGGTGATGCTCGTTAGGCGACAAAGTTTGGCCTGGTTGTAAAACTAAACAAGCAAAACTGTAAAAACAAACCGGGTGGCGACATTGCTAAATTCAGACACGGGGGGAGAAAGCATCAATGCCTGTCAGCTAAACAACTATTGGCTCTTATAAACTCTAAACTCCTTAAAACAAAACTTACTTAAAAGTTACCGGGTCTGGTTTCCGGCCTCCCTGCCTCGACCGAGGAAGGCGGTAGATCTCGCCACAAGGCCGCTACAGTAGATTTTCGGCTCAGGTCACAGGAACTAATTCTACGTAATCACCGTTCTAAAAACTCACTTGAAAGTCACCAGGTCAGGTTTCCGGCCTCCCTGCCTGGACCGACGCAGGCGGTAGATCTCGCGGCAAGTCCTCTGCAGCAGCTTTTCGGCTCAGGTCACAGGAACTCATTTTGAGTCGTCGCACTGAATATACAGTTCTAAAAACTCACTTGAAAGTCACCAGGTCAGGTTTCCGGCCCCCTTGCCTAGACCGACGCAGGCGGTAGATCTCGCGGCAGGTCCTCTGCAGCAGCTTGGCGGCTCGGGTCGCGGGGGCGGCCACGTCAGTCGCGGGGGTCCCCACGAGCCGGCGGAGGGTCTCGTCCTCGGTGACCCACGCTGCGACGGCCGGGTCGCCGCGCTCGCACGCCTCCTCTAGCCTGTTAGGCGGGGAAAGGGTTTTAGTAAGTGTGATATAATGTGTGATCGTCATTGATTCGGATGGCGAGGTACCGTGAGAGCCACCGCGAGGGGATAAAGACCTTTATCCATCAGAGGGCAAGGTAGGCTGATGATGATGATAATAAGTACAATGTGCATCTCTATCCAGTTATCAGGAGGAAAGATTAGAGGGGGCTATGCTCTAAGTCCAGCTTTGGACAAAATTTGTGGGCTGATGCACTGGTATTGATCAGATAGTTGTCTTCTCGAATGGTGTCTCTATCATCACAATGAGCATGTCAGATTACACAGATGCAGCTAAACTCCTCCAACGGTAACTTCTTAACGATGACCTCCAACGATGGAAGGAGCATAACACAAAACCGCTCAAATATGGAGCCAGCAGAAACATTCGCTCCTGAGATAACTTTTAAAGTTGGGAATCTCGCCGAAAGGGTCTAAATGAATCTTCTCCAGGCGAATGCACTACAAAGATACTAACCTCTTCTTCAACTGTGTAAGCTGCAGGATCTCGTCCCTTAGATCTGACAGACGCCTATGCTGCGCTTTCAGGTCCAGGGTCAAGTCCAGGGAAGTCCGCGGAGTGCGTGACTTTTGCACGGCGCTGCGAACGCTGCGGAGTCCGGCGCCTGCTGACATTCGGCCCCATCTGGTGGTGGAGGTTTGTCTTTAAAAACACTATTGCAGCCCCTGCAACATGACTGCATCGATAAAGTTTGTATCCCACTATGGTGAGCAAACTCGCGTCGAAGCTAACTTGGCAAAGTAAATTTTCGTATTACTTTGACAAGGTTTATCCAATTCTCATCGTGCTTGGATTAATACCGGCATCTCTTCTTGCTTTTCGCAGTGAAATAAAGCAAGTGGGCGGTAGCCGATAGTGGGATAAAACGGTTTGTGGTGACATTGTGCTCCCGTGCTGTTGATAATATGATAATATTTCCAGAAAATTCATTGACTCTCTATGGGACTATAAAAAGGAGGTACAAATTCTAAGAACAAAATAAAGAAGACTTATAACAAGGCATATTTATGCCAAAGTAAGGTTTAAACCAAGTCATTAAGTCATGAACCGAGCCATGAACGGAGAAGCTCAATCTTGAAGTGGTTCCGGATTCTTGGGAGGAGTTCATCTTAAAAATATCAAAAGCATCTTGTTGGGTTCGGGTGAGGTCAGGTTGGCTTATGAATGTTTGTCGCACGAAAGGAGCTGCTGATTGTCAGGTATCCTACCGGCTGCGCCATGTCAGGGAGGCGTCAACCAAAGTTCTGTGTGCGATTAAGACTGGTTTATTGGGAATCATCATTAGCTGCGCTAGCGCGCTACATCGATATGCATAGGTACTTACACTGATAAACAAGCGACAAGTCCTTGCGAGGGCGCGACAGAGGTCACAGATATTGTAAGTTTTTTTTATAGTGATTGTAATAACGGTTAGAGTGCAGTACAGTAATGATTATCCGTTGGTCTCCACGCTAGATTTACATCTGTGTTGTGGAGGCCTAGAATGACGAAATTCTAAGTTAGGTTTAGATGGCGGGTTAACGCTGAGATTTAGTACAACCGATAGTGGTTCTTAAAGAAAAATGTTTATATAAAAACTAGAAAATATAATAAATGAGATAAAGAACTAACAATAAAAGGCATATCTAAGAGCTAGTATGATGAGGTGTGAGAGGGTGTGTAAGTGTGTGTATGTGTAATGTGTCAGAATGTTACCTCAACGAGCGTCGCTCGCGCAGGGTCCTGTCGAAAGGTATGCCAGTGGTGGGCGGCGGGTGTAGCGTCACCCTACGCGCGTACTGAGCCATCGATGAGTCGGACTCGGAGCGGTTTAATCTGTGAACAATATTGGAAATTAAACACCCGATGTAGTCGTGCTTTGTTTGCCATAGCGGGTCAAAATAAAATTTTCATTAAACGAATATTTATATGATCCTCTTTGTAGAGTTATTACATTCCGCCATATTGTTTTTTTTTTTATGACGTTATACTTATACATACCCTTTATTTTCTGAAGCACTAACATTGATTTGATTGACTGCACAGTTTGCCTGAGGTTGCAAGTTGCTGAGTCTTATACCGAGCCATTTTTAAGCTTATAACCAAATGTTTCATTCTTTTCATTTCCCGTCTTTTTTGTCAAAATTCGTCCAGCAATGTAGTCTCTATAAAAGCTGGTTAACCATAAAACGCCAATAATCGCTTGCGCAGTCGGGTAAATTGAGGGTTATTTGAGACATTGAATTTAGACTCTACGTCAGAGGACGCAAGGTTCAAAATCCCACCTGCAGATATACTGTCCCTTGCCGATGCCCTGCGGTTGCGGCGAGAAGGTCTGCGACCGCTTGATGGTCGCAAGCGGCTCCTCCGCCGTCGGACTGGCTTGCTGGCTCTTCCTGCAAGGGACAATGGGCTTTGTTAGATCGGGAATAGAGAAGATTTTTGGATGTCAATTGTATAACAAACAAACTAAATACGAGCCAAAAAACTTCGGATTCTAGGGAATCCTGGCGCAATTTCGTCGCAAAAAGTCGCTTCCATTCCATTCCGCGGCGGTGTCAATTGAGCCTTAGGGTTTGGGGGTTAGTTTTAGAGATTTTTTCTAACTTGTGGCGACCTCCCAGTACGATTAGTAAATTATGGATTATTGCTGTTTTTCTATAACTTTTATTAAGTTGATTTCGCAATGACAAAAGATGGGTCTTAGGCATACTTGGGCTACCTCAAAAACACCTTTTAAGCTTTGACCGAACATTACAAATCCGTTAAAAGTGTAGTTTTTTTTAAATGTATTAACCATTTAACCAACCAACTTATTTCAACCAACTTAGTATGAAAGTAGGTTTTCTAGGCAGCCCAAGAAGCAATTCGCAATGACTGTTACAATGTTATCTATGTAGAGTATGAAGTGCTCATTTCAGACCCACATAAACGCTAATAAACGTTTATAGACATTCACATTGTGCCAAAATCCATGCCTGTACCATGCACTGACTGAAATATCAAGGAACACATGCAAAACTTTGTAAAATAAAACCGTAAAGCAAAAACAAATCACACAAGAGCAAAACTGGCATCAAACAAAACTTTTGACACAATGTAAACATACCTATTTGTACACTTTCTATACAGCCTCCTTATGTTTCCTTATTGTTTCTATATTTACAAAGATTACGTAGGTAGGTATAATGTTTTTTTACAGGACGGAGTGTTCTATCTATGTTTCTATGGAGGGTTCTTCGTGTGGTTGGCCGTCGGCCTCGATACGGCGGATTCGCTTCGCGTATCTGCTGGAGGAAAGATTGGATGCTGAGGGAACCGTCACCTTAGTGTTAGGTATTTAGTAGTAAACCGATGGAGAACGTATGCTGAAAACCTAACTGCTACATAGGTATTCGGTTACTGTAATATAAACGAGATTTCAATTGCAAAAATCCATAGAAAATTTGAGTTACTCCATTGGGTTACTAAGTAGACACTTCATGGTGTTAGGATAGTTACTAGACGCTCAACGTTTGTAACTGAGATGTATGTTGGTTGGTGTAAAAGCTCAGATCTCTGTGTGTAGGTACTGATAAGTTTGTCCATAAAATGTTTTCTAGTACAATAAAGAATATTCTAATCTAATCTAATCTAAGTTTTCTAATTAAAGTTTTTTTTTTAAGTTTCACAATAGTTACAATACAATAGTTCTGCCACCACCTAATGACCAAACGTATGAAAACACATCTTCTATAAGTGAACTGCATACGGACGCAAGCAATACAGGACTCGGCGCTGTCCTTATTCAGATCAAAGACGTGACAACAACACGTCGTATTGTATACCCATATTTACTTTCGAACACTGTGATAATAAAACAAGTGCTAAGCAACTTCCACCCTTAACTCTCGGGCTTTACAGCAGCTTACCGTCTGTGCAGCTGCCTGGCGCCCTCGGGACAGAAGTTGCACTCGGTATTGGTCTCCTTCTCAGCGGTTGGGGGGTGGAGGAACTCCTCGTCGAGAGCGATGTCCTCCTCGGGAATGTAGTCCTCGAACGAATCCTCTTCCACTATCTGTGGGTGGGAGGGTCGGGTTATGCACTGGATGTGAAAGGATTTGCAGATTCTAAGTAGAACGGTTGTCTGGCAGAGATTGCTCTCTTAGCGATAAGACCGCCAATTGTATACATTCTAATTAGTTTAAAATAAACAATGTAATTTATCTTTGGTGTACAATAAAGAGTTATCTAATCTAATCTAATCTATAAATTGAGTAAGAGTAAAAACGTTTTTATTCGTGCTATCGACTAGCGCCATCTTGCTTCATTTCAATAATTAAAGAAAGATGGCGTCACTTGATAGCATGATAAAAAGTTGGTGTCAGTGCCATATCTACTGCTGGGACTGATATAATATCGAACCTAAATTTTTTCCAGATTCCCTAGCTACTGAATCCTTTGTAGAAGAAGCTGGTGAAGCAACTGTTAACTCCAATAAAGAAGGCAGCAAATTGTGGCGCCAACGTAGCTTGTACAGGCCAACGGGAAAGCGATCTAAACAATATGGCGGCTTGGTTCTACGACATCAAAATCAATTTTGAACACATTTACAAAATCTTACCTGGTTGAGTGGTTCTCTTGACTCCTCGTCTTCCGACGCCGAGTTCTCTCCGCAATCCACATTGCACTCCGCGCCCGTCATACTTTCGGGACCTAGTGGGGCAATTTCAAATAGTATAATGAGTTTGTTTTTAGAGATACTCTCAACTAAAACTGCACTTAGGGTATGAAATAAAATTTATTGCACAACCAGTGTCACAAATATTAAATCCCTGGTTCCTGAAGAAGGGTAACCTGTGTTTCAGGTGCACGCTGACAGAAGCGCTGTTGTGGTTAAGACAGGCGGTCTCTACACAGTATACCTTTTGAACCTGACATGGTTCGTTCTTGGTAGGAATCTCACATTCTTACACTAATAATCTCTTCATGGTTGGAAAAGGTACCTACAGTGACCCAGCATTTTTAAAGTGTCAGCACAAAAATTGTTGTGAACCACTGGTAGAGTGTACCATTTCCTGGATTTAAGCAAAACAAAAGCATTCATATAACTACAAGTGTATAGGAAACCTAATCAAACCACTCAAACAGATAGGTAATAACTAAGTCTATTACAAAATCTCACCTCTGTTCCTCGTAAGAGTGGAAGTTTGCGACGATATGACGGTAGACTCATCCGAACTTTCATCGCGTCGCATACAGCGGAAGCTTAGCACATTGTACCACTTCTGCGACGAGGTGTCAGGATCGAAATCGGCCAGGCTGACTTGCGCGCAACCCTGTTGGGGGAAAACCAGCTTTAGCGGCAGTAGTTTTAGAGGAGGTTTTGGGACAGTGATGGGAGGTTTCAGATTGTTTGATCGCTCTCGCCTGGTGGGTTATTCACATGGCACTCGAGGCTTTGCAGCCGAATACTCAAATTTGGCTAGTTATCATCACAAAAACATTACCTATAGCTTTAGTTCTAAAAAACCGCTGAACTTTTTCAAGCAATTCAATCTTCTCTTTAGCATTAGAAAGACCACTCAGTTGTATGGTTTTTGCCTTGCCTTTGGTCCAGCATGACCTTGTTTAGTTTTTTTTATAAACGAGACTAAGTACTTTTAGACTAGACTCCAGTCTACGTTTCCATAGAATACTCAGAATACTATGGAAAGTCTAGACAAAAGTTGAGTCTACGGCTGCAGTCTGCAGCGAGCAATCTAATCTAATGTTGGACGTGCCAGGTATTAATATTAACTCCGAAAGACATTTTGCTGGCGCGGTGTAGGATTCGACTTACCAGACCCTCGTTCCCGGTGGCAAGGTTCAGTTGCAGCGTGCAGGCCGCAATGGCGCGTCGGCCGGCCACCGCGGCCGCGACTGTCTCGCCCCAGCTGACGGTGCTACCTTGCCGGGGCTTCCTTGACGACTAGACTTGTCTTATCTTCTACAGGATACTAGGCAAAATCTAGACTAAAGCCGAGCCTACGCCTGCAGCGAGAATCAGAAGGCTAATAATGTTGGCCGTTGTAAGTATTTATGTAACTCTGAAAGAAATTTTGCTGGCGCGATGCAGGATCCGTTGATAATGCACTTACCAGACACTCGTTCCCGGTAGCAAGGTTCAGTTGCAGCGTGCAGGCCACGATGGCGCGTCGGCCGGCCACCGCGGCCGCGACCGTCTCGCCCCAGCTGACCGTGCTGCCTTGCCAGGTGACCTCGCGCGACTGGAAGGCGCGCCCGCAGCCGCCGCCGATCACTAGGGCTCCCTTGACGGCTCTGGAAGGGATTGGAGATGGGTCAAGGTATGGACGCATGTACCGTTGAAGCAAGGAAGACTTATAAATAAGAGTGTAATGAGCTAACGGTCAACCTACATTTGTGGTGAGAGACTATGTATGGTATATTAAAGGCCTTTGCATCTACATAATGAGATGATTTATACAGCGTCCGTGGTACCTTCACTCACACTAGATGGGTGAAGAGACCACTCGGCGCTGCAGTGCCTGGGACATTGTTTTTTTGGCGGCGGCGGCGGCTTAGTTAGTTGGCTCCACATGTATTGACTCGTCTTTCCTGTGGGCTAGGATGACTAAGCTGTCAGGATTGTATAGGTGCTGGGCAAGCCTATTCCATGTATGGTATGGACCTATACAAAATCGAACTTATTTGTAGAGGTTTGTTTTTCAGAATCTCTGGGTTTGTTCAAGGTAGCGGCCTAGGTACCTTGAATGGGAATAAATCATTATGTTTTTTTTTATGTTAAAAGACACCACAAATAAACAGCTTTTAACACCCGCCAGTTTGCGGTATCAATGAACAGGTAGATATAAGGAATGGCCATTGGCCAACGATAGAAAAAAATGTGGCTTGTTCTAAGGAAGTCTATGGACAAAAGTATACCCATTTCGTAGATAAGTAATAAATCAAGATACTTACACTTCAGTCCCAACATCGATGAAGAGCGCGTGCAAGTTGCGTGCGCGCAGGATTCCGATCTCGAGCGCGCTCTCCTCTGGACAGTAGCGCAATTTGATCTCAATTTGGGCACTGTTCACTGTAACAAAAGGATTCCATGAGTATTCCATGCAGAAAAAGACACCCAAACACCAAAATCTGGAGTGTGTTTTCGTCATGCCTTCGCCAATGGTATTAGCAAAAAGTTACACACCGCGACTTCAAGTTTGGGGCGAACTAGTAGTAATAATCTTTAAAAATAGATGCCATAGTTTTACTATCTTTCTTCTTCTTGAAGTGCCTCTCCATCACTGGAGGTTGGCAATTCGGTACGCAAATTTTTAGTTCGAAAGTCCGTTATTGGCTTAATCTTATCTTTAGACAATATTGAGAAACTAATTTCAATATTTTTTATTTTAGTTCAGTAGTTTGGATTTTACAACGTTTCAAAGATACGGTTTTATGACCTTCACGCGACGGTCTGCATACGTTTGGCGGTCATAGGAACAAAACATTTTAGCGCATAAAAACAAAACTACTGGACCAAAATAAAAAATATTTAAATTAGTTTCCCAATATTGTCTAAAGATAAGATTAAGCCAATAACGGACTTTCGAACAAAAAAACTTTGCCTTCCGAATTAGCTCTCTGCACCGCTCTCTGTTCATGGCTGTCCTGAATAATTAATTGTTCCAATGTTTTGATGCTGGTCCATTCCTTGATACCTATTACACAGCCATGTAACTTTTCTCTTTCCTGGCCTTTTTTTTCACTAAAGTGTGTAGCATCACACCATAGTTATGGGCAAAAGTAAATAGGACATTTACTATCTTCACAGAATATTTACCAGCTAGCGCAGCCGCCTCGGCGCCCCCCTGTGCCGCCTCGAACACACCCGAGTCGCCAGCCACCGACTCGTCGCTCACTGCCGCGGACACTGATCTAGTGTTTGTACCTGCGGGGAGACATAAACAAAATAAAATTTGGTAAGAATGGCGAGAAGTCACTGGTGCGATAGGAAGATACAGGTCCGCATGAGACGACTCGTCTATAAGTATATCACAAGACCAGTCCTCATGCATGGTAGTGAGATCTGGGGCCTTAGCTTATAACGCAATGGCGTGTCGATAGCGTCCCAGCAGAAGGACAAAACCGGGGTTTCTCGATTTTTCTCCTGCAACCAGAGAACTAATCCTCTAGCATTAGAATCAGAATATTCTTTGCTGTACTACAAAAACAGGCGAGTTGGCGTAAAAATTATGATGCCTTTAGCCCAAGCAGTGGGCTCTATCAATGATTGGATGTAAGGATTCGGATTTAGGGGGGGAGGCTGAGGGGCTCAAGCCCCCCCCCCCCCCCCCCCCCCCAAAGCATCTGCGACCTTCTATAAAAAAATATTTTGTATATTTTTTAATCTTGAAAACCAGCCTACGCTCATTGGGTTCAATTCAAAATCCTGGATCCGCCACTGAATGTAGGTACTTACCACTAGACGAGGGAGTTCTGGGCGACAGCGGTGGCGGCGGCGTCTCGGATATCGGCGAGAGAGGCTCGCAGGGCCGGCCTGGGCCTTGCAGCTGCACGGGGACTGAAAGGGAATAGACAATGTTAGGTAAAACGTTTTGGAGGAAAGCAGTGCTATTTGGGAAAATTATCTTCGTGTAGATGAGAAAAATGAGCCGCAATACAAGGTGTTACAAAAGTACCTAACTCTTTTTACAGGGTAATAGCACCCGGTGATAGGAATCACAGCCTAAATATTTTATTTGCTCTATGACGTTCCGTAGATTTTTAAATTAATAAAATGTGAATGCTGCGGCGGGAGAAAAGTATTTTTTAAATAATGTTTTCATTGACTTTCACAATGTTTTAACAACTCAAACCTATGCAAATGCATCTACACCCACAAACATATTTTTCAATTTGAGCTAATACCAAGAACAAAAAAGTTATAAAAAATTTACAATTTTGAGGTTATATAATATAAAAAAAAAAAATTTTTTTACAGAATTGACATCCTGTTGACCAGTAGGTTACACCCTGTAAAAAGAGTAAGGATGTTTTGTAACACGTTGTATAAGTGCAGTAAAGAGAAAAGGGACCGGGAAGGTTCGGCCAATCAGGGAAGAGGCATATGCCCAAGTTTATGGCCTGGATAGATAGGAAGAATGGAAGATAGATAGGAGTCCTTACTTGTCGCAAGTCCGGTGATCTCATTCATGCCAGTCGCGACGCCTATTCTCATTTCAGCTAGTTTCTCTTCGAGGTCCTTCTGCTGCCGTCTTTGTTTCTCCACCTGCGACAAAAGGAGAGAGAAAAATAGAATAAAATTATTCCAAACATAGTCATATAGTCAAGCTTAAGGCGCTGGGCATAGTGAATTGGCCCGCGTGCAAAAAAAATGCACAAAATCGATTCCTGTATCAAACACACTAAAAAAATCGAAAATGTTCACATATCAAACCCTAGAATTAGGTGAGAGCTATCTAAAACAGCCAGTTTTGTGTTGATACCCATAACAGATTGCGAGATATTTTGTTTGAAAAAAGTGCGCCGCCTATTTTTTTCCATCAAAAATATCTTCAAAACGTTTACGAATCTCAACACAAAACTGGCTGTGTTAGATAGGTCTCACCTAATTCTAGGGTTTGATATGTGAAAATTTTCGATTGGTTTAGTGTATTCGATACAGGACTCGATTTTGTGCATTTTTCTTGGCGCGCGGGCTATTCACTATGCACCGCGCCTTAACTGACATACTCAGTAAATACCCCTAAATGAGAATATTTTTTTAGTAATCCAAATTCTGAAGAAGTGTCATACGTGTCTGAGAAACAAATTGCCTTGAATGCATAAGTTAATAATTGATTGTGTTATTGACATGACAAAAATTGTTGGGTTGGTCAACCATATTTTAATTATAGCCATATAATAATTATTATCCAACAATCAATCAAGCATGTTGACAATTTTAAGTTTTAATGGTGAGAGGTAACTTAAGACTCAATATTAAGGCGCCGTGCATAGTGAAACGCCCGCGCGCAAAGAAAAATGCACAAAATCGATTCCTGTATCAAATACACTAAAAAAATTTAAAATGTTCACATATCAAACCCTAGAATTAGGTGAAACCTATCTAAAACAGCCAGTTTCGTGTTGAAATTCATAAACGTTTTGAAGATATTTTGCTTGAAAAAAAATAGGCGGCGCACTTTTTTTTAAGCAAAATATCTTGAAATCTTTTATGGAAATCAACATGAAACTGGCTGAGTTAGATAGGTCTCAACTAATTCTAGGGTTTGATATGTGAACATTTTCGACTTTTTTAGTGTATTTGATACAGGAATCGATTTTGTGCATTGTTCTTTGCGCGCGGGCTAATTCACTATGCCCAGCGCCTTAAGATCCGTTATAAAAGGAAGTACAAAATATAATGGATGTAAAGGCTTGTCTTATAATCGGACAAGAGGCTCACCTTACTGACCTTTAATAGAAAGTACATTTTTAATCAGCAGATCATTTGGTATATTCAAATACCATACAGCCTAAGGCGCTATTTCAAATATCGCATGTCAATGTAGGGACAGGCTTTTGAATTGATCGTAAAGTTCATTGATTATCTTGAATGGCTTTTTCAATATAGAGATCGTTGTCTTTAATTAAAATAGCAAACATAGTTGCTTAAGCACAATGCGACTATTTAACATTTATCTTTGCAGCAATTTGATTGAAACAGAGTGTATAGTCGACGCGTCTCCTAAGGATCAAATATTTTTGACCACTAATATACCTATTAAGGAAAACTTCCATTTCTTCCACACTTTTCCACCACAATATTTTTTACGCAAAAGTGCATGTCAAAGGTCAAATGATGACATGTATGCAAAATCTATAAAAATAAAAAATAAAATTATTCACAAAATAAGAAAGTACAGCTGTGAGCTAAAACTAAGCATGTCTATAGTTAATTTATAGAGCAGTGTAGGTAAACAGGAGTTAGTAGGTATATTTTATAAACGTCAAGATCGTATTATTACTGTGGTTGTTTACCACTTGGTAGCTGAGTACCTACACCTCAAACTAGTCATTCTACAGTGAGCTGTAGATGATGATGATGATGATAATGATGATGAACAGACAAATACCTGAGTGTAAGAAGGCGGCGGTGGCGGTGGACTTGCTGAAGATAAACTGCTTCTAGGAGACAGCGAAGGTTGGGAGGGAGAGCTGGAGGCACCTGGAGTCATAACCTCGGCGTTGCAGCTGGAGCCCCGGAGTAACCTTGAAAGATACGACAGAAGGTTGAAGACCTGTTTCACTTGGCAAAAAAAAACAGAGAAAAAAAGAGAGATAGAAAGATAAAGAATACTTTATTGTACTTTACACCAAAAAAAATTTATTTACAAGAAGTTAAAAGTGTAGATGGTGGTCTTATAGCTAAGAGCGATCTCCTCCAGACAATCTTTAGAGATCTGCCGCGCAATCTCCATAAGCTGAGAGAGGTAAAAATAGGAAGAAAGGGAAATATGATGATCGATTTTCGTACAATTTCTTCAGTCTTGAATCATATCACTCAACAAAACTTAGCAGATCCTTGCGGAAATAAATAGTTTGGAGCACACATGAAAGAAATTAAGAAGAAAAACAATGACAACGTACCTTTCAACCCTTCTATGCAGATCCACCATATCAATTGGCTTATCCGCCTGCAGCGTACTGGCAATCTGGGGTCCACCGTAGATATCCGTGAAGCTAATACTGGAGCTCAAAGATCCTTTGCTACTGGCCGTAGAAAGAGACCCTAAGCTCGAACTACTTGAGACAGACAATGTGCTAGCTGAAAGAGTTTTTAATTGTCCTTCGAGTGTTGTCATTGAGGTTAAAGCGTCCTTCAGCTGTTGCAATAGAAGTTGTTTCTCTTCGTGCAGCCTTAGTCTATCCGCTATACATTTGTTGGACATTTCGAATGCGTTTTTGAGGTCCTGCTCTAGTCGTTTGCACTCTAGTTGGATATCTGTCATCTCTTGCTTCGATCGCGTCCTGGGTGTTATGCTTCTTAGTTCTCTTAGTAGCTGTTCTTTCTCTTGGAATAGGAGGAGTCTATCCTTGTCTGACTCTGCTTGACCTGGCTGGACTTTGTCTTCTAAATCGGCTAGTTGTTGCTGGATTTGTTGGATTCGTTTCCTAGCCTCGTCGTACTGAAGGCGTACCCGCGCCATTTCAGCTAGACGTGTTCCTATCGGAACTAAGTCCGCGCATAGGTCTGTTTGGGAGGCGGTGCTTAGTTTCTCTTGTGGTAAGCTTAGGGTTGACAGGTCGGGGGAAGCGTCGCCTAGCTGTAGCCTCGTGAGATCGTCCTTGAGTTTGGCGAGGGATTGCATGAGGTCCGCGCGTTCCTTCTCGCCTGAGGTGAGGGATTTTTGTATGTTCTTCAGCTCAGTCATGATGGCTTGCGCCTCGGTGATGTTGTAGCATGCTTGCTGCGCGGTGAGCTTCTGTTCCACTCTGGAATTAGAAGAAAATATACGTCAGTAATGCAAAATGTTGCTTTTACTTGATCTCTATGTACCAAAAATCATGAATTTATAACTCTCTCCCTGTTGATTTTAAGACTGAGAATTTTATTAGCCTGAATGGAAAACTGTTTTGGGAACCTTATTTCCTTTATTACTGATAACAAGAAATGCTGATGATGAAGCTGAAAGTAGAAAGAAAAATTCGGGAGGAAATCTTAGAATTTGTCGTATTACCTACAATGCTTGATGTCAGAGGAAATCTAAGCGTGATATTTCCTTCAACGCTTCATATCAACTGGTTCCAGCTTCATATCAACTGGTTCTTCTTCTAATGTCAATGGTTTTACGCTTTATTATTTTTCCAGTAAGATAAGGTTACTCACTCCGCAAGTGTGTCCACACCGCGCCTGGCACACGCGACTTCGGCGCGCGCCTGTCGCAGCTCCTTGCGTAGTTGCGCGACTCGGCCGCGCGCCTGCGACACCTCTGACCGAAGCAAGTCGGGATCGTGACGCGAGGTCGTCGACGTCGTCGTCACGGAGGTGGTGGATGAACATACTGCGAGTAAAAGAGAGTGCAGAGTTAGTAAGAATTTTGGTGCAATCACGTATTTGTGAACGTATTTTGAGTCATCTCCATATGCCCAAACCACAGAAATTACGTAGTACGAGGACGATGACGATTGTATAGAAAATATTTTACTGTTTTGCTGCCCTCGCCCTGTAGGAGGTTCTAGATAAGGGATTGAGTAGATAAATAAAGTCTTAACGCTCTATGAGGAGTTATTGCAATTATTGGTAAAGGGGCCTAAAATATAGCAAATCCCCTGCGAAGTTCTCATAATTATTCACCTTGTGTGGAAAAATTTGCGACTAGATGTCTAAACTAATTTGGTGCAATTTGTAAGAATAAAGGTTGTTTTTAACCAGGATGGTGCGAAGAAAGGAAGTTGTGCAAAAATAAATATGCTAAGTTTCGCTCTATAGTGTGAGAGTCAAGGACTACAAAATTCAAAATTTTATTATGTTTGAGAAGAAAACATAATAATACTTAGGTATCTGCGAATTAAATACATTGACATGAGCTTCTTTTAACTTTACTGTGCTCACAATTAAGCCATATAATATGAAAGGCTAGGCATAAAATAAAGAATGTAATAAAATTAATCGTTCCAATGTAGATCTCGGATTAACCTACACGGAGCACAACATCCTAACAAACACTGAGCTACGAATGCAAAAAGTAACCCCCATAGCCCTAACAGATGTAGAACATAAAGCCCCATAGAGAGGCAGCCGCGCGGGCAATTTCACATTGAATATCTTTTAATCGTGGGTCGGCATCGTAAAAGTTAATCATAGCAATTGTAAGCTCGTAACACTGCACTAGTAATTCAGGACATGCGCTCGTAGGAAGGGGCAGAAGAAACTTTGAAGACGATGTTGGATATCTTTCTTAGCTGATAATAGTCGCACCGCGTACTTCTAATTTGCCGTATTGAAATTGCAATTAGGTAGGTACAAGTTTCATTGCCCACCTATCCAAATTCATGTAGCAAAGGTCTCATCTGGCTTCTTTACTTTGGGCTGCAATTCACTTAACTTTTTATCCCCACTATCCTCATCGTCAGATCAGCAATGTAGTGAACGACTTTCTATATTATTACGTGGTCCAGATATGCCAATTTGTTGTATCGATTCATAATATTTATTCCTGAATCTTCTTTCTTACTCGTATGTCATCCTGACCTCAGATGCATCGAAGACCAACGCATGCGTTGGCTAATATCAGGATGAGTGGCGCTCCATGTACGCAGTGTAAATTCGTAGGCAAGACAGAGGCAAGTAGCTGAAATCAGGACGCGAAGACACCTGTCTTGCCTCTATGCCTCTGCACTTGAGCAAGTAACTTTCTTCTTCTTCTTCTTATAGTGCCATCTTTGATCGGAGATTGGCAATCAGTTTGGCTATTTCACCCTTTGGAAACGAAACAAGAAGCTCGTGATTAAAATTTGTTGGAAACTTGGAACCAATGGCGTAGGTTTTCAAGCCAAGTCTGTAACCTTCTACATCTCCATTCCTTGTAACTACATTGTGCGGCAAACGGTTGCCGCGGACGATAGTTGCGGCGTTGTCGGGATGCTTCCCTTCGGCATGGCCTCAGAAGTCTGTTTAAATAACTGTTAATGGCGTACAAAGCATCTAGGCACTTTTTACTCGCAAGGTGGTTGAAATTGCTTCGGAGTAGCGGCATGACCTGACGCATTTCTGACGTATAATAAAACTATACCTTATATGTAGGTTTTTCCCGCAGCCTCGCTAACGATTGCTTTTACATTTTTTTCAACTAAAAAATAAAGTTGACGGGCATTAGGTAATTGAAACACTCTTTTTCTTTGGTAAAATGTTAAATTGAATTAAAAACGACAGAAAAATCCAGTGAAAAGGCGTTTAAACAGCGGCCTTCTTATATTTCTGGACAAAAGTTTTGAAGTTGGAAGTTTAGCTAAGAATGGCTATCCAAATCAGCTACCAAGCTCACGTGAATAATACAGGACAAACCAACTCGTAGTCGTCAAAACTCCTGGTAGTGCAGCGAGAAGATTTTAAAGATTTTTATAAGATTTTCCCTGGAAACTATCAGAATGAACGAGCCTACTTATAAGAATCGACCGGCCATCCAAAATGCACATGAACTTGACGAATCAAGCTTCGGAAAGCGACTTTTTTCCTCCGCTGATTCTGTACGGTCGGCCACAATCTCAGTTACCCCATGGCAGCTCTTATCGCGCGCGGCATAAGGGCGCCAATCGAAAAAAAAGGGGTATCTGAGACTGTGGCCGACTGTACGAGCTCATTATCGGTCGCCCGATGACTTGTTAGCCTTGTGAGTTCGTCACTCGGCAAATATTTTCGCATTCCTCGCCTGTACGCTATCTCGCAAGTAGCATGACTTCCCGCTGAAATTTTTTGTGGTAGACGGTCGCGTTATTCTATGAATAAGATACTCTGAGTGTGTAGTGTCTAGTGATAGTGACTATCCGGTTTAGGTGGTCGTCAGTCCAGTGACCAAGCATCACGAATTTCAGTACTTAAATTAGATTAGATTTATATGCAACTGCTTCATCAAGTTGACAGTTTTTTTTTTCTGAAATGCTGAGTATAATACAGGGTGGATTTTTGAGACGGGGCAGTAAGGGCAAGTACCCTAACCGTTATAGTTACAGCAAAACTTTTTTTTATAATGCCATTCGATCCTCTTTCGTGTAGGGATCAAAAGTCTCTAACGAGCCAACTGAGGTCTGAGTGCTAGAAATGACAGAAATCGGCAAAAACTTACCCCCGTACAAAATGTACTTACACGTGGAGAAATTTTTCGCGATTTATAACATTTCTTGTACTGAAACCTAAGTTGGCTCCTTAGAGACTTTTGATCTCTACACAAAAGAGGATCGAATGGCATTTTTATAATGCCATTCGATCAATAAAAAGTTTTTTTTCCATAGAAAATGTATTGGAAAAGTTTTTGTAAATTTCTGTCATTTCTAGTACTCAAACCTCAGTTGGCTCGGAGTCTTTTGATCTCTAGGTACATGAAAGAGGACAGAATAGCATAAAAAAAAAATTTTTGCTTTTTTAACATTTTTTTCGCTGACCGTATTTTTTTTTCCAAAATCTGTAAATGCAGTTCATAATATCTCAAAAAGTTATGGAAGGTCTCCTAAGAACGTTTTCCTGTCCTTACTGCCCCGTCTCAAAAATCCACCCTGTATATCTACAATCTATGACTTCATAAAAATGAATCAAAACATTACATGTAGGCTTAAAGTAGGTGGAAGTCATGTTTGTCCTAAAGGTGTGTAGAAAAGTGATAGTTTTGCGCGCGTTGCCTTTTACTCCTTTCTCTAGAAAACAACTAACCATTTTTGTACAGCTCGGGTAAAGAGCAGATGCACCAGAATAACTATAATAAACTAGAGCCAACTCCACCACAAATTACTTGCAGGCCCCTTTTACACGAGGGCCCAACCGAAGTTGATACGGTTATTGATAATAAATTAAGATAAAGGTATACGTAAAAAGGAGAGAAACACAAAAAGGAATGCACCACACGGGTATTTGTTTAAGACGGACCGGTTTGCTACTGCTCTGTAGTCGAGGCGAGGCGGGTATTAAAAAATATTTAGCCCCAGGGTAGGACTCGGCCACAGAAGGAATAGGACAGAAACACAGCATGCCTCAGACATGGTAGTTGCCGTGAGTTTTGTTGAACATTTTTTTCAGCATTTGTTTGACACGACACGCAGAGGACACGAGGAGGTTGGCGTGACAAAGAATAGTCTTTGGTTTATCTGGTTTCATTGCTCGCTGTCGAATATAAAGCAATCGTTATTAGTTGAGAGCACTGATACTTAATGAGGGTTTTTGTACAACTTTAATAATATCGAATAACAACATGCATTACAGGTCGAGGCTCTAAGAGACCTTTTCTCCGTGATTGACAATGTGACTGTGGTAAGGTGCGAGGGAAAAAACCTATTTACTTACTTGATAAAATATGTCTCAGACAGCACACCTAATTTCTTGGATTGCTTATTTATAGGTGTGATCACGAAATGAGAAAAGAAATGTTTATTGAAAACGACTGTAAGCGTAAGTAGTAAATTCAGAGACTATGTACGGGCATCTTCGGCTGTACTATGTTTGTGCCTAACCGGTCCCACAGCGCGGCCGGATAATAACTTAAAAATCCAAGCATTCCCAACTTATCTAAATTACGGCAAATTATATCAACTATTTCAGACTGGTACTTCACTACACATTATACGAAGACTAGCAAGTATGCTCGCGTACAATAAAACGTATTTGTATGCAAAAACTTGGTGCAACATACAAGACCTGCCATTCCCTTAGGAACTATAAGGTTGTTGTTGCTCTACAAATGAAAATTAAAGAGTTGTTTCGTAGACATGACAATGCTTTTGGCTGATGATGTAGAGATGTAGAGTCTACTTCCGAGTGAACTTCACCCATCTAGTGAATGGCGCAGCATAAATCTAATGGTCCGGAAGGAAATAAATCTACTTAAATGCAAAGTCTGACCCACCGGTGGTTTCACAAAATACTACTAATACGGATTGCATAAGGTATTGGAGATGATTTATACAACGTCCAGTGGCACCTCGCAGCACAGATATTTTCCTTGCCTACATGTATTTTAGATTTAAGTATCATTGCACTGTGTTTATTTGTGAATAAAACGTTTATTTACTTACTATTTATAAAGGTACATTCATACTCACAGCTAGTCCTGGATGCGCCGAGGGTTGAGAGCGCGTTGTTCAGGTGTTTGTACTCGTCTTGTGCTAGGCAGAGGCGTTGCTTCTTCACGTCGTACATTTCTTTCTTCGCCTGTTGACAAACAGAGGAGGCGGTCAGTGGGTGCAGGGGATTAGGTGTTTTTGAAGCCGGCGATTTTCTAATCATCAAAGGTTAAGAGAATTTTCTACAGTTTATCGGCTCGTACTAAACCGTCCGTATTTGAAAAGCAAAGCTAAATTTTTAAAAAGCAGACACATTGAACTATCTGCATTGAAGGTTATAGTAGTTTGTTGTACAAAGTTTAGTAGGTAAAAAACGTTTTCTCCCGAAACGGAAAATAATGTTCAACAAAATTGTATGGAATAACGCTTACGCTTATGGAAAACGCTACCAGGTAGAGTCTACCTGGTAGACAATTATCTTAACGTAGCAACAAAGTCTAGCAAAAAGCTCGCATCTAATCCAATAATTAGCGTTTATAAAGTTCGTAGTGTTTGTTGGCTCTGATGAGGAGAAATTTATACCGCTACATCGGCGCCGTCAAAATATCGTGACGTGACGGGACGGCTCGGTTCAGGCGGACGAGCAGCATATGAGCTATGAGTGTACAGTTGAAAGTAGTATTATTAATTTATCGCAACCTGCCTGTTAGATGTTGTTGTGATTGTAATTTGTAATGTTGATGTGGATAGTACTCAACACAATTTAAGTAATTTTTGACTCTTCCTACAAGGTGACCTCAAACAGCAATTCAGCAAGCATCATTGACCAATTGACCATAATATTATGTAGAGATTTGAACCTTAATCTAAAGACCATTTAATTTTGTAAATATAAAATACCGATGTCACGATGACGGAATAAAACGTCGTCATAAAACACAATATCGTCAGACATGTATAGAACCAAATCTCTCTGGCAGGTCAAGAGTTCGCAACACTGTACGAAATTCATCACTTCCCAAAATACACTCGCGAAATCATTAGAGCCAAATTCCGCACCGGCTTTTTTGCGGACGGCAAATCGGTACAAAAAACTGCCCGTAAAGAATGCAGACAAAAAATTCGCCTGCTAAGTACTTTATTCATACGGTACATGGCGAAATTGAAGGCCGATTCAAGGCAGTATCTAAGTCTAGGAGGAGCATCTTTAGATAAGTATTCAGGAGGAGCGAGCGATGATCACCCGATCATAATCCTCAACTACCTAGATACACATACAACAATAGTAAGGATATTTACAGTGAAGATCCTGAGCGAGCCCGTCTCCCTGCAAGCCTGCTGCAATCGACTCCAGGTCTGCGGTGGACACTGGGGGAACGTCCCACTACGGCTGAGCACCTGGGTCGCGATGTAACCCTGACCCTCATAGTACGGCACTTCGGACATCGGCACTAAACGCACTTCCGCAGAACGTATCCGGCGCACTGACAGTATGTTCTCATATATCGCCTCGTCTTCCAAGTTCTGCCCTTCGGGGCACAACCGGTAGCCGAACTCGCGGCTGATCTCATCGAGGTTAGCGTACTCGGGCTGCTTGCGCAACTCGTCCAAGTTCTGATACTGGGGCTCGGGCGCTGTGCGCACGCGGAGACCGGGCGGCCGGCGGGACGTGGGCTCCACGCGCACGTTGTACTCGGTAGGGCTGCGGACCATGCGCGCCACGTGACGCCGGTCCACGCACCGGTGGATCGGCTTGGCTGGCTCCACGGCTTTACTATCGGGCTCGCACGGGGGCGGCGGCTGGGACCACATCGCAAGCTCCCGCCGCGCCGATGGACACATCTTAACCCCCAAAAGGGCGCGCGTCGACTGGCGCGGGCACACGGATGGCGCGCGGTGGAATGCGCCCGGGCCGCCGAAAGAATGCCATCTCGGGCGCATTTCGGAGGTCGATCCGATCTCTCCGGGCGCAGGGCCGCCCGCTCCCGCCTCTGGACCCGCGAACATCTGGCTGTGTATAATAATTTCGACGAAACGTGCTCGCGGCCTGCGGAGGTGTTGCTCGGGCCCCGGTGACCCTAGGAACGCGAAACGATTTCGGCGTCCAAACTAAGTGGACGGACGGACGCATATATCATGGGCTTGGAGAAAATTATCGGTCATTAAATGTTGCCCGATAAATTGTTTTCGTTTCCGTCACGTCCATTAGCGGAGCTTTTAATAGGCCTCTGAGACAGGCCTTCGAAAATCTAGACGCCATAACTTACTGCCACTGACATTCAGGAGCCATAAGAACCATGCCAGTTCTGCGGAGACTGTTATCTAGCGAATTAGACTGATGTAAAAAGAGAAACGTTGCGTTGGGTTTCAGAATGCTGGAAGCTCGCAATGTTCTCCTAAGTGTTGATGCGTGGATGCCTAGGGGCTGCGCGGCGTGCGTTGACTCAATTAGCGCATGATTTTCTTCAGATTTTCCACGTAATCAATTTACGTAGTTTAATGTTGGAATGCGAGGGGTGCGCGGGCGCGGAGGGGACGAGAGCAGCTGGCATAAGCGGCGGCGCAGGTAGACGCGAGAATTTTTGTTCCGGAATTCCTTTACACGCATTTGCAATCCTGCCCCGGTAGGGTAAGGTAATCGTATGAGGTAGTGGCCACCCCTGGAGTCAGAGTTTTTAGGCCACCCAAAGGGTCTCTGACATGGCTTAACGATTGTTATTAATCAACAACAACCGGGACCAACGGTTTAACCCCCCCCCCTGCCCCGGTGAGGTTGCGTGACTACCCTATAGGGTCTATACTAGTCTAGACGGGGCTTTGTAAGCTTTGCTTTAATAACCCTGCTAAGATTTACAATTCATGACCTTCAAAAAAGGATTCTGGGTACAATTCGTGCGCTAGGCACCGCGTTCATGTCTAAAGTATGGAGCAACATGATTAAAATTCTCAAAAAGTTTCCAGCAAAATTACTAGTGGAGCAAAAGGCATTGCTCTACTCCAAACACAACAAAGACACGTTCAAAACGAGAAATCAAATCCTAAAGCTCTGCACAGTGCCTGTGGGTCCCTCTTTAAGGCGTCGTACGTGACATGCTTCGCCTGGTTACAGAGCCATTTCAACAGCTCACGACATGGAAAGCTCCAAGTTTTATTCATCCTGTGTTGGTTTAAATCTCTTCTCACGCCGCCCTACACAGAGGAATTCCTGGGACTGTTTTTCTATCAAATCATGCGCATGGTCCGAGCTCGACGCGACATGGAAAAAGTTCGAAACGGGCGCGACTTATATGGCCATAATTATTCGCTCTATCTAGTGTATGCTATGCACGTTTTTCTTAGCCTTTCGAACGTCATCATTTCAATTTTTCTCGAGATTCTCTCGCTGTGGTCGCCTTGGCTTGCCTACGCCCTTTTTATGTCCGTCGCCTATATTTCATTTTGTAATCGTTACACGAGTTTGCGCTGTTATTTTTATATCATCCTGTTCTTGTAACCTGTATGAAACTCTACGGTCATCTGTGTTCTTTCTTCTTGTTTATCTAATAAAGGCTATATCCAAATAGGAGCAAAGGCATTTCTTAGTCCAATCACAAGGTATTTTATAGGGACTTCTTTCACACAAGCAACTGGGGGAATGCGGTCCGTGTACGAAGCAGTAATAATTATTTGGCTGCCTGCCTACATTCCGCCACAAGGAATGTCCGACACAACACTATTTACGTTTTTTCTCTATACAAATTCCTTTAAAATCACGCGTTGTCGGAATAAAGGGGAGCGTTCTAGCGAAATAATTACTCATGCGGCCACCTTAGGCCTCAAACATAGGGAATGGGTGTAACGCTAATTGGAAAATAATAATCTAGGTTATAGAAAATTGCCCCTAGGTCGTGCAGGATCTACATTTAACGAGAATCCTATGAGTTATTAATGATAATGCAGTTTAGCATTACTTTCTGCTGCTAATGTGTTTTCTGAAAGGCATCAGCGTGAGGTTTATGATAAAAGTTTCACTGGAAATTATTTTAATAATTATTTTCTTTTGTTGGGAGGCTCCATCTTTGCCGTAGGGGTTTCAACGGCCCGCATCTGCCTCCCCCGGACCGGTTGTCTTCTTTCTCACTTCATCTGTCTCTTTCTCTTTCACATGGGCGAGCGCATCTCGCCTGTCCCCATCTCGCTTGCTCTCGTGCCATTGCCGCGGAACTAATTTTACGTCTTTTTCTTCTTGTTGGCTATCTGCTCCGTTCGAAGCATTCGAGTTTCCTTTCCCTCTTAAAAATGTATAAGATTTACGATGTAGGTATTCTGTTTTTATTTTACTGTTCCTAATCAGTTACGCAATTCATCTGTTGGGGCTGGGGCTGCCTTGCCTCTTGTTGCTTTATGTTTTGAGAGAGCTACCTTACACTATGTTGAGAGTTGATTGTTTCTTCCATTAAAATTTTCTCAATAAAATCTCACACGGTTGTTTTATAGTTAACACTTGATTTAAGTGACTGCATTTTGGGTAAGAACACTCACTACAGTCGTCCTGAAATTAGGAAAAATAAAATCGTTCTATAGCTAGAGCACAAAAACAAAGGCCCTGGCCAAGGTCGACCCAACTAGATAATGGCCGGTTACATCCGAATTTCAACCTGTCCGGGTTAGGTGTTGTACTGTTGCTTTTTTATGAGTTCTTTTTTTTGTTTTTCTTTTTTTTTATTGCTTTTCGACGGCGGACCGGGCGCATCGGCCGGCCAGAGGCTTGGATGCGATTAAAATTCCTGACATGCCTCACGCCTCCACCTTCGGGACTTGCCGGAGTACAGACACGGCAAATGAACGTATACCAGGTAGGGGATAAAAGTTTTATCCCACTATCAGCTGGCGCCATCTTGCTTTATTTCTACACCCTGTTATGTAATGCTCAGTTTGGGGGCAAATATTGATGTTGCTTCACATTATTAATCGATTCATATTTATGTCCCGTATCGCCGTCTTTTCGGCAGGATTTGTATGCGCGTAACTGCTGCAATCATGCCTCACTGGGGGGTTACCCTTGACGCTATTCCGATCAAATTAAAAAAGTTTTATAATTAATTTCTCTTTGAATTCGCATCGTAATGCTTTGATTGTAAATACTTTGTAATGTTTATTCAAAGGTAAGGCTGTTTTATTCAATAAAAACACAAAATGCAACTTAATTTGTAAAATATTATAATATGTGAATTGCGCCATATTGCGGCGGTGTTGGAAAAATGCGTCAAGGGTAGAGGGGCAGGCCTTTATCTGTATTGTGTCACTGGTGCGCTTAAAATGTCACTTTCATAGGTACAAATCCTTGTTACGAGTCGCACTCCCGCATGCAGAAACGGCATGCGTCAAAGTTTGAAGGGAGCTTATTTCTGTTATGCAGACTAACTGACAGACAGGGCACCGGTCCAAAGTTGTAGTAGAAAACTCGGTTTTATTCCTAACAAATGGAAATAACCAACGGGTATTACTTATAATAATTAAATGTAAAAGGTAGCGGATGTAAGATACTAGCGTGTGCGTGACGTGGTATAAACTTGTTATTTTTTTTCGTTATAAAAATGATAGATAGAATGACGCAAAGACCAATTTAAATAACACTTATAGACACTTATCACATAAAAACGCAAAAAAGCCGCGGGACGAATATATTTTTTATCAGATTAGACGTATAGGAAAAAAATATCTTACATCATGATCATCATCGACACAGCCATTTGAATTTGTATCGAAGAATCGCTGATTGATATTAGGTTAATGAAATATTAATCAGAAATACCATTCAATCTAGCTTTAAACCTGTTTGTAACCTAATAAAGGCCTGATATAGGCCAATGTATGTGGGGACATTCCACCTTTATTAACTTCTTAATAAATATAAAATATTTAACGTCTTAATCCCCATGAAGGGATACATCCGACTCTACAGTTAATTTTCATCATCCAAGCCTGAAAATGAAATCACGCAAGCAGCATTGCTTGCGTGACTTTTGTTGGGATGTAGAGCCAAACCGATGGTAAAACAAAAGTTATTGTAACCACCCAAATCCACAGCCTCTATTGGAAGCAAACCCTCCCATGCTTAGGTAAGAAACGCAACCAAATTCGCAGTGACGCTGCTTGTCCTTATTTTCCGACGATGACTGACTGTAAATCAATTTACCCAAGGGCAGTATCGAGTGAGCAGCACTGACTTGCCCCGAATTTGGGGTCAGAAACTTACCCTGTGTAAATCCACCTCAAATTAGATTTACCACCTCCTGCAACTTAAAATGATGGGGATAATCGCTGGCAAGAGACACGTCGGCCAAAGGAGGAAATCCTGGTTGAGAAACCTACGGGAGTGGACGGGAATCACGAGTGCTGCCGGGCTATTATTGTGTCTCGCAAGAAAGAAAGAAAAATATGCTGAGCTGACCGCCAACCTTCGCTGAGTTGGAGAGTCACCCTAAGAAGAAGAAATCCGCTTTTAGTAATGCACAGATCACTATTTTGTCAATGTCGTTAGCGAATAGACCCAGGACCATATTGCTACGAGTTTTCTTCAACGCCATGTCTATCCCTTCCGCAGTCGCTGGAGGCTCGAGAGGCGTCCGCGGCCGAGAGCAATCTCCGGCAAGGAAAAGAAGTTAAGGCCCACGGCACACAGTACTCAGTCTACAGAGGGTCGGCTCGGTAGTAAACCCGGGACGGCTCAAGGACGCTGCTTCGCAAGGCGTTTAGGTAAGATCAGGCGACTCTGATGATCTTACGATTTTTATAACGCGCGGGCCAAAATCACATCACACTGCACTGGTTTAGGTAGACGTTTATTACTGTTACACGCAAAAAATACTGGACGGATTTGACTGAAATTTTGAATGGAGATAGTATAGACACCAGAATAACCAGAATAACATATTAAATTCAAGCGACTTCGTCTGCGCTGATATCGATAACGGGCAAAAGCTAAAGTCCGAAAGCAGGGTAGAAAGAATTTCCTACATTGACCTGGTTATTACGCGTCTCTTCGGGGAATCATGCCGTAGATTAGGTAGATACCTAATGTCATGTGGACAGATGTTCTACGTTTGCCACTAAGATTCTCAAACTATTTCACCAATCCTTATAAGTTAAATCATCTCGGTAGAGCTGTTAGCGGAACATTGCTCACAGTAAGTAACAACCTTCTGTTCTCTCGCGTGTTCTGTGGCCACGGGCTCGCTCGCCGGCATTACCATATTACAGAAACGATTACCATTACATTACAACATACTCCGTGCGGGCCTATGTAGGTATGTCTATGTACTGTACGTCTGTAAATGTTACCTACCATGCGTACGTCTAATAGTAATGGTGGTACAGGTCAAAAGTTTTTTTTTTTGTGCTGTATATTTGGTTAATAATTCCACTTTGCACTTCATTGATTTGTAAGTAGGTACAGTCGGCCACAGTCTCAGATACCCCTTTTTGTTCGATTGGCGCCCTTATGCTGCGCGCGGTAAGTGCTGCCATGGGGTTTCTGAGATTGTGGCCGACCGTACATTATTAATTACAGATTAAAAATAAATTAAAATAAGTTATATAAACTTGTTTACGTTTCATATTTCATTTCATTAAAAAAAAAAACAGTCTTTGTAAATGAGAGTAACCTGTAGATAATAATAAAATTCCTTATTAAAAAAATATAAAAAATAATAAATTATAAATACAATTATGTTAAGTTTAGACTTAACTATCAGATTGGACCAAAATAATAAACAAGTGTCTAAAATGTAATCGAAGTCCCGCTTAGATTATTTCCACAACAGAAACAATCTAGAAAGGAAACAAAGATGTTTGCTATAGCATGTTCTTAGTAGATCAAGTGGCTATAGAGCGCACTATCTGTGGTACCATGCTAGGATTCGAACCGTGGACTCGTCGATTGGGAGGCAGACGCGATACCGTAACTACTAACGCGTATGAAATAAACTGAGCGAAATAAGACTAGCCTTTGCGGACGGACGGCATGAAAGTAAAACATGTTTTTTTATAGTGTTGATACCAGGTTGATACAAAATATAAAGAAGAAATATTGCTTGATTTCCATATGATAATAAAATCCTTGATTCCTCATACACACATACAATGTGTAAGTACATACTTCACACAAAATGAATCTCCAAAATATGATTATGTTCATCAAAATAAAAATAATAAGCCCACTCAGAATGCAGTCTAGCGTTACACACGATTATCCTTGGAGAAAAGAAGAAAAAAAAGTGGAAAAAAAAATAACAGAAGGCCGAAGCGAACGAGAGAGTGCGCGGGCGCGCGGGGCTTGAAACTCGGAGCTTGCCATGAGCTGTAAGTAAAGTCCTAAAATAACAAGAAAATTACATTCATCCTCCTCTCCTGCAGTTTACAAGGAATGCGAAGTGTTGTTTATACATTGATTAGTGAAGACAATTACTATTTTATTCAATCCTGCGCCCTATTTGATACTTGCACTACCTAGGTACATACTGTAGAGAAAAAATCCGTCAAGCATTTTAGCTCTGTTCTAATGCCAAAGCGGAAGGGAAGCGGATAGGTGAAGTGACCACTCGGACGCTGCAGTGTCTGGGATATATATTTTTTTAGATGCAAATGGCTTACCCAGCACCTATACCTATAGGTACCTATTTAGGTTGTCCGAAAGAGATAGCTTTTAGCTATAAGGCCGCTATTTGTACTAAATTTTGTTGTAAAAGTGATCTGTAATATTCTTTCTGTTGTGCAATAAAGAGTTCTCTATCTATCTATCTATTTAGCATCGTGATTGATATTGATTACAGGCCTAAAGCATCGATTGATGGCTAAAAGAGCAAAAGGTATTGGGCACCGAAGACTGCACTCGTGTTAAGGCCCCCGTGCTTGACGTATTCGTTTTTTACGCTCATATTCTTATTATTGAGCCCCGAGCGCTCCCGGTGTTACGGGCGTGGAATGCGACAAAGAGGCGGCGCGCGCGCAGACACGACACTCGGCTTGAGGCTCTACAAATTTCCGTAGGAAAGATTTTTTTCCACTCATGGAAAAAAAGGAAAATAAGTTACTACGCACTGAAATGACATCGGATGATTATGATTTTAATTTACCCACGTATGAAAAAATACATTGTGATGGTCTTCTTAGCGCCGATTGTCCTTAAGTCCTATTTTTTACCTAGGTACCTAAACTTTGAAAAAACATATGGTTTGGTGGCATTTTTTCTGTAATCTAGGGATATAGGCGTTTTTATTTTCCAAAATTCGTAAGTATAAGTTAAAAGGTTTTCTGATGATAACATGCTAATCGTTTTCACCCAAAACGTAGGTGATTAAGAAAAAAAATTTGGTACCGTACCCTTAAACCAGCTTTGAAGTCGCTGAGATCTGACAAATCCAGATTATATCTTCAAACTTTTTACTTCTTCATCTAATTAATTCTTCAAACCGTTAAAGGAACGATTTTCATTTGCCGTGTCTAAATACAGATTATCAGAAGGTATTTCGTAAGCCCGGTAGGTGACCCGAGCGCATAAGCCTCTTATTAAAAAACTCATATATCAAGTCCAAGGTAATCAATTCCATAAATATGTTTGTGGTAATCAACCTATCACTGAAGCACGCTAATCGGGGCCCAGCTGCTTTTTAAGCGGTCAAGCAATTGCTTTAGCGCTAGATGGTTAACACACGTTAGGTAAAATAGGGCCATTTCTTCGAAACATAAAGCCAAACCTAACGTTTTGCCCGAAAATCATGCTCAAACTGACAAGGATTCGCTATGAATTATGTATGACTAAACTTTTGTGCCCCTATTTATTAAACTTTACCTATTGAATTGATACGGGACCTCAATCAATACAAAGTTATTACAAACAAAAGCTAGTGTCCAGTTTCCCAGATATTTGAGCTTAAGGGTAGACGATAGCAAGGTGGCGGGAAATTCAAAATTTTCACAGAGTTTACATTTTGTAGCCAAACTGAACTATTTTTGTTCAGCGATTTTTCGTTCGCGAGAATAAAACCGTATTCTTTTCATTATTGTAAACAACAGAACAACAATAATTCAGCCGATTATGTGTTCTGGTCTACGACAAGTTTTTTGGGCAGTACCACTGCTTCGTAGACCAGAACACATAATCGGCTGAATTATTGTTGTTCTGTTGTTTACAATAATGAAAAGAATACGGTTTTATTCTCGCGAACGAAAAATCGCTGAACAAAAATAGTTCAGTTTAGCTACAAAATGTAAAAAACTGTGAAAATTTTGAATTTCCCGCCACACTACTATCTTCCAGCCTTAAGATGTCACTTGCTTCTTTGAGCTCCAGAAAGGTACGATGGCCTTGGCAAAACCCATCAAGCGCTAAGTGATCGTTGTTCCAGCTAAACGCATAGGTATCTAGATAATTAACAGTTTGAAATCTCGTGAAATGGCATCCATCACTGGTCCTTATTACCGGTCCAGGGATTCTACAGCGTCTTGGGCTATTTATTTTACTTCAAAGCACATTCCTCTTCGGGAACATTACTAAAAGTGTAATAAACCTGTGCAGTTAGCCTGGTATGTCTAAAAATAGATAAGAGACAGTCATATGACAAAAAGGGGTCTTCTACGCTAAAACAATTGGCGATAAACCATCGACACTTGGATAAGATAGACATCGACGACTAACGAACGACATCACCCATGGGTATACATATAAGAAACTCAACAAATCTCTGGATTGTGACATGATTGTGAATGACAAAGCTTATTTACAGTTTTCGATAGGTAATTTATATTGAGAACAACCCGATTCAAGAGTATTGAATGTTGGATTTATGTTCATTTCGTTCTAATAGACAGACCATCGATTTATCTTAGTTGACCATTATTTTGTCACTGATATCAAATACCATTATACTGACTGACCCATGATAAGGATATCAAACAGACCAACTATTGCAGCATATCTGGCCAACACCAAATCACAAATGATATTAACTAACGAAATTCCAATTTCCGAGAATACACCTGAGTTTTGTGATACCAAAGCGTGAAGTACCCAAAGGTTTTTTGGGATTCCCTATGCAAAGAGCGGCTGTCTACCTGCGACCTTCAAAAAGTAAACACTCCAAGGAATGCGGGTGGAAGACGAGATGAAAAGAAAGAAAAAAACACTACCAAACACTGGGCGAACACCCTCGTGAGAAATACCGGGAAAAAAATCCAATCCCTTTGTACTGAGGACCACTAGTCACAACCTATGTTAATCTTATTTTAAAGGCCTTAAGGACTACAAGGCTTTGGGTGCTGTTAAAGCCATCTGTATGCGCAGGGATGGGAACCACAGTTCTTGGAATTCTCGTGCCTGGGTTGTTGTAAAGAACAGTCTTCTATTGTTAGGAGGATCCTTTTGTTAGGCTTATGGTTCTTTTTTTGGACCGCAAATTGCATTAGCAACACTTGCCCGTGGTTAGGTGATTGTCTTAACGAGTTTCGGCGAGTTTGAAGGGTCGGGTGGTTATGGTCAAGTGACTGGACAAGCCGGGTTAGACAATTAACTTTTTATATATAATGCATTTCAATATTATGATGATAATATTTTTAACGCTACCATCTATATCCAGATTCCACAGAACAAACCATACTATTCTATGATCATGATATACAATAATTGTCCTCAAATCTCCACTTGAGGGAGTTTTTCCTCCTCAGTTTGGGCCAATGTCACTTCAGTTTGGTAAAAGAGAAGACTAACGAAATTGGTGGTTGGCTTTATCCCAGAAGATGAACTATTACGAGAAACATGAAACGGAGAAAAAGTCCGTTTGATTTTCTAAGATAATCTTTGACCAGGGCCTCGCGGAGTTCAGCTCATGCGCTTGCCAAGGTCTTGGCTGGGAGGTCGCGTGCGCGCATTGTTTGTGAAAACAATCTCGCGTTACGAGGTAAGGGTTTTAAGGTCCAGCTACCCGATATTACGCCCACACAGTCGTACGTGTAATACTCAGACCTTAATTCGACGTAACACAGAATACTGCGGGAAATTCAAAGTGTCTGACTGGGCAGTTTTACGAATTGCGCGTTGTGAGCAGACTTACTTGCTCCGGCACCTTTCTGGAGAGAAGGTAGTGGAAGCATCCACGAGCCACTCGCAGAGTACCAAAGCGCAAGCGGAGGCGCAAAACCTACCGCACATAGGTCCTGGCACTCGGTTTCGATCGTTTGCTGGATTTAGTGTGTAAAAGGGCCACTATAATAAAAAAGGTAGACTGGAGAGGGAAGTGTCTGACTGATGACCACTCTAACTCTAATTACAAGCATCAGCCTGGCACATGCATGCAGTAGGCTTCTTCTTCTCCTTGGTCCTCCACTAATGGAGATTGGTATTTACCTCTCCATAAAAGTAAGATGTAGCCTGTACAATTGTACATGTCCCACTAGCTGGGCAAAGGCCTTCTCTCAGAGAGAGAGTTCGAGCTTAATCACCACGCGTGCTAATTTCGGGTTGGCGATTTTTGCGTTGAGGGTATAATATGCCTCATACGCTCAGGTTTCCTCACGACGGTTTCCTACATCGTCAGCAAGTGGTATTGCTACTACAAATTCACAAATATTAATAGCTCTCTATATTCCACTATAATCCTTGCTAATCGGAATATGTCTTCAACACCATTCCCTACATATCTGATAATAACTGTTCATTCTTGATAGAATAATTCAGTCACGAGTTTCTTCTTCTTCCAACACCCCTCTTTCCATATTTTTTTCCCATCATGATCACTTATAGAAGTCGGTATCTTTCATGTCGAAGCACATTCCCTAGATAGTTTATCTTCTGCTTGTCCAGCAATAGGCTTGCCCAGCGCACAAACCAGCCTAAGTTTGTCGCTTATGACTAGACCATGTACCTAATTTTGGGTATTTACGATTTATTATAGTTGACTCTTTACCGACAGCTTGGTCATGAAAGAGGCACACTACATCCGACACTCAAAAGGAACTGGATGCCAGGTCCACTCAATGGGGTAGGACTTGTGCCTTCCCTTGTGCGTTGGTACTCTGCAAGTGGGTTGCTCCACTGTCTTCTTCCCAGGAAGGTACCGGAGCTTATCATCCGAAATCCGAAAAATGTGACCAGACCAGCCTGGCCTTAACACAAACGGAAACCCGAGACGGCGCAGAACAATGGAGCACGCGCTGAGGTTGCGCAAGCAACGGTCTAGGACGCTGAAGGACCCCATGCATGTACGATTGTGCGCCGGCCGTGCTGGCTATTTTATTTCAAATATATTTTCTACAAAAATGCTTTTTAAGTCCTCGTTTGTTATCAGAGGAAGCATTCTCGAGACAGGAGGCAGTTCCCAAGGGAAGCGAATACGACATGGTAGCAGTCCTCAGCCACGATGAAGACGAAGAAGAAGATGTTTTAAAGCAGCCGTTTTTGTTTTTTGAAAAATTATATCTTCATTTGGTAAACAATCCTTGGGAAAGATCTTAGGGGTGGATCTCTCTCTGACCCCACCGAAATTTGATAAGTCTTCCTTAATCCCACACTCCTCCGTGGAGTTGGACACAAGGTCTTTGCATTTATCTCGGTCCATGGCTAGGGAGGGCAGCTCCCCTTGTCAAGTCCGCAAAGTAAAATAAAAACTGTTAGTAAAAAAAAGGCCTGTAACTCGAGACGTGGAAAAATAAGGCACACGTTGAGGTCGCCTAAGCTACGCTCGAGGACGCCAAAGGACCTCCGTACGATTATGCGTCCGGCGAGGTTGGCTAATTTATTTTAAAATTGATTTTGTAAAGAGAAAACTTATTCGAGCACACGAACAACATGCCTTGGCAGCATTGGCAAGACGTCCTGCAATCGCAGAGTACATAACTAATCTTCGAAGTGGAAAGAAAGTACTCTGAAAAGCTTGAGTTTAAGTTTTGTGTTGAAAAAATAATAAGAATTTTTGAGCACGGTATTATTGATTCCACACTCTTTCACAGTCTTTTTCAAAATTGGCGTAAACCTCCGGATCTCCGATCGGAAATATTTAGATCAGACGCAACTGTATGAGCGCACATGACGGTATAGCGACTTTATGCCGATGATTAGACCGAGAAAAAATAAAAACGAAATACATTGGATTCACAGAAGAATGTTCCGAAAAAACTGTGCCTTTGAACGACATTGAACCTGCAGACAACTGAGGACGATAGACTCATCGCGCGACACACCACACAATGTAATTGAAAAGAATTCTTCATATTCTGACTCTGAGAGCAATCGTCTGAGGACGCATTGTGTTTTGTGTGCGTTCGTACATAGACCACGCAACCTAATAGACCCTCTGTATTAGAAACATAAAAAGAAAACCTGGAAGAACACAACAAGGAAAATATCGGCAGACTGTGAGATTACATAAAGCTGCATATAGACAATGACATCTCAAGATGGAGGGAGGTAGCAGGGTTTCGTTATATTTTCTTGAAAGTGGTCTCTCTAGCACCCAAAATTTGGTATGACTGTGGATTTGAAGCATCAACATGCAGGAAATTTTACAGAAACCATGTATTTCTCACTAAGCCCTGCGGCCTAGGTAATTTGGCATAGAAAAAACAGTAGATTGAACTAGCACCTCATATGATAGATCCGAGTACTTTACAGATTTCATTACATCAATGCTATCTACATAGAAAAGTTGTAGTTAGTATTGGTATAGTATACTCCAGTGTTTTTCAGCCTTTTTCATGACGCGACCTCTCCTTACCGTGGAAAAACCTTTTGCGACCCCCTACCAGGGTTTTGTCAGTCAAGTAAGACATAACCGCGACCCTCAAAAACCATCCTAAAGAAGCTTTGCGATAACCTAAAGAAGCTTCCTAAGGTAGCTTGACCCCCAGGGTCTTGACCCACCGGTTGCAAAACACGTCTTATTCTCTATCCGAGTCTATTCTGGCACTGTTGTGGTATCTATGAGATCGCGTTGTCTATGGCGTGCGTGAAAAAGAACAGAGGAAGAAAAAAATATATATAATCGCTTCGTCGTGGCTGTCATCTTTCTGAAGGCAGTCAGAGACGAGTCGCATTCCACGGGCCGACTTAACCTCAAGAGCAGAATTAAACACGGCCTAGCTTCCGTGGCTGCGGACCTGGAAAAAACTGTGCTAATGATCAAGCGAGCGAAGCGAGAGAATTTAAAACTTTCAAACTTCGATTAATGAAAAATATTAAAAAATAAATAAAATAAGTTCGATTGAAATATTTTGCTCCTTAAATTGATCTTGTCTTTCCTGAGCAGGCTGACTAAGCTGTCAGGATGAAGGCCTAAGTTTACATTAATCTATGGAGATGGAGGTCCATAACTTTGATAAGAAAAACATATAATAAAAATAAAATAAAAACTGACTTCACTGGTGAAAAGGTAACTGATTCCGAGTGATCTGCTGCTGTTCGTCGAGGAGTTTCGTTCTCCACCTCCGAAGTTCTTTATCAGATCTTCAAAATTGTTTTATGGTACTGCACGGGAAGTATATCCTTTCAAACAAAAACAGTAATCATCAAAATCGGTCCTAGAAAAAAGTTCGGAGGTAACAAACATACAAAATAAAACATACTTACGTTTCGTCCTTTTATGAAGTCGGTTAAAAAGCAATACTTTCTTAGTAAAGCGTTTCTGCAAGATTGCATGTTTGTTTTGTACCCATGTTTGTTTTGTATGAAATACCCTTCAAGACTTAAATAGTTTAGCTGCCCAAAATCCTAGCTGGTATACCGTCGTTGCAGGTTGCCACTTTAATTTTGCTGTTGCAGTTCCTTCATGATTTTATTGCTGACCTTTTTGGCCGTTTTGCTTTCATGCCAACCAAGTTGAGCTCTTAATCCATCCTACCTAGAACAGTTACAGACAAGTCACTAAGTAGCCTAGTCGAGCAGGCAGGAATCTCAAACACGATAGTAAGGGTGGGTGTGCGCGATGCGCCTGCGACGCGACGCGGCCCGGTGTAAACTTAGCTTTATTTTATTTTTAAATCTTGATATTTACAAGGACACTCGGCCCTAAGCCACTGGTGTTACGCGTCCGTACGCTGCAACTGGCGGGCAGGGTCGGCAACGTCAACGTTTTTGACTGCCGGGTAAAGCCTCGCGTCCATTAGGCGGATCGGGGCGGGCCGAGCCGCAACGGAAAAATCCGCCTGCCTATATTTTGTATGGAAGTGCGTCCACTAGAGCGCATCGGGGCGGGACGGGCCGCGACGCAATATTTTTGCCGGCGGATTTTTGCCGGCGGCATGATCCGCCCCGATGCGCCTAGTGGACGCAGGGGCAACAGCATGCTCGCGCATGCGAATGCGCGCGAGTGTTGCCATTTGTCGACCAGAATACATAATCGGCTGAATTATTGTTGTTCTTGTTTATAATAATGTAAAGAATTCTATGCTATTGGCGTGAACGAAAAATCGCTGGACAAACGCTTAGTACGAATAGCTCAGTAAAGTTTAACTTCAAAATTTTAAAAAAACTGTAAAAAAAAATGAATTTCCCTCCACGCTGCTATCGTCCAACTTTAAGGGTGGACGATAGCAACGTGGCGGGAGATTCAAAATTTTCACAGTTTTTTACATTTTGTAGCTAAACTGAGCTATTTTTGCTTAACTCAGCGATTTTTCGTTCGCGGCTATAACAAAGTATTCTTTTCATTATTGTAAACAACAGAACAACAATAATTCAGCTGATTATGTGTTCTGGTCTACGATAAGTTTTTTGGGCAGTGCCACTGCTTCATAGACCAGAACACATACTAATCGGCTGAATTATTGTTGTTCTGTAGTTTACAATAATGAAAAGAATACTGTTTTATTGCCGCGAACGAAAAATCGCTGAACAAAAATAGCTCAGTTTAGCTACGAAATGTAAAAATCTGTGAAAATGTTGAATTTCCCGCCACGTTGCTATCGTCCACCCTTAACCGACCATGATGATGAAGAAATACCAGCAGAAGTATTAGAAGTTGATTTTTGGTTTTGTTAAGTTTATTGTTTTCACAAACGCCGTATTGTTCCAGTAGACTCGGAGAACTTCGCTCGCTTCGCTCGCTCGTTCAATTATTCCGTTTCGGATCCAGATTGAAGGCAGGTTGGACGTAACTCAACGCGGGATTTTTTTGTAACTAAATATTGAAATGAAAAATATTACGTATACTGCGTGTTATTCACTAGGTAAGTAAAAAAAAATATGTCATCGAGTATTTATCATCAATTTTATTAGTTTAAAGTGCATGAAATCCCTAATATAAAACAGTCTGTAATTTTGGCATGAATGAATAGGGCTTGGCAATTTTTTTGCAGCCAACGGCCACATAGAGCCAAAATGGCATAAAAGCGGACCGTACCTCAAACTATAGGTAGGTACTTACCATACCCTATAATTATTTTACCCATAGTATATTCAGAGTGAGATGAGCGCGCGTCAGCGCGACCGAAAATTTCAGTCTCAATCATACAAAATAATTTCAATCTATTGAAAATTTCTCAATCGACTAGGCATCAAAAAGTTACAATTTAGGCAATGTCACAAAAAGTCACAACGAGGGCTCAAAAGTTACAATATTTGTGACTAGACAAAGTGGCAACACCAAAAAATCCGCCGAGCCGATGCGCCGATCCGCCCCGATGCGCTTAGATGGACGCACCCCAACGTTGCGTTGCGTTGCGGCCCGGCCCGGCCCGCCCCGATCCGCCTCATATGGACGCTAGGCTTTAAGAAGCTCTGCCGCCGTGCTCACGCTCATACAAACGGGGAAACCGTCATTTTAGAAAAGTTAAAAAAATAAACATTTTAAGAACAGGACGAAACAGAAACTTTCTAAAGGTTTTATTTTAAAAGGTTTACTTCACTTCTTGTAGCTCTATGTTTCTGCTGAAAGCGATAAAAGGATAATTCTAAAGGCGATAACAGAAAAAGCACCCACGTAGTAGCTAAAAGTGTAGAGATTATAAAACATACACGTTAGTTATGGGCAAGTTAACAATCTTTAGCGATAGCTTTCTAATGTGCGCCTCTACATTTTTATGAAAAAGAGAAAGATATCTTCAGATCATTCGTTATTGTGACAACAATAATTAATCCTGGGTCCCCTTAAAAAAGAAGAAACGTTAATAATAAATAAAATATACGCGAGAGAGCTGCTACCTGTCTTGTGCGATGTTTTATGGTGCATAAAACTCGAAGGCAAAGTTCGCAGACACCTGGCATCGGTTCTTAGAGATATGTCTCGAGATACAATACAAAGATGCCACAGGCCGGTAGCCAGATTAATCTTTTTTGACAGAGATTGGAGTCCGAAAACTTTTTGGTAATAATCCTTTATCTTTATGATGTTTTCATATCATTCACTTACTCAAAAGTAAGGCACACCAATCGACATTGCAGTCGTCGGCACTAGTTGGATTTACGTTTGATATGTTTACTTTTACAAAACATAAAATTATTGTCAGGCACCAATCTGGAACACAAAACTTATGCCCAAGAAACAGCAATAAGCTTTGGTGGTTTTAATAAAAGTCGGTGTCACAAAACTAGCGTCAAATTGGCAAAGGGAAAGCGCACTGTGTCCTGGGGGCTAATACTTGGGAATCTCGCATTCGAGACATCTCGAAGAAAAAATATCGAGTGTTCGTGAGAATAGGAGATATGACATTTGCCGCAAAATTAGATTGTTCCTTCGAAATGTGTCGAATGCGAGATTCCAGAGAATTAGCCCCCTGTCCAGGTGGAGAGGTTGATAAGCGACTTGGTGAAATGTGCTGGTAGCGTACCTCCTTGGAGCCTGGGGTCACAACTCTGACCAGCACTTTACGGGGAATCCGCTCCGAGCCACAGCACCACTTATAAAAGTGCGTTTCGATAATTATTGCATCTGTCAGCCGAGTAACAGTTGGAGAGAAAAAAACGCGCGTAAGTGCCGCAGTTATGACTAATTGCCGGGCGAAATGTTAACAAGATTGTCGAATAAATTACACACTCAGGACCCGAGGAGTCTACATGCATCTGGACACCTACACATCGGATCAACGCAAAGAGAAAATATGGGCGGTAACTATTCCTCAAAGAAACTGGAAATGGCAAAGTTAAAATACGAGAGCTTTTGCTAAGTGTGTCTGACACTGTATGAGTATAATAATATTTCAATAAGCGAATCATATGGAGATTTTTTTAGCTTTAACGTTGTTCTTCAATATATTTCTACAATGCTAAGCCAGCAATGTGAATGTTCTAAAATGCCGGTCTATCAAGCAGGGCTTTCAAAAACACGTGTACCACTATACCATATATGTAGACTAGTAGTTTCCCTCCTTACTTTTTATCCGTAGGGATCGTAAAACCGACATTCCGTGTGATAAACATTCCATCCATGCCATGCATTTTATTTTCGTGCCGTTCGCCTCTGTTCCCAGTATAGACGCGTTTGATTTGTGTCGCCAGCGTGTCACTTCTTTAATTATAATTATTGCCTCGTTTTTTTAAACTAACTACAGACTACAGGTACAGCTTGTTTACTCCAGCCAAAGTCGGTTGGACACTGGAATAAACTGCCATATCCAAATCTAAACCGTGGACAAATATGTCTTTGAAGTACTTGAGCTAAATAATTTTGGTTGATGCATTCGTCGATGGCACTTGAGATTTTACCAGAATTCAAAGATTAAGATGTATAAAATAATTAAGCCCTTAAATATTTTTGTGAGCCCATGCAGAGCAAGTTATAAAAAGTACCAAAAACTTAAAATAAGTCTAGTAATGACTCTCCAAACATTTTAAAGAAGATACGGTGACTTTTCCATCAGCATCTAATAGGAGAGAGCACAAAAGTTGTACCTTCCTAAGTCATAGCACCTCGATGGAGGAATTGCAAAAACTTATGTGTGTGTGACGGCCCATATCAAATACCTATCAGTAGATAATTTAGAAACGGAGTACTCCACTCGACGAGTCACGATCCAAAAAGATACGGTAGCGTTTAAAAACGTTACGGCAGCTTATAATCAGAAATGCATATTTCCTCTGGCCTCCCGTTTACATGAAGCGCACTGCAACTGAGGTCAGCAAGTGAATGTTTATTTTTTCTGCTCCATTCGAAGGGCAAATACTTTCTACTTCTACTTCCATCTTCCCCGTGAAGTAAGCTGACCTAGCTCTTCCTATATATTCCCTCTTAAATATCTTCTTGTCCTACTTGACTATGATATCCTGTGCTATGAAAACCAGGCAAAGACAGTACAAACATAGACAACCTGTCACCCTGTGCCAGGATACCTACCCTGTTATGTACCTACCGACGACATGTAACTTTCCGAAAGTGGTCAGTTGCGACTGCGACTGCGACTGCGACGGTAAATGCGGGGTTAAGTACAAAGTTCTGGTAATGAAAGGCGAGCGACGGAGAAAAAGGTGATCGACGCCGAGACGCCGCGCCGATAGCGACTGGCATTATGCGGTAGCTTGACAGTCCATTATTTATTTTATAGCTTGATCGACTGCGCCCGCGCCAGACGATATAATGCACGATACAAACGCTTCTTCGTATCGACAACAAGAAAGGCAACGGAGAAGAAACTAACTCCTTCATAATTTAACATTATCAGATTTTACAACATTCTCATAGTCATAATATTGTAGAGACGCATATCAAGATACGATAAAACGGCCGCGCGACGGAGCGTTTAAAATGCGATTGTCATAAAACTCCTTGTTTAAATCCATAAAAATGTGGGCAGAGCCGAGCCGGGGTCATGCAGGTCGCAGCGGCTAGTTTATAACGCATTCCGACCGGTCGGAGAGAATTCTGAATACCCCCTCCGACCATCCGATCTTAGTGCCAGATAGCAGATAGCACCCAGCCAACCTGCAACGCATTACGTAACCCATTGTTGTCTTCCAATGTTTCTTTTCCTTCGTTCTTTTTAGTAAATACTTAGGATTCCACACTAAAAACTTTCACTCTAATGAAACAAGATGGTACGACGCACTTCGGCTCGTTAATTCAATCCGGGGCGTCGTGAAAACGTTTCAAATGCTCTTATGCTTAGTCACACGTTCCAGAGAATAGACTAAAAGGGGTTTTAGAGCTCCTCTGACGCAACTCACTTTGAAATTCTTTATACTAATGCGTGAGATAACTTTGAGAAGGATGCGTCACGTGATGCTAGACAAAGTTATGCATTTAAATATGAAGAGAATGAGATAATGAAAAGTATAGAGTAGAGGAGGAACGCAGTCGCATTCATCATCGTGGGTTGGGTTGAATAACAGCTTGATTGCACCGCGGGCCGCGCGTACGCATATAAATCTGGTGACCATTGTTAATGGCGACTGGTGTTCGAATAATGACACTTCATTAGTCGAGCGCTCGATTCAGTAGCCAGTACACACACATATTTCACCACTGCACTGACCAGGCGCCCGCGCTGCGTGAAGAAAGAGATTTATCGCATTCACTAGGAACGCTTACAAGTTTAATACAAAATCCATGATGGCCGACTACTGGGCTATGCGAGAATTTAGAAAAGCTCGCTCGGCTAAAATGTGGGACTGTCAATGGTATTTTAAAAGGCATATCCATTTGAATATCTCGAGTATAATTCACACACGAGATAACCATCTCAATAGCAATTTAAATAGCGAAAACGTATCGCTACTAAAGTGGGCATTGGATGGAAAAAGAGCTTCCAACCAAAATGAGAAATGTGGAATTAAAATTCATAGTCTCCTTTGGTATTATGACAAATACCCAGACGAAGTCGATTTATCTGCGAAGCTAGCACCAGCAACATAGGTATCTATATAGACTTACTATGGGTATATATATGTGTCGCTCAACTCTTCAGGTTTAAGAGCGTATAGCAATACAGAGAAATATGTAGCTGTCTCGCGTGCGCAAATACTGAGCGAAAGGGACAACAAGAAGAAAATCTATGAAGTCGAGGTTTCGAATTCCCCACTTTCCTCTCTCAAAACTGGTCCGATTTTTCCGAATGTTTCACCTCACCCACCACTGATACCACAAGAAACTACTTTAGGTATGTGGGACTGTGTTGTTTTTTTTAATTTGTAAAATAGGTATACCAGACGTCTTTTGCCGCCGCTTCTAAATACGCTTTTTTTTATCAATCGTCCTCCTAGGTAGGGCCTGTTAACAATAATTTATCAAAAAATCTAAACAGTTCGACATGCCGGGGGTAGAGCTGATGTCCCAGACTCCCAGCATACCAAAAATATTTGCTCTAGTGCCATTATCCAGGGAAGAAATCGGGGACTACGTTTGTATGGAGAAAACACTTCTGTGATATCCTCTTAATATAATACTAAAAGAACCTGGTATATTCACGATGAAAAATTATAGAATTGTTTTGCATAATATCAAGATATGACACTCTGGTACGGGTCTAAAAGCAATCATTTATCACGAAGATATTCTCCACACAATACCTTATACAGTTTTGCTCTTATTGGTCGTCCGATAGCATCTCTTGTGGGCAACGATTACGCTATAAACCTTAGGCTTTGGAGAGCCTATTGCTGTTCACAAATTAACATCACAAATTTCACGATCTTGAACCATGAAAGTCGGTTAAACTGCGCCATTCATCTTGGTAGAGTCACAACTTAAGATGCGGGTAGCGTATGCGGCAACCGGCAATCTTCCCCTAGATATATCATAATCAAGACTACATTCTAGGCCTGCCAATATTTTAAGCGCACAAGCCATGTCTTCCATGCCGTGGCAAGGCACAGTAGCTGACCATTTATCAAGATATTTATATTTATAGTGTATCGATGCAGCCCACACACAAGCAAAAATATGCACAGACTCTGTGCGGCAATTCGGAAGGCAAAGTTTTTTGTTCGAAAGTCCGTTATTGGCTTAAACTTATCTTTAGACAATATTGAGAAACTAATTTAAATATTTTTTATTTTGGTCCAGTAGTTTTGTTTTTATGCGCTAAAATGTTTTGTTCCTATGACCGCCAACAGTATGCAGACCGTCGCGTGAAGGTCATAAAACCGTATCTTTGAAACGTTGTAAAATCCAAACTACTGAACAAAATTAAAAAATATTGAAATTAGTTTCTCAATATTGTCTAAAGATAAGATTAAGCCAATAACGGACTTTCGAACAAAAAACTTTGCGTACCGAATTGCTACAGTTGCGTACATTCTCAATGGAAAAATTATAGTTACATATCTTCAGGAAAAGACATAGGAGTGGGGCGGACTTGGATTAGATAGTATATAAATAGTTTATGGCTTTGCATTTCTTATTAATCAATAAAAACAAGTCACAAATCGCTATTCTAATAACCGCAACTCGATAGTGGGCAGGTCGAGAGAAAATATTCAATTTAAATCGACCATTAAGGCAATATCTGGCGCTTTTAATTAATGTAGTATGAAATTTATAACGCTTTAAGTTTGAGTAGTATGCAAGGAATTTTTAAACAGATGTAATAGTTTGGTAGTATCATCATTGCTTATGTTAATGTTAACTAGTCGAGCCTAACGGCTTTATAAAATTTTCTACTAATAAATTATACGTATAGCCGTTTAAAGGAGCTCAATGTTTTCCAATGTTACCGCGACTTATTTATACCGAACAGGATATTTTTGCGCAGATTCTAAAGCAAGCTCTCGAAAGGCAAAGACTGACAAAATCCAGAGGCGTCTAGAAATATTTGACCGCCAGCCATCGTCCGGGAGTATTTACATTTCGTCTCGAATAATCATTCGACGTGCATTCTTTGTTTACACATACATGCGTTATAATTATGCCGCCCCTTGTGTTTGACGTTACTGAAATGACAGGATGGCTAGATACGCCATTATCTTTAGCTAATTCACTATCGGCATCCTATTGTATGAATACCGACGTTCGCTCTCAAAGTCCTATGTTCCGTAAGCATTGATACGTTCGAGAAATTAGAATCCGCAATTAGATTAGGTCGTCCATCGTCGGTGCAGTCGGCAGTAATTACAAGTAATACAGACTTGTAGCGAGGGATAGGTTGTCTGTGGCGGAAGATTTGTGGCGAGTTATTATACGGACTGCCACAGGAGCCGTTTTTTGCCTTAAGCTTCTTTTTGCCCACAGCGTAACCTGGTGGCAGGATCATAACTAATATTTATGAACGGTTTGTTTCGTTTTAAATTTAGTGTAATGATGATTCGCTCGCTCCGGGCTCTGGAAGCTCATTCTTCTTTAATGGGCACCAAGACCCTCGTAAAGGTTTAAAAACATTTAACATTGTAAGTTGTAACTCGCTTGTCTGTGCCCGATTTATTGTCGACGATCTTTCTCTAACATTCGGAGAACGACTCCACTGTTTTGCTGCGTTCTTTGTTTTACGAGTTTGCCTCGTAATGATTATTTTTTCTCTTTCTCTCTCTCACTTCCTCAATTCAACAAAGCAACACCTATATTTGTAGCACAAATTCAATTTGGTTTTCTTGTTACGTTCTACTCGTTAGCTTTGATTATCTATGCTCTTTCTTTTCCACTTTTTGATTGTTAAATAATGACAGCGTTCCGTGTTCGCGATCATTTTGTTTATGGTTATATTCGGAGCCGAGCTCTAAATTTAGTATCTATTGATGAAGGAAAATACATACAGACTGCAATCATCGATTCGACACCATTGTTGAGTGTGTTGCAATTGCAACACAACATTGGTTCTGATATAGATATAAATAACAATGTAACAAGTTGCACTTTCACCCAAATTGTAGTCATTGAATACGAGAAAAACCCGTTGCCTACCGTGCTGCGTATGTGATATGATTGTTGGTGTTGCTGTTATTTCTACATTTTGCCCCATAATGACCACAATCAAGGGTTCCGAGAAGGCCTTCTGAAGCTGCGACACAGCTCAAGAAAAAGACAATTGTCATTCACAGCTTCCGTCATATAAAGGGATAACACGAAGAGCACGATCTCAGTTTAGTTCAACTGAATTTCACATAATATGACCGGCACTTATCTGGGCAAAGAAGCCAGGTGAATGAATACAACAAAAATTCAAAATAAACCCCTTCCAAGGTATTCAAAAAAAGTCATCGACGCATCAAATTAGGCCTCTATACCTGCCAAAGATACTCCATCGACGCAAAAAAATGTGAATTAAATCCGTCCATGAATCCATGATTCATACAATGTACGGTCGGCCACAATCTCAGATACCCCATGGCAGCTCTTAACGCGCGCGGCATAAGGGCGCCAATCGAACAAAAAGGGGTATCTGAGACTGTGGCCAGCTGTACATGTACAATAAATTTGGTCAAATTCAAGAATAGGTGTCCGCGCTGAGCACGTCCGACCCAACGTTCCTGGAACATCTCCGGGTCAGGTATAATGGCAGCTTCCATTCGTACCATAACCACCAATTACCGGCCATCAGTTGGGAGAGAATCAAAATACTACAAATTACCAACCACACGCTCCAATACCGACTTTTGGAACGCATTCGATTCCAAAATCCTTGCTCCCGAAACTGGTTGTTAAGGGGTACGCTATAAAATATTCAGGATCCGCAATTAAATATGTATTAGCCAGCCTTTGTTGTTCACAAACATTTAAATAATTACACGCTAAAGTGGGAGCAGTTAAAGATATGCGAGGTGACTCCTAAGTCATCTTAGGAGGCAGTCTTGGATTCACAGTGGATTTTTTTTATAGCTCAACACCTTAGATTCCTATGATGTATCACTGAGCAAATAGAGGCTCGAACGGCAAACATGACATGACATCATAGTGGTTCTCTTAGGGGCAAGTAAGAAAGTGAATAAAAAAACATCGGACGATCAGATAACGAAACGTGACGCGATTGGTTGCATTGCGAAAACAAATGACAGTCAGCTCCTTTCGCGATCTCCCTGGAGTATCAAAGACATTGAGCATCGAACACATTGCGCAGGTAACCTGATAGTGGCCACACGAGAGCATATTATTATGATATCGGTGGCTGCACGCGCACTCGCAGTTTCTCGGAACGAGCGACAGTTGGTCTTCCGCGCACGGAACCTTCCACGAAATCTTTGGTCCTGAGCCCTATCAAACCTTATTCCTCAGAACAGCCACTGAAAAGGGGAATTTAAATTGATTTAGCGGCTTTCCTTGTTTAAGCCAGCTTCTCGGAAGCTCTCGCGATATTTAGTCATACCGAGACTAATCTGAAACACGTAAAACATCACCCCATATTCTTAGAAGAAAAAAAACGCTCGCATCGGGCCACGGACTTTCCACGAATCAACCAAGTTCGGGATTATGAATCAATAGACATACTAAAATAGAGAAACGCTGATGTTGACTGCACAGTTTTAACAATATTTTATTGAAAACCTGCAGCTCCTCTGTGATTGATAAGACGTGGCTTCTAAAAACTGGTTTCTAGAAATTTCTGCACATACTTCCATCGAGAGCTATTTCCCGGCAGACTGCCCTTGGAATGCTTTCCGGTTCATTCTTCCTTGCCTTGACCATTGCGTGCTTCAACTCTCTATCGTCTTTCTAGTTTTTTTTCAACTGCCTTTGGGAATTACGATACCGATACCGGCTGAACCCAAAATTCAGACATCATTTGGTTCGAAACGGGGTAGAATGACGGTTATTTTTGTATAGGTATTATTATTTTGTAAATTTAGTTCAGGATCAAGTCGAACTTCGAAATTAGTCCAAGATAAAATGTTTTTTTTTTTTTGGACTATAAAAAGCAATTATTCACCTCTGTGATTCATTCCCGAGAACCTCGAATACTTATTTCCTTTACAGAGCCTCGAATGCGATATACCCGAGAATTGGTCCCCAGAAACCTAAGAATACCCAGATAACTCTCAAGGCACTCCTCGCCTTAGCGTCAGCCGAGAGGTTAGAAAATAGGATCCCTGTCTTATGTCAAGAGTGTCGCGTTGCGCAAAGTGTCCTCGTCACGTATCACCGAGTGTACTTTAAAGGCGAAGTGTGTGTACAATGGGCCGTCCAATGTGTGCACACACTACAGCCACAGAATCTGCCCTACAGAAGGATAGCTGGGTACTAAGGAGCGCGTAAGACGATGCACTGTAGTCTTTACCTATCCATCTCTTGTGTGTACGCCACAGAGATGTTCCGGCAGCACAATCCTAATATCCACTGTTGACAATTACTGTTCTTTCTTAATGGGTCTCTGTCACCAAACTCCAATCCATCCAGGCAGGGGCACAGGAGGAACAGTCGCCTATATTCCTGCTCAAATGCAGTTCGGTTCCTCGGTTCGCCGGGATCGCTCCCCGATGTACTTCAAAACATTCATATAAGATACAAGACAAGGTGTGGACTACTGAACTTCTTCGAGGAACAATGGTGAAAAATCCCACCAGACCCAAGTAGAAATGTCGAGGTGCAGAAATAACCAGTTTTACTGCTACCAGTCTGTTGAGGGTGCAACAAAGTGAGTGATATCTACGAGCGTGAGTTAACTAACTATAGTGTCAATTTAGTGCCGCGTGCCTCCACGTCGCTGCGCTTGCGACTATAGATGCTACCGTGCAACTTTAATACGCCGAGATAAAGCGATAGCTTGGTGAATTTATAATGCTGCCCGGTGGTAAATGCCAGACAGTTTTAAATATTGCGATAGAACTTCTTTTCTCGTTGAGCGAGCTCTTTCTATGAGACGCTTCTCTACTGTATCCTTAACTTGATCCTTGATTTACTCTACTTTAAAAAAAAAACGCCCCCAATAGCTGCGTAAGTAGGATGCAAAGTTCTGAAGAGTTTTGACTCTGTAGTAGAGATTCACTTGTCTCATTAGGGGCAAAAATCAGTTCCCAAAGGCTCTGACACTTTAATAATCTCGATTAAAACTATCTTCGATGTCATAATAACTTTTAAAAGTGAAAAGAGAATTGCAACGTTCGACTTTTTCGAATAGGTATGGCAACTTTCACCCGGTTTTTCTTTTGATTTGGTTGAGTAACAGCTCTTCTGGTTAGCTACACCTCCACTCCGGCCTCTTCCAGTAAGTACTTACTAAATAAATAGGTTCCATTCTAGTAACTATTTATAGAGTACCGACCAATCTAAACTTCCTATTTATTTCAGTCCCAAATTTTACATTTGCCCGCATGCATTAGGCATTAGGTAATCACATCTCGCGTATATTTTAAATAGTCGGTGTGTCAGCAACACCGACTTCAGTAAAGAATTGCATATAAGCACAGTACAGGTCTCTTGCTTGATAAATAAAACTTAATCAAACACAAGTTTTCTAGTTATCCTCTGTAAGGCTGAGGATCCCTGCGCTTTTTGCAGCTATGTCGCTAAACCGCTATCTACTGCGTTCACGCTGTCTAAACTTACATGAATCACCGTCACAAAGTGTTAGTTCAACAGGCAATAACTGTACAAGCGAACTAAATAAGCGGAATATAATAAAGTCGGTATGCGAAGCTTTTCCGTCCGATAGTGTCGAAAACCGACACAGGACGACGCGATAAAAAAACAACTCAGTTTCTTACTAATTAACATTCTACTTTATGCGCAGTTACTTACAGTAGCATTTCGAGTGTTTCACGTTTTTTTTTCCGCTGCAAACTTGTTTTTGGCAACGTTACAGTTCCCACCTAATCTAACCGACGAAGTTTGTCGGATTAACTTCGGTCAAATCGAAAACTGTCACTTAACAAATGACCGTCGACAGGATATACGCTTGTTTAGTTAATACTGCAGCCTCATTCCCAACCACTTTAATGTTAGCTGGCCCCATGGACTGTTTCATGAGTCAAGCAACGAGGTAGTTAACAGTAGAGGCATACATTAAACGCATTTGGTAGCGGGTTAAGGTCGATGATCGGAATTCATCAATCATGGCAAGCGATATGTTTACCGGGCACCGGGTTGTTATCAATCACTGTGTGACGTCAATGATCCGCGAAGGTTATCGCCGATGACCGGCCATCAACGTCAGCAGAGGTCTCGGAGGGAATTAAATCTCGAATGCCGATGTAAATGAAGCCTTTATACAAATTCCATTCGCCGGACATGCAATACCAATTATGTTGTAGGTAACTACGTTTATGAATACCGATTTCGCTGTTAAAGAAGATTGCATTGGTTTTGATTAAAGCTGGAATCGTAATTCGATGATAATGGCGTCTCTTATGCGGACCACTGAATGACGGTAGTTTCCACGATATCTCTTCTCGTATTTTAAGAATAACGCGACAACGCTGAGTGGATATGGAAGCACTTTGGTAATGTAGGAAACATTTATCAAAACCATAAAAACTGTAACTCTGCACTGCACCACAAGGCCAGTTTAAATTCAGAGAAATGTATCGTGCACACATCGTGGGAATACGGGCAAAAAGGTTAGATTTGGTCCTGTTTGAGGCGAGCGGTCATATTAGCACGTAGCGGCTAATAAAATGCAGATACACTGCCAGATAGCCCTATTCTCATACAAAGCAAATGTGAAGACAGACGTGAGATGCGTTCTCTATTACGGAGAAACGTACGCGAAAAAAAAACTAAACATCTTGATAAATTTTAATGCCCTAGCAATAAGACTAGTTCTTTGAATCGGGCACCATAAAACCGATAGTTTTAAATGTCAACACCTAAATTTAATAGCAATTAATGTTCGCGGGTAATCACTAGGGATGAATTGACTAATTGATGGTGCGCAATAAAACTGTGACATCTTTACTATGCAGTAGGAGGTTGCTGATACTTTTAGTTTCGTTGTAAATTGCGGCGGAGATCAACTAAGATATAGCAGTCAACCGACCAGTAAATAAAACACAAACAAGCTTAAACTGTAACGATGAAAAAACTTATGCATATTACATGATTTATGCACACTGGTTGGGTAAGTGACCACTCGGACGCTGCAGCGCCGGGGACAAGTTTAGATGGATTGAGTATGATGAGTAAATTGAAGCATAAATGAAAATGATATTGATCCTCGAGCCAAATTTTGAGGACTGAAAAGACAGCCCAATCTAGCTTGTTACCATGCTGTTAGCAGAATTAATCTCCACCAGTGTCTATGTTAACATCGTTCATTTTAGCACGTCTGCAACAATGCAACGCTGAATTGCAGATGCATGGGCGATAAACGCATTCGCAGGCCCACCACGCTATCGGTTGCATATAAAGCGTGTGTCTGACATTCAACTCTGGAGCGAAACCTAACGTTGCATAATTAGCTGGTTTCGTATGTGCTGAGAGAATAACGTATGGAGCAAAGGAGCAATTTCCATCTATAGTTTTCGATAATCCCAAGTATGTTTCCTTGTTCTGCTGTGTTGTTGCGGACTTGAAGCATTTTTCATACTTCAAACAGTAGTTAGTTAGAGAGGAAATTTTTAGTGTTTTTTATTTGTGGCCACATTCCATATTTACATTTCATACATTTTACAATTTAAAAAATGTAAAATAACTGTAAAATGTTCCTCTCTGACAAGTTTGTTTTGCGAGTTTAGATGCTCGTTTCGCACAATGAAAAATGGTGGGCCAAAAGTTAACCCCTGCGGAACACTCGCAAAAGCTACGCTCGGGAGCTGTAGCAATAATCACGAATATTTTACAATATCTATACGCGTGCTCGAATCTAACAATTACGGCTAGATAATAAGTGCCCTTATCTGCCACTTATCTTGAGCACATCGCATTCCAACGCTATCAGCGGTCCGTGGGAGTTGGGTTACTCGAAAATCGGTGTAATAACCACCAACGGCTACTTCTATTGTTCTCTGGTGTTTCAATTTAATTTCGTCTAAGAAGAGCCCTTTATAAAGATGATTTTAAAATAAAATAATGCATTAAGTTGGTTCGAGAACGAAAAAGTGGAGACTTGAGCTACATAAATAAAGCAATAACAAATTATCATAACTGCTTCATCTACAAAATCTCAACGGCCGAACAAAAACGAAGACGAGAGACTGATACCTAATGCAGTCTTAAAAGAACTTTTTTGTAAGAGCGGTATCGATATTTCTGATTAATCCAATTTCATTATCTGAATACAACAATCCGTTTATTAAAAAAAGAAGAAGCGGCGGCCCCTTTTGTGGCGGATGCAGTAGCAGATGTTATCTGACTAAACCACTCCAGATATCGACCGGCCACGTCAGGATTTGTTAAGGTGCACCCGATAATGTAAGCTTTAAAACTCTGCGGACATTTTTTTTACTTTTGGTGACGATGTATTTCGATTTCTAAAACTTGGTTGGCTAAAAGTTGGTTGTCTAAAAGTTGGTCTTCTGGAAAGAAAACTATGATAAGAAGATTTTCTTTTCATGAAACTGAGTAAGAATTTGTTATTCTTGTAACTATCAGCAGTGTATTTTCGACAACCTGGAATGTTATCTAGCATAGACGAAATATTTTGCCTGATAACAGAATCAACTTTACACCTACTTAATAATAGTGACCTAGATAATTATCTTCCAATATTTAATTATGTATAGGTTCAACAATCTTAAGATCGAAGTTCACACCCTTTATTCCGTTCACAATAGATTTGCCACAAGGTTCATGTCTGCATACGTAAATATACACGCAAAATATCAAGTAACGGAGAGATTATTCTAATCGGTAAGTGTCGCACAAAGGAAACTCACCTCTAACGCCTCCTGAGCAGTGTGGAGGTAATCCCTCAGCATGGCTTCCTGGATGCTCAGCCACTCCAGCCGAGGGTCCTCTATCTGTGTCACCTCTGAAATTAGAAACAAATAATACAATGAAACGTAGAGGTCATATGGCAAATTTATCCTCTTCACACTTTGCCGCTTGTCATTGCAGCATGCGGCATTGAGGAAGGATTTGTACGAGTGCCGCATTGTCGCACAAAAATGTAGCAACTTGTGTGCTTCTACGCTCGTTTTCGTTGAATAGAGCCCACTGCTGGACATAAGCCTCTTCTTTTTCATTCCAACCAGGGGATTAGCTTTTTTGGAGGAGGGCCTCCAATAGCTAATCTCATCAATTCTCTTCCCGCTGTCTTTACAATATCATCGACACATCGAGCGTTTGGTCTGCCCACTGACCGTCGGCCCGTTCTAGGCAGATGACAGATCTAACTCTCAAAAATCATCGTCAAGGCTTCCTCATAATCACCAGGCAAGAAAATATGAAATTTCTGTACACCCAGAGTTTGTCCAACCATACAGCCCCCTTGTGAGAACAGAACCTATTAACTATCTCAATAGGGTAGTTTTAGGGTAGTGGCTAACTCAAAGGATCAACAGGGGAATCTAAAAATAATCTGTTGATTAGTTGCTAGGTTCACCATATGCCACAAATTAGTTTAGTACAAAAAAGTTAGGGACAAGTTTAACCTTCGGTTTGACTCCCATCTCCCGTCTGATGATTTTGCATTATGTTTTTTGCATGAGCTTCGCAATATTGTAAGGTAACCTAACCTTCAAACCTTATTTTAAATCAAGGGTTCTGTTGTTGGACGGCAGCTGAGTTTTACTGATTGTGTGGACTGCCTCGGTCGGACATTCGCCCAAAAAATTCTAGTTTCCAATGCATAGACATTTTAGATAAATAGATAACTCATTTGGGTTGTGTGTGATAGCTCACTGCCGGGCAAAAGCCTCACTCCGCTCAACTCATAGTTTAAGATCCTCCCTGAGCCACCTCCGACCACTGAAACTAAAACAAACTCATTGTACAAAAACTAAAATTAAAGTTGGTAACTTAGAGTAAGAAAGGACCTACAATTCCATGTTGATAATACAACATGCTCTATCAATATAGTAAGATTGAGATGCAAACAAAATTCCTCACACGTTGTTAGGCAGTTGAAACAATAGAATGACAACAACAGTCAGCAATGAGGATGTTCCGAAGGTGTTTTCATTGTAACCAAAAACAATGTTTAGACAACGCGGTCATCTGCCCTGAGGACAATAAAAGTGATGTAATCTTTCGACAATATTTTTAAGCTTTGACGGAAGTACCAAGGTCTGCCTGTCACTGTCATAGCAAGAAATTCAGTACAGTGCGAGTGTGATGTCTGTAGAATATGAACTCTACATTATATTCAGGGCTGTTGAGTTTCGATGCGGAAATTTAAAGGGTTGTGCGCAATTCAGACGTCCTTCAGTGTGGGGGGAGGAGCTCTGTACGTGCAGCATGGTAAGCCCCAGATAGGCCCTTCTCTATGCAAAACTGTCAACTTGTCGGTCGGGCTCGAGTTGGCTCTACGCCAACATGGCGATGGAGACAAAAATACTATATTTTTATTAAAATGGCAATAACTACTTTTTGCTCGACATGACCCTAATCTATTGCCATCTCGAGTCCCGCCTGCCAAGCTCGCACAATAGACATGGCACGTCTGTCACTCGAGTTCGAGAGAGTGTCAAAACGACCATGCTAAGCATACTGGACCATGTGTAAATAATTGATAGATAGATAGATAGATAGATAACTCTTTATTGTACACCAAAGATAAATTACATTGTTTATTTTAAACTAATTAGAATGTATACAATTGGCGGTCTTATCGCTAAGAGAGCGATCTCTGCCAGACAACCGTTGGATGGACAGGACAGATAACAAAATATTCGGTAGATATAGTGTACAGAATAACATAGGAAATAATTAAATATACTAAGTAAAGTTACGAATATAAGATTGTAGGTAATTGTATACCTTTTAAATAAATACAATATTATATACCTACATATTATATTATCAATACATAAACTAATATATATTATTATAGCCTTATAGGTAGGTACTAATACCTATAGATATAATAAACATACTTACATACAATATTGTACAATACATAAACATACAATAACAACAGATTTTATTGGATTGTATTGAACGAGCGAGCGAAGCGAGGGAAGTTCTCCGAGTCTACTGGAACAATTCGGCTTGTATGTTTGTATACTGTATGAACCACAAATTCAAACAATTGATAAAAAAAGACAAATTCACACAATGCTTCATCAAAAAACAAAAAGGGAGGGGGGGGGGATTAAGTCAGAATTAAAGACAGACTTGAGTATCGCTGTTCGGATCGTCATGGAATTTGGTAGGCGGGTAAATTAAATAAAAATATTTTTAGGTAAGCCAAACCGGTCAAGGGGTTGCCGTCGAGTTTAAAGTTCGGGACGAACACTACTGGTTTATAATCCACAATATAATCTACAACAATTTGCCATGATTTTCTTTTGTAAATACGCGTCCCACTAGCTGGGCAAAGGCCTTAGAGAGAGAGTTTGGGCTTAGTCACCCACCACGCGTTGATTTAGATTAGTTGTAAATCCGATAACATTACAAAATAACAAGTGTTTTTTTCCTCCTCGCGAATCCCAGTAAGACATAAAATTCGGAGAACGCATCGATATTGGGCAAATGCTGCGTGTATAGAGCGCGCATAAAAATCACCTTCGCGACGGATATAGTACAGACACCGCTTTTAACGCAAATGAGCACCAACAGCGCTGAGTAAAGCTATAGTCGCACTTTTGCAGCGACTACCACTACAGATAGAGCTAGTGAAGCTGGAGAAAAAAAAGTAGCTAGATACTTAGTCTTAGATAGTAATAAGTATCTGATTTATATATTTTTTTTTACTTTAGATTTTATTTTGACGTTCAATGTAAATAGATAGATAGAATACACTAAATCATTTATTTATGGCATATTGAATAAAAAAAATTGGATTCTGATTCTACTAATAGTTCCATAATAGTAATTTTCGTAACACAAGAAAATAAATCCAACTATGTGCAGAATAACTTTCATGATTTGTTAGTGGAAAATGTAGCAACAGATAGTGCTCTTGAATTCCTACTCGAGGTTATTAATTACATTATGGTTAAAGGAACTGTGACGTAGAAAATCTTGAGAGATTCCAGATTATGAACGTCCTAAGGTGCAGCACTGACAATCCCATCTAAGTCCATCTTGCCATTCAACTGTGTATGAAAACGATCTTCCTGATCATTGAGTAGTGGTCAAACCAAAAGGGGAGCCAACTCGGAATGAGGAAATATTCTAGCTAGACAAGACAGACGAAACCCCGCTACTTTCAGCACAAAAAGCGCTTGTGAGCATCATTGACAGGCCTCCCACCACATAAGTGCAACAGATGCTTGGTTAGACGGAGAAACGTTCTCTATATCTTCAGATCAACTGTGTGTAACTGGTGTAAGGATGTAAAGTAGCAAAAGATCGGAACATACCCTCATCAAAAGTGCCTTAATCAAATTTTTATTTTGTATGGATAACTGCTTTTCGGATAAAACTGGCTTCGATGGAAAAGGCGATGAGGAGATGAGATACAGTAGCTTAGGCGTGTGTAGTTTTAGGTGTAATATTGCAGGCTTAATGAACACCGCAGACGTTTATTGGTAATTCTAAATGCGCAAAAATTAATGTACTTCTGTTGCGTGTATTTCGCTGACGTACAGACAGACGGACGTACCGTACGAGCCTTGGCGTGGACGCATAGTTGGATTGAAAGTTATCGGGTCCGGAGCCGACCGACAGCGCTTGCATAATACGAGCTACACCGCATTTTGTGCATATTACTAGCCCGATTAGGATTGCTCAACACACGCCGCAGTGTAGTTCCGAATGTAGAGTCGTTGCTGATAACCCTTCAAAAGCTCAGTGAAGGGTTTAGAGTCCTTTTTGTGTCCTGATCCTGAGTGCTCTTTCTATAAAAAACAACCGCACAGTTGCTAGTCCTTAAGGCTGGAAGATAGCAGCGTGGCGGGAAATTCAAAATTTTCACAGTTTTTTACATTTTGTAGCTAAACTAAGCTATTTTTGTTCAGCGATTTTTCGTTCGCGGCAGTAACATAGTATTCTTTTCATTGTTGTAAACAATGGAACAACAATAATTCAGCCGATTATGTGTTCTGGTCTACGACAACTTTTTTGGGCAGTGCAACTGCTTCGTAGACCAGAACACATAATCGGCTGAATTATTCTTGTTCTGTTGTTTAGAATAATTAAAAGTATACTGTTTTATTGCCACGAACGAAAAATCGCTGAACAAAAATAGCTCAGTTTAGCTACAAAATGTAAAAAAACTGTGAACTTTTAATTTCCCGCCACGTTGCTATCGTCCACCCTTAAAATCGGTTTATTCGCGGGAAAGCGAGTATTTTTTTACAGAATAAGCTCACTGGACCGTCTTGATATTCTTCTTCCACTTGTTCTTGTACTATCGGTTATCTCTCCTACTGGAACTCAGCTATTAATACGATCACTGTCAGAATTCCAGATATTATCGGCTCAGAAAAGCTCTGCTTACAGAAGTAATGTAAAAATGTCTTTACGGCAGTTAATTCTATTCAGCCTACTTATTTGACTAAATATTCGGAATACAGAGAAATGGCAGGTAAAGACTAGGCGAGAAAAGCACAAAACCGGGAAGAATGGAGTGCAATGGAAAATACTTAGTTCGGTGGAAAATTGAAGAAGATTTCGAATAGGTAAGTACCTATATATTTATTCGGAGTCAGATTTGCTTGTTTTGTCTGTAATACATGAAAAAGACTACAGTAGCCAGTCCTCGAATGGAATTATCCACGTGACGGGTGACGTGACACGCCTAATTTATTTCCACCTGAGTAGCTACCACGAGTGCGAAAAAGCTGTGCCGGACGTTTGCCGGACGTCTGTCATGTATCCTAATACTATAGTAGTAAGGTTGTTTATCCAACTTATCACTTTCATTGACAATGACAGTAAGCACTCGTGGTAGCTGCTCTGGTACCGCAAATTACAATCGACTTTAATGTGTTCGTTTATTATAAACACATCGATAAGTAGGCTCGTCATCGGCTTGGTATGCGATACGTACACCTTCTTGCCTAAATCTACTTGTGACGTAACGTGTCTCGGATGTATTCGGTTTCATTAGCTCTCTGCAGGTTGTGTCATTTTTGGTAGGTAAAAAATTAATATGGATGTTAATTTTATGAAGAGTTTTCTTAAAATATGGAGGGTTTTTTTTACTTCGGAAAAAAATGCCTATTGTGGAAAGAAGAATGAAAATTATTTGTATCGAGGTAGCCCTAAATTTGACCGCTCTAATAGATCACAAGAGAGGGGTAGAGATGTGGCGCTCATGCTACCCTACTTACTGGAGATATCTACATGATCAAAATTACCTGAAGCACGGAAGCTTCTGTTAGGTGACCACATCGTACATAGACTGAGATAAATATCCTAGTACTTTATGGCAGTTTCCATTGGAATTTTCAGGTACATACGGAATAAAGACTCCGTAGATTGATTATCTCGCGACAATCAAGAGAGCAGTTTCCTTATGTCTTTCCGTTCGATTGTCCGAAGGACGTCGGACTTGAAGACAATAAACTCTGTCACGATTTAATTTAACGCTACTAAGAAAGCTGCAGTGAACCTATTCACTACGCCGGCCGGTGTATAGGCAATCCCTGTTTTCCATTAGCTACACCCATCACAATTTTATGGTCGCGATGTTAAAATAAATTGCGTCATTATTTCAAACTGATTAGAGTTTGAGGGGGGCTTTATTTTAATTCAATTCATGCGTGTTCCCGCTAAATTGAGTCCTTATTTACGGAGTTGTCGCAGCTAAGTCCGCACTCATAACTTAGCTGGTAACATGCGTGCGCGCAGGTTTGTCGCCGTGCTCGCTAGGGCTACCGACACTGACTCTACATTTAAAAAAACCTTTGGCATCATTTCTAGACTCTGCGGAAACATACATTCATTACATTCTTAGAAAGTACAAAGCGTTTACTGTCTTTATTATGAGGATTCGCAGAGGTACAGCCACTTTGTATCAAATATTTGAAAACATGGACGAAATGGCGAATTAATGTTCTTATATTTTTTTATTTGCGTGTTTCTCTTTGAGGTTTTAGAGAGGATCTGGCGATCATTTGATCAGATCCATAAATGCTTGGATCTAACGGAGTATGGCAGCTAGAAATGTTGAATTTGAGGTCGGATGTTCAGTTTCGTTGGAACATAGTTCTTAAGCTAAACAGAACAAATACTTTGGATTAGGCATACTTTGGTAGAGTGGCCATATCAGGTCCGCTGCAAAGGAATATCCTGAAGATATTCTCCTCGCGACAGCCCTGCTGGCGATGTTAATTGGTGGATTCAGCGTATGCAAATCGAGGAGCCTCGGTCCCTACATGGGAGTCGTCTATGTAGTGTTTTACGCGTGTAGATTAAATGATAAGCTCCGGGAAGAAGTAAGATATGGTTATTTGAATACTGCACTCCAACATTGTCCCTTGTGAACGCGGAGTCAGTGCGTGATTAACGTATCCATGAATTTATTGCTACTAATTGGCAGGATGTAGACGATTAGATAATACTAGACAGTGCCTCTTAGTTTGGTCGTTGTTTTCAACGAGAAATCCTAATGAGTTTTTTGTTATCCTCGTGTGTTGTGTGTGAGAGGTTTTTGTGCCGCAAAAACTTAAGGTGATAACCTAGGCACAACTAGCGCCGCGAATAGAAAAAAAAATATACCTCCTTTTACGATGCGTTTTTGCTAAAAACGAAACGTCAGGTAGGTACTCAACGCGAGGCTTAACAATTTTTTAGACCTCAGGTTTAGATTCCAGATCCTTCCAGACCCGAATAAAACTTTTACCACTTTTTTTACGTTTGTGGCCACTTTTAGCGATAAAAGATTTTATTCGAAGATATGTTTTTTTTTCCATTGGCGGCGCTAGTTGTGCCTAGGTTTGGGCCTTAAGTAAATTCGTAGTCGAGGTTGACCTAGAAGGGCAAATATTTAATCATTCTTCTTCGTTTGCATTCTTCTTCTTTTTACGCTGCAGTGAGACGTGGGATTAATTCTCAACGTTTCAGACATGTGTTTAGCCTATATTCGAGACGGACGAGAATTAGGTGGACTGTATTGCAGGCGGAGAAGGTGGACACCGGTGGTGTGAGTTGGCTACACCAAGATTAAGAATTACGACTCTACATCGCCCAGAATGAAAAACAACATATATTTGTTTTGATTCTCATTTTGGCTATTCTAAACAATAATTGCATTACAACAATCATAATTGCACCGACTACCCGTCTCTCATCTCTTTAGCAATTTCTCCGTTAGTGGTTACCTGGAAGAAATTGCTATTAGCAATAAGGTCGCCAATTGTACCCTAACAACTGTTTGTCCCTAAAATATGTTTTTAGTACAATAAATAATATTATTCTATTCTATTCTAACAATGAGAACCATTATCTACCTGAATATGAGAGCTACAGGGACGCCAGTTTTCGAATATTTTTTTAATACATTGCACTTTCTGGAATCTGAACCAAATTGTCCAGCATTACCGTGAATTCTTCGTGTCAATGCAGGTACCGATGCAAATGCGACCTGACACGGCAAAAAAAACTGCCTATCAGAGTTATAGCTCTCATAACTGGCACTTGATTGTCTCCGCGGCGGGGCGGGGGCAATCAGTGTGGAATGCTCCGACCTTGCCGGCCGGGCCGCAAATTGAGAATAATTGAAAGATCACCATGCGCCAGCGCACATTGACTGTCACGCCGTCGGTGACTGATGCTGCAGCGCTGTCACTTGTTTGCCGAGCGACTAGTTTTTGCGCGCGGCCGCCAGCCATAGCAACGTCCACTTCAGTTTTGGCAGTTTTGAATTCTTCTAAAATGTCTAGGGAGCGCAGCACGAAACGCGGTTTTCCATACAAAATTATGATCCTTACACCTTTTATGAGTGTAGTTGTAACTGCAAGGGCCAAGACAAAAGTCCCATGTTTTACTTACAGTTTCAGCACTCTTCACCTCCGTAATTAACTAACTAACTCTACTTGAAAGATTGGGATGACGATGATTGAGGGTTCGATCACAATATTTTCCTTCTAATCAAATAATCATGAAATATTTTTTTTACGCAAGAAAATCTTTGTCAATAAAATAAAAATCTTTTGTGATGGGCAATGCCTTGTCTACACCAGAGCGCTGTCGGTCTACATCAGAGCACTTCCGCTTTTTGGTGTGCAATAAAGTGTTCTCTTTCTACCTACGATAGTCAACAGATTTGCCCAAGATATTTCCCTTCAAAAATAAAAAAGCGGCTAAGTGTAGAAGTAACATTTTCAATTATGCCCCGTTTAAAGCTGTGTACAATGTTGCATTTTAAACATGTTATGGAGTGTAAACGGCTGGGTAATCGGCCAGTGCCAGGTTTAACGGGGGTTGCCATTAGCGCATGCTTCCCAGAGGCCGGGGTGTCATTACACCGGGTGAATGATTACAATTACATGTTTGTTTAAAATGGCTGAGCGGCGTCAAATCACGCTTTGCTGCGGTTAGACTGTTTTCACCTGTTAGACGAGCTCGGCTTCAAGTGATACCGTCTCTGACAAGTGCACAGATTCGGAGTAACTGAACTAGCCGAGGACGTTAAAGGAAGATAGAAAAATGTGGAATGCTCATAGATAGTGGACCAACGAGGACTAATTTGAACTTCTGATTCTTTGAGTTTCATGAAGATCCGGCAATGTAGAGTTGATAGAGCAAGTATACTGTACCCCCAGTCTCATATACAGCTTTCTGGGAGCGCTTTTAACGCTTGGGCGGCTCGCTTTCAAGTTCCAGAACATTTCAGCAAAGTGAAGAGTCCACACTAATTCCCAATCGAATTTCCCCATACAAGGAGCGCGGGTTCACCTAACGAGGTGCCTACGAGGCCGGGTGGTCCACACACGTCGGAAAAAACCACGAGAAAAGGGCGGAAAAGCTCCTGGTGCAATATAAATAATGCATAGGAATGTTGGTGCGTGTCGTGCGAACATGTTCGCTGGGCCTTACGTCGCGAACCGTTAGCGACTGTTCACACGGGCTCCACTCCACACTCCGCAATCCGCCATTTGATATTTCAAATTCTGAATGTATTTGTTCTTCTAATATGGACTTCTTTTTTATACAAGCCCGATTAATTAACCATGTAATTAAATTAGCATTACATTATCAATGTTTTGCTTTTTATAATTTGCTTTAGTTTAAATTGAATTTTTAATCGGATTCCTGCGGATTGCAGCCATCCAGACCTGAATTCTTAAACAAGACTGCACCTCCCAGTAATTAGTGAGTTCTGCCAAGGCATTGTTCGTCCCACATATGTATCCTGAAGTACACGTCTACGTCCAACACAAACCCATTAATATTATCGAATAAACACAAGCAGGCGACGCCAAGCCGACGCCAGTCGCCACCATTATAATTTCATATCGCGGGTCCGAAGACGTATTTGCGTAAATAAACTATTTATAAACATTCCATTCATAACCCAGCTCATATTTACCGGATCGCCACAAAAAGGCCTAGACTCCATCTCGCATTCTATAGCCTAGACGTGAATCGGGCTGTTCCATAATTCATATGGTTTAACTAAAGCAGTTGGTGCCTTCATGAGCCCCCCGCGAAGCGCATTTTTCACTCAACACGCAGTCGAATACAACCAAACGGTATAAATAAACATTGTGCCAAGCATTGCGGATAACAAATCTCCGTGTTAAAACGCTCTGTACTGTTTCTACGCTTGGCACCGAGCGACTCTACCAGGATCCAATTTACTCAATTTTTTTCATGAAACCTGGCAAGGGCAGACAAGAGGGAACTTTAAACTACTCTTATCCAAAGTGGCCAAAACTTACTTTTGTATGGAAACCTGCTTTTCGGAAAAAAAAAACTAGGGCTCTGAGAGGAAAAAGATACCTCTACCAACAAAGCGGCTATGAGGATAATATGAGATACCAATTTTTACCAGAAAATTTTATCATTTCAAGATGACGGCCAAGATATAACTACAAATATGGCGGAAAATGGTTTAGTAACTAGCAAAGACGTGCTTGATCCTTAGATCCTTGTGTGTATTCTTACTGGAAATGAAAACCCTGCCTCTACCAAAACGTATCAAATTGTCTGAGACATTTTAAGATCTTCGATAACTTCTCAGAATCAGAGTGGTCATGATAATGTGTTCGGCAAAGAATGCAGGTCATTTTCAAAATATGAGTGGCACTGTGATACTTACGATTGACATGGTTGATGTAGTAAGGCCCGATCTGAGGATCGTAGGCCTCCTCCCACCCGAGTGGCAACTCATTGCCGGTGCAATCCGCGAAAGATTGCGGTTTTGTGTATCTGGAAACAAAAAGAGAAGACTGTTTTAATAGAGCCGAGGTTTTGGCCCTAATGATCAATGAAGGGAATGCATTAATGACGATAGATAAAAATCGAAAGATAGATACCTACTTAAACCAATAGATTAGATAAAAATCAAAATACATGAAGATGATGAAATAGAAACAAGTGATGCACATTTTATTAAAAGGCGCGTTTCTAAAGAGGTTTGACGAGCGTTCTTCCCACGTGATGAGGGGCGAACCTCACTTATTCTCACACACATAATCATAGGGAGAAAACCTATTAAAATCGACCCTATTACTATATCATTAAGTCAAAATAAAAATATGGCTGCCGCTGTTATTATTTCGACTCTACGGGCTGGATAATTTCACTAGTTATTTTGTAACACACTCATAAAAGCCGGCTTTTTTGTGCGAGACATGCGTCTATCGGTGTATCATGTTGTTAGGTATCGTCAGCAATGTATAATGAGCACATCTGAGTGGTTAACGTAATGACTGATCCGATGTTAAATTGGAATCGTTCAGTCTGTAATTAAATTGCTGGAAGTAACTAAATAGACGAAAGCGTCTCGATCGAGTTGAGGCTCAAAAGCTTTGTCGGTCGGGTTCAATATTCTCATAGAATGGAGGTTTCTGGTTAGACGGTACAAAGCGGGTTCTTGGGGGGATAATTAGCTCAGGCGGACAGTAGCTGGAGCTCCGGCAAGGGCGTGGTGAGCCGCTGCCACCGGCGCTTGCTCCACTTGCTACAAGTTTCGACCATGATTCACGTACGTACCTACAGCTCCATCTACTCCGCCGACCGCAAAAACTGGACCCGCGACAGAACGTCCTATTGGTGACGAAATCGAACTACTCCGCCGCCGCATACATGCGCTTGCGCATCCCACTTAACGGTTCTCCTCTCAGCGTATAATTGCGATTTTTAATATAGCGTTTATACGGTAGTCGGTTATTAAATAGGATTCCCGAGTTAATTGGGCACGTTAATATTCAAGTGCGGTGTGCGTGAGGAGTTTTAAAATTGACGCTTTCGAGCCTGCAACTTGTACCTACCTTGTGACCCTAAAGTTTCGTTTTTTGCTGACTCTAAAGTTTCGTTTTTTGCAAGTCATTATATTCGCATTATTCAACAATTTTCCGCCTAAGCACATTTCATGATTGGATTCTTACGAAAAGTGGGTCATCCACTCGACTGACAATGAATTAAAGCTCCAAGACATACTGAATCCACCAAATTAGCCATCAGTACTATTTATCAGCTCGAACTTAGAATCGCTGGAGGCAATGGCGACACGATGGCCGGTGTAGTTTTCCAAACTGGCTAACTCTTCAATGGACAATCCTTCTTCCGCACAGCTACCGAATACACGGGCGTCCATTTCAAAGCACGATCACTCTTATCGAGGCAAGGGGAGAAGGGCGCGTGCGTGCGAGCATCCATTGCAGCAATGCCGAAGCGAGACCACTGCCGGGACTCCTCGAGTGCGAGCGAGGCCATACTATTTACAATGTTGTGCATTCGTGGTAGAACAGCAAAACCAGTCCTGTCAGCGGGACATCAAGACGAGTCGAGTTCTCGGAAACGGTGACCCGTGTCACGGAATCCCAAGCTGCACACACTAGCAAGCTTTCACACACAAGCGCCCACGTAGGCACAACAAAAATTTGACTCCGAACTCGGTCGTGACAGAATTTTAATAAGTAACTTATAATCGTGCCCCAATGCATACGATTAGCGACGGTAGTGGAGTCGAAAAACACAAGTGTGACAGAGCGACCGAGCTGAATAGTTAACCTCTAGTTTTTAATTGAACATTTTTCTCTGCTCAGTATGCAGGTTTAGGTTTGCGTTACATTTTTTATTCCGAACTGGAAGGCCACATTCCTTAGATTGCGATTTTCTTTGATATGATATCTTTGACATTAATCACACATTCCGTTTGAGTTGGAGACGCAATAAAAAAATAATTCTCCCAGTTATTTTCTAGCGACATTGTAACTAATGACATTAAGAGCTAATTATAACAATTCAGAGAATCAAAGGAATTCCAGAATCCGAACACGGTAATGAATGCAAGAGACTTTAAGTTCCAGCACTATTTCTGTACAAATTTAATTGAGGTGAAATTAAGTTAGACTCACCCACCCTTTTGGGAAGATGGTGAGGTAATTCGGTACGCAAAGTTTTTTGTTCGAAAGTCCGTTATTGGCTTAATCTTATCTTTAGACAATATTGAGAAACTAATTTCAATATTTTTTATTTTGGTTCAGTAGTTTGGATTTTACAACGTTTCAAAGATACGGTTTTATGACCTTCACGCGACGGTCTGCATACTGTTGGCGGTCATAGGAACAAAACATTTTAGCGCATAAAAACAAAACTACTGGACCAAAATAAAAAATATTTAAATTAGTTTCCCAATATTGTCTAAAGATAAGTTTAAGCCAATAACGGACTTTCAAACAAAAAACTTTGCGTACCCAATTATGGTGTTGTGAAATTAAGAGAAGTTAAATCTTGTGTATCCTTCAATCTTAGTTATTCGGTTCCCTTGAAGATGAACTTTTTGTAGATCAGATTCAATGCCAACTTTCATAGAGTAGAGACGGGTAGACCAGCCCTTTGAAAACTTTTGGCGTGCTAGTACTTCAGTACAACTTAAACTCACACTTGTTTCCCAGAGGGATAGATAGTAGTAAATATTCCTAAAGTAATAAGACCCATGCAAATGCAACGATCCACAGCGCTCCTGTTCTACTCTATCACTATTCCTTCATTCTTCTTCTCCTTCATTCTTCTTCTGCTCGTTTTTTATCGTGTCAAATGAAAGTCGACGTCATCGCCATGATGGTTAGGTAGCTCAATTTTGCAATGCGTTGACTACCTACTGCCACCTTTGCTATGTACATTACCTGAATTATGTATATCTACAGCTAGTGGAAAGTTTAAACCAAAGACTTTAGGGGTGCAGCAGAATGTGTCTGTACATAACTGAGGCGGTTGTCCACGTTGCAAATTAGATGACGGGTGTGCCTCGCCGCGATGTCAGCCAGGTGGGGATTCGCGGATGGCGGCGATTTGGGCTGTTTGTGTGGTACCCCCCAAACCATGATCCATCTTGCATCATGCCCTGCGTGCCCCAACAACTGCACACAGAAGGACCTCATGACGGCTAGTGACGACACAATTCAGGTTGCCAAATTCTGGGCCAAAACAGTTTAGATTTAAGTATCGGTTTTGCCATCGATACGCTAAGAAGAAGCGATGTCAGCGCATCGGATCGACTCGAGTCGGCTCGCATTGGAAAATAGCGCGGCAGAAGGCCAACGTACTGTGGTGCGCCGTCGGTCACCATCCGCAAATAGATGTGCGTGCGAAGGTTGCTGCCCGCTTTGGACTATTTCACACGCAAATTTCACAGCACTTTCTGCGTGTCATTGGATCACCGGTCCTCTGTGCTCGTCTAGTTTGCTATTAGCCATTCATCATACTCGAAACAAGCTTTAAGCACCAGTGAGTTATTAATATTGCCTTATGCTATCTGCGGCTCATCAATGGTTCTATTAACGCCGCCATCTCAATTAATGTCACCATTTCACCTCTCCCTTTAGGTCGATAGTGTACTAGGGGATAGACGGGATGTGTCCAAAAATCTGTCCTATTACAACAAAACAGGAGTTCGGCAGATCGGCTGGTGCCACGCTGTCTGTCTCACACACATATCGACCAGTAGACCGATACACGCACGCCTCGGATGCTCTAAAAATATCGCCCAGGGAATATTTTAATCCGGATGGCCCGTTTAAATGCACAATCCCTTGGGCCGACCAGTGCAATCCCGACATTTTTACACTTCGGCCCTAATGCCGACCGGGGGCATTGTCCTACTTAGATTTTAGTCGCGCAGCAGTAAGATAATCTGTCATTTAAATCTGTGTCAGTAGACACGGTGAAGGATAATAATGCTAGGTGAATAACCTGCCAGAGCGCGGTCACAAAGAGTAAATTTTGTTTTGTGATGCTGATGTTATATCAGAGTTGAAATATCCATTCGTAGAGAGACAAAGACCGAGGCTGCAAATAATTTCTGCCAATACTAATGATTCAACGTCCCAAAAAGGCAGCGTGCCGCGCCGGGATCGCCATGATTTCCCTTCGCATTCCAATTCACTGACATATTGTAACAGTGCGGTCATAAGAAAATTAAATACCTACACCACTCGATGTAACGACTTCGCAAATTCTAACCAGCCAACCGGACGATCCAAGGCAAAAATTTGAATTTAAATACTTGTTGATTAGTTTATCGTAAACATACCGCTTGGGTTGCGTCATGCATATTAGTATCATTACACGTCGTAACTTTATCCACCAAATGGCTGTTGTTTAATCGATAGAAAGTGGTAATTGACCCTCCCATGCACGTTGGAGCTGAAGATATAACGTAAAATGTAAATGTAACATCAGTGACGTCACGTTATATTCGATCATTGACAAACGACATTCCAACGCTCGCTCCGTGAGCGTCATTTAAACCAAGGTTTGCTATTGGAGACAACCCAATCTGCTGAGGTACTTTTGTGTGCAGATTTTTTGCGCCGCATAAGTTGTGATCGGCTCAAGCGAACCCGATCTGTCGAAGTGACGGACGGACTGCGGGTTGCATAAACACACGATATATAGGGTTTCCGTCTGAATCACGACGCATTCCAGCCGCCTTCGTCACGGCAGGCGCGTGCGCGTGCCTCGCAGTATCATGAATATCACGACCCGGTGCCGCTCGATCCGGCGCAGACTCGATAACACGACCGCCACTTAGTCTAAATAATGTCTCTTGGGAATGATGAATTGCGAACAATTGCAACCTATCGCCGCCTGCCGATCTATTTTGGAATTTCTTAATAGATATCGCCTTGGTACGTTCTTTTATGAAATCGCCATTGTCAATCTAAGGTTTATGTTGCAGCCTGGTTAATTAGTCGTTCGACTGGAACACAATAAATTCAAACTCCGTTCCTTCCAATCTCTAAGTTATTGCCGCAGTCGCACTCTGTACTTGCAGTCTACAGGCAATCTGTTTCTGATATTCCAACGTCCAGTTATTCTTCAAATCCAACTAGTATTCCGACTCAATATCAGCATCATACGATTCTCACGGTGCGGCATCAAGAGTCACCGTACAACCACTGGTCTGAAACTATGGGCCCACAAATGATACTTTCTCAGCAATAGAAAGTCAAACATTAGGAATGGCATTACAGCGGGCTCCATTCACGCGGCGTTGTTATAAGTACCGTGTCGCCAAAGGGGCGAGCCGGAAAGTACGTCTAAACAACCACCTGCGAGAGCAAAAACACATGCATTCGCAGCTCAATGGAACCGATGTATCCACTTCTGGGAACCTCGTACACAAGGAAGAGGATTGTTATCAAACAGCCTGCATGTAATGCAATTTCGTTTTCGTGTTGCCAATCAACACCTGAACTCATCAGTTCTGGTGCTGATTGCCTCAGAGTTGAATTTTCAACTTAACTGTCTCTAGCATAAACTAGCAATGTTAAGATAGATCAACAGATATTAGTTACTTCTTTATTGTCGGTACAAAATTGTCGGCTCTACAGGTGGTTGGCAATTCGCATACCACACTGCTTCGAGCTCGAGATAACATTTCGCCCACGCCCAAACCTTGCAATTTATTCAAAACCAAGGATTTGCGCCCGCTCGCCTCCGGATTACCATATACGGACTACACAAAAATCTTGTCCTTTCTCGTCGGCTCGCGGTCTCCAAACATTAATGAAGCGGTAATAAAAAAAATACCAGTTTTAATCACTAATGTTTTCCTTTTAAGGCATAGCGTCAAATTCTTAGCCCAAATAGAGTTAATGAGCTCGATGGTAAATAACATTCAAGATTTTTGTTACATTATATTGCTAGAATCTCGATTCCGTGGAGTTGGCTGGGAGGAATATCGGTTTCATTCTGTCACACTCACAGAGCAGATTACAATCGCGTATTTTACGGCGTACATTAAGTAGTCGACGATATTTATGAAGGAAATAGGCGACATTCTTCGTGGCAGCGTTGCCTGGGCGTCCTCTTATGGCGACGCGACGGTAATCAAACAGTCTTATGCAAATCAAGCAAATACTTATTCAGTTTTATGACTGGCGACTATCGTCGATTTATCAACACTACCTATACGGAGACACAAACATATACAGAAGTTACATCTAGACGTCCCAACATCCCATGTCCCAGGTCAACACACTAAAATCTTTCGTAAGTCCGTAACCATTATCTTCTTTCTTATTTCATTATAATTTACCTAAACGCGCTTTCATCAAAAGATTAAGGCACTGAAAACCCCGTTAGATAAATCTAGTATCTTTCTTCAACAAAAACACAATGAAAAATAATCGTAACGAGCAAACAGTAGAAGTTTGTGGATAAAGATAAGAATGGAATGCTAATTATCGCCAGAAATGAGAACAGTCTACGTACCTATTATTAAGTATCTACTTCCACACAAATGAGTGAACTTTGACTTCACATCAGCTTCACATTGTCTTTGATGTCCACTTTTTGGCTACTTCCTACTTAGCTTAGGTAGCACACAGCATCTGGCTCAAAGGAACTCAAACCAACTTTTACGTGATAGAGTCATACGAAACGTGCACTCACTAGTTTTGTGTCTTGGAACCACTTCATTGATCTTATATTAACGCAAATGGAAATAGAATAAGAGCATATCATCATGTAAAGCGTGGCGCGCATATTCGTCGGCGATTGCGCATCTTCGCGCTCTGTATAAAATCGCCAAGGACATCTTTATCTGAGAGGAATGCGCAGTGTAAACAATACTGTACGCGCTATTTTGCGTCCAGCCACGCGCCGCCGCACCTCTGCGCTGCCCGGCGCCCGCGCCGCTCCCTAGAAACGCTGGCAAACATTTGCATTTAGAGCAAGCTTCAAACGAATTCCCCCCAGTAACAATCCATCGAACTCTACACGGACAGAATGTACTCTGCGCCTTCATTGTTAAAGACAAGAAGTAAAACGCCCAGCCCCTTCGGCGTCACGCTTGAAGTGCGTGTTGTGGTGCGTGGGAAGAAGTCCCAGCAAGATGGCTTTACACATACAGACTTGGGTTACGTTGCACAACCTTTTGAAAATAGATTCGTTCAATGAGAATCGCTATTTAGGATGACGATCTCGCCGTTTCACTTAGCAATTATTGAGACCATCAAGGTTAGACTTAATACCGTCATTGTTGCTGACATTAGCTAGAATAATTGAATTATCATCCAGCTGCTAGATGATAATTCAATTATTATCCTTATATTATGCGTCTGAGCCTTCATTAACTGGAGTTAGCCATATGCAAACCCACATTGAGACATTCCTTTGCGAATAGCCGAGCGTTTCCCACGTATCATTTGCCTATACCTAAACCGAGTTGCACGCATTGTTAACAGACAATTTGATGCTGATTTCACTGGCAACCTAGAATTATTTCAGCCTGCTGCGGAACGCAGCAGTCAGTATGCGAATCAATACAATGCACGGACGCAGCCAACCCGCATTCCGTCGATACAATTAAAGCAATAAACGCTTGCAAATACAGGTATAAGTTTCCCATTCGCTCGTTAATCGACGCTACATTGTCTTAGCCCCGCTTCCTTGCTCAACAATGAGTGTTTTTTTCCACGGTGAATCGGTGATAGAATGCTAGGTGATGCCAGGCCTGCATCGATACGTTTTTTGCGTCAACTTTTTGCAACGAAGTCTCCCATTGACGCTTTAATAAACGTATTCGCACTTGGGATCTGTGAAAACCGCAACACACTTCTTCGCACGCATCTCACCTGCATGTCTTACGAGCTAGAAAAAAATTTCACCCAGCAACAGCATGTGAAATTGAAAAATCAGTAATACTACAGTACTGCTAATGCATTGGATACTTTTACCACTGCCGTAGGTACCTATATATCCCAATTCAGAGGTATTTTACCCACTAACGACTGATATCCAGCATCAAATTATGAGATGATTACATCTGCACTTAAAAACCAGCTCTTGCGAGCGGGCCACATTCCTGATGATAAATAATATCATTCTGACACAAGTATGCAGGTTCATAACTGACGTGAAGGGACATTTTTCATTCTGCAGCGTTTAGCTTCCACGTATAAGGTTAATAGCGTCATATGCTCGGAGACATGGCCGGGTTATTTTTAGCATTATTAAATTGGCTTAGTGGCTCGGTTTATTGTGTGCACGTTTCGCGCAAGTAGATGTGGACTGACGTCCGCGTCGCACGCAGCGCGTTGTAGGTCAATTTTGAACAGTGACTGAATCTCATTTAGAAACGGGTATGCGATGCTGAGATAAGCCATTAAGACTTCTGAGCTGGAACTGGATCGAGATTTTACTTGTCTTAAGATTCACATCATTCACAAACAATTTTAAGAGCCTGGCACCTCCTACGATTTTTCATCGCAATTTTTGCCTTTGAAGTGCAATGTTAAATGGGAGAGAAATAACGAATAGACCATGTTAAGACATTCCGGCACTAAAACACATGCTGTGTAAGTATAAGATCCGTTGACCGGCATGGAATGCACTTTGCCGAAAATGCTTAATAAAAATATCGCTTTATGTTTCCTGTGTCTGCTGCGGCCATTTTTATTGCGATGTCATTGCACTGAACCCGAATGTACCTACCTTCTTTCATGTATGAGTATGCATTCGTTTAACTGATCAAGCCCGAGCCAGCTATTTCATGTTTGAAATGAAGACATTACAAAAAAGGAAAAAACTTCGTAGCAGTCGAAAATGGTTCAAAAATTTACAACTCAATTTGGAAGACGTATTGTAGAGTTAAATTATGGTTCACGGAGCGTTGAAGTGTAGCTCTTGACAATAAGTGTCGCATTTTTAACTGTAAAAACGCAGGTGTGCGCTTTTAAGGTCAAGCTTTTAAAACAATGTTGGAGTGCAGGTGTAGCTTTGTTAAGACTTGAATATATGGTAAATAGATACGGCTAGAGACATGATCGGTATTTTAAAGGGTTGTGGAAGCGTACACCTGCAGCTCTGGCAGAGAGGGGGCTCCGCCCCGCGTCGCTTTAGAAAGGCGCGACCATTGCCTCAGGCTCAAGCCGCATTCTACGGCCTGTCATTCACACCACACAACTTGCCTATGCATTGCATTCCAGCCAGCTCCCACCGCAACGCGCTCTCTACGCAATCTACGCATAGCATCGCACCATACACATAACACTACCTACGCCTATCTACTCTACCGACTCTCTTCGTTCTCTCTCACACTAGTCAGCCAAAGTACTGTTCTCACTGCATTACGAGCAATCATTTATTGGCTTTTTTGGCTAGCGCATAACACACACCTTATGATATTATTTCTACACCAGTTCGACGACGGCTAACATTACTATGAACCAGTTCTATGGCCTCATTTCTCGAGTTCCAAAGCGGCTCACTTACGAATTATCCTATTTACAATAACAGACTACTATACAAGTAACAATACGCATTCCAGAGGATAACAAATGATAACCATAATTTGTGTTTAGCTCATTTGTTGTCACTCAATTGTGGAATGTCGTGTGAAATCGAAGTAGAGTCGAATGTTTTGAGACAGGGCGCAGCACCATCGCTGCAGGCGAGCCGTTTGTTTTTCACCATCTATTCCGTTCTAGAACCGTATTCCTACTCCAAACAATCGCGAGGACATCAAGGGACCGATAACAAACAACACACCAAACCACCAATTGAAAATTCAAACAGAAACCGTGAGAAATAGCATTGGAATGTGCAGTTTTGACAAGGGGCCCCAGCGGGTTAACACCTCCTCGGAAAACTTACCTGTCTCGCGGGTCGATCCACGTCGTTTTCCGATTGTTGTGGTCGATGAAATACAGTTTCCCGTCAAAGTCTCTCGCGAAATCCCATCCATCGGGCAAGGGTATCTCACCGTTTCGTCTCCTTGGCATATTTCACTGATTAAATCCATTCAAACGAATAACGAAGCACACTCGCGAACTAGCTACACGGCCATGTTGTATACCTCATTATGAGGGGTGACGTCACGCGGGCTCGGCCAATGGCGGCGAAGGGCCACCACGATGGAATGCGGCGCGTACGCGAGCGGGATCGACTAGCGAGCGTGGCGCGGCGGAACACTGACTCTAGGCTTCGGCACTACACGACCGCACGACGCGAACCCGCGTCGCTAACTGACTGCCTCCACCCACCGCCACGTTATCAGTGGACATGATAATACTAAACTAAATACCTACTCCCTTTGCATTCCACTTTCCAAATTTAGCTGCTGTTTACATTACATCATTACGCCTGTTCTTCTCTACGAAGGCATCAATCGCTGCTTGCCAGCATTCATTGGATCCCACGACGTACTCTCGTACAGCCCGAATATTTCGGGTCGCGGTACGTCTTTGGTAGTTCATTTCGTTGATCTACTAACAAAGCTCTATCATCTCAGTCTTTATCTAGTTTATAAAGTTTTCAATGTATGTCTTTAATCCCAAACATTGTGCATAGCAACAGGCAAACGAAGCACGCTATTGATCGGTCCAAGCCAGACACACTTCACCTTACGGAGCTATGTGCAATGTCAGCAACGAAAGTGAATTCCAATGTGATGAGCCAGTTTCGTTGCTGACCGTGGTTTCTCAAATTGACACAAATTGGATTAGAACAAACTGTTTAATAAAATTAAGCAAATAACTAAACGTGAATCACAGATATTTTTCTGTGGTAAGCGAAGCAGCCATGCATCAAATTTGTAGAGTCAGATGCGCAAGTAAAGTAATACAATCACAAAAACCAAGCGAAGTTTGCAATGACGCGCCAAAATTGTAGAGTTAAAATGAGGTGTGTGTGTTTAATGTAGGGTTAAGTCAAAGCTCTTAAAGCTATACACGATATTTTTCGGTTTCATGTGTTAATAGCTTGTCAAATTAACCCTAAATTGGATTATAGGACACATTGTTAAATGAAAGCAAGCAAAGCTGAAATCATAATAATACAAAATTAACTTTAAAAAAAACGTCTTCACAGGTGAAAAGGTACACACGACAGCACGTCAGAGTGTACATTTTTGTTTTAAAGTCGCCCGTAACGCAACCGAGTAGAGTGCTAGCGTGTAAACGTCGACGTGTTGTCGTGTGTACATTGTTTGTTATTAAGCTATTGCACTGATTCCGAGTTTCTGCTTTCCGTTGAGGAGTTTCGTTCTTCATCTCCGAAGTTCTTTATCAGATCTTTACCACGTTGTTATGGGACCACATGGGAAGAACACCCTTTCAAGCAAAAAAAAGAATCATCAAAATCGGTTCGGTTCATGTAGACAAAAGTGCTGATGTAACAAACAGAAAAAATGGGTTCCTCATCCTTTTTTGAAGTCGGTTAAAAAATCGTGGTCAGGCAAGGTTTGTTTGATTGATGTGCTTATGCTGCACAGCGTGTCGCTGACTGTTAGTACACACGAAAGCACGTCGACCCTTACACGCTAGCACTCTACTCCGTTACGTTAGGGGCGATTTTACAACAAAAGTGTACAGTCTGACGTGCTGTCGTGTGTACATTATACACACTACTTACCACGACAGCACGCCTGACTGTACACTTTTGTTGTAAAGCCCTTAACGTAACCGAGAAGAGTGCTAGCGTGTAGGTAAGCGTCGACGTGCTGTCGTGTGTACCCACATTTTGTTGTAAAGTCACCCGTAACGTAAACCGAGTAAAGTGCTAGCGTGTAAGCGTTGATGTGCTGTCTTGTGTGTATGCACAAAGAAAAGGCTACTTGCTCAGAATCCTCAAACCTCTACACTTTAGAGCGCAGACAGATGAGACGAAAATTTTCGCGTGTTCATTGATGGCCGCGCCTTTCGAGGATTGCAAGTTTGTGCGCTCTAAAGTGTAGACTCTACACTTTAGTACCTTTTCACATGTGAAGACGGTTTTTTTGTTAAGGCGCCGTGCATAGTAAATCGCCCGCACGCAAAGAAAAATGCACAAAATCGATTCCTGTATCAAATACACTAAGGCCTTTGCATCTACGTAATGAGATGATTTATACAGGGTGTTAAAAGACCGCCAACAGACCCGAAAGCCACGCATACTAGACACCAAAACAAAGTACTTTTTCGATAAATTATTGCTGGGAAATGATTTTGGTTTTTTACGTTATAATTTTGAAAAATATTTTATCACGCAGAAGTCATATTGCGCAAGCGTAGGTATCAGTTTATGTTACTTAAGCTTGAAGTACCGATGTTAAAAATACATTGCGGATTGCAATTTTAACGTCGTTTTTTGTAAGAAATATTCATAATTTTGATATGGCTTCTTGAGAAGGTATGTTAAGAACTAGATACTGAATACATTTCTGCAAAAAAACAGTTTTGAAAAGTCCGACTTTGAACCTCATTATCTCGGAAACCGTTGATTTCCCAGGCATAGTTCCTTGGGCAAAAATGTTCCTTATGATAAGGACAATACGTGGTTTTCCGCTTTGTTGGCGGTCTTTTAACACCCTGTATAGCGTCCAGTGGCACCTTCACTCACACTAGATGGGTGAAGAGACCACTCGGCGCTGCAGTGCCTGGGACATTGTTTTAGATGGAGTAGGCTTGCCCAGCACCTATACCATCCTGACAGCTTAGTCGGCCTAGCCCACAGGAAAGACAAGTCAATACGTGTGGAGCCAACTAAGCCGCGGGTTTCCTCGCGATGTTTTCCTTCACTTTTAGCGAGTGATATTGCTACTACAAATTCACAAATGTACGTAACTTTGAAATTAAACAAAGTCATAGATACATGCCCGCACTGGGAATCGAACCGGGTAACTCTTGCTTCAGAGTCCACTGTTCTACCCACTAGACCACCACCGCTTCATCAAATACACTAAACAATTTGAAAATGTTCACATATCAAACCCTAGAATTAGGTGAGACCTAACTAAAACAGCCAGTTTCGTGGTGACATTCATAAAGGTTTTGAAGATATTTTGATTGAAAAAAAATAGGCGGCGCACTTTTTTAAGCAAAATATCTTGCAATCTGTTATGTATATCAACATGAAACTGGCTGTGTTAGATAGGTCTCAACTAATTCTAGGTTTTGATATGTGAACATTTTCGATTTTTTTTGTGTATTTGGTACAGGAATCGATTTTGTGCATTTTTCTTTGCGCGCGGGCTAATTCACTATGCCCAGCGCCTTAAGTAATTTTGTATTATTATGATTTCCGCTTTGCTTGAGGATTCTGAGCAAGAAGCCTTTTAAAATTTTCAGATTTGCAGATTCAAATTTCTCTCACAATCCTCTAACGGCGCGAACGCCGCGCCTTGTAAACAGAGTTCACTTTTGCCATCACTGAACACCAGGGCCCTTAGCCTGTAACGCAATGGTGCCAAAATGGGCTCCCGGTTGACGGTTTCAATTACGATTTATTAATGCTGTCGGTCCAGTTTGGGTCCTTTTAATGTTTTTGTAGTAAAGCAAAGAATGTTATGAGTCTAATTCTAGAGGATTAGTTCGCTGGTTGTAGGAGAGCAACGAAAAAATCCCGGTTTTGTCCTTCCACCTAGGACGCCATTGATACGCGATTGTGTTACAGGCTAAGGCCCCTGAGCGCGGCGACCGCGCGTGGTATTGGTAGCCGTGTGACACTAAACGCGCCCTTATGGTGTTCATTTCAGTTTTGCTAGTTTTTCTAACTGACATACCTACCTATTGGACGTAGAAGAAAATTGTAGAGATAAAATACAGATTATGAAGCTCCCAGCACAAAATCACTTTACACTTTCCTAGCTTCTCATAAAAGCGGAAATCACTTGTGCTTTACGCATTTGTTTGACTAAACTTACACAGCAGTAAAAATGCTCTGTCAAAAAGATTCCAAATAATAGGTATTTTGGAACGATCACGATGAGCGCGTTATATTTTTCCACATCTAGCATGACGATTACTCACTACCGAGCTATTTTGCTTTTCTAAATAGATCAACATGGCAGCACAATCAGCCTTGCCCACAGGAAAAACAAGTCCATACGTGCGGAGCCAACTAAGCAGCAGGTTTCCTCACGGTTTTGGTCAAGCCTACTGTATCTAAACATTGTCCTCATTGCAACGTCCGAGTGGTCACGCACTTCACCATCTAATGTGATTGAAGGTGCCACTGGACGCTGTAAATCATCTCAAAACGTAGATGCAAAAGCATAGTTGGTACCTCCTTCATGCTCACAGACTGTTCATGCTAGACGTGCATCTTTGAAATAAACTGATGCTCGCATAGTACCTAGATATGATGTTAATATCGCACGATACAGTGATCACTTCCTGTCATCATGTTGATCTAGCTCTAGCTACTAGCTAGAGTGTGGACTTGGGGAGACAGATGTGTATCGATGTGAATTGGTTCATTGGGCTAGGCGTGATGCGCAACGCAATGGCGTCCTAGTCCCAATAGAAGGACAAAACCGGGGTTTCCTAATTTTTCTCGTACAACCAGCAAACTAATCCTCTAGAAATTGAATCGAAATATTCTTTGCTGTACTACAAAAACATTAAAAGGACCGATAGCAAACCGTCAACTGGGAGCCCATTTTGGCACCATTGCGTTACAGACTCAGGCCCTGGGTCCTCATCGCAGTAAACTCCGTCAAAAAGTAAAATCTTACTTCTAAGCAACAAGATGTACTCTATGTAGTTTGAACAAGATGCATTAACTTGACCATTTGGCCAGTTAGTTTGAACTTTGGGGGGTCGCCAAGTTGTTTTTGATTTCGAGTTGATGACTTAAAATAAACCTTAGTGAGAGTAGCAAAATATAACTAAAAATTGTGTTCTGTGCTAAAAACTACCTACCAGGCAGCGCGGCGGCAAACGGAAAACTGTCGAAATAGCTTTGTTAAATTGCCCTACATTCTCTTCTGTTTTTTTTATCAAAGCAATAAAAGCTGCATAATTATTATGTAAGTAGATAACGTAATAATGTACACTCTTACCCATTGTTTGTCGGGAATTAACACAAGGAAAATCAAATGAAAACTATTATTTTATAACAGAAAAAATCACAAAACTCAGTCTCAAACCCCTGCGCCATTTTCTGTTTTTTTTTTAGATGAAATTATTATTGCAATAATTTTAAGCAAACAGCCAAAAACAAACCAGATGAGAATATATTTCTTTTTGTAAAGGTAAGCATAAATAATTTTTAATTAAATTATAATTATTTGCCCCAAAATATTTCACTCAGGTGAAATCAGAATGAAACATGGTTGTTTTTTTTAGTTTGGATACCATTAGCCTGAAAAAGAAAAATAAAGATTTATTTTTCTTTTTTGTTTTTAATGGCTACTGCAGATATTTTTTTACAAAAGTGAACAGGCCTGCTGTTATCATTTGACAAAATATTGTAAACTTGGCTCATAAAATGTGAAAACATTCAAAGTTTCGCGCCGTAGACCTGCGCTGTGAGCTCGAATGAAAAAAAAAACTGTCACTTTGACAATGACAGTAGTCTTTTGACAGCTCATGCTTGTTGGCGAATAATAAACACACGTCAACGTCGTCAAATTACTCTTCTTGCCCTGAAATTTTCGTGAATTGCTCTTCTTTTCATAACATACCGCATTGCTCACAACCAAATTCACGTGCAACTCACAAATATGCCTACCAGTGATAGTGAGGACTTTGAAAGTGCAGACGAGGGCAATACAGAACGTCTTCCAGGTAAAAAGGGAAGGAAAAGCCGTCTTTCCTCATCCAACTACAGTGGAAGCACCCAGGACTCTGATAATGAGCCTAAAAAGGTCCAAGCAACACCCCAGAAGCTACCAGAAAAGGCCGTAAAACCCACAGTAAGTGCTTTACAGTTTTTACGCAGTTATCTCTCGAACTCATGCTAATTTCGCGACTTTTGACTTAGCATATGCTCAGTAACACTTTCCATAGACCTTATGACATCAACTTGACTCACCAACGGTCTTTTTGGCTACAATTTCAGGCTGAAACCTCAGACGGATGGGATGACTTTGATTTAGAAGGTGCCGACTCAAAAGAATCAACTGCACCTGTTACTAAGAAGGCTGAACCCAAAACTCTACACAAAGAGCCAGTAGATACAAATAGAGTCCAAGAGTGTGCTAAATCACAGGATACAGGCTGGGACGATTTTGATGATTGGGGACAGGATGATGCTGTCAACAATGTTCAGAAAAAGGTAAATATCATTGGCACTCTGTTCACATTGTTCAACTTCTCTGTCACATTATTCGTCAGGAAAATTCCTTAATTAAAGTTTTTTAAAATCTCCTTTTTCTACCGACTCTGCCTCCATTTTGGGACATTCAGCTGTATTTATATCAATAAATTTAAGTTTTCTTAAGATGAGTTGCGATGCAACCAGCACCAACTACGGTCAAATCAAATAATACAAGGCAATACAATAACATTTTACGCAAGACTAGAATTCTTACTTAGACCGACAACTTATCCCACGAGGCTGCGAAGGAAGGACTTCGCATAAACTGAAACAAGACAAAAGAATGCGTTTGAACACCACCAATAACGCCCCAATCATCGTCAACGGAGAGGTCGTCAAGAGGGTAGAAAAGTTTGTTTACCTGGGCAGAGTGGTAGAACCACAAGGTGGAACAGAGGCGGACATAGAAGCTCGCATTAACAAAGCGCGAGCAGCCTTTGCCCAGCTCAGGACAGTGTGGAACTCCTCTGTCATCACTCAACGCACCAAGCTGAGAATTTTTGAGTCGAACGTCAAGTCAGTACTCCTCTACGGTTGCGAAACCTGGTTTGTCAGAAAAGACTTATCAAGCCAACTTCAAGTATATCTCAACCAGTGCTTGAGGCAAATTCTAAGAATATTCTGTTCAAAGAAAATTACCAACACAGAGCTGTGGGGAAGGACTAGCCAAAAACGTATAGAAGAAGAAATAAAGTGGCGTTGGATAGGTTTGCCAACGTTTAGAGACCTTTGCAACCTAAGATCTCCAAGATAGCACTGAAATGGTCTCCAACTGGAACACGAAAGAGAGGGCGCCCTAAAACTACCTGGCGTCGATCAGTACAACAGGAGGCTAACAGTCTTGGAATGAGCATATCCGAGCTTGAGATGAAGGCGCAAAATCGGGCAGATTGGAATACTGTTTTGAGAGCCCTATTAGATGTCCCTGATTAGGGATAAAAAGAACTGATGATGGTGATGATGAGGATTCTTACATGACTTGTGCATAAAATAAAGTGTTTGGAATGTATTTTGATATGAATCTCAACTTGCCACCTGGCTCGCGGCAGAGACAGTTCTGTTTCTTTCCGCCATTATTCGCAATTTTTTCTCTTGATCTTGAAGAAACAAAGGACTTCACGAAACTATGCAACGAATTTTCATGCGGTTATCACTGTCCTTTAGATAATTTCTTCCAGATGATTTTTAAGTATAATACATGCACGATTTATTTACAGATAATATAAAACTCTGTGCAAAGCCTAGGCGTGTCACAAGTAACTTAATTTTTTTTTTTTTTTCTCCTTTTTCTACTGCAATCTGTCTCCATTTTGGGACATTCAGCTGTATTTGTGGCAATAAATTTGTGTTGTCTTGAGATGAGATGCGACCAGTGCCATATCTCAAAGTTAGTCTATTTCTTGTTTGTCAGTCTCTCATCAAGTCTTGTGGGATTTTTCGCTTTAGCCTCCGTGGCTCAGAGTTAGCATCCATCAGGTATTGGGCTAGTTGGTTTGGGTGTTCCATTATTCTTTTCTTGTAAGACCTCATTTGGGCTGTTATTTCTTTCTTAACTGTTGGAATTATCTAAGTAACTTTATAATCTCCAACAATGTAGTCTAAATCCCCTCTTCCAAACTTCCCAGGAACCGTCACCGGTGACTTACCAGCCAGCAAGTCCCGACATCAAGTCAATAGCTGACCGTCTCGCAGCTACAACGGTGAAGGAGCCTAGCGGGGGCGGGTGGGGTTGGGGGACGTGGGGGGTGGACTCACTGTTGAGTACTGCGACCGCTGGAATCAGTACGCTGACCACTCATGTGTCGCAGGTATGTAGGCTCTTCATCCTCTTCTTCAATGGCAAAATCTCAGATGAGATAAAAGTTTGAACACTTTGTTTTTTTCTAAAGCCCTTATCTGTGCTAGGGAAACATAATGAGCCGTTTTCAGCACAAATTTACAAAGCATTTCATAGAGGCGATGGTGATCTATTGGGTAGAACAATGGGCTCTGAAGCGAAAGGTCCTAGGTTCGATTCCCGGTGCGGGCATGTATCTATGACTTTGTTTAATTTCAAAGTTGCGTACATTTGTGAATTTGTAGTAGCAATACCAATCGCTGACGGTGAAGGAAAACATCATAAGGAAACCTGAGTGTATGAGGCATTATACCCTCAACGCAAAAATTGCCAACCCGCATTGGGCACGCGTGGTGATTAAGCTCGAACTCTCTCTCTGAGAGAAGGCATTTGCCCAGCTAGTGGGACATGTACAATTGAACAGGCTACATCTTACTCTTCTTTCAAAGATGGCGCCTACAGCTCGGCTCATTGGAAACCTAAAACCATAGGGAAAGCTAAAACCAAAAAAAATGTTAAATCAAACATCAAAGAAACATAATTTTAATCTTTTTGCGAATTTGGAAATATCACAATACTTCTATGCACAAGTCTTTAAAAGCACTAATTATTATTCCAGGGCATCTCAACAGTCCTAGAAAGCGGCATCGGAGCTCCAGAGCCTGAGGCACTAGCCCGACAGTCCGTTACCAACAGAGAAGGGGAACCTCCCCTCAACAAAGAGGGTAACAAGGAGAGCCCAGGGCCTACACCAGTGACCGGTGAACAGGCTCAAGGGGACAGGGATGCATTCCAGTTCGGCAGCCTCATATCCGGGGTCACGAAGTTCGTTGAGAGTACCGGTGAGATTATGTTATTTTTTTTCTTGTTTCCGATTGTCAAGGGGCAATACAGTGCCATTTGTGAAGGTCAGTTTCATCGCCTTTGTCCATCGTCTGACCCAGTCGGTAAAAAGATTACATACTCAATGCACATATTATTAGGTTGCAAAGGTCTCTAAACGTTGGCAAACACGAGTGTTAAATCCATTAACAGTGTTGAATGAAATTCACAAATGTACGTAACTTTGAAAAGAAACAAAGTCTTAGGAAAAGAAACAAAGCCTGCGCCGGGAATCGAACCTGGGTCTCGCTTCCGAGTCCAATGCCTGTGAGGAAATCCACGCCTTAGTTAACTCTACACGTATTGACTTGTCTTTCCTGTGGGCCAGGCCGACTTAGCTGTCAGGATGGTATAGCTGCTGGGCAAGCCTACTCCATGTAAAACAATGTCCCAGGCACTGCAGCGCCGAGTGGTCTCTTCACCCATCTAGTGTGAGTGAAGGTGCCTCTGGACGCTGAATAAATCATCTCATTACGTAGATGGAAAGGCCTTAGTCCTTTTGAACTGTGAGTGACACTTCGCGTCTTTATTTCAGAGGAGAAAACTGTATGCTTCTGCTCCATGTATAATTCTCCGTGCAGTTTAACAAACATACTCAAGCGCAGGGTCTGGCTGGAACTTCGATCAAGAATAAAACTAGATACAACATTGAACTCTGAAATGTGTCTGGAAAAATAGATGCCCAAATTGCCTTTGGGAGCTTATTTGCTCGTAGTCCATGCAATTAAAGTAAAACTGTACACTAATGCAAAAAGGTTGACATTCGAATATTAGACGTATGGTCGATATGATGTTTCGTATTGTTCTATTGCTGATATCTTTTGTTTCTGTGGGGACAAGTTTTTATTGTGATTTTATACGTAATGCGGATTCTATGGGATTTAGTTCGGTGGGCTGGAACTATAAATATGGCGGCGGCACCACTACCGAGTGACGATGACGTATGAGGTGCAAATCCTCCCGCGATTCTATAAATCATCTCATTACGTAGATGCAAAGGTTTTAGTTTAATGAAATATTGTATTATTTCTTCAGGTACAAAAGTAATAGCAGGTGGCCTGGATACACTTGAAACTATCGGCAAGAAGACTATGGAAGTGCTTCAGGATGGAGACCCTGGATTGGCTAAAAAACGGGCTCTTCTCGGGCTCGACACGGGGGACAAACCAGTGCTCTCTCAGGTGAGGAAACATCTCTAGAAGATCCTCACCGGACGCTATGACGTGCATTACCTAAAAAGCATCTAAAAGATGAACCAGAATCACCACCTTAGAGGACACAAATTCAAACTGACCAGCTCTCTGTGTGCAAGTAACGCCCGTAAAAACTATTTAACTAACCGCGTAGTTCGCGAATGGAACAAATTACCAGACTCCATAATCTGTGCAAATTCAGTGAACACTTTCAAAAACTCATTGGACAAATATATAAAAAATAAACAAGTACAGTGATATACACACATCAGCTTCAAGCTCCTAGTGTATAATAAATAATAATATTCAAGCTTGGATATCATCATCTCGAAATTTTCCTTTCTCCTGATCGACGCCAGTTAGTTTTAGGGCCTACTCTCAAACTCACAAACTAAATTTACTAGAGGGCCAAAAAATTTATTAGTTATTCCATTATTATAATTAGCTAAGGGTAGTGGCAGTACTATCCTAAATTTGTATTAAATGCTCTTTGCCTAAATGTATGGAATAGGCATATGTTTTACTCTCACATTAAACAATATTTAGAAAGACCTGTCCCAAGTTTGGCTGTAATCAATATTTCTTTCTTGGATTGTTAAAATGGAATTTTTGTATTTTGAACATTATAAAGATTTTCTATAAGGTTACAAAAATCGCTCTGGACTGGACTTGTACCCGCAACCACTTCGCCTGCAAGGTATGCAAAAAATTGCGGGTTTGAGTCCTGTCCCGAGTACCGAATTTATTAACTTTACAATAAAACTTTATTGAAAACGCCCAAGTGGAATGTTCCAGGTCCTGAAAGAAGCCAAGACTCGGGCGGATGAAGAGGACAGAGTAAGGGAGGAGAAAAGGGAGGCAAAGGAAGTGCACTACGAGACTCTATTCGATGATTTTGAAGGTAAGGATGGCGAATATCGTCCTTGCTACTCTTCCATCAAGGATAAAACTAGATACAACATAAAAGTCTGAAATGTGTCTGGAAAAATAGATGTCCAAATTGCCTTTGGGAGCTTATTTGCTCGTAGTCCATGCAATTAAAATAAAACTGTACACTAATGCAATAAGGTTGACATTCGAATATTAGACGTATGGTCGAAATGATGTTTCGTATTGTTCTATTGCTGATATCTTTTGTTTCTGTGGGGACAAGTTTTTATTGTGATTTTATACGTAATGCGGATTCTATGGGATTTAGTTCGGTGTTGCTACTGTAGAAAATAAGTTAATTTTCGCTTCTTACTATCGTTTTAAAACAATATTTTCCTTCATCCAACGCTGTCGAAATTAACCAGTTATCGTCGGCTACTGCCCGCGTGACCGCATTAGTCCAACTCGCCGTCTAAATCAAACTTTATAAAGTCTGTGAAGTTAGTCACAAGTCGCGTCGCAATAACAAATTTTGGGTATCAGCGGGGCGTTCTGTCAAAGTACAGCCAAGCTCCTATTAGTCCTGAATTCGGTTTCAGTGTTTCGTTATTATTTCTTTAAGTTTTTTTTAAAATGCTATTGACTGTTTCTGTTATCGTTACGTTAAGGCGCCGTGCATAGTGAATAGCCCGCGCGCCAAAGAAAATTCACAAAATCGAGTCCTGTATCAAATACACCAAAGAAATCGAAAATTGTCACATATCAAACACTAGAATTAGTTGAGACCTATCTAACACAGCCAGTTTTGTGTTGAGATTCATGAACGTTTTGAAGACATTTTGGACGAAAAAAAATAGGCGGCGCACTTTTTTTCAGACAAACTATCTTGCAATCTGTTATGGATATCAATACAAAACTGGCTGTGTTAGATAGGTCTCAACTAATTCTAGGGTTTGATATGTGAACATTTTCGATTTTTTGTGTATTTGATACAGGAATCGATTTTGTGCATTTTTCTTTGCGCGCGGGCTACTTCACTATGCCAAGCCCCTTAAGTTTGATTGAATTAACGGAGGCAATAATTATTCATGTCAGTGAAAATCAATTTGACACTGACTCTGAATTAGATTCAAATGAAAAAGACAGCGACATCTTCCATCTACTAAACTTACCGCGATTCGACCCGTTCCAAACCAAAATTATGTGTGAATATCGCGAATCATTAAAAGTCACTAAACAAACTTTGATAAGGTTGACGATTACTGATAGATAGTGTTTCCTCTCTTTCTAGGTTTAGTCCACTTGGAAGCCCTAGAAATGCTCTCCAAACAGGTGAGCATGAGAATAGAAGAGCGGTTGCGATCGGTGGACACGGAAAAGAGGCAAGAAATCAAGGAGACCCTTCAACAAGTATCAGGTCAGTTTAGAATAATAATGTAGTAGGTACTGCCTAACTAGCTGTGCTATTTTATTTTAGTTTATTTGTCACACCAACAGAACACAATTAACAAACACTAAAATAGCCAATCGCAAGCATTCGTTTACTTGGATGGCTCAATTCATCATAGTCATCATAAAAACGCGGCTTTATTTCAAAGAAAGAATCAAATCTACCTACAATGTTTTCATATTATTATTAAATTAGTTAACACCCCATATATCATAGTCAGTAGAGTTAACTGTCGATAAAAAATGCATGCCAAAGTACCGTGCCAACCGTGTGCCATGACCACCTTATCTAAGTAGCTTTTGATCTTCATACTGCCGATTTCTGAATTGAGAAATTCACTAAGCAAATACTTAAGTATCGTTCTCTCTCTGCAGATTTCTCACAAAAGAGCGTGACAGAACGATACTTAAGTATTTGCTTAGTAAATTTTCTAAGCAAATGGGTAAGTATCGCCCTGTCTCTGCAGATTTCTCACAAAAAAGCGTGACAGAGCGATACGTAAGTATGTGCTTAGTAAAATTCTCAACTCAGAAACCGGGCCATAGAGAGGTACAGACACGATACTATTTTAACTACATATTTAAGCAAAGGCAAACACTCTTGCTAAAAAGGCAACGTTTTCCAGAACTATGCGAGATGCCAGAGGAAGACGACGATGACGAGTCAGAAGCGGCGACCACGGCTGACGCATTTCACGAAAGACTGCAAGAAGCAACGCAGGATCTGGGCCTGAAGTTGCAGCTGCAGCCTTTAGTTGAGTAAGTCCATCCACTCACTATACTCCGAGTACAGCTCTACCAACTTATCTGTGAAGTGGCAGAATCCGGAACTACAGTAAACTGCCAATGAAAAGTGAGAATTAAGACGCCCGCCAATCAAAACAACAATAAAACCCTGACAGCCACATCACTCAGTTCATAGCTAAGCCGGTGGATCTGTAGGCATCGAAAAAATCGTTTGACAGTTGAAGTGTTGCCAGTGGATGCCGAAAAATAAATATGTAGTGACGTGCTAAAGATTTTTTATTCGTTAATTCATTGGTAAATAAGTAAATATTATTACTTCATTTCGTTTTATCGGGCAGACAGACAGACAGCAGGCAGACAGACAGACGGACGGACGGATAGACGGACAGACGGATAGACAGACAGACAGACGGACGGACGGACAGTCGAACAGACAGACAGACTCGTATTTACCTATTCAATCAATTCCTTCCAGCCAATACGCAGAGAGGCTCGCGTGGCTATCCACTGGCGATTCTACCGACAAGGCAGTGTACAAGCGCTGCGTACCAGGGCTAGCACAATACACCGCGCTCTAATTAAATCAATTCCTTCCAGCCAATACGCTGAGACGCTGGCGTGGCTATCCACTGTCGAGGCTACCGACAAAGCAGTCTACAAGCGCTGCGTGGCAGGGCTAGCACAATACACCGCGCTGTCTGTCGAGGTCTACCACAAAACTGCCGAGATGCTACTGGTCAAGACGAGACGCTCCACCGCCGACGAGGCCGATGCTCTTACTCAGTAAGTCTTACTTGTTACGTGACAAAAGTGGCTGTTTTAGGGCTCCGGACCTCAAAAGGAAAAACCGAACCATTATAGGATCAGTTTGTTGTCAGTCTGTCTGTCAAGACATTTGTCTCAAGAATGCGTGGAGATATCAGGGTAAAATTTAAAATATCAAAATACACAGGTCTGTCCCTTAGTTAGAGTCTTAAAAAAATCAAGCTTCTAAGTTAACGGAATCAAAAGATATGACAAAAAATGGGGTCCTTATACAAAAAAGTAACATGAAATAGAAACTAGCACCCTCTATATTAGTTCCTAATCTCAACGCTAGATAGCGCTGTATGGCCCGGTTTCTGAATTGAGAATTTCACTAATCAAGTACCTACTTAAATATCGTTCTGTCACATTCTTTTGTGTGACATCTGCAGAGAATTTGGTTACTGAAATTCTCAATTCAGACACCGGGCCTATGCCTTTATTTTTCTTCCATCGTATAGAATGGTGGTACGGAACCGTCAGTGCGCGAGTCCAACTCGCACTTGGCCGCTTTTTTAATATTATGAAAGCAGGTTTTCTAGCTAGCTGGTAGATATGTTATCGGTTCAGCTGTTTATGAGATATGCTAATTAGAAGCTAAAATGTCGGGGATATTTAAAAATTTTAATTCAGTAGTTATTCTTTAGCGATATGAGGTCTGAACGCAGGAAGGAACCGGGCGTCATAGGGGCGGCGGAAAGAGGTGCGGGAGGCGCGATCAAGTCCTTCTTTCGTGACACGTATTTTACAGTCGGCCACACTTTAGGATATCCCTTTTTGTCCGATTGGCACCCTTATGCCGCGCGCGGTAAGAGCTACAATGGAGTATCCTAGACTATGAATGACTGATGACGATGTTATAATAATTTTCCATGTCTCTTTCCAGAATGACAGTTGTGCTAACGAAGCAGATAAGCGAGCTTGCAACGCGCTTCACAGAGAAACTGAACTCTCTGCCATCTGATAATAAGGCTCAGATCAATACCTACATCACCAATGTGTTCTTAGAGGTAAGCAAAATACATCAGTTAGTGTGTATTATGTAGCCACAGGACATAAAACAACGTAGGTAGCATCCTATAAGTTTTTGTGGCTATAAGACAAGTAGCGCCATCTAGTGCTGTACATTAGGAACTACGAGAGTCCATTTTGTTTCATCTTTTTAATACCAGCTTCGTCAAATAGAGGTCGCTGTCACTTTGTAATAAAAAAATTATCGATAGAGAAACTAAAATAAAGTTTGTATGTATAACCCGTGTCATTAAAGAAAACATTTAGGATGGACTTCAAAACACTCGCCCTCTCGCTCTAATTAATACAGTCAAAGCGAGACAACGCTAGGTTTTTAACTCCGTCCTAAATGTTTTCTTTAATGGCACGGGTTATATAGCTACATTTGCATAGCTTTGAGTGGGTAAAACATTGCAAAAGTAAAAAAAAAAAAAAAAAATGTCCTGCCACAGCATTCACATTGTATTAATTTAAAAATCAACGGAACGTCATAAAGCAAAATAAAGTTAGGTTGTTATCCCTATCAGCGTGATCGGGCGGCTATTATCATGTAAAAATAGTTATGATCTTTTGTAAAAAACTAAAGCCTTTGCATTAACGTAATGAGTTCATTTATACAGCGTCCAGTGGCACCTTCACACACACTAAATGGGTGAAGAGACAACTCGCCGCTGCAGTGCGTGGGACATTGCTTTAGATGGAGTAGGCTTGCCCAGCACCTATACCACCCTGACAGCTGTTACACCTTGCATAATCGAGAGATTAGTCCCAAAATAATCATGTTTTATTATTTTCAGGCTGGAAACAGTTCGACGTACATCCAAAACGCATTCCAGCTGGCATTACCCATTTTACAAATTGGCGCAGTTTAGCACTTTTGGTACCTCCTTTTTATACGGTTAAAATTATCTTTAGTACTGCCTAAATTTCGTATTTTAGACTACAATTTGATTACTAGGTGCAATTTTGGCCATTCATAACGGTTGCCAAAAACGTTTCATGCATTAATTCTAATATGGTACTTATGCTGTAATATAGGATTGTTTATTGCAAAATATAATAGGATGCCTTTACCTATCCATATTTCTGGAATTTAAACTGGGGGTATACTTGCTAAGACGAAGCCGATTACCATTGGCACAGCCTTCTTTGTGCCATTGGTGAAAATCGTAGTTCGATTTTTGAAAAATGTACTGCCACCCAGTTCATTTTTCATAAATCGAACTTCGATTTTCGCCAATGGTAATCGGCTTCGTCGTAGCCAGTAGACCCCCTGGTCAGAAAACCCCCGAAACAGGAATAACTTCTGTTGTTGACTGCACAATAAAGCGTTTTGATTTGATTTGAATACGTAAGTTAGTGAGAAATTCCACTATATTGTACCTATATAGCTTTAGTAAAAGTGTAAAGCAACTGTAACTGCTAAAATAACATCTATGGTCAAATGACCGAACGTTGATATGTATGGAAACGTTGTATAGGTATACATATAATTTAATTTAGTGTTATAATTTTAGTGCTTTCATAAAGATGTGCCCTTCTTTATTTTACGTTAGTAGGATCCGTAACCTAAATGTTATTCCAATTTAATATTTCCCTATTTATCACTGTAAATTTAAATAAACTTATATTTTTGTTTTAACAAAATGTGTTTACTTACACTTTAACCACAGAGTGCTACGTCGACAAGAGTCCAACTCTTAAAATAATATAATTAATGAAACTACAATCCAGTAAACCAGATTCCACATTCCTTTTTAGCAGCTAGCAACCTGTACATTTTTTGGTTTTGCTTTTGCACATTATTATTAAAAGAACCTGTGCAGACGAGGAACACCCTGTACACATCTTACAACTGCATCGAAACTTGAAGGACTGTACGCTAAAAAAGCTAATAGTACTTTGCAAAAAATTCTCGCTTGGACATCCAGTCTCCAGTCTGCTCGCCGCTTGAATCCTATTGCAAACTTCGCCGTAAAATAGTAACGAAAAACAAAAGCCACAATAAAATTAAAAAGGACAATTTAGCAAACGTAATGCCTGTGTCACATCCAGACTACGTGCGCTTGACGTGCATGCCCTCTGAGGGACCACATTGGATTTTTTAGTTTCCAGACCTATGACGATTTAGTAAAAGATCCCAAACAATTGTAGAAGAGAAGCTTGATTTTGTAAAAGTTACCGTTCAATATTTATTACTTGATAAATGTGGTCCCTCAGTCCGCACATGTAGATTGTCGAATCTCTGAATGTGGTAAAGATATCCTCATAAGGTAAACGATAATATTTAGCAAAGAATTTCTTAAAACTAATTAGTTCGATAAAAACACTACTTGCAGTCAGAAAAACACTACAAAAATGAATTGAAGGTGGTCCCTCAGAGGACCGTTAGCACATATTTGTTATCGTTTTAACTTTTAATCTATAACGCATAAAGCTACGTGTCTTCGACAAGTTTTACTTAAAATATTAAACTCTATAATCGCATGACTCATTAGTTTGTATCTTATGGTATCGTGAAACAGAGACGGTTGAGAGGTGGTCCCTCATACGGCACGTTTTGCTATCGTTATTTGCTATTTTCATGTAATAGAATGCACTTACTGAAGTAAATTCAACACTATCTTTTACTTAAAAGTTTCTGCTAAAACATTACGTTTATTGTTTAACGCTAATTACACATTTTCCTATAAAAAATATATATTTATAAGCCGTACGTGGAAATCATGCGTAGAGTGACCACACTATCAACCTGATTTTAGAACGAGCGAGCGAAGCTCTCCGAGTCTACTGGAACAATCCGGCGTTTGTATGTTTGTATGTATGTATGTTTGTATGTATGTATGAAAGTTCGTTCGACGATCCGACCTTTACTCAAGTTATCGTCGAACGATCATTCATACAAACAATGCATACAATCATACATATGAACATACAAACGCCGGATTGTTCCAGTAGACTCGGAGAACTTCTCTCGCTTCGCTCGCTCGTTCAATAATGAAGTTATTTCAAATAACAAGATTCATTTTGTTTTGCTTATTATCTTTGTTAGTAAAAACCTATAGCTAGAATACGATAGTTTGGATATTAATACAGTTTGTTACGCACCACCTGGAGCCTACACAGCAGTGGTTGATGTACGCGGAGTCAACACGGCTCGCGATCATCGCCAGGAAGCTGTTGGAGCTGGCCCGCACTCTGATCACCAGTGATGCCCTGCGCTTCCACATGATGGTGTAGAAACAATCCACCCGCGCCTCCGCGAACATGCCCCAGGCGATGCAGTGACGAGGCAGCCGCATCAACGCCCTGAACGCGTTGTGGTATTGGATGCGAAGAGCCTTGTACGACCCTTGAGTATAGATTATCGCGTTCTCTCTGGTCGACAGGGCTCTCCTCTCTCGCTCGATAATAAGTAACATTCTACAGTATATTTTTTGCTGAAGCATACAGGGTGTCCCAAAAAATTGTTTCAAGCGGAAGTCCAGAGATAGAACACCCCTAGGGGTACCCGAATCACCCCCATGTATGTTCAGCGATTTTTTGATTCGGGTAGCCCTAGGGATGCTCTATGTCTGGACTTCCGCTTGACACTATTTTTGGGACACCCTGTATAAAAAAGTGGTTAATGTTGGATACTGTTTTTCGGTAGTGTAAGGTAATGAGCCGTTTTCAAAGAACAAATTAAAAGCAGTTCATAGATGGGCGCTTACAGGTTTGGCCATAGAAGAACCGGTATACGGTTGTCAAATTTTGCTTAGCACAGATTAATTTTGACAGCCGTTTTCCGGTTCTTTTATGGTCACACCCTGTAGGCGCCCTGTATGAAATGCTTTTGTGAATTTGTGTTGAAAACGGCTCATTATATGGTGTTTCGCTGATATAATGTTACATTACTTAGGAAAAAAATAAATATCTAAATCTGAGTAGGTGAAGGTGCCATTCTTCACTCATCTAGTTTGAAGGTGCCACTGGACGCTGTATAAATTATCTCATTACGTAGGTGCAAAGGCCTTAACATCAGGTTGATCATGTGGTCACCCTACGCATGATTTCCACGTAAGACTTATAATTATTTATTTTTGAATGAAAATGTGTAATTAGCGTAAAAAAATAAACGCAATTTTTTAGCAGAAACTTTTAAGTAAAAGATAGTGTTGAATTTACTTGAGTAAGTGCATTGTATTACATGAAAATAGCGATCCCACCAAAAACATTCTGTAAAAAACTAGCCAGGTCTAGATGGAGCTGCTTGTTTATCTCTAAAAAGTAATGAAATCTAGACAAAGTCGTGCCAAGTCTAAGGTCCCTTACTGCGATTTCTTTAGTATTACAGTTAATGTTGTGTGACTTGGTCGTTGCAGGGTACACAAGCGGTTCTGGCGTCACATTGGTGCAATGGTGTCATGGAGCACCTGGCTTTGTACCCTTGTATACCCTTCAACGGCCAAGTCACACAACATTAACTGTAATACTAAAGAAATCGCAGTAAGGGACCTTAGACTTGGCACGACTTTGTCTAGATTTCATTACTTTTTAGAGATGAACAAGCAGCTCCATCTAGACCTGGCTAGTTTTTTACAGAATGTTTTTGGTGGGATTTCACTTCTTTTTGTAGAAACGTGGGCATATTGATTTATTTCATTAGATTTTCTTATTGGAAACAGTTTTTTAATTTGTGTAATGTTCGAGTAGAATAAAGTTAATCGTTCGACTATTTCTTCTTGTTAAATTGTAAGTATAGGTATAAAAGCCAGTCTAGTCTTATCCAGAGATTTCCTTTAATTTTATTTATATCCGTATTAAAAGCAGAAGGGGAGGCATTAGCCCAGCAGTAGGACGCTATAGGCTAGATTAAATTAGAAGATGTGTCCCACTACGCTGGATTTCTGCAATGACAGTCGATATTTTTATGTACCAATAGTAGAAGGGGGCATTACCATAATCTCTTATACAGCTGAGGGTTCTTCATCAGATACTTCAGACCTTCGATTTTTGACATCAAATGAAGCGGCCCACCAAGTTGAATATTTTTTGTAAGGGCGGTATATGTCGATCTATAATAGTTTGGTTGGGCTCTTGTGTTTTCTAATCAGGGTCACCAGGTACTCCAGATCTTCGATTATCCTAGTTTTTATAGTTTTCCCTTTATGTGGCCACTAAACCTTAACTCTGTACCAAATTTCAGCTCTCTGAGTTTATGGGAAGTACTAGTTCTATTAGGGCTCTTGTGTTTTCTAATCAGGGTCACCAGGTACTCCAGATCTTCGATTATCCTAGTTTTTATAGTTTTCCCTTTATGTGGCTATTAAACCCTAACTCTGTACCAAATTTCAGCTCTCTGAGTTTATGGGAAGTACTAGTTCTATTAGGGCTCTTGTGTTTTCTAATCAGGGTCACTAGGTACTCCAGATCTTCGATTATCCTAGTTTTTATAGTTTTCCCTTTATGTGACCATTAAACCCTAACTCTGTACCAAATTTCAGCTCTCTGAGTTTATGGGAAGTACTAGTTCTATTAGGGCTCTTGTGTTTTCTAATCAGGGTCACCAGGTACTCCAGATCTTCGATTATCCTAGTTTTTATAGTTTTCCCTTTATGTGTCCATTAAACCCTAACTCTGTACGAAATTTCAGCTCTCTGAGTTTATGGGAAGTACTAGTTCTATTAGGGCTCTTGTGTTTTCTAATCAGGGTCACCAGGTACTCCAGATCTTCGATTATCCTAGTTTTTATAGTTTTCCCTTTATGTGGTCATTAAACCCTAACTCTGTACCAAATTTCAGCTCTCTGAGTTTATGGGAAGTACTAGTTCTATTATGATGATCATGAGTGAGTGAGTGAGTGTGTGTCATAAATGCGAAACTTTGCTTTCGCTTAACTTCGGAACTAAATGACCTACAGACTTGAAATTTTGGATTTTAGGTATGTGATTATAGCTTACTAGATGACGAAAATTTCTGCGTTCTGGTCTTATCCAGAGGTTCTCAAATAGGGGCCTGAAAATGCGGCGAAATGGTTCCAGTAAAGGATGGTACGGCAGTGTTTGCTTCGCGCTCGACCTGGCGGGGGCACTGCCGTGCCCCCAGATTAACGATAGCAAAACGTGCCGTATGAGGGACCACCTCTCAACCGTCTCTGTTTCACGATACCATAAGATACAAACTAATGAGTCATGCGATTATAGAGTTTAATATTTTAAGTAAAACTTATCGAAGACACGTAGCTTTATGCGTTATAGATTAAAAGTTAAAACAATAACAAATATCTGCTAACGGTCCTCTGAGGGACCACCTTCAATTCGTTTTTGTAGTGTTTTTCTGACTGCAAGAAGTGTTTTTATCGAACTAATTAGTTTTAAGAAATTCTTTGCTAAATATTATCGTTTACCTTATGAGGATATCTTTACCACATTCAGAGATTCGACAATCTACATGTGCGGACTGAGGGACCACATTTATCAAGTAATAAATATTGAACGGTAACTTTTACAAAATCAAGCTTCTCTTCTACAATTGTTTGGGATCTTTTACTAAATCGTCATAGGTCTGGAAACAAAAAAATCCAATGTGGTCCCTCAGAGGGCATGCACGTAATAAATGAGCCACAACAGCTGATTCAAATAAGGCCTACATTATTATCATTATTACGCGTGGCCATCAATAATACGCGTTTCAAAATAACTGGAAACCGCTGCCGATATAATCGGTCGAAATAGTAAGATATTATGTGCGAACCACCGCCGCCTTTGTCCGGACACCTGTTGATCGACAACGCACGAAAGGAACGCGTGGATATGCCGAAGAGTTGACCCGTAAGATCAATCACAGTTTAAACCAAAAAACCCTATCTGTCGATTAATTTTCATGCAAAATGCGAGGTATAAGCCCGGTTTCTGAATTGAGAATTTCACCAACCAAATGCTTAAGTATCGTTCTGTCACATTCTCTTGTGTGAAATCTGCAGAGACAGGACGATACTTAAGCATTTGGTTAGTGAAATTCGGTACGCAAAGTTTTTTGTTCGAAAGTCCGTTATTGGCTTAAACTTATCTTTAGACAATATTGAGAACCTAATTTAAATATTTTTTATTTTGGTCCAGTAGTTTTGATTTTTTGCGCTAAAATGTTTTGTTCCTATGACCGCCAACAGTATGCAGACCGTCGCGTGACGTCATAAAACCGTATCTTTGAAACGTTGTAAAATCCAAACTACTGAACCAAAATAAAAAATATTGAAATTAGTTTCTCAATATTGTCTAAAGATAAGATTAAGCCAATAACGGACTTTCGAACAAAAAACTTTGCGTACCGAATTCTCAATTCAGAAACCGGGCCTTAATCTGTGGTCTGAGTTTAAACTGTGATTGATCTTACGGGCCTTAGCGGAACAAAAAGGCTCAGCCCCTCTACCCTTGACGCATTTTTTCAATAAAGCTGCAATATGGCGCAATTTACAAAATTTAATATTTTACTAATTAAGACGCATTTTGTGTTTTTATTGAATAAAACAGCCTTACCTTTGAATAAACATTACAAAGTATTTAAAATCAAAGCATTACTATGCGAATTCAAAGAGAAATTAATGTGTGTAAACTTTTTCAATTTGATCGCAATAGCGTCAAGGGTAACCCCCCAGGCCCGGTTTCTGAATTTTACTAAGTAAATACTTAACTATCGTTCAGTCACGCTCTTTTGTGAGAAATCTGCAGAGACAGAAGGATACTTACCCATTTGCTTAACGAATTTCTTAATTCAGAAATCGGCAGTCAGTCACGCCTCTGGTGGCGAAACTTGGAAGCTTTCACTCGTGGATTCCTAAAACTGGGTTTAAGGCTGGAACATTAGCAGCGTGGCGGGTAAAAAACTGTGAAAATTTAGAATTTCGCGCCACGTTGCTATCGTCCACCCTTAAGGTCCAAAGAAAGCAGCTTTTTACTCCTTGTACAGTCGGCCACACACTAGGATACCCCTTTTTGTTTGATTGGCGCCCTTATGCCGCGCGAGGTAAGAGCTGCCATGGGGTATCTGTGACTGTGGCCGACCGTACCTACAGTAAACCTTCTGTGGACCGGTGAGTTTACTCTGTCATTACTATAGACGAATAATAATTAAAGAAAACAGACGGCTAGCTAGACAGCTAAAATGCCTTGAGAAACACAGTCTTGTGGCTTCAACTACTGCCGTTTTCAACTGTCAAAATAGTATGTTTTCTTGCTAAAAAATTGTTTATATGTACAGTACGGTCGGCCACAATCTCAGATACCCCATGGCAGCTCTTAGCGCGCGCGGCATAAGGGCGCCATTCGAACAAAAAGGGGTATCTGAGACTGTGGCCGACTGTACTTAGGTGTTGAGTGCAACCACCATATCTAATTGTAAATTAGAATCAGTGGATTTAATCGAAGAGGCCGGCTGGAATCAACAGCTTGTTTCACAACCAGCGTATCCACTCTAACCCAACCCGCTATTGTCATCATGAATTCGGCCAGTCGAAGTTATTGTGCTCCCGGCATCTGCCTGCGCCATTGTGCGCTAAAGGGTTGCATGTTAGCATTCCATTTCTTTCGGCAATTTCGAGAGAATAAGAGTAGTTATCTGGCCTAGGGCCGAAAGGGTTCCAGCGTGCGGTTTTGGGACACGAACATGCAAAATACCTACTAGGTGATGGATTGCTGGATATTTGGCGTGTCCCGCTTCTAAATCTTTTTGGACTTTTCTTGATTCGCTGCTGAAATGAAGCCTCCGTTTGCCACTGGATGAAAATGTCACATCCTCCACAGCCTGAAACGCTGAAACCGTGAAACCCTGCTTCCTGCAACCTGTATAAACGACGAGACAAATTGTTGGCAAGAGATTTGTAGGCCGCAAGAAACCTTTGCTAATAACCTACGGTAGTCGACTGGCATTACGAGTGCTGCCCAACTAAGTAGGTATTTTATTTCGCGAGGTGTGAAGAAAAACTTTTATTGTCATGCCAACTTCGCTGAATAGTTAGAGAGCTGGTGACCAATCGAGATATTTTTTCGTACAAGGCTAGGAGTTGGTAGGCTGATAGAGTAGACTTCGCTGAGTCTGGGAAAAATATTTTTCATCTCCCACGCTCGGAAAGTTTGCTGTTACTAGTAACTTACGATCGTGTAAAGGCCGGATTTAAACTATCTGAACTTTTGTGCGCTTCGAAATTTGAACGCGACGCCGGGACAGTCTTTCCCGCGCCCTATGGTTTTGAAAAAGAAAAAAACACTGGCCGTTTAAGTAGATGCCAGATCCCGATGGAAAATAAAACCTCATTCATAGTTCGTTTAAACGCGTATTTCAGCGAAAGCGATTGTTCGTGCCCATTCTCTATACAAAACTGTGAATGTAAATGGTGCATAAGCATCTTTTAAAAAGGTAAAGTCACGGAATAGAACATTCAGAAACGCGGTTTCTTCTTATAGTCTTTTCAATATTTTGTACACATATTTATTTTAAAATATCAGTAAATAAAAAAAATGCTGCGCTTCTGTTTTATCAAATAGATAATTATGTTTTGGTTTGTTAAATAAATTTTTTCAAACGATATTACTAATTTAATTTTTTATCTTCTACAAATTTTTAATTTATATGGTATAAGTTCAGAATGCTCCCGGAAAAAAAAACATTCTTTTATTTACATTATTTTTGTGTCTGGATAAATAAACTTCAGGAAATTATTAATAAAACGAATGGTTTTAATACCAACGAAGCTCAAAACTTTAGTGCGGCAGCCGTAACTACAGTAAAATATGCTTTTAAAAGGAACTTATTTGACTCACCTGTTTTGCCTGTAAGTAGTTGTCTATAGAGTTTGTCCCGCTTGGCTAACAAAGTCATTTCCTCGCTTCTGTGAGATGAAAAGTTTTGTGTTTCGCACGAATGCAATATTATTTGCGTCTCGTGCTTCTGAATACCTCGCTACGCTCAGGTTTCTTTTTTTGAACCACTCGCTACGCTCGTGGCTCAATTTTAGAAACCTTCGCTAGCTCGGTTTTCAATACAAGCACTCGCCGCAAACAATAATTTTGCATTCTTGCATAACAAATAACTATTTTTGGCACGGTCGCGGTTGAAAGTTAGATTTTTTCGACTTTGAAAGTTTAAATGTATGGGTTCAGTATTTTTTTTGTCGTACAAGGCTAGAAACTTCTAGGTTAGTTGTTGAGACTCCGTTGAACAAGAAAATATTTGTTTTTTTGGCCAAGCGTGATTGAAAGTTTGATTTTTATAACCCAAAAATTCACACTTTCTAGGTTATAAAAAACAATATTTCTACCGCGTTTGGCTAGTAATAAATGGTGATTTCGTGATCGGCGGAGACTAAAAAGGCAGCCTAAAAACTCCCAGCCTTGTAGACAAAAAAGAAATGACTCAACCCATACATTTAAACTTTCAAAGTCGAAAAAATCTAACTTTCAACCGCGACCGGACCAAAAAAATATTTTTCCCAGACTCAGCGAAGTCTACTCTATCAGCCTACTAACTCCCAGCCTTGTACGAAAAAATATCTCGATTGGTCACCAGCTCTCCAACTAGAAGAAGAGGAGGACGAAAATATGTAAGATTTAACTGAAAAATTCATTTTAAAAATTTACTTTTAGGTTAATTTTGTAGTATACACACGACAGCACGAGGACACTTGCACTTTCCTTAAAAAAGTCACCCGTAACATATGTGAATAGAGTGCACGCGTGTACCTAAGCGTCTACGTGCTGTCTTGTGTAGGTACCTACCTACCACTCGGCTTGCCTCTATTGAAAATGAAATCAAGAAACTCCAGCACTTGCCTAACGTGATAACTAAGCTTGAAAAAAATATGACAAGCTGACAAGTGTCATTCCATCTGGCCCGCGGCGCGTGCGCAGCGTCATTAGCGACACGCGTGACAATCGTAAAATTAATAGCAACAAACTGGCAAATAATAGCTGTGCCGGCCACAGCCACTGATTGCTAGTTGGTGACATGGCAGTTTGGTCACGACATCGACAAGTAAGTAAGTAACTCTGTAGGGCTGTTATTCGATATAATAAAATTTTAGAGCATGGTAAGACTATTTATAGGTACAGTCGGCCACAGTCTCAGATACTCCTTTTTGTTCGATTGGCGCCTTTATGCCGCGCGCGATAAGAGCTGCCATGGGGTATCTGAGATTGTGGCCGACCGTACCTACCTAATAAGTAAGTTGAAAAAAATCGCTCGGGATAGGACTTGGACCCGCTACCTCTTGCATAGGTACCCTGTAGGAGCTATACCAATTATTGAGCTACCAAGTAACTGTCGATGCGAATTTCTTCAACTGGTCTCGTCACTCGTCTAATGCAACCGCAACTTATATCGAAAGAGCCGCATGCGGCTCGCGGGCCGCTGGTTTTCGACTCCTGCCCTAGCTAGTCGGTGACTGTAGGTACCTACCTAGGTAGGCTTGCACAGGCCCTCACGCCCCAGCCTTTGTCACAGGTGAACGGTGATGGTAATGAATTGGGACACGGACAGAGAGACATTAATAATATTGTGTGCTATTTCAGTCAATGCTAATGACCAAATTACGTGTCGCTTTGCCGGTTGTTTCGTCAGGTCGTTAAGTTGAAAACCAGCCCCCTTAGCACGCTGGTCTTTTGTCTACTCTCAACTTGCACCTTAGCCACTGTTAACTGTCACCTCAGTATTGGTAAGTGGTTAAGGTGACAGTTGAGAGTAGGCAAAAGGTCAGTGTGTTAAGGTGGCTGACTGTTGAAAAGATTACTCAGGTGGCGTAGTAGGGCCTGAAATACGTTTAATGGTTACTACGAGTAGCTCTATCTTAATGTAGAGATTCCAACCGTTGCTCATCGTCCGTGTATAAGATCCCCTAATTTTACAGATCTCTGATTTGTAGGTACTTGAACCATATCAATACGGGCTATTCAAGATATCACACCTTTACCATCAAGATGTTTCACCCAATTCATCGCTAAGCGATCCATCACTAAACATGCCATTTCAACTTTTCAATGCCACTAAATCGACAGCAAAACACCTCCACAGAAGGTTCTTTGTAGATTGCTTGAGGCTTGAAGGAATGTGCCCCCTGTACACCGCACCTGTTGCTGCTACCGCTCACAAACGAATTATGTACTCGTAATATTTTAATCTTGCTAATAACTACTCTAAAATACCCCCCACATTTTAGCTTCTAATTAGCATATCACATAAACGGCAGAACCGATTTTGATAAACCATACTTATCTAAGAACACTCGTATCGAATTCCTGCTTTCAAATAAAAAAAAAACACATCCAAATCGGTTCATCCGTTTAAGAGCACACAGAGCTTGCTGCAGATCTGAGCCCTGTGCCCAGCTAAGAGGACCGTGGGACGTGTTTATACGGTATCTTACTTACGTACTTAGGTATGTATTTGTATTTTAGCTGCTCTTCCAGATTACTTCTATTTCGTAAAGAAACATGACTCTAGTCCAGTCATTGAGGAGAAACGCTATCTGCCGAGCGCACCTTCTCTGCCCAAATTTTTGGGTGAATAGCCCCTAATGGGTCGTCATTTACAAGCTGCCCTTTGTACTGAACATCGGAAGTGTTCATAAGTGTTCAGATGAAGGATTTGGCACCAGGTGCGGAAACACGACGTGGGGTATGAATGGGGATTTGGTACTTACTTGATCTTATTTGATAGGCCGATTTTAAAAACTTTGCGGTTGTGAAATGGTGTTCGATTCTCTTCGGCTACAAAAACTAATTCAATTATGTAAATAGCAATTTTTTTAAAGCGATAGCACTTCAAATGTGTTATCTCTTGCTCTCTCAATTAAGACAAAGATAATATAATAATAATTTATTTCAGACAACTTGAGATGCATAATTTGTTAGTAAATACACAATAAAATCAAAACAGGTTGTTAGTAAAAAGAAGTTATAAACTACAATAGGTTTTTTAAATAACACAATGAAGAATACCATCAACTTTTGATTTTTATCTTACCATACACTCTATCTGCCTCGAGCTCTCTTTCCCTCCACCTTCCCGTCCCGCTAGATGGACGGATTTTATAACCAAAGCCACGCAAAAACACCTGCACAAACTGATCCACATCGCGAGTGATAGAGAGCAATGGAGAACTCTACTCTCTGCCAACTTCAATGATGGTCACGATCCTCAGCATTGAGGGAACGACTGAATGAATACACTCTATTAAAAATGGAAACATTGGCGGAAAAACTTTTTTTTAAACGTCTTATAGTTCTCGATATATTTAATTTTAAACTAGCTGTGTGTGCGATGGGCGGGCGGTCGTCGGCCGCTGTGACGTCACAAATCAACACGCACCCGACACATACACCGTGACACTCATTCAAAGGGCTGTATCTTTGGAACCGTACTAGGTAGCCAGATGAAATTTTCAGAAATTATGTGTTACTAGCTTTTCGCCCGCGACTTCGTCCGCGAAGACTTATAAGAAGTTGCCTGGGTACATCTTTCACCATTATCAAATTAGCATGAATAGAGTCATGGGTGTGTATTTTTGTAGGCTATCTCTATTCCAAATGTCATCCAAATCCGTCGTGCAGTTTCAGCGTGGAAGTGTATGTGTTGTGTATGTGTGTGACCAAATTGGTAAAGATCAAATGAATCCAACAAAAAAAAAATACATACTTTGAACCTTTTTGGCCGTTTTAGGTTTATCATTATTATTGTTTTCTTCATGCTTAGTAGATTTGCTATAAAACGCAACTGTAGTTAAATGTTCATTGAATAGTTGTAGCTTTAAAGGTTCCGGCATTGTTATTGATACTACATCAGGAAAACTCTTAAAATGTTTCCACCCTTTTTGATGCTGAAACATGAGTTTAATTATTATTTCTGATTAAATACACGACTACTTAGTTTCAAGTTAATCTGACCCAGTAAAATGATAATTTCATACAAATTTTGAACCCCGTTTTGGCCGTTTTAGAGTTAACATTATTACTTTTTTCTTCATGGTTGGTAGTTTTGCTATAAAACGCAACTGTAGTTTTTCAAAGTTGTAACTTAAATGGGTTGGGCCCAGCATTGCTACTACATCAGAGAAAAATATTCAACGTTTCCACCCATTTTAACCCTTCATTCGCTGAAATGAGAAAATTGCTGAAACACGTGTTTGATTATTTCTGATTTAGCATACGAATACTTAGTTTCAAGTATATCAGACAAAAAAAAAGTATTTCATACAAACTTTTAACCCCGGTTTGGGCATTTCAAGGGTTAAAATTATTACTTTTTTCGTCATGGTTGGTAGTTTTGCTATAAAAAGCAACTGTAGTTCAAATTTCAAAGTTCTAACTTGAATGGTTTGGACCCAGCATTGCTACTATAATTATCAGGGAAAAATCTTCAACGTTTCCACCCTTTTTAACCCTTCATTCGCTGAAATGAGAAAAATGCTGAAACACGTGTTAAATTATTTCTGATTTAGTATACGAATACTTAATTTGAAGTAAATCGGACCAAAAAAAAATTTTATTTCATACAAACTTTGAACCCCGGTTTGGGCATTTGAAGGGTTAAAATTATATTCTTTTTTTCATGGTAGGTAGTTTTGCCACAAAACACTACTGCAGTTTCAATTTCATAGTTGTAGCTTTAATGGTTTAGGCCTGGCATTGATAATACATCAGGAAAAATCTTCAAACTTTTCTACCCCTTTTAACCCTTTTGTGGACAGAAATTTGAAATACGCTGAAACACGTGTTTGTTTTTTTCTGATTTAGTATACTAATACTTAATTTCAAGTAAATCGGACCAAAAAAAATTTTTATTTCATACAAACTTTGAACCCTAGTTTGGGCATTTGAAGGGTTAAAATTATATATTTTTCTTCATGGTAGGTAGTTTTGCCACAAAACACTACTGCAGTTTCAATTTCATAGTTGTAGCTTTAATGGTTTAAGCCTGGCATTGATACTAAATCAGGAAAAATCTTCAAACTTTTCTACCCCTTTTAACCCTTTGGTGGGCAGAATTTTGTAAAACGCTGAAACAAGTATTTAATTTATTAAATCGGACCAAAAAAAAATTTTATTTCATACAAACTTTGAACCCCGGTTTGGGCATTTGACGGGTTAAAATTATATTTTTTTCTTCATGGTGGGTAGTTTTGCTACAAAACGCTACTGCAGTTTCAATTTCATAGTTGTAGCTTAAATGGTTTGGGCCCGACGTTGACACTACATCACGAAAAATATTCATACATTTCAACCTCGTTTAACCCTTAAACGGCTAAAATTAGAAAAAAGCTAAAACAGGTGTTAAATTATTTTTGATTTAATATACGAATTCTCAGTTGCTAGTAAACCCGGACAAAAAAATTTTTTTTTTCATACAAACTTTGGACCCCATTTTTACCGCCTTAAGGGTTAAACTTGAAGTAAATCTGTCTTAACCCGTAGCGTGTCCACAAATTACAACTATTGTCAAATTTTCACTGTTGTGGCATTAGCGGTTTTGTTCCAGCATCGATCGTAACTGGTGAAAAAAATCGAAAAACTTTGGCACCCATTTTAACCCTTAAGAACATAGAAATGAAAAAAAATCTGAAATAGGTGTCAAGTGATTTTAAAAAAAAAGTACAAAAAATCAAGATTTAAGAACAAAAGCCCAAAAAAAATTTTTTTCCCATACACACTTTCAGCCCTATTTTGACCCACTTAAGGGTTAAATAAATAAAAATCGCTTCTTAAATGAACCCTCCACCATATAACGCAACTTTTGTCCAAATTTCATACTTATAGGTTCAACCGTTTGGGCTGTAGCGTGATGAGTCAGTCAACCTAAGCCTTTTATATACAGGGTGTTAAAAGACCGCCAACAAAGCGGGAAACCACGTATTGTCCTTATCATAAGGAACATTTTTGCTCAAGGAACTATGCCTGGGAAATCAACGGTTTCCGAGATAATGAGGTTCAAAGTCGGACTTTTCAAAACTTTTTTTTTGCAGAAATGTATTCAGTATTTAGTTCTTAACATACCTTCTCAAGAAGCCATATCAAAATTATGAATATTTCTTACAAAAAACGACGTTAAAATCGCAACCCGCAATGTATTCTAAACATCGGCACTTCAAGCTTAAGTAACATAAACTTATACCTACGCTTGCGCAATATAACTTCTGTGCGTTACACGTCCATTGCGTGATAAAATAATTTTCAAAATTATAACCTAAACAACCAAAATCATTTCCCAGCAATAATTTATCGAAAAAGTACTTTGTTTTGGTGTCCGGTATGCGTGGCTTTCGGGTCTGTTGGCGGTCTTTTAACACCCGGTATATAGATTATAGTTTATTACCAAAGACATAATAAAAATTAAAAAATATTAAAAAATAAGAGGGATTCCCGTACACAAAAAAGGTTGTTTTATTCTTTTTGCTCTATAGAAAAAACGGTAAGACATACAAGCAACAAACTTGGTATGATTATAGGGCTTAGTCCATAGTATAACAAAATAATATAAAAAACTGGCCAAGTGCGAGTCAGACTCGCGCATGAAGGGTTCCTTACCATCTATAAGAAAGGCAAAAAAATCACGTTTGTTGTATGGGAGCCCCCTTAAATGTTTATTTTATTCTGTTTTTTAGTATTTTTGTTATAGCGGCTATAGAAATACATCATCTGTGAAAATTTCAAGTGTCTAACTATCACGGTTCATGAGATACAGCCTGGTGACAGACAGACGGCCAGACAGACGGACGGACAGCGGAGTCTTAGTAATAGGGTCCCGTGTGAAACCCTTCGGGTACGAAACCCTAGAAACGGTCAAGCGCGACTCGGACTCACGCGCCGAGGGTCCGTATAACCAGTTTTTTTATTGTATGGCGGTAGGGAACTCTCAGTGCGCGAGTTCTACTCGCACTTGGCCAGTTTTATTTATTTTCATTTTTTAAAGCCGTCATCCGTAGCTAAGTAAGAATATATTATTTAAAGTACAAACCCGTGCTAGGGAATATTTTAAACAGAGCTTGCGGCTTTAAAACCTGTCCCTAGCGAATTTTTAATGTTATAAATAAGTAATATTACATTAAAACACTACTGTAACACTGACTAAACACACAAAAAAACTGGCCAAGTGCGAGTCGAACTCGCGCACTGAAAGTTCCGTACCACCATACAATAAAAAAAACTGGTTATACGGACCCTCGGCGCGTGAGTCCGAGTTGCGCTTGACCGTTTTTTATATTTTTGTTATACTCTGGAGTAAGTCCTATAATCATACCAAGTTTGATGCTTGTATGTCTTACCGTTTTTTCTATAGAGCAAAAATTATAAAACAACGTTTTTTTGTATGGGGACCCCTCTTATTTTTTAATATTTTTTTATTTTTATTCATTCTTGGGTAATCCAAAATAATAAAACATAATCTCTGAAAATTTCAACTGGCTACCTAGTACGGTTCCAAAGATACAGCCGTTTGAATGAGTGTTACGGTGTATGTGTCCGGTGCGTGTTGAGTTGTGACGTCACGCGAGTTTGCCGCGCTCGCGCGAAAAACTCCAAAAGGACGGAAACTAAAACCGACGTAACTATAAAACTACTGGCTCGATTTGAATGAAACAAAAACAGGTGTATTTCTAATTTTTTGGGCTACACAAAGTTTCAAGTGATTTAACAGACCCACGGACATTCTTCATTCAGATTAAGTAATCAGTTTTTTTGTAAAGTCACCCGTGACGTAACCGGGTAAAGTGCCGGCGTGCAAAGGTCGACATGCCTTCGTCTGTACATTCGCTATTAGAGGGCAAATCATCATCTTCTACGAACATTACATAAATGGGGCAAAACAAGAAAACTTGATAAGCGATAGCAATTAGTGGGCAGAGTTAGAATCAAATGTAGGGTTTTTAAAAAAGGGGGCAAATCTCTACAAATACTATGAGAATCACACTAAGGGGGCAAAGGCAGAAAGGGGGCAAGACCCAAACAGACCCTATGAGTACGTATGTTCATACATAGGTATAAGACGGTAGCTAGATGCAACGGCATAATAAAAACTAAAAGCCTTGCAAAATTATATGCCGTAAAATTTATAATATCAGGGAGGATCTGTATCTCAGCCATCGATAAAAATCTGTTCAAAATTAAAACAAAAAAAAAACACCGTCGTCTGATCGCCCGAATCTTTATTAATTACTTGAATCTTTTTTGCGTCCTCTGCCAGTGCAGTAAAAAAAGAATGACTGCAAAAAGTGGAGGTCTTTTATCTTCCAATTTATTTTGCTTTCGAGGGGAGAGGTAATGCCAAGATTTTGATAGGAAAACTTGGAGGCATCGCTTCTGAGAGTTGTCACTTGAATGTCCCTCTTCCCCTGTCCCTTGAATTTCCACTTATGTCCCTCTACGTAATTATATTTGCCATCTACTAACGATTTGAAATCATTGCTCTCTTCTTATCAGAAATAAACAATGTTTCAGCAAAGCATTTTTCAATAAACTATTTTTTTTAATGTTTTTCACTCATCACTTTTACTCCTGCCGACTGACACGTCTTCTCTCCTAAACCTTGCCCTTATTGATAATTTGCAGAATACTATAGTAATTATAATGGGCGTAAGATTAAGAATTATAATCTCCTTTCTTTTCGATACTGTGCCCCAAGCTTCTCATTCCCACCTCGACCCGACGACGCACGGTAGCCGGGCGCTATAACTTTGCGCCAAAACCGTTTGCGGAGGAATCGTCTTGCCCATCATGATAATTTAGAAGGTTATATACCTACCTTTGCAATGATATGGGCGTGAGATTTCGATTATAATACAAAAAAATACAAAAATACAAAATATTTATTTTACGCCATCATACTTATTTCTAAATTACACTTTTGTTGGGACTCCCTTTTAAGTATAAAATACCTGTGCCAGGGAGCCCCGCTCTTCCATAACTTAAGTAATGTGACATTATTATTTATTTATAATTTATCATATGATTTAATAAAGTACATAATATCTTGCTCCGTTTCTTTCTGACTCAAGTGTCACTTTAACCAAGAGATCACTACTACACTCTGCCGCCAAGCTCTTCATTCCCACCTCAGCCCGACGCCCGGTAGCCGAGCGCTATATATTTGCGCCAAACCCGTTTACGGAGGAAGCATCGTTTACAGCATCCTGACATCTGCCTGGACGCGCAAGGAGGCCGAACAGTAGGACGCCTTCTGATTCGTTTGAATCACTTGCTGTGGTCAAATCATGGGAACCAAAATGTTACTTCGCGCTTTGATTTCCTACGTACTCGTATATTCCAGAAAGAAATTCTAGCTGTCAAACCAGCACCACAAGAAGTACCAGTAGAAACTATTAAATAGGTTCTGATTGCTCCAAGCGCCATTCTAGGATGGTAAGGCTCTACCACGAGTTACGTCCGGCAGACCTACGGTACAGGCAAAGCAATTTTCACTATGGCAAAACGGGGCCTTAGCCTGTAACTAAATCGCGTGTCGATGGCGTCCCACCAGAAGGACCAAACCGGGGTTTCCTCAATTTTCTCCTACAACCAGAGAACTAATCCTCTAGAATTAGAATCGGAATATTCTTTGCTGTACTACAAAAACATTAAAATTACCGACAGCATTAATAAATCGTAATTGAAGCCGTCAACTGGGAGCCAATTTTGGCACCATTGCGTTACAGGCTAAGGCCCCTGTTTTTCCGGTCCCATAGGTCTGCCGGACGTAACTCGTGGTAGAGCCTCAGTACTGACTGACACACAGTATTTACAAGATCCGAAGAAATTGGTCTTCGCTCATCGTCATGAAACCAAGGTTTTGTGCGATTAATCGTCGTTGCAGATATTTTTCGCTGAAAGAAGTTCAATGTATTGACATAATAGAATATTCTTTATTGTACTAGAAAATATTTTAAGGTAAAATATTAATGGTACGGTCGGCCACAATCTCAGATACCCCATGGCAGCTCTTACCGCGCGCGGCATAAGGGCGCCAATCGAACAAAAAGGGGTATCTGAGACTGTGGCCGACTGTACTAATTGGCGAGGAAGTCTTTCTGTAGTTTTATTTGATCTCTGTCTACGTCGTTGAGGGATTGTTTATGGTTTACCTCGTTACACTACACCGATTAATTCTGTGACTTGGCTTGCCTTGGTAGCAAATTTTAACTATTATCATAGAGAACTACGAGTATGTATAGTGATCCAACTAGTAGATAGCTATATAGTTGGCGATTTATTATCTTTGTATCTAATAGGTATTCCCTGCCACATTATGTAACACCTATGTAATCCAATGTACACGTAAATAAATAATTCTTGTCCCGAGCGAATTTTTTAACCTTATAAAAATCTTTATAAAGTTCCCTAGCACGGGTTAGCGCTTTAATACAGAAAGTGGTTAAATAATTCTTATAAAGATTTTCTAGAGGGTTACAAAATTCGCTCGGGACAGGAGTTCAACTCGCAACCTCTTGCACACCGTAAAGTAGATTTTTATAAGGTTAAACAGAATGTTCACTAGCACGGGTTAGTGCTTTATAAAATACAAAATGTACCTAAATAATTCTTGACAGGACTTTTCTGTAACTCGTAATCTATTTTGGAAGTTTTCAAGTTTTCGCGTGCACGCGTTGAAGTCTTTTCTATTGCAGTGCTTCGTTGGGCTAACATCTAGTTTATAGTTCCAAGGCTAAAATGTATCGAAAGTGGATACAATCCATCGTGCTAGTCGGCCTGTGTGCTTATACTGTCAAAAAAATCCGCAAAGTTGTTAGTCCTCAAAACCGGAGTATTTACAGGAAAAATGCTACTGGGTACTTCTCCAGAGACAAAAAATTCTATGTCTGTGGGTATATCTCTGTAACCAATTAACAAAACAGCATGTAATATTTTTTTTTGTACAGTTTAGCTTTAACCCTAACAGGGTACAATGATATTTTTGAAATAATTGCAGTCTAGTTACGAAATAAAAATATTTGAAGTTCGTTCTCCTGATTCATATGACGCGTCCGTTTGCCATTTTCCGGAACAAAATGGTCGATGTAGCATTTTCCTTTTGATAAATCGATATAAATTACAATTATACCGAAAGAAAATTAATTGCCCTCTTACAAAAAAAATATGTGGAAGTTATAACTACCTTAGTTAGTTTATAAATAAGGAGATAAGAAGTGTCCGGCGTATAATACTGATTCATGTGGCGTGAGCTTCGCTTGACCGTACTTGGTCGGGTAATAATATTGAGAGACTGGTTCCCGCGCGGGGCGGAAGCCAGTCGTGCAACGGACGTGCTAGAAGGTGGACGTGCGGCTGGTGTGCTTAGAACCCGGTGTAAAGAAGGTAAACATCTGATTCATCTGGGCTTGGTTCAGGGGGCATACTGATTACAATGCCTAGTTTATAAAATGTATTTTATGGTTTTACAACTTCAATCTGTATTTCGTATGATGCTTTTGGGTTATACATTCGTGTAGAAAAATGCCAGTACTGAAGTCTTTATATAGGATGAGTTATGCATAATTGTAGGCAAAATCCTGATTCCTCTGTGCCTGATCCATATGGTCAAAACACCATATGAATCATAATACAGGGTAGATTTTTGAGACGGGGTAGTAAGGGCGGGTACCTTAGCTGTTGTAGTAACGGAAAAACGTTCCTATAACACCATCCCTAACTTTCACCATACATTTTGTATGAAAAAAAAGCCGTTTTTTTTTATTTAATCGATTGTATTTCATGTAGGGATCTAAAAACTCTTAGGAGCCAACTGAGGTTTGAGTGCTAGAAAATAGAAACGACAATATCAGTGTATTTATAACTAACAATAATGTAAGAGAATTGCCTATTTGGTACAAAAATTTGAATTGTCAGTATTTTTTGACGTTTAGAAGTTATGAGGCTTTTAAGGTTTGTGGATGCAAGCAGCGAGAGACCGAGAAGGGTGGCGTGAAGGGGAAAAGGCCTATAACCAACAGTGGGCAAATGTGGGCTGATAATGATGATGATGATGAAGGTTTTTTTGGGAAGAATTACCTGGCATTGGTTTTTATTATTTAACTTTTTTTGTATTTAACTTTTTAAATATTTTTTTTTTCTTTATTGGGGTCTTAGATATCACCAAAAAATATTGATCAGCTATAAACTCGTAAAAGATATCGCAATTTTGATCCAAAGTTCAAAAATGCCGCTATAGAGAAAACATCATAGAATAAGTTAGTATGGGAAGAAAAAAAAGTAGGGGTCTGAAGGATTTCTTATTGATTTCAAAAACTTTCCTACAGCCTGAACCTTCAGAATAGCATAAAAAATCTGTCACTATATAGGCCTTTTATTCGAGTAATTAGCGGTCAAAGTTGAAAAACCGGAATTGGGAGAAATGTAATTTCTTTTATTTTTGTTGATTTGGACAAAAAACATTGGAAAAAAGCTTAAAATCATAGATGATAGATCTGTCAGTACGGCCTGCATGAAAAAAATCAAGATGTTTGTTTTAAAAGTCAACTGATTAAAAATGATTGTTACTTTATTGTTCGTAATAAATATATTGTGATAGTTAATTTTTTTCACGATATGATTCCCGTTAATTGTTTTCATAAAAAAGATTATTGTAGTTATAAAAATATGATTTTTTTCACCCACATCTACATAAAGTTACATAAAAGAACCCACATCTACATAGTTTTTAATTTTTATTTCTATTTCTGATTCATCTGTAACAAATTCTGATTCATCTGGGCACAAAATTTTTGAACATCGATATCTTGAAAACTATTTTGTAAAAATGAATCCCTCATTCAAATATATGTTATTTGATATACCTATTTTCATATGAACATGTGTTACAGAGCGGAAACTGAAATAAAATTTATGCCAGATGAATCAGTCAAAGAATAAAATTTCGGAGAAATACCCTACTGTTGAAAAAAATATAGTTTTTTTTTCGACAAATAATATGTATTATTTGTCGAAAAAAACTCTTTTATTTATATTATCCCACACTTATACCGGTTTTGAGGACTAGCAACTGTGCAGTTTTTTTTACAGAATACGCACGTACGTACGACTATTTTTGCGACGTCTGGCGTCTATTCAGAGCGGAACCATAAAATAAGTACTAACCTAGCTAATAAAAAAAAACGCATTAGGAGATCAGATCACGGGGGCGGGTGGTCAGAGACAATGCTCTGCGTGGGCGCACTTCCGAGGGCGGGCCTTTTGCACGTAACTGTCGGTAGAGTTGGCAAAACTATCCAGAGTATACCTCTAGATATTCTGTCCATCATATATTGTTTTGTAGTTCCTCATAAAAGCCATAAACAATAATGCAGGAATCAATTTGAATTTTGAATATTCTTCTGACTGACCTTAAACAGTTGACCGCGACCTTCTATTTACGCTTATCCGCGAGATTCTTCGCGATCAAATTTTCTTTAGACCTCGATAAATGATTTTTTTTTCATCCCACACTTAAGATTTGTGTAGCCGTTTGAGATATTAGGAAAACATATTTACACCGTGACTTTTTACGTCACGTTGTACAGTCGGCCACACGCTAGGATACCTATTTTTGTTCGATTGGCACCCTTGTGCCGTGCGTCATGGTATCCTAGACTGGTGATGGTCGGCCGTCATGCATGAAGCAGATTTTGCGTGTATTCAGTAAGTTATCCAGAGTAAGTTATCCACAATGTTTTTTTTTTATGGAACTCTATTTTACTGTACTTTCTTACGTATTATTTTAGCCAATGCGATGAATGCGCAATAGTTATGCTATCCCTACCGGAAGGCCGGTAACGTAAGTGTCCATTGTCTCAGTTTCCGCCACTTTTGGAGTTTATTCCTGAGATTGTGTGCGTGAAAAGTATCGGTAACACTTTGTGTGCCAATTCAAAGAAATGTTGCAATATTCTGCCGACCAACTCACAATATCAGAGTGATTGAGGTCTACAAATTAAGGCTTTGGGTATTCCATTGTGATTTCAAGGACTTTTAGAATCAACCGGCGGAGACTGAAAAACAGCATTTTTGCTGAGTCTCCGACCTTTTCAAAAGTGTTAGTTATTTTAAGAAAACAGCATGTAAATTTTTCGATATTTTGCTTTTGAATAAAGTTTTTTTATTTATTTATTTATTTTTTATTTAATGCGATTATATTAGTCTTTGAATATTCGCGTGTTTTTTTTTACATCTGCCATTATTATTATTTTCATCTAAGCTGGAACATAGGGCAGAGTCAAATGGAGTGATATAGGAATTAACACATAAAATGACTGGCACATGTTCCAACTCAGGCACAAACCTGCAATTTAAAAATAATGAAACAGCAAAACATTCTACATGATTGGTTGTATCATTAGCCGCATGTGTGCCATACTGTTTTGATTGTTATTGAAAAAAAAAACTATAATTTCCGCCCTAATGTCACGGTTCACGTGCCAATTTTTATTGGGCCATGTTTTCAATTAATAATTTTTGACCGGTAATGATAGCCGATAGAAAATTACTTCCACGTGTGCTGAAGGGTAGCGAGACTATATTGATTGTTTTTGAAATGTAATAAAATCATTGCTTGACACGCGATCATAATTTACTTTGATAATAACTGAGTTATGACAACCGAACCGAAAACAGGTATGATGGTGGTAAAATATAAACCATAAGGTGACAAACATTTGTCTTGTAGATAGAGAAATATACCGAATGTGGCAGAGGACTTGAAAGCCCAGAAAAATAAAGGATGATCGAAAAAATAAAACAAGAGAGCAGACCGCTGAATGGCGTAGCTACATAAGGGCAAGGAGGGGCAATGTCCCAGGGCCCCCAAGCCCAGGGGGCCCCCTTGGACCCTGACACCAAACCGTATTGAACTAGCTCAAAATTCCTATAGCTGCTGTACCGGGCTACGGATGCCTTGATAATATCACATTTTTAATTAATTAAGCCGTTATACAGGGTGTTAAAAGACCGCCAACAAAGCGGGAAACTACGTATTGTCCTCATCATAATGAACATTTTTGCCCAAGGAACTATGCCTGGGAAATCAACGGTTTCCGAGATAATGAGGTTCAAAGTCGGACTTTTCAAAACTTTTTTTTTGCAGAAATGTATATTTATTATTCTCAAGAAGCCATATCAAAATTATTAATATTTCTTACAAAAAACGACGTTAAAATTGCAACCCGCAATGTATTCTAAACATCGGCACTTCAAGCTTAAGTAACATAAACTTATACCTACGCTTGCGCAATATGACTTCTGTGCCTTACACGTCCATTGCATGATAAAATATTTTTCATAATTATAACCTAAAAAACCAAAATCATTTCCCAGCAATAATTTATCGAAAAAGTACTTTGTTTTGGTGACTAGTATGCGTGGCTTTCGGGTCTGTTGGCGGTCTTTTAACACCCTGTAGACTGAATTTTAGTATTCAATTGTATTTTCTATCTGTATTTTGACTTGATAAAACCTGCACAGTTTAGTTGGGGCCCCAATTTGTTTTTTGCCCTACCTATCTACGCCACTGATGGAGGGATGATAATAATATGACCAAATCTACGCAAAAGCATATATTTTCTACAATAGCAGATACAACTACTTCCCAAGACAGTTTGATGGATTCAGTTTCCATATCAGACGTTAGAATGACATCATCATATGAAAGGTTTTTATTTTGAGTTGGTCTAGTAGCCAAGCCACCATTGCGTCATTGCTTGTAATGTTTGTCTGACTAACTACTTACCTCCCTTTTTTGTTGTCTATCAGTCTGAGTGTCTGTCTATCTTCATTGTCTACTTTATTGGGCTATTGTCGGCATTAGGTGTAGGTACCTGTGTGGTGATTATTCTCCTTTGGTGTATTAGCTACGCAGATTGTCTCATTGAGGACTCTTTTGCCACAAATCTGGGTCACTTGACAACTTCAACTTTGGTGCAACTCAACCAGTTTTATAAGTGAGCTTCATCAGGGCTTGAATTTTAATAACCTTTTCGTTTGGAGAATTGGGAACAAGTGAAACGCACTTTAATTTAACTCATTTAGGTACATCTTGATTTTCCTTCAACGTTTAAAGCGGATTGGTACCTATAGGTACTATAACTTTTTATCTATCCCGCTGATTAGGCAGCTAACATTTCGTAGTAAATCAGAAGTTTGTTTGACATTACGTGCGCACCATAACAACCGTTCTTATCTACCAGACTGATAAGTAGACAGGAGTATTTCATATTTTGCTCTGAATATTATGCATATACTCACTCGTATTTAATATTTTATGATTAAGTAGGTATACTAACTTGAATCATCACCCATTTCTTCATGAGAGGAAATTCAATGAATCGTTATTGTTATTACCGCACCGGCTCCCCCCAGCGTCTTTACACCATCCACCTGTATCCTTTGACAACAAAAAGCGTCCTTGATTCCATTGTTGAGAGTTCGCACGCCAAGTGCGCCAAGAAAGAACTTGACAAAATCTACAAAAGAAAGGGTGGGTAGAAGGACGGGTCAATTAGATTGAAAGAATAGAATAGAACACATTTATTTATCAGCCAAAACACAACAATACAATAAAATAACACAGAGGATAAAACATACTTTTTAAAAATAGTAATTATTCAAATTAAAGACATAAGTCAACACCACTTATAACAAAAATACATAGTTTATATTATCAATTTAAAAAAGACAGTCGTGTGACGCTGTGTGTTATGGTGATAAAGCGGTCTCTGGACTCAGCATAATGTTGTGAGGAAACCATCACAACGCTGGTATTCTGCCAGAGCCTTTAAGATGAGGTCACGAGATTCAAGGACCATAGTCTCGATAGACAAATCAAAAATAAAAACAAATAAAAATATAAATATATATAAGATTGCTTAGTGTCACATGTTAGAAGTAACGATAAAGAGACATAATTATATTGTAAAGTGACCACTTGGCTCCTGGGACATGTTTAAACAGAGATAGGAAGTTTCGTTCAAAACGTAAAAAAATATACATACAAGTAGCATGGTTTATCCAATCTCATAATAACGCACATTAAGTACAGTCGGCCACAAGCTAGGATACCCCTTTTACCGCGCCTTTTACTTATGCCGCGCGCAGTTAGAGCTGCCATGGGGTATCTGTAACTGTGGACGACCGTACAATAAAGATTTTTATTCTGCAGAAGCAACGACAGTGAATGAGTGTCGTGCGTGTAGGTAGGTAATGCACTACTTTTACGCAATAAAAATGCCTAGTCTATTGTATGCTTTCGAAAAACAATAGTAAAGTATTACTAATCTTTCAAAAAGCGACACCTACGCGCCGTCCTTCTGCTCGTACCGCTTTAGTGCCAAAATCAACGCGGGCGCACGGAGCGCGGGAAACGCTCGCTGTCAGTCCGGCTTGGCAACAGAAAGAGCGCGCACGCCCGCTTCGCGCCACGCGCTTTTGAGGTTAGATTAGAATTGGCGCGCTGCGAACGGTTAGCATCCCGCCAGGTGCTACGCGGTCTCCCTCCCACGCGTTGCCCCTTCATATCCCCATTTCGCCCCATCTACCTGCGGACAACAGCTGTTTTAAGTCCTCTCCGAAGATTACAGTCAGATGTTTCTGAACCAGTCCGCGCTCACCTGACTGTCGATGGCTGCCGGCGGACGCACACCGAAGCAAAGAAGACTCGAAGTCGCTGCAATGCTGAGGAATACGCCTAGAAGACGCCGCGGGAGCTGCAAGTGTCTCTTTGGGGCGCCGGATCGGGATGAGACGAAAAGACTGATCTCGGAGCAGTATTCTCGCGACCGGAAGCGTTTCATCCGGCGGTTCAACTTCGACGTGGAGACAGAGTGCGCCTACAAGTCGCCGAAGCTTGACTCCCCGGTGAAGTTCAGTGATGAGGAGAAGGAAAAGCTTGATAGTCCAAGGTCCGCGGCGCAAGCTCTGGCTTCTGTCGGGAATACGGACCTGAGGCTGCTGGATTCCCCGTCGCGGAGGAGTATGGGCAGTGCCAGTAGTTCGCCGCGGACGCCGAGGACGCCCCGCGCCGCCCGCACCCCCCGCACCCCTCGGACGCCCGCCTCCAGGAGGCAGCTCCAGATGACAGGTCCGTACCTTTTTACTTTACCCCTACTTGCGCTCAACTTCATCTAGACTCCGTAACGTAATGTCTCCTTCATTACGTATTTTCATGTACGGTCGGCCACAGTCACAAATAACCCTAGGCAGCTCTTACCGCGCGCGGCATAAGGGCGCCAATCGAACAAAAAGGGGTATCCTAGCTTGTGGCCAACTGTACACAAAAAAATACACTAGGAGAGAATCTACAGTCTTTGTGAAATCGAACGTTGTATACATAATGTAGTAGTAATTAACCAAGGATTACCTCTGCCGAGCCCGATACCACGCGATACAATGATCTTTACTAATACTAGAAGCCTTTGATTCAAAGCTCGGTACATCATGCAATAAAATTCATGCATTGTGCTAGACGTGCTGGCTGGTGAATCGTATGTCTGTCAAGTCGAGTGTTCAAGCTAGTCCTTATTAAAAAGTACAGTGAATAACATTTTTATTAATAACAAAAGACAGAAGCCCAAACAGTGAGCGTTCCCGCTAAAAGTAGCGTCGGTCTGTGACGTCACGCATTTAGTATTCAGACCGGACGCGCGCGCACAATTCTTATTTCAGGAAACTATTTAGGTATTATCTCTCTGTGTGCGTTCAGTAATCGGCGAAAAAAAGTTTTGTGACGTGAGTCATTCACGCTAGCGTACAATTTAGGTATCTTTGACACACTGTTCGACTGGAATATTCGCGTCATCAGAACCACTGTCATCAACCCAATCACAAAGCTGTTTTCATTGCACTCAAGGCCCTGAACTAAGCCTCGAAATTCGTCTTGTCTACTGAGAGTGTGAGAATACCACTACAACAAATAGTTTTAGGTATCTATCACCTAGTTAAAGGTGCTCTGCACGTAACTTGTGCAAGCAGTGTTGTTTGAACAACTGTTTAGCACTGTATAGGCTGCTTGGCCTATTTAGATAGACACAGGTAAAGTGGAACGAAAGATGGAGTATTCTCTTTAAAGAGCGACACTAAGGAAGGTTCCATCATAGTACTTGCTAGCTTTTGCCTGTGACTCCGTCCGCACAAACTTTTTTTTTCGTGAATAATTACTTATTCTACTATTCGGGGCGGAAACAAATCCAACAAATCATAGATCATAAAAATCGGTCCAGCCGTTATTGAGATAATAAATGGAGTAATCAACCCGACTTTTGACACGAGAATAGAGGTATTGAACAATAGATATAGGCAAGTTTTATTTTATCAAGAATGTCTGAAAGATCTGGTGGAGGTTCTGTTTTAAACTCCTCAATATTAAACCTGCCTCCCTGTGCAAACATGTGTTTATTTTTATATTTGTGACCGACCACACAATCAGGCGCCGCCGGACACACTGCCCCGGAGTTCCACGTTCTGAGTTCTGAGTTCAGCGAGAACTCCGCGTTCTGACAGCTTCAGTGTGAACGGTTCCAAGCAACCCCATACATTATAAAGAACGCAGAACTCTGCACGTGGATCGCAAAACTCCGGGCGGTGTGTGCGGCACCTCAGAAGTCAAAACCCTCGATTTCCGCACAAAACTTTGTTTTACCAACTTAATATGTTTTGGACACAACTTTTCGATACTTTCTGCCCATAAATGGCCTCTTGCCAATCGACACTTCCTATCCTTTCGCACCAGATGACTACTAAGCACCACCTTTGTCCGAAAGGCTGTATGCGAGTCACGATACCGCCGAAACTTCCCAGTTAGGTCATTGGCCACGGTTACGTCATGGCAAATTGGAACCAGACTGGATGGAGGAACTTTTTGCTAAAGACTAGTCTTTTAGTCACTAGTGCCTGGATTTGAAGATAGCTGGTTAGATACAAGTTGGTTAAGTTGCTATAATTTACCTAGAAAATAAAGCACAGTAACTACCTATCCTAGTGCATAACTGCAGGCGGGCGTAGCATAAGGTTGGGTTACCTATACCGTATCTATGGTTTATATATAACGCTATCTATCTAACCCACTCTACGTTAAACAAAAGAGTGCGATACATATAGTTATTATAACCCCCTTATGTACGTGCCTAACCCATGGCTTTATGCTACGCTTGCTGGGTTAGCGTTTGCTCATATTCTCGAAGATTAACTGCCGGTTTCTGATTTGAGAAATTCGCTAAGCAATCACTTAAACGTCGTTCTGCCTCTGCGGATTTCTAACAAAAGAACATGACAGAACGATAGTTAAGGATTTTCTTAGTAAAATTCTCAATTCAGTAACCGGGCCTAAGTAGGCTGGGAAACAACTCATAGAGATCACAATATGACGAGTTTCTATGAGGTAGTAGAACAGTCATGCTTAGAATCCTAAGATTAATTCTCAGATATGTAGTTGTGCTCACGATGCTTATTTAGTAGTAAAGTATGTCTAACTCAATCACAAACTTTAACCTGTTTCGACATGTACTAAAGGAAAGGAGTATACATATTATAACGGTTTCATCTGACTCATTGAATCGATACTTAAAATGCAGACGACTAAAAACCACAACTTGGGTGATTTTAAAACTTAAACTTTCGTAAGCACTGCACATTTTTATATCGCTTTAACGGTTTCACTTACTTTTATTACTTTTTTTATTGGTGACTAAGACTTCCGGACGAAGTCGAAACATGTCGGCTTTTCCGACAAAATAAAAGTAAGTGAAACCGTTAAAGCGATATAAAAAACTTGGGTGATAAAAAAAAGTATTTTTGGCATTAGGAAATATCACTCACTCTACCAATCACCTCGAATAATGCTAAAACTGCAACAGAAACATGATTCGAAGGTGAATTGGGTCAAGTGGGTGGATGGACGCGCCTCTAAAACTTGGAAATATTCAGTCTTTATCGACATTTTACCCGACTACGACGAATAAAAAACTAGGTAACGTTATAAAGATTTATAAGGTTAAAAAATTCGCTCAGGACAGGATTCAAGAGGTTCAAATCCTGTCCCTAGCGAATTTTTTACCCTTATAAAAATCTTTATAAAGTTCCCTATCACGGGTTAGTGCTTTAAAAAATACAAAAAGGAGGTAACGATATACCTGTTATGAACACAAGACAGCAGGTAGACCCTTACACGCGTGCACTCTATTCAGTGATGTTACAGGCGACTTTGCAACGAAAGTGTAAGAGTCTACGTGCTGTTGACTGTACCTACCTAGGTAACAGAAGTTGGCGGCTTGGGGTCATTCTCAAAAAAGACTTATTTTATCCAGAGAATGTAGATTGGACGGAGAGTCTTCATCATCATTATCATCATCATCATCACCATCATCATGATGGTTATTAGCCCCCTGTTTTCCTCACGCGCCACCTCTCACAAATTAAGTAGTCTATTTCAAACGCACATTGTCTGCCGTAGTCGGTTTATTTATTTTATTTTATTTGATAACTTGTGCACACGCGTTATCTGGTGTGTTTGTATATTTAGCATGTTTTGCAATCGTAATCTTTGTTAGTTTTACCGGATTTGGTAGCTTTTACTAGTCTAACTAAATTCTGGTTGAAGTTATGCCACGTTTATCGCTTGAGAATACCTCTTGTGTTTTGTGTTTAGTCAAAAGGGCTAAGTGCGAGGAAGAAAAGCTATGAAAATATAACGTAAGTCTTAATTACGTTTATTTCCAAAAAAAATACGCGAGTATAAGAAAATACATACTTCATCATCATCATCATCATTTTCAGCCCACATTTGCCCTATACACATTTGTGTATAGGCCTTTTCCCCCTCACGCCATCCTCCTCGGTCTCTAGCTGCACGCATTCACGCACCCTATACAACGTGTTACAAAACATCCTAACTCTTTTTACAGGGTGTATCCTACTGGTCAACAGGATATCAATTCTGTAGAAAAAAGTTGAAACAAACAATTTTTATTTTATAACCTCTAGATTTAAAATTGTTCGTAACTTTTTTATTTTTGTTATTAGCTCAAATTTAAAAACATGTTCGTGGGTGTAGGTGCATTTGTATAGTTTTGAGTAGATAAAACATTGTGAAAGTCAAAGAAAACAATATTTAAAAAATACTTTTCTCCTGCCACAGCGTTCACATTTTATTAATTAAAAAATCAACGGAACGTCATAGAGCAAAACAATTATTTAGGTTGTGATCCCTATCACCGGGTGCTATTACCCTGCAAAAAGAGTGCATCTTTTGTAACACCTTGTATATTTACTATCAAGTAAAACAACGTAAAAATATTATTATGAATGTGAATTTTAGCGATCAGGGAAAATATGAACGGAAAGACCACGAAGAAATGTAGAGTTCAGAAAAACTGTCTAACAAATCCCTATAACATCATAGTTTGCTACAATCTAGACAATTTAACTACAATCCAAGCCCAAAGAAATAATAACTTGATCAAAAGAAACGAAAGTAAGTTAACAATTAACTTACTTCACTAGAAGAATAATAAAACGAAAATTACATGAACCGGAATAGAACCCGCGTACCGTGACGACGCCAAGTCACCCCTCGTCAGTATGGACTTACTGTGGCTTGTAACTTATGGAAGTATTATTACTTGGACGTAATTGGCAGTTAAGTAGTAACTATTATTACTAACAGGTGGAACTTTAACGTAAACCTTACTGCACTGGGCCTCAAGCAGTCAAGCAAGCCTGCCTCTGAACTCTGGAGGACACAATTTTTCAAAATTAGGTACACACGACAGCACGTCAGAGTGTACACTTTTGTTGGAATGTTGCCCGTAACGTAACCGAGTAGAGTGCTAGCGTGTAAGGGTTTACGTGCTGTCTTGCGTACGTCACGATCGACAGTCGCTATTTTAGGAATTTCGATGTAGGTACTAATGTAAGTTTTTATTGTACTAAATAACCTTAGATTTGAATAAACATTACAAAGATCTGAAATCGAAACATGATTTTTGCGTTGAGAATACAGGGTCCGCAGTATAATTTGTTGTTGCTTGGTAGAATTAACGTTGTACACACGACAGCACGTATTTATTTATTTAATTCTTTATTGCACATTAAAACGTTTGTACAAAGGCGTACTTAATGCTAAGTAGCATTTTCTACCAGTCAACCTTTGGTACTGCAGATAGGGTTTTGGGTAGCGCGCAAGAAAGTACACAATAATACATAAACTACTTTTACCTACATAACTAAATACAAAAACCTAACACTACAAGAGGGGTGGGGGGGGGAGTGAAAAATATAATATACTACATGAACAATAAGTACATAAACTACCTACTTTATATTTATATATAAATAATATATTTACATAGTACGTACATAGGATAGGTATTTATGATAAACTAAACTGAGAATATTGCTTACATATTTTGGATATTAAGATAATGGTTATAGACTTTGTCCTTAAATGTGTTTATCGATGGTGCCTGCCGAATATGCAGAGGGAGGTCGTTCCACAAGCGAATTGCCGTCAGGGTGAAAGAACCTGTGTATCCTGCCATGTTATGCTCGGGAATGCAGATGCACGTAGACGCTTACACTTTTGTTTCAAAGTCGCCCGTAACGTAAGTGAATAGAGTGCACGCGTGTATGCGTCTACGTGCTGTCTTGTGTACAAAACAAAAAAAAAAGTTTAAAAAAAAGTGGTGACGAAAATCTTTATTTTACTTCTAGGTTTTGATCTTGTCCAAGATCATTCACATGTGAATTGGTGATATCATGTCTTCCATATAAGGTAGAAATGGCCCGAACTCGATGAGGAGGCCCTGTTTTTTTTTCTAACTCCAAAGCTGTGTTTCCCCAAGTATCATATGGGTCACACAACCCCGTGGGTTGTTTCATTGGTTGGGCCCTGAAAAACTGAGGTATTGTCGTGTCATATGAAAGTTATTTTTTTTCCCATTTTCCTCTCTCAAAACTGCCCTTTACCCTTGACGCACTTTTTTCAATATGGCGGAATTTTATATTGGTATTGTACAAAATAGTATTACCTTTGAATAAAAATTACGAAGTATATAAATTCAAAGGATGACTGTGCGATGTAAAAGAGAAATTAGTTTTAAAACTTTGTAAATATGAACGCAATGGCGTCAAGGGTATCCCCCGTCCGATTTCAGATGGGATGGTGGATCTTGAACTTAGTAAATGAGTCACCCAGTCCTTTAACTTTGGGAGCCACTGCTCCTAAGCATCCTAATCGATACAAGTACACCCACACGCATTATGGTTTTTTGCTAGCCTTGCCACTCCCATAACTTGATAGATTATAACATTTATAATGTACGTAGTCAAATGGTCATGCTTTAGAGTTCAACAACTACTTACATAATCCATTTCTCATAAACCCTATAAATAACTAACTCAATGGTACAATGAGCTGCCAAAAAACCAGTCTCAATAAAGTTTTGCCTCTGAAAAGTGATCAGAGTCCTATGAACCCACTGTATTTTGAATAGAAGCAACCTAGTCTAATAAAAAAATTGCATAGTAAAAACAATAAGGTAACAACTGTGACGACAGACAGACAGACACACGATCAACAGCCATAAATAGCCCTATGTAATTTTTATTGCTAAGATGTTCTTCGTACACACGACAGCACGTCGACCCTTACACGCTAGCACGTTACTCTACTCGGTTACTTTACGGGCGACTTTACAACAAAATTGTACACTCTGACGTGCTGTCGTGTGTACAAAATGGTAGTTTGTGTGATAGGTTCGATTACAAAACAAAACGATGCCAAAAGCACCAGATCGATTATTCTTCAAAAGAATATCACTAACACATCACTATTCGTCTTCTCCTTTTTGCTTTGGGTAAAACCCTAAAAATAATGCCCAATGAAGATCTCTGTAATTTAAATCACCCCCGACATTTTAATTTCAAATTAGCATATCTCATAAACGACTGAACCGATTTTGATATCTAAGAATACTAAGAACACTCGCTTCTTTGTTTTGGCAATTTTTGTTGCGTGGATTATCAAATGGGGGCAGGAAATGCTGGAAAGTTCGTAGAGAGTGGAGGGGCAAGAAACATATTTTTTTTAAGAATAATAATCGTTCAATAAATAAAAACTATAGAGCTATTCGAAAAGTCGGAGAACAAAAGTTGTTGGAAATCGCATTTTGAAGGTGACTAGTTTCAGGAATAAAGCTATTAAAAATTGCCATGTATATTTATAGAATAATGGCCAGCAACAATTACAAAATTGATCAGCAAGTAATGTCATATTGGGCAGCTTTAAATTGGTTTCATAGCTAAATAAAAGATCAAAAGAGTTGGAGAGAGTATCCATCTAGATATGACGTTCATGCTACTGCAATGTTTTCGGACGTGTGGGAAATTTTTTGCGTACTGAGTAGCTACCACGAGTGCGAAAAAGCTGTGCCGGACGTCTGTCATGTATCCTAATACTATAGTAGTAAGATTGTTTATCCAACTTACAGTGACAGTAAGCACTCGTGGTAGCTGCTCTGAACGATCCTTCTGAGTGTTTAGTTATTTAGTTACTTGTTCTGACGAGCAGAAGTGGATTATATCATCCACGTCGATGGCAATGACCGCAACGCGAAGTAATGGTGCCTTGTCTTGCTATTGGTGATTAATTGCTCTTTCATATCAAGCCAATCTGGCAAGCTTGGCTGTGATAAAAAAGTTGGAGAGGCTAGTCATGTGTCATGCGCGTTGAGAAAAAATGTGGTGTAATTTTATACCAATCTTAAATAATTGTGGTAGGTATTCTTACCAAGTAACTGTTCATGCTTAGATTAGGAACATGTTTTATATACAAACGCACCTACTTAAATAAGTTTGAATAAATGACTCACCAAGCAACGACACCTGGAAATTCATAAATAAATCTAAAACTAGTTTTCGTCTGCTTCATTTCATGATCAATAGATATTCGGATTTTCTCACGATGTTCACAAATAAGTAACTATACAACTATTTAAGTTTCACATTTTAAAGAGGAACATTTTTTTCCTTGGTCTGTAAGTAAAACAAGGTTCTCTGGAAGAGATAGCTTTTAGCTATAAGGCCGCCATTTGTACAAAATTTTGTTGAAAAAGTTATCAGTAAGTAATATTCTTTCTGTTGTGCAATAAAGAGTTCTCTATCTATCTATCTAAAACATAGATGCAAAGGGTAATTGATTATGAAGAAAGTTTAATCTCAGTTGCCATGCCAACCCGTCAATAGTTCATAGCATACCACACAATCACAATCCATAACAAAGGTAAGGGCCAACCTTTATCAGAGAGGGCACACACGGTTGTCGACCTCTTACGAGGAAATCACTGCACTAGAGTGCGTATGGACCCTTTGTGATAAACTCGAATGACCTACGAACGGGTAGGGACTTCGATAAGGGCCCTTGGCGGTAACATTCCTACAGAGTTATTAGAGTAAAAACGGGAGAGACCAATCGATATTTTTGTAAAATTTAAGGTTGAAGAGAAATAAAGAGATAGAGACAAAGAACACAACATTTTTAGGGTTTTGTACCGCAAAAGGGTAAAATGAAACCATTATAAGATCACTCGTGCGTCTGTCTGTCCGTCTGTCACAGCCAATTTGCTCCTAAACTAGTACTGGGCCGATTGAGTTGAAATTTTGTACACACGACAGCACGTCGACCTTTACACGCTAGCACTCTACTCGGTTGCGTTATGGGCGACTTTTCAACAAAAGTGTACAGACACGGACAGACCCAAACACGGACGTGTAACGTAAATCAATTAATTTTAAACATGGTGATCCCCATGATTTAGGGGAGTAAAGTAGAAAAATAAAGAACAAAGATTTTCAATATTTAAGTGACACATATCAAATGAAAGGGCTCGTTTTAAGGATTTAAAATGTTTTTTTAAATAATTTTAAGACAATTTTTTTAAAAGTAATTTAAGAAAATAGGCGAAAATTTACCATCCCCCTCCCCCCTTATTTCAGAAACTACTGGGTTTAAAATTTTGAAACAAACATGGGAAAATATTAAACCCTCTTAAAGCGAGTTAAACTCGCGCTTGTCCGGTTTGTTTAGCTTTATTCCTGAAACACTTAAACTTCTAAATGTGATTTCCAATGTGACTTTTGCTATACGACTTTGGTGAAAGCGCAATTTTATTTGTCCATAAAAATCCATGTTTTTTTTTACAATTTTACTGCGCATGGTAAGAAATAGGAGAGCAGGAGAGGCTCGAAAGGTGGTAGAGAGTGGAGGGGCACGAAAGCGCGCCACGCAGGCAGCGCTAAAATGCTACAAATTCGAACTTTTTAAGAATAAGAAACGTTCAATCACCGAACTAACGTTCAATAAATAAAAAGTATCGAGCTATTCGAAAAGTCGTATAACAAAGGTTGTTGGAAATCAAATCACTTTTATAAGTTGACGTGTTTCAGGAATAAAGCTATTTGAAAATTGCCGTGTATCCTCGCCTACATTTAGTAGCCTTACATTTATTTAAAACTAGCTTTTGCCCGCGACTTCGTCCGCGCAGACTTTTTTTTTCTCGTGAGTTTTTCCGTTGTTTTAATGGTTATTCTGCTATTCGGGGCGGAGAGAAATCCAACAAATCAACAATCATAAAAATCGGTCCACCCGTTCTCGAGTTATAATAATGGTGTAACTAACACTACTTTGTTTTATATATTAAGATGTTCCATACTTTGTGCAACAATATACTTACCACTCTCTAAAGGCGAAACACATAATCGTGAGGAAGCCTATAGTTGAGTTGCCATGACCGCAAATAAAACGCACAAACAATAAAAAAAATCGAATGTAGTGTTTTTATTGTTGAAAGGTTGACCACCTATCACCAATAATTATGACTACGTCATTCCCTTCAACGTCTCTATTCTCTAAGAAATCCACTCAACATTTGAACGTCAAAACACTCGAAAAGAGCCCTTATTGAAATTAAAAAAAAAGATATTTAAAAACGGTTATTTTTACGGTGCATATTTTAGATAATACAGGGGCTGAAACTGAACAAAGTTGTAACTTTAAACATGGATTACAAAATTTTTAAAATCTCTTAGTTCGGGAACACACACGATTTTCCGATTGTCGGAAGGCGTCCGCGCCATATTTTGTGTGAACGTTCAACACACATCCGATCCACATATTCTGATCCGATGCATGTTCACCCAAATGTATGTCGGATCAGACTATCGGATGGAGAAGTCGGACGTGTTTTCCTGGCCTTAGGTAAAGGTGTATTCCGTTTCCGGACTCCCCGGGATAAGATCGCGAACCCCTAGGGATCTGCAGACTTCAGGTTCGCAAACGCTGATCTACGATACCTGGATAACTTAAGGGTGGCATTCATAGTCGTCAGCTCAAGCTCGAGCCCAAGTAGGTGATCTCAGAAAACCAAATCTCGAGTCCTTGGCTAATGTTGATGTCAAGCTCAAGCTAGTGTCTAGCCCAAGTAGGTGATCTCAGAAAACCAAATCTCGAGTCCTTGGCTAAGGTTGATGTCAAGCTCAAGCTAGTGTCTAGCCCAAGTAGGTGATCTCAGAAAACCAAATCTCGAGTCCTTGGCTAAATGTCGATGTCGAGCTCAAGCTAGTGTCTATTAATATGCTGACAGCTACTCAAACTCGAGCTTAAGATTGAGCTTGAGCTTGATATTGATATAAGCCAAGGGGTGATTTTGTTTTCTGAGATCACCTACCTTGAGCTCGAGCTTGAGCTGACGACTATTAATGCCACCCCTAAGGTGAAACTTGAGTAGCTGTCAGCATATTAATAGACACTATCTTGAGATTGACATTGACATTAGCTACTTAGCCTTAAGGCTTGAAATTAGTATTTGACTTCTCTGAGATCACCTACTTGAGTTCGATCTTGAGTCGACGACTAGTAATGCGGATGCCACCCTAATGCCCGTTAAAGGTCTTTTAAAATTAGGGGTGGTTCGTGAAAACGGGCATAAGTCTCAGCACAAAAACCTCGCAAAACACGCAGGCTGTGTTTACCAACATAATGTAAAAGTGCATTACGCGTGAGCCAGTTCGTACGAGTGTGTATCGTGTGTCCCGTTAGGTTCGACGACCGGGCCGTGGTTGTAGCTTCTTCGCTCGTTTTGACTGTGTCGTGAGAAATAATCATGTTGGAAGAGGTTTTTTGGCCATTTTTCTATGTTTGAATTTACTTTTGCACGCCACTGCGTTCGCGCAGCTCCGACGAAAAGTGAAATGTATTTTTTTGGTATAAAGGTAGCCTATGTGTCATTCTGGTACATAAACTTGCTAAATTACAAAAAAAAAAACATTCAAATACGTCCAGCCGTTTCAGCCTGAAAGAGTAACACACAAACACTTGCTCATAAACTGTCGCTAGTGGAATGGGGTAAACGCCGTCTAGTCAGTAGTTTAGGCTTTGGGCAGCCTAAAAAAATCTGTCACCAGACTATTACCTAGTCAGGAGTTTGACAAAAAGAGCAAAGGAATTAATTCAGATATGTTATAAAGAGGTGAGGGCAAAGAGCCATAAGAATAAAATACTGATGTAGCTACGATGTTATTCACAGTTTCGGGGAAAACGCATGTGAAATTGGCCCTTTGGCATAGATCGGTCATGTCGGGCTTACAGCTCGATTCGATTCACTCTGTTGAAGTGAAACACTAGATAGCTTGACACAGACTGATCTTTATTTACTACCCACATGTAAATAACAATATTATACAACATCTTCCCTCTTGTGAAACAAAGATAATATTATTTAATTATACTTTTGAAATATCTATATTACTTACAGCAATAGGCGTTAACCACATCACATACCCACCAACCAAAAACATACAACATTTATAGCAATGGTCCGGCAATGGTTCGTTGATTGATACCAGTTCAAGACATACCTAAAAACAGCGAACGGACAAACAGAATACGTACCTACACACTCACTACAAGGTCATCATAGGTACTTATAGATAGAGCAACTAACCTTCTTTCTACGGTTAATTAATTTTTTTTTTTTGTGTTTAGGTAGGTAGGCATAGGTATATGTTTTAGCATTTTTTTTTTAATTATTTTAATTTAGTTACATTTTAATTTTGAATAAGATTACATTTGAGACAAATTACCCATGCAGTGGAATGCGTCATCTTTTGTATGACGCCCATCTCTTGCATACTCTTGAATATTATGGTTCAACACCTATAACAATGTATCTCTAACACAACAATTCTAACTCTAACTCTAACAATTAATGGCCCTTTTCTGACCGGGCAAATACAAGGGGTGCCACTTTTCTGTACTCAATGGCCTGGCAATGTACCTACACCATCAAACAAAATTTTAAATTGGGAACTTGGACTTATGAACCACATACTATGACACATAATACAAATCCTCTTGTTCACTGTCGTACTTGTCACTTGTCACCGAAAGTTCATACACTCTGTTTGATCCTTTTGCCTGGCACATTTTCTTGAAGTGACCCCTATAGCCACACAGAAAACACCTCACTTTTCTAGCCATACACCCAGTGTCACCCGCACAATACAAGTCGCCGCATGCCGCACAAACTCGTGCTCCCAGTGGCACCGCTGTCGACCCGCTCGCACTCGGTCCGTCCTCGGCTCCCCCGTGGCTACCCTGCAGCCGGCCCTGCGCCTGGCGCACGCCGTCGCTGCTGCCGCCACCGTCACGTCGCACCGCGCCACCCTGGGCACTGCGTCGTGGGCCGCCAGACCTCCAGAGAGCATCCACAGCTCCACTGCTACTGCTCGACTCGTTCCTGACAACTCCCTCGATTTGTCGACCGTTGTCACATGACACTTCGTTGGCTTGGCAGATTTTTACTGCCTTCTCTAAGGTCAGGTCGTCTGTCCGTAGTAACCTATCGCGAACTGCCGTGTCGTATACACCGCACACGATCCGGTCACGCAGCAAGCCGTCCTCTAGCGTCTCAAACTCGCACTGCTGACTCATCAGCTTCAGCGCCGTGACGTACTCGTCTATTGACTCACCGCGCATTTGGTTGCGAGTAAAGAATTTGAAACGTATGATGGTTGTGTTGACTTTTGTTCCAAAGTAGTTATTGAACAGCTCAATCACTTTTTCCAAGTTTTCACCATCTTCCGGCTTTGGGAACTTGAAAGTCGAAAACACATCATATCCTTCAGGACCCACGAGATTTATCAATAGATTGGCCTGTACATCAGTAGCCTCCTTGTGCAAACCAGACGCTTTCAAAAACACTCTAAATTGCTTCAGCCATCTCCGCCACGCTTCCGCGCGGTTGGCTGGACCGCCATCTAGGGTTAATTCTGCCGGTGGACGTGCGTGTTCCATGATGCACTTGCACTAGCAACTTCACTGGTCTATTATCACAAGGTTTGACTACTATTCTGTATGTATTACGTGTAAATTCAATTTAATTTAGTCACCGCTGTCACCATGAAGTGAAACACTAGATAGCTTGACACAGACTGATCTTTATTTACTACCCACATGTAAATAACAATATTATACAACATCTGTCACTATTACGGAATGTCACGGAATTTCACAGTCTGTGTAGCCTAAACACTTTCTTTTCGCTGTATTCCCTTATTTTTATTTACATATCGCCTTCACATTATCTCAACGCGAGGCTTAACTATTTTTAGGACCGAAGGATTAGATTCCAAATCCTAGAACCTACTAATGCAATCATTTATCGCCCAAAGTGGCCACTTTGGAAATTAGGCCCTAAAAATAGTTAGGCCTCGCGTTGAGAACTTACCTACTGAAGAGTTTTCAGCAATAAACGCATCCAAAAAGAAGATATGTTTTTTTTTTATTGGCGGCGCTAGGTGTGCTTACTATTGGGCCTTAAGGGTAGACGATAGTAACGTGGCGGGAAATTCAAAATTTTCACAGATTTTTACATTTTGTAGCTAAACTGAGCTATTTTTGTTCAGCGATTTTTCGTTCGCGGAAATAACAAAGTATTCTTTTCATTATTGTAAACAATAGAACAACAATAATTCAGCCGATTATGTGTTCTGGTCTACGACAACTTTTTTGGGCAGTGCCACTGCTTCATCAAAGTATTTCATTACCAAATAATCCAAGAACCCATCTTGGATTATTTGGTAATGAAATACTTGAACCCAAAAGAGTTCAAGGCAAAGAGAGATAGTAAACTTGTAAAACTGATTAAAACGCATCTTCCTCTGGCAGATTGGCAAAACGACCAGATATTTTGAAATTATTACATCCAAATAAATTTATATTTTAAGTATATCGAAAGGGACATCCAAACCTCCGCTGCAAAACGCTACGAAAAAAGAAAAAAAACGACATAATATTAAGTAATTTTCTTTCTTTTCTATATAAATAGCAAATAAAGAAACCGCATTAAAATTCAAGTCTTGCTAAATAAAGTCCCAATCACGGCCCAAATCAAAGTAACTAATATTGAAAAGTACATTCAAGGGTCCGGTGCAAAACGACATAAGTAATTTTCTTTTCATCTCCCACGCTCGGAAAGTTTGCTGTTACTAGTAACTTACGATCGTGTAAAGGCCGGATTTAAACTATCTGAACTTTTGTGCGCTTCGAAATTTGAACGCGACGCCGGGACAGTCTTTCCCGCGCCCTATGGTTTTGAAAAAGAAAAAAACACTGGCCGTTTAAGTAGATGCCAGATCCCGATGGAAAATAAAACCTCATTCATAGTTCGTTTAAACGCGTATTTCAGCGAAAGCGATTGTTCGTGCCCATTCTCTATACAAAACTGTGAATGTAAATGGTGCATAAGCATCTTTTAAAAAGGTAAAGTCACGGAAAAGAACATTCAGAAACGCGGTTTCTTCTTATAGTCTTTTCAATATTTTGTACACATATTTATTTTTAAATACCAGTAAATAAAAAAAATGCTGCGCTTCTGTTTTATCAAATAGATAATTATGTTTTGGTTTGTTAAATACATTTTTTCAAACGATGTTACTAATTTCATTTTTTATCTCCTACAAATTTTTAATTTATATGGTATAAGTTCAGAATGCACCCGGAAAAAAAAACATTCTTTTATTTACATTATTTTTGTGTCTGGATAAATAAACTTCAGGAAATTATTAATAAAACGAATGGTTTTAATACCAACGAAGCTCAAAACTTTAGTGCGGCAGCCGTAACTACAGTAAAATATGCTTTTAAAAGGAACTTATTTGACTCACCTGTTTTGCCTGTAAGTAGTTGTCTATAGAGTTTGTCCCGCTTGGCTAACAAAGTCATTTCCTCGCTTCTGTGAGATGAAAAGTTTTGTGTTTCGCACGAATGCAATATTATTTGCGTCTCGTGCTTCTGAATACCTCGCTACGCTCAGGTTTCTTTTTTTGAACCACTCGCTACGCTCGTGGCTCAATTTTAGAAACCTTCGCTAGCTCGGTTTTCAATACAAGCACTCGCCGCAAACAATAATTTTGCATTCTTGCATAACAAATAACTATTCTATTTATAACATCATGCAAATTCATGCGGCCAGCCAGCCAGCTATTATTAGAAGCTTTGTTATGATGAGAATACTCAATAAGTGTCCCAGCAACACAAGAGGCAAACTATCATTGTTGCCCACTGTTTACCATAAAACTCGGATATGTTTCCTTTGTTCTTCTTCCTAAACAGTAAAATACAGTCTCTCGATTTCATCGAAATGATTTATGCAAAGCAATACGTCTACATTGTTACCCCGCTCGACAAAATTATTTGCTTCACAAATACGAAGGAAAATGGACTCTATAGCTTAAGCAAAACGTCTCATAAGATAAGAAATCGGTACTGACGCAGTTTTGTTAGCCGAGCGAGAGGCGTAGCGTAACCCAGGTAGCTAAGTTCCAAACCGTATAAAGAGGCCTGTGTACGATGCCATAACTTTGTTTTCTTCTTTTTTGTCATCTTTTTTCTTCTTGTTTTATTTTATTCAATGCGTTAAAGAGAACCAGTTTCGTGATTGCCAGTATCTTTCGCTTAGAACGTTTTTCAGTAGTGGTTTCGAATGTCTACAATCGAAATGCTGTCTCTTTTTTTTTACTCTCGGAATACATTTTCGACCACTGCGCTGTCAATGGTTATTTGATACTTTCTTTTTAAATGCATGTTGGGTTTTAATTAATAACCCTCTTAAATTAATGCTCCTTAGAAGGTTTCACTTTTTTTTATATTATTAAATAACATGTATCATCAATATTGTCATTACGTGGTATAAAAAAATGGTATGATTCTTTTGAAATATCTGTCGAGGGTTAGTATCGTAAAATTTTATGCACAAGCTTTAATAAGCATCTTTACGACCATTGAAGCGTGTTAAATGCGATTCGTGTCATGTAAAAACTAAATCGGATTAACTTTTTTTTAAATTGCTTGTTCCTGCCATAGGTAATTCCATGACCAACCAATCTAGGCATTCAGCTATGGCTGGTTAATATAGCACCTATTACAAAAGGAAACGTTCTACACCGTGCTATTTTAGTGGTTTTAAGCCGAAGGTATTTTGTTGCATTGGTGATTCTGAGCCAAATTACAAAATTTTACTCCAAAATGAGCGAAAAAAAACCACTTCGCAATACAAATGTCTATCGCCAATCGACACCATTTGTATGGAGAAGTGAATTTTATTTTCGCGCGTTTTGGAATGAAATTTTGTAATTTGGCTCAGAATCACCAGTCTGGTGCAACAAAATACATTCGGCTTTAAAACCACTAAAATAGTACGGTGTATAATTCCTTATGAAAAATGCAGTGGTAAGTCTAAAAGCTGAGGATTTCATCTTTATACAGGGTGGTACAGCTATGTCATGTAGCAATTAAGGGTCAATGAAAGTAGTGTGGCGGAAAAGCCCTAACAACAGAAGTTTTTCAAAGTTTTATCTAAACTGAGATATTTTAGTTTAGCAATTTTGTTTCACGACAATATAAAAGTATTTTTTTCAACAGCCGAGATTTAGTGTCAAAATTTTACCAACTTTCTATCAAAAAATATCTTGTATAAAAATGAATTAAATTATGTGGGGACTGGGGACATAAGCCTTTTTAACCAGACTAATGGGAAATTCAGTATTTCTTTAGTCCAGAATCAGAGGCCTACGTCGTATGTACGGTCGGCCACAATCTCTGATACCCTATGGCATGGCAGCTCTTACCGCGCGCGGCATAAGGGCGCCAATCGAACAAAAAGGGGTATCTGAGACTGTGGCCGACTGTACCTAAGTTCGCGAGGCCGAATGCCGATCTCTCTCACGAGGCCAAAAGGTTTAAGCTATGCAAAGGCAGACTTGCGAGGTCTACAGCCCCTCTACACTTGACGCATTTTTCCAATACGGCCGCAATATGGCGCAATTTATAAATTTTAATATTTTGCAAATTAAGACGCATTTTGTGTTTTTATTTAATAATAATATTTTAATAAACATTACAAAGTATTTAAAATCAAAGCATTACTATGCGAATTCAAAGAGAAATTAATTTTTAAACTTTTTCAATTTGATCGCAATAGCGTCAAGGGTAACCTCCCAGCTTACAGAGCCGGTAGTTTGTACTGCTTATTTGAAAGAATACAGGGCTGAAGCACACTCTTTACCGTAACACCCTGTATAACCCAATACTTAATACTTTTTTTTCTTTCCAACAAAGCCGCATGCACAGAGGTTTCGTTTTACATCTAATCGGAAGAAAAAAACCGCGTGTCTTATGCACGGCATTGCTATAGGTTCTCGGTATAATAATATTTGGTTCGATTGTTGTTCGTGTTTTTTGCGAGACTGGCCCTCGCTTGGTGCGAAATTATCGCCATATTGTTCCCATTGTTCGTGTCGTGATGTTTCGCACTCGTTAGTTTTTATTTATCACTGGAAATTTTCATTCAGTTTCTTATCATATCAAGTTTCTTCTCTCAATCTCTTCTTAACTCACTTAAGGAAAAGACATGGAAAATTGTCGTGGGTTTCGTAACATTTCAAATTATGTGAAAGAGGAGCAAACCGTCTTATTGTATCTTTTACAATGCCCTTCAAGCTAAAAGCCTCAAAGAGGCACCCAACTCTATTAATTTGTAAGGTCCACTGGCGTCAACCCGGGTTAGCTAGTTAACGTCAATTGTATGGATATGTCAAATTAACTCAGAGTTGGCTAACCCTGACTGACGCAAGTTCGCCTTAGTAGCCCGGTGGCCCGTTAATATCCAGAGTCAAATATACTAAAATTAGATCTCAGCAATATCCGTTTTCTCATGATGAATCGGACCCGACATTTTATTGACTTATTTCCTTTTTTTTAAAAGTAACCAAAATGCGTGATACTCAGTCAAAGTACACATTCGGACACCCACAGACAGACTGCCTGGTTTCTGAATTGAGAAATTCGCTAAGCAAATGGGTAAGTATCGTCCTGTCTCTGCAGATTTCTCACAAAAGAGCGTGACAGAACGATAGTAAAGTATTTGCTTAGCAAAATTCTCAACTCAGAAACCGGGCCAGAGTCATTCACAATTTAAAGCATTACGTTTATTATAGCTATATTTTTTTATTAGATACTCATACAGACGACAGCAGGTCGACCCTTACACGCTGGCACTTTACTCGGTTATGTTACGGTAACGGGTGATTTAAGAACAAAACTGTATAGTCAGGCATGCTATTAACTGTAGGTACTTATCGAGGCTTACCCAGGTGTACCTTCAGATGGGGGGCTTGATTTTACTGCCACCAACAATTCGCAATTATGATCGCATATTTCCTGGTAGGTACAATACCACCGAACTACCAGGTTGCGAATTTCACACGATTAGGGCGATCGGTTTCCAGAATTGACTGCACATTTCGATTTTTGGTATTCGGTGCGGAATGCGAAATAGTGCTTCTTTGATCTTTGACCGCTCAGTATTTTCTGGGTATAGAGACGTTTTTTTTTAAACGTGTTTGTGCATTTAAAAAAATATCATCTTGTCACACAAAGTGTTGTGATTAAACTAAACAAAAAAAAAAGGTCGATAATAATAAACAAAAACTAAATTTGGTTGAATGTCTCCCGCACGCACCTTTAAACCTGAAAAGGACTTAACTGTTTTTATTAACATATATTTTTCTTTTATTTTCAGATTACTGGACAGTACGAAAACGCAGCGATTCAGCGTCGAGCGATAAAGAAAATTAACTACTTAAAGTAAAAGAAGTTATGTTCTGCAAAATGCAAAACAGGTTATGTGCTGTGCGGTTTAGAATAAAGAATAACCCTTATTAACATGAATAAAAATATTCATCTAATATTTATAATAGCACTAGGTAGGTAATAAAAATAATGAAACATAATATTTTTATTGTATACTATCGAAAACGGATACATTAATGGCAAAAGGACATGAATAATATACTTAGGTACTTACCAGCTTTTTTTATAACGACGCTTGAAATGAGAAATGTCACAATCACAACTCACCGACCAGTGGATTCGCCTGATTGTTGTACATCGATTATAATATATGATCTGACTCATTTTCATCAAAAATATCGCTTATGACATGTTTCCCTTCAAGTGTCGTTTAGCGATTTTTTTTTCGCGAAAAATCTAAGATCTATTGAACCTATTTCAGCCAATTTTAAAATAGTGTTTCATGGAAATTGAAATAGGAAATTTTACACAAAATCCTATTTTACTTACTCCGCTGGCTCAGCGACCCGAAGTGGGTCTTGGCCTCAGACACAAGAAGTCGCCACTGGTCTCGGTCCTCCGCGGTCTATTTTATTAGGTATAATTTTTTTGTCATTTGTTTTAAGAAAACGCGGGTAGCCGCTGCTCCATACAAAAAGGGAGACCTGTTTCCTCCATGGATAATGATTTTAGAAAAAATATGTTTATATGTATGTTTAAAAAATGCAATTTATATTGACCTCTGCTATGTTTTCATTTTCTAATTATTTAAATAAGTATTAAAACTATTAAAATAATAAAAAAGGAAAACATAGGGACATGGAAGAGGTACATATAAATTGAATGGCATAATCATATTTTTTTCTAAAATCATTATCCAGGGGGGAAACAGGTCTCCCTTTTTGTATTTTTTGTACGGTGCAGCGGCTACCCACGTTTCGTCCTATTAACGTGTTATTTATTTAAAACACGCTTAATACTTTCAAGTGTACACACGTAAATTGCGTCAGTTTTCGTACACATACCAACCTATATTTCGGTCTCAAAATCAATTTTTATGTGGAATCTAGTCCGTGATCTCTGCAATAATGTTTTCCCTTGTTTTACCTGCAACACGGTAAATGCTTCCTATTAATCTGTCCCTTAGTATGTAAGGTAAAGGGTGGGTCCAAACCAAAACTATTTGCAATTACGGTAAAGGTAATACACGACAGCACGTCGATACCTTTGGGTAGAAAGGTCGTAAAAGCCAAAATAGCAACTTTACAGGACGAGCAAAAAACGAAAATAAAAAACTTAAAAAAATCATAACTTTTCCATTTTTAAAGTCACATTGATCCGGATTATTGAGAAAAGCTTGTGTTTGTTTATATTTTATGTAGGGTAATGAAAATCTATGTAAAATCCTTTGGTTTAGAAGTTAGGGTGGATTTACGCCCCACAATTTTGTGTCAAATTGCTTTTACACCTCTCTACGAAGCAGTGCTTTGGGGTGTAACAACCACCATATATTTTTTTATTTTGGCGTATAAACCAATACTTTCAAAATAAAAGGTCTTAACGCTTACAACTGTATTTTTTTGTGTGACAACAAAGGTTGTAAAACCCATTATAATTCGATTTTCAATAGCCAGATGGTGTATTTGACCAATAACTCATACTGAATTCGTTTAATTTTCAAATGATTCCTTGGAATAGCATTTATAAATCTGGCAACTCTAAGGAAAATAAATTTTAAACTTAATTTATACAGGCAAAATTTACTTTGTGCCTACCTACCGTTATTGCCTATGTAGGTAATATTGAATAAAAATTAAATAAATGTATGAACCAACAGCTACACAATACAACAAGCTGTTAAAGAAGAAAATTATCTTACACTTTAGTTTCTCTAAAAGTTATGGGATTTTTAAAACTAAGTAAAACAAAAATTGAGTGATAATGACTATTGCTTTAAAAAAAAAAGGAAACCAATCAACAGAATTAAGGAAAACATTTTAAACCTTTCAATAATAAAGATTATAAGCATTAGGTAATTTAAAAAGAAAGAAATCAACACAAAAAGATAACATTTTAAAGGGCTCCAAACTGTAAGTTTTTGAACTTCCCTTTCAATGATGGCATGCATGGAATTAACGGGCATATAATTATGTCCGGGAAATATTGTAAATATTGTTGCAATCCAAAAGCTTGGAAACGATACTAATATCGTTTCCAAGCTTTTGGATTTCTTAAGAAAGTAGTTTATACAAGGCTCGGTGGCGCGGGAACTACCAGGTTGGCAGTCGAGGTCCAGGTAAGACATTTCAGTTGGTGGCGCAGAGACTGAGGGTGTGGGCTTGGTGGCGCGGGAACTACCAGGTTGGCATAAGAGGTCCAGGTAAGACCTTTTAGTGGATGGCACTGGCACAGACACTGAGGCTGCAGACTTGGTGGCGCGAGAACTACCAAGTAGGCAGTCGATGTCCAGAGGCCTTAGCCTGTAACGCAATGGCGTGTCGATGGCGTCTCACACGTCCCAGCACAAGGGCAAAACCGGGGTTTCCTCTATTTTCTCCTACAACCAGAGAACTAATCCTCTCGAATTTGAATCAGAATATTCTTTGCTGTACTAAAAATTAAGAGGACCGACAGCATTAACAAATCGTAATTACGTAATACAGGCTAAGGCCCCAGGTAAGACGTTTCAGTGGGTGGCACAGACACTGAGGCTGCAGGCTTGGTGGAGAAGTACCAGGTTGGCAGTCGAGGTCCAGGTTAGATCTTTCAGTGGATGGCGCTGGCGCAGAGACTAAGGCTGAAGGCTCGGTGGCGCGGAAACTACCAGGTTCAGAGTCGAGGTCCACGTAAGACATTTCAGCGGGTGGCGCAGAGAATGGGGCTGCAGGCTCGATGGCGTGGAAATAAGCAGATGGCTAGCAGTTGTGGCTTAGATTTAGCTTTACTGGCGTGCATTGTCACAAGGTATATGGGTGTTTTATAACTTCGACAGCAATAATGGTCATTTTACTTTGATCTCTTTTAGTTTTCTTCAATGGGCTATTCTGCGGTATGAGGTCACCCAAATTGTCTCCAAAGAATGAAGTGTTTGATCGAGAAGTACGGTAATCTTAGAAGTATTGAATTCGCCATCGCTATTTTTTTATTTTACTTGGCTGGGTTGGTCTACTGTATTTTATAATAATAATATCATTGCTCGAAACCCATAATAATTATTAAAGGGTCATAAAAAAATCCGCACAGTTGCTATTCTTCTTTTTAAAACATATAACAATGTTTTTTTTTAAACACAAATATTATTTTTCGTAATAAAAAAAACTATAAACCTGAATGGGGACAATATTGTGTTAATGAAAAAAAAAACTGTTTTACAAAAATAACTACGCACCGAATCAAAATCTTTTTAAAATAAACAATATGGTAAAGGACTTGCAGCCCAAGTACTTTACAACTCGATTCCAATCTAGTTTAGGTAGGTTAATCACGTAATCTCAACAAAAAGATAAATTAACACCTATTTTCAATATTTTAAACAACATGAATTGTTACAACTTCATCATCATCATCATCATTTCCTGTTATAAAGGTAAAACTTACAAGCGTTGAGACGTAAAAGCCACTAATAGTATTTAATTATGTAAAAATCTTTCATTCATAGGGCGTAAAAGCCACCTCTCCTTGGACAGTGGGTTATTAAAACAACAATAAAAATCAAAATAATAACTCAAGTTACGTTGGTTTACTATTACCTCGAAAAATAATAATTAATCATTGCATTAAAGACATTATTTGTATGGCACAAGAGCTAAATTTCAATGGCTTGATTGCAGAAAAAAGTAAGACCAACAAACAAGCTAACACCCATGTCAGTCGAATCTACCTATGAGTGAGTATTTACTATTCTGTGCCTGATGAAGCTGCATAATATCAATGTTCTTGGATGTAAAACTATGCCTCCGTTCATTTATTATATGTGCAAGGGGCGTAATTCCTAGTTTTATTTTCATTTCAAAGATTCCAAGGGTGTAAAAGCCAAATTACATTTATTAAACTTACAAAAAAGGGTGTAAATGCAAACTATTAACAACGTGTCCTTTTACGACCTAACAAACAAAAACAAATAAGCTAATACACCAAAACGAATTCAAAAGTATGATCAAACCTGTAACATACGTCAAAATTTACAGGATTATCTAAAAATTTTCGGGGTAGTAAAAGCCACTTTTTTGCGAATATCGATACATTGACTATACCACTCGATAGAGAAAAAAAAACTGAACAAAACTGCATTGTTAAGTCATTTTGGCCAAAAATGGCTTTTACGACCTTTCTACCCCAAGGTATCGACGTATCTTACACACTAGCACTCTACTCGGTTACGTTACGGGCGACTTTACAACAAAAGTGTACCTACACTCTGACGTGCTGTCGTGTGTACGTCGAACATTGTACCATGGCATACAATTCCTATTACAAATTATATTAACTCTACTACACACACCACCAGAAGCACAGGTAATCTGCCGATTTCTGAATTGGGAAATTCGCTAAGCAAGCACTTAAGTATCGTTCTGTCTCTGATTTCTCACAAAAGAACGTGACAGAACGATACTTAATAAAATACCCAATTCAGAAACAGGGCCAAAAAGGATAGTGGGCGAATGTGGTCCAAGATCCTGTAAGGATGAGGCATATGCCAAATGAAAGAGCACAATGAGCACAACAATTGTCTAGAAGAGCTCATCGAAATCGGTCCCGGTGATTTCGAGTAATCGGTGTTTTTATCGATTCGAGTTATTTCGGGTAATTACAAGTTTTTTTTACTATGGAAGGTCCTGCAAGGATAAACGGTATGTCAAATGAAAGAGCATAGTGTAGTCACCGATTGCACCGAAGCTCATCGAAATCGGTCCCGGTGCCCATGGTTTTTTAATCGATTCAAGTTTTTTCGATTAATGACAGATATTTTTTTTCTCCGAGATCCTGCAAGGATGAGGCATATGCCAAATGAAAGAGCACCATGAGCACAACAATTGTCTAGAGAAACTCATCGAAATCGGTCCCGGTGATTTCGAGCAATCGGCATTTTTATCGATTCGAGTTATTTCGGGTAATTAATAGTTTTTTTTACTATTTCAGGTAATTACAGGTTATTTTTATAATGCAAGGTCATGCAAGGATCAGCGGTATGTCAAATGAAATAGCTTGATGTAGTCACCGATTACACCGAAGATCATCGAAATCGGTCGAAATCCGAAATTACCCGAAATGACTCGAATCGATAAAAACGCCGATTGCTCGAAATAACCGGGACCGATTTCGATAAACTCTTCTAGACAATTGTTGTGCTCATGGTGTTCTTTCATTTGGCATATGCTTCATCCTTGCAGGATCTCGGAGAAAAAAAATATCTGTCATTAATCGAAAAAACTTGAATCGATTAAAAAACTATGAGCACCGAGACCGATTTCGATGAGCTTCGGTGTAATCAGTGACTACATCAAGCTCTTTCATTTGGCATACCGCTGATCCTTGCAAGACCTTGCATAGTAAAAAAAACTTGTAATTTCCCGAAATCACTCGAATCGAATAAAAACGTCGATTACTCGAAATCACCGGAACCGATTTCGATGAGCTTATACTCAGTTGATGTGCTCATTATGCTCTTTCATTTGGCATATGGCTCAACCTGACAGGATCTTGGACCGAATCTCATACCCCTTTGCCCACTATCATTTGTTATGTTTTCGTTTGCTCAAACTTTAAATTTAAAACACATTGGCCCGGTTAAAACCTGCAGGTTTCTTAGGCTGGTATTAATAGTCCTCTGAGATCACCTACTTGAGATCGGTCTCAAGTAGGTGAACTCAGAAAACAAAAATCACCGACTTGAGACATTGGCTTATTAATAAACCTATCTTAGGCGCGAACTTGAGTCCTCGATTTGAGTAAAGAATGAACTATTTGAACGAATGATACCATTTAAAGTTCAAAATGTGGTCAAACAGCTTAAACCCAACTCAAAAGTACTAGGCGCCCATACATTATAAAGAGACTATTCGAAAAGGCACAACCTGAGTTTGGCCTCCTTTTGGTCCATAAAATTGTCCATGGTCCGGTGTTATTCAGTTGTCAACTTTTCATTTCTATAATAGTCCAGGATTCCACAAACATAAAAGTGATGTTACAAGATATAACACGAACTCTACTCCAAATAGGTACTCGATTATAATAACTAGTGGTTCACCCCGAACTGTGAACTCAGGATGACTAACTTTTTGCTAACCCCATATCCACTCTTCGTCCGATTTGGATTTGGATGTTAGAATTATAAATTATTTTAATTCCATTAAGCCGCCTTTATATGTTTATGACGACACAATCATTCATACATACAAACATACTTCGATCGCTCGTTCAATATGACGACACAATTTTGTAGCGGCACCCTGGTCTAGACAAAAAGGAACAGATCTGACTCGCTTCAGCCATTTTTATTCAGCATTGTTATTCGTTACTTTGGCAACAGAGAGCATGATCTTGAGTGAGTAACTCAGCATATTAATAAAGCAGCGCTTACTTGAGACCGATCTCAAGTCCTCGACTTGAGTCAAGAATGAACTAATTCAACGACTTGAGTAAAGAATGTACTAGGCTACCATACATTAGAAAGAGGCTAGCCACAACCTCAGTTTGACCTTCAAAGAGGTTCGTAAGGTGAACAACTTTTTTCATGCTTTTCAGAACTGTCGAATAAAAGAAAAAACTTTTTCTACTGTCAAACATCAGTCAAACTACGAAAATAATTATTATAAAAATGTCTCGTAAATTCTTGTGATTTTCAGTATATTGAACGTTTTAGTCGGTTATGGATAATAAGTGGCGCCAGAGAGGTTATTTTCAATATTTTGGCCGAAAAATATCATGCCGGAAACTTCCAACAGAGAGCTTCAGTTCATTCGAGCTTCCGTTTTTCGAGCTTCAGTACCTAGCGGACCCAGTTGGATGACCTCTACAAACGAGTTGCTGACAAGACAGGTATTTATTCACGATTATTGTATAAAATATACATAGTTCACGATACAAGTTACAGATATCGTCTAGTTCACGATACAAGTTACAGATATCGTCAGTGAGGTCTTTAAAATACCCCATCATCAACGTTTTTTGCGCATTTAATATAACTTTAGAGGTTATGTTTACGTAGAGAAAGTAGTAATTTGCCAAGCGAATTTATAATAAATTATAGAGCGACTGCAAACCTAACGTTTGATCGTTGTGCACATCATTCTACTACATTAATGTTTTATTTTGATTACAGGAAAATCAGAAAGTACCTACTGTCCGACGCATAATCGACGAAGTTAGGGCGTTTTGATAGGATGGATAAAAACCAAGGCAATTTTAAAACACCAGCTTTGGTCTCGAAACCTGGCATAATGTGTGGAGAATGAACACATAAAATGAGGGGAAGAATACTCGACTCAGCGCAAATTCATGTCAGGTGTAGAAATTTTAGATGATGATTAGGAAACAATATTGTATTAATAAATATGTTACAACTCTCCCAGGCTTGTTTATTTTCCAATTAGAAAAAAAAATAGATAATTATGTAACATTAATGAAGGTCTTCCCTATGTATCTTCAAGTATCAACTTAATTTACTGAATACCTACTACTCGTATGAATGATACCACACCCTCAAGTTTTCCCTACTATATCCGCTTTATATTTTATGCATGCCTAGTAACCTCTATGGTCCAACTGGGCTTTGAAGGCCGGCAAATTGTGTTAAAAAAACTAGGTACGAGTAAAGAGGTTTGAATTGTATGTTGTGCTGCCATCTACATGATATGTATCATACTACATGAAACTTACTGTCACCAATCGCCATATAAGAGATTCCGGATGTTTATGCACGCCTAATACCTTCAGACCATTGACATGACGTCATTCACGTTACAGCACTCAAATTCTATTGTACACACGACAGCACGTCAAAGTGTACACTTTTGTTGTAAAGTCGCCCGTAACGTAACCGAGTAGAGTACTAGCGTGTAAAGGTCGACGTGTTGTCGTGTGTACGTGCGTTTCACGAAATAATTCCCTTGGATTGTACAAAAATAGTCCCTATTACATCGTAATAGGAGTTTCGTCAAGGGAACTCTTTCGTGAAACGCAATAGTGCTCGGATTTTCAGTAAGGAAAGAGTTAAAATATACTTTCTGCCTTTTTATTAGTGTGTGGTGTAGTTTCTTACAAGATTATGGGAGCCTGCAAATAGTAGTTTTTCTTTGAAATTAAAACTTAATTTTGACAACACTTCTGTATTTGGCCAAGTACAAGCTCGTAGCTTCTGATGCTACCATGCCTTTATAGGTAGTATTTGAGTTTTAGATGGTGACGCGGTGGTGGCATAATGGGTAGAACAATGGACTCGGAATCGAGGGATCCTGGTTCGAGTCCCGATGAGGGCATGTACCCTACCCATGACATTAATTTATTTCAAAGTCGCATACATACCACTCCCTGACTGTGAAGGAAAACACCGTGAGGAAACCGGAGCGTCTGAGGCTATATACCAAACTAAACTCAAACTTAGTACCAGCTTATTTTTTTAAACCTCAGCTCTTCGGAGTTCTTGCTTGGTAATATGAATGTGGGGCTCTGAACTGCTGGAGTTTTGCAGCTCGAAGAGCTCGGGCTGGTAGAAACACATTTCTGGCTAGTCATAGCGATGTGGTAGAGGTGCCGGTCGAATGACGACGACAAATTATTTCACACCACAAGGTCCCTTTCCACGTAACTTCCGATGTCGACGATGGTCCTAAGTATATTGTTAAGCTGCAACTTCTTGCGGTAGGTTCGCTTTGGATGCGCGCTGACTAAACATCATTTTTGTATATTAATTATCAAAGAAAATAACTCCCCTTCTTGCTTTGCGTAGTCGGGTAATGAAAAACACGAACTTGAGTCGGCTATCGCCTGCACTTGGAAATGACAGTCGCAAGTCTGGTCTCAAGTAGGTGAACTCACGTAAGATTGTGTCTATTAATATGCCAGCGACTCCGGTCTCAAGTAAGTGATCTTACAGCTTCTTAACATTTTATGCATGCCTAGTACTCTAAACCACGTTGTATTGAAATTGAGACGTCACGGACTGTCAAAAGATGAATGACTCACTCAATTCCGAGCTCAAGTCGGCTCTATTAATATGGCGTCGACTCAAGTAAGTCGACTCACTCAAGTAAGTCGGCTAATGTCAATGTCAATCTCAAGATCGTGTCTATTAATAAGCAAACAGCTACTCAAGTTTGACATTACCCAAGGCTTGACATTTACCTCCTTGAGATCGATCTCAAGTAGGTGAACTCAGACGACTATTAATACCACCCTTAGTATTATAGTCGATGCCCCACAGAATAAATTCCTTTGGATCAACCTTTTTCATTAGATCTAGTATAGTACATACTTACCTAGAAATATGTAAAAAATCTTATTCTTACTTCCTTCATGAGCAAGTTTGAAAATAAGATTTAAAATCGTTGAGTGAGGTGATAGTAATATGTCGAGCGTAACTAATCTATTTAACTATCACGGTAGTTTCCGATGTAGTTAACGAAATGAGTAGTTTAGTCAATAGGCCACATTTTATTAGAGAGAGCAGTTTGATACTACTCAAAACTGCATATTATTGTATTAAATATTAAGATAATTTATTTAATAATTGTTATTTAAGCGACTCGGATATAATGTTTGTGAAAGAAAAATAAAGTTACTTATGAATTATAAAAAAACATTTTATTCCTCCGATATTTAAAAAATAAAAACTTAACCCAGAGTAACAGATTTTTTAAAAGTGACAATTATTATAGTTTTTCCTAAAAAATATATTAATAAAATTTCTCTTTTTTTTATTTCATACTTGTATAAAGATGTTACAAAAGTACCTAACTCTTTTTACAGGGTAATAGCACCCGGTGATAGGGATGACAACCTGAATATTTTTTTCTTAGTTCTATGACGTTCCGTTAATTTTTAAATAATAAAATGTGAACGATGTGGCGGCAGAAAAGTATTTTTTAAATATTGTTTTCATTGACTTTCACAATGTTTTAACAACGCAAAGCTATGTAAATGCACCTACACACATAAACATATTTTTAAATTTGAGCTAAACAAAAACAAAAAAGAAATGAATTTTTTTCAATTTTGAGGTTATAAAATGAAAATTGTTTATTTCAACTTTTTTCACAGATTTACCATTCTGTTGACCAGTAGGTTACACCCTGTAAAAAGAGTTAGGTGCTTTTTTAACACCTTGTATTACCAGAAAATATGGCAGTGCATTAAAAGTTTAACAAAATTATTACAACCACAATGTAAATTGAGTCTGAAAAGCTCCTCCAATTTCACGCACGAAGGACGCAAAATAAATAAGCAAAGGAACAAAATTAAATATTTTTCTCAGCACACAGTGACTGGAATGGAGTGAACCGTTGCATGCGTGAATCATTAGCTCGAGAATGCATCTCGCGATCGAAAGGCATTCGGTGACTCACGAACGATCAGTGACGAAATTCTGTTGCCATGGGCGTGAGCTACCCACCGACCTACTGACTAAATACCTAACAAAGAGAGGGAGAGATTTCCTAGTAAACCCACAGAGGCATGTATGAAAGGTACTGTGATACTTTGTGGCACGACCACGACGGATCTAAATAGAAGGACACAACCGGGATTTCCTCGTTTTTCTCCTACAACCAGCAAACGAATGCTCTAGTAGAATAATTAGAATCAGAATATTGTTTGCGGTACTATAAAAAAACATTAAAAGGACCGTCAGCATTAGTCAACTGGGAGCCAATTTTGGCACCGTTGCGTTACAGACACAGGACCCAGATAGATATTGCCGACTTTCCAGGAAACCCGTAAAAATCTTAGGCATTGGGTTCTACCTCCTGTTGCACCACCACTCACAAGATCGGTTAAGTGACCACTCGAACGCTGCAATGCCTGGGATATGTTTAAAGGGCTTGTCCATCCGCAGTCCACACCCATACCTACCATCCTCTTACACGTAGCTAAGTCGGCCTGCAGTGTAGGCTACATGTCACGTAGATAGAATAGAAAACTCTTTATTGCACACGATAATTTACAAAGGAATTCTTAAAACTAATCAGTAAGCATACAATTGGCGGCCTTTTATTGCTAAAAGCGATCTCTGCCAGGCAACCATTGATAGTATGAGAGAGAATCGGATAAAGAAAGCACACGAAGGGCAGCATGCATATTGAACAGCCGAAAACACTAGGATGGCTGGTTTGCCAAATCTCAAAAGACTTCAAATAACTTCGTAAGGAAGATTTGGAGGAAGTGGCGCAGGGCACAGGGGGGTTACCCTTGACGCTATTGCGCTCAAATTGGAAAGTTTTAAAATTCATTTATCTTTGAATTCGAATAGTAATGCTTTGATTTTAAATACTTTGTAATGTTTATTCAAAGGTAAGGCTGTTTTATTCAATAAAAACACAAAATGCGTCTTAATTTGTAAAATATAGATTTTTATAAATTGCGCCATATTGCAGCCGTATTGGAAAAATGCGTCAAGGGTAGAGGGGCAGATCGTATTTTGGTTACGGAGCCCATAGGATGACACGAATAAGGTCCACTTGCGTCAACCAGGGTTAGCCAGTTAACTCTGAGTTAACTTCAATATTTTTTGGAAATGTCAAATTAACTCAGAGTTAGTTGGCTAACCCTGACTGACGCAAGTCCGCCTAAGTACTTTATAAAGCCTAAGGGACATAGTATGATTAATATAAAATAATAACAACACAAACAACCATCTTTACGCTCATATCCGAGGGTCAGTCAGATAAGAAGAAACCCAAGAGTTCGACGGTTCAATAACGCCTACAAGATTCACACAAGCAACGAAGTGACCCGTCTTAGCACCGCCTACGCCTTCCAACACAGCAAACACGAATCTGTTGTCTTCTTACTAACGAAAGCCTAGGCGCTTTCCAGTTTCATTTGTTTCACAAAATAAAACAAGACAACAATCCGGTTCTCAACACAACAATTCAAACGCCTCCTTCACAATGGACTAATTTACCCATTGTCAGAGTATTGCCACTATTGTGTGTGACGTTACAAAATGACAACAAAACGTAAACAAGAGGTCTAAAACGAACCTACCCCTACCGAGCAAGTTTCAGCACGTGTCTCTCAAGAAGTCAAGTATCAGTCTCCAAAACCCATTTGCCGTCATTTTAAACGCATTTGTATGCAAAGTAGCCGAAATGTTAAATTGAAAGCGCGAGCGCATACAAGAAGAGCTCTAATTGGGCGATTTTGAATCTGGAACGCGCGGATGAGTGATAGAGTGCACTGATTGGCTATTGTCTGAGATGCAGCTTGCCCTTGTACACCTGGGCCCTTAGCCTGTAACACAATGGTGCCAAAATGGGCTAACAGGTGACGACTTCAATTACGATTTGCTAACGCTGTCTGTTCTTTTAATGTTTTTGTAGTACAGCAAAGAATATTTTGATTCTAATTCTAGAGGATTAGTTCTCTGGTTGTAGGAGAAAAACGAGGAGAGCCCGGTTTTGTCCTTCTGCCGGGACGCCATTGACCCGCCATTGCGTTACAGGCTAAGGGCCCTGGATAAGGGATTTTTCACAGCCCATTGAGTATTTAGGTGCGTGGTTATGATTGTTTGGTTCGATCTAAGCAGATGTTGTCGTAAAGGGGTGCTATTAGGAATGGGTACCTACCTGCTGCTAACTAGCGCCACCAATGAAAAAACACAATATTTTTCTATTACCAACAAGTTTTATTGACAAACAGGACATCTATTCTAAGTTCTGTTCATGTAAGAATTGTATCTACCTAAACTAAGTTTAGTCCTACTACCTACTTCTGTGAAGATATGATTTGTTTAGTTGGTGGCACTAGAATGGTTTCATTATTTTTTTTACAAAACAATAAGCCTTCTGAAAATCTTTGAAAATACTTACTTGCACATAAGAAGAGCGATGTAGAGAAAACGTCAGAGAAAAGTGATGCCGCTACCCACCGCTAGATGGAGCAAGCAGTCATTTTGAAATCGAGCGAAAGACAGTTGTGTCCAGGTTCTTGTAAAGGCACGCCTATAATCGCCATCTGTGAAGTGATTTACATAAGTGCTTTGAAAACGGGCCATTTAGTCGTATATAACGAAAAGTAAAAAAAAAACAATATTAAACAAAATCAGCTCAACATGTACCTAATTATAATTGTAATGTTTATTATGGATTCTGTTGGCTTTCCTAATTTAATAAATAAATAAATGAAAATACCTGTATCAGGAAGCTCCGCTACAGAACACAAAGCTCCGCTCTTCCGCACTTGGACATTGGTACAGTCGGCCACAGTCTCAGATACCCCTTTTTGTTCGATTGGCGCCCTTATGCCGCGCGCGATAAGAGCTGCCATGGGGTATCTGAGATTGTGGCCGACCGTACAACAAACATACATGGGGTTATTTATTTGGACCCTTAGATGAAAATATTGAAAAAAGTAACCAAAGTGCGATAGTAGGCATCCTGCTATCAAATCAGTAGAGAGAGGCTTTTTTTGTAATATTGTTCGGACCACTCGGTATCAGTTTGTGTGTGCGTATCTTTGGTACCTCGCCACGCTTCTTTCTCTGACCTTTAATTCCGTAGAAGGCATTATTGCGGTGTGGTGCTCAATTCAACCGCATTTTCTTCAAACAGACGCATAAAAATTGGCGTCGCATAAATTTAACGCATCAAGACTCCTCCTGATCGGAGGGGGTCGTGAGGAGACCCTCTCATAGTGACCATTTAAATGGTCGTGTCATTATGCGGTATGTAGCTCAACGCAAAGGGTAACCGAAGCCATTACCAAGCTATCATTAAGTTTATAGACTTGAATGCACTCTTTATTTGGTGGAATTTAAGGTACCTACTTGTCACCTTTATTGCCCAGGGGCCCTAGCCTGTAACGCAATGGCGTGTCGATGGCGTCCCAGCAGAAGGACAAAACCGGGGTCTCCTCGTTTTTCTGCTACAACCGGAGAACTAATCTTCTAGAATTAGAATCAGAATATTCTTTGCTGTACTACAAAAACATTAAGGCTCGGTATAAGGCTAACTAGCGCCACCAATATTTAAAAAATCATAATATCTTCCTTTAGAAGAAGTTTCTGAAAAAATCCTAAGGTGAGCCTATAGATGCGCCATGCTTTTCTTGATTTTTAAGTATAGGTACCCAACTCAATTTCTAATTTTCGATAACCGCCAAAAACGGCCGCTTTTGGTGGTTATCGAAAATTTTTTAGCTTAAAAGTAAATTTCGAAGAGGGTATCTACACTTAAAAATCTAGAAAAGCATGGCGCATAGGCTCATCTTAGGATTTTTTCAGAAACTTCTTCTAAAGGAAGATATGATTTTTTTAACATTGGTGGCGCTAGTTAGCCTTATACCGAGCTTTAAAAGGACCGACAGCATTAATAAATCGTAATTGAAGCCGTTAACTGCGAGCCCATTTTGGCACCATTGCGTTACAGGCTAAGGCCCCAGCTGGCATAGCATGCAGTATTGCCATCTTAGTGGAATCACCACCAGCAGCGAGCGTAGCAGATTGAGTTAGAGCGTATCCATGGGTATAATATGTTTATAACTCAAGTCGTCCCACTAGGTATACTTCAAACAAAAGAGTGAGTTATAAACCTATGGATACGCTCTAACTCACTCTTATGCTACACTTGCTATACCGATCTATGTAGACCAAAATAATGGGACAGGGGCTCCATCCCATTCTACGATATAGTTATATCATAGAATATCGTATTATATGATTATATTATACCAGACTTGAGATAGGTACTCATACTTGTTACCTGCAAAGAAGTTTAAAATATTGACAGCTTTTATAACTAAACTAGGTATTGCTTTATTACGGACTGATTGGTTCTTTATTCCTTATGAAAACCAGCCTTTTCTTAACATAAATTAAGCAAATCATTTTACCATTAGCTCGATTACTTCCAGTAGATTTTACTTTAAAGTCCAGGTGGTTGTTAAAGTTAAAAAAAAACTAATTTAACACTGCGTGACCCTCAAGAATAAGTTTCTAATAAAGATGCACCGTGTTTGTAGACTTAACCGATGTATTAGATCTGGCGTTATCCAAAAGTTGTGTAGCAAAAAATACTAATATTTTTTTTATAGGAAAGATTTTGCCATCTTTTAAGGCCTCGTTAAAAAAGAAACCGATTATTATGATTTATTTATACATTCACAATGTTGATTCACATCCTTAATAATTTTGACATAAAATTACAAATTATCACCGTTTTTAAGAACAAGTTTATTAATATTTTGTATTTCTTAAACGGTTTACGAAATACAAAATATTATATAAAACCTAAGTACTTTTATTATTTCGGTGTAGCCGACTAGTTTCGGTTCACATTCGGAGACCTTAATCATGAAATTAGCCTAAGTCGGTCTAGAATTGGCAACACCCAATGACATTACGCAATGAATTACAAGAGATCTACCAGTAGATATGTCTATACAGGGTGTTAAAAGACCGCCAACAAAGCGGGAAACCACGTATTGTCCTAATAATAAGGAACATTTTTGCCCAAGGAAGTATGCCTGGGAAATCAACGGTTTCGGAGATAATGAGGTTCAAAGTCGGACTTTACAAAACTTTTTTTTTGCACAAATGCATTCAGTATCTAGTTCTTAACATACCTTCTCAAGAAGCCATACCAAAATTATGAATATTTCTTACAAAAAACGACGTTAAAATTGCAACCCGCAATGTATTCTAAACATCGGCATTTCAAGCTTAAGTAACATAAACTGATACCGACGCTTGTGCAATATGACTTCTATGCGTTACACGTCCATTGCGTGATCAAATATTTTTCAAAATTATAACCTAAAAAATTAAAATAATTTCCCAGCAATAATTTATCGAAAAAGTACTTTGTTTAGGTGTCTAGTATGCGTGGCTTTCGGGTCTGTTGGCGGTCTTTTAAGGCTGCGTATAAGGCCAGAGAAAAATCGGATTTGCACCCCGCTTCCTCACAACTTCCCCTCCACCACAATCATAGCCGCTTACAGGGGTCAACGACATGAGAAGCAAGCGACATCTACCGAAATGATGATTAACTAACTGTGTAGTAGTTACTCAAACGTGCCGCGCGCGGCGCTGCGTGTCGCTCGAGCAGTCGAGCTTCAAGAGTGCGTAGTATATGCATAATTTTACGACAAATCCATACAATGATGCCCCGAGCGAATGGGGATCATTGTGAGACATCGTAATATTGGACTTCCAAGTATTAATGTGTATGGAGAGCAAAAAATTAAGCATTTAAGGTCCAACGATAGCAGCGTGGCGGGAATTCAATAATCTCACAGTTTTTTTAAATTTTGAAGCAAAACTGAGCTATTTTATTCAGAGATTTTGAATTCATGGCAATAAAATAGTATTATTCTCATTATTGTAAACAACAGAACAACAATAATTAAGCAGATTTTGTTTCGTGGTCGACAAAACAGAGGCTGTTGTTTACAATAATGAAAAGAATACAATTTTATTGCAGTGAATCAAAAATCGCTACACAAAAAAGCTCACATTTTATTCAAAATAAAAAAAAAACTGAAAAAAAAAATCCATACTACATGTTACCAAAATAAGAGTCGAAAGTGAACATTTTAGTGTAATAAACTCAAACAACTTACGTGACTTGGGTGTAGATATTTATTCCTCCAGAATAATTCAGACATAGTAATCCAGATACAAGAAATATATTTACTTCAACACAATATGGGCAGAATATTCACTAGGTAGCACTGACTTCAATTCAGAAAACCGGCATAGACACGTCCGTTCCAAGCGAACGGCCGCAACCGAATGACTCAACTGACGATGCGTCCGACTATTTATAGCGCAGCTGTCACTTAGTTTGCGTATTCGAATCGATGTGGCCAGCGTTACGGAAACCAAAAACTACTTTTAATAATCGACAGTTGATTAAAAATATATATTTTATGAACAAAACCGAGTAATAATAATAAAACCTAACACTCGTCCATCCTGACACCGTGCATGTCCTCATGCACGAGCCAGAAAAACACGAACCTAACACACGGCCGATTGAGTCCTTCGTAAGTATTTTTTTTTTATTTAATAACAAAAATCCACAGCAATACAGTTCTTACAATGCTTCTTATGTAAACTATTAATGGAGCCAATCACGGATTTCATTATGTAAGCAGTAAGAATAGACAAAACATGAGATATCTACCTAGTGCAAAAACTTAAGAAACTAGACAGATCTTGTAGGTGCATCTATAGCAGCGAACGGCTGTTTAGAGTAATATAAAATAGGTTAACATTAGAGTAAACAATTTAACATAAGTAGGTTTTTGCTTACTTATAATTTTAAGCAGTGGAGAATCTTAGAAATAAGCCTCAACTAACTAGCCTCAACTGACAATATTAAATTGGTTGCTATGCTAGGTATATTACTCATTAACAAAGTGTGCACGTATGCCATTAACAGAAAAAGTTTTTACATTACCTATTGTAATTACCTACGGTTGGGTACCGTTCACATCTATTGATCCAGACGGATACGATACTTCAAGCGCACCGCTGGATCCTACGGTTGCGATACTTCAAGCGCACCGTTCACATTTTGTGATCAGGCGGATACGATACTTCAAGCGCACCGCCCAATCCTACAGTTGCGATACTTTTCGCATCTTATTGTCAGACGGATACGATACTTCAAGCGCACCGCTGAATCCTACGGTTGCGATACTTCAAGCGCACCGTTAGAAAAAGAAACATACATATACTTTCCTTGTGAATGTGCGATACTTCAAGCGCACGATTCACAAGAAAAATCCCACGGTTGCGATACTTCAAGCGCACCGTTCTTGCTGTGTATACATATATTTCTTCTCTGTTTCCTTTCTTTTGCGGACGGTGCGATACTTCAAGCGCAGAGCGTCCACAAGAGAAAAGAAAAACTACGAATCAAACGGCACCATACTTCAAGGGTACCGCTGGTAAATACGGTTGCGATACTTCAAGCGCACCGTTCACATTTTGTGATCAGGCGGATACGATACTTCAAGCGCACCGCCCAATCCTACAGTTGCGATACTTTCCGCTTCTTATTGTCAGACGGATACGATACTTCAAGCGCACCGTTCTTGTTGTGTATACATATATTTCTTCTCTGTTTCCTTTCTCTTGCGGGCGTTGCGATACTTCAAGCGCAGAGCGTCCTCAAGAGAAAAGAAAAACTACGAATCAGATAATAAAAATAATAATAAAAATGTTTATTCATATTAGCTTACAGGTATACAACACACATTTTCTGCCAAACTATAAAATAGTTTGTTGGCAGAGTAGCTCTTATAAGTTTTATTTTAGATTAAATTAGGTTTACAGTAGGTAAGTAGAAAGTTTTTAGGTATAGAAAATCTACATAAATCATACAGTATTAGGAACACGCTTCTATACTTTTGACAAACTGGTCCATAAGTTCCATAGTTATAACTTTTTCTTCGGATCTTAGCTTCACTGGCATTTCATTCAATATAGTAGGTACTAGGTACTGCCTTGTTCTTTTTCCATTGTAATTCTAGGATACATTATTATAGTTTTCTAAAAGTATTGATAACTTAAATTTAGAGTGTACTGGTAAAAGTTTACATATTTTGAATAATCATAATTTCATTTACAACCTTTTTTCGTTTTAGCATCTATTAGGGTTTTCATAACTCTTATTTGTAATGTTTTTATCTTATTCAGATACGATGTAACAGTGCTACCGTAACAACTAAGACCATAAGATATTATTGAATCTACAAGTGCCCAATACACGGCATACAAGGTTGCCTTATTTACAACTTTTTTTTTTAAATGGAAAAATTGCTTAGTACCGCCCTAAGTTTATCACATACCACATTTATATGGGTCTGCCAGGACATGTTTTTCTCCACCGTTAAACCTAGGTACCTGTATTTATCAACAATTCTATTTCCAGGCAACTACAATTTTGACCCTTATTATGCATGCACTCTGAATGAACCACAATTTTCATTTTAAAGACAATAAACTTGTCGAGATGACGATTGCGACAAAGAACACACATAAGTTCTTTTCTTTTCTTGAGCATTTATTTTACGTTCACTCTGACTCTACCTTAACTCTACTACATGGACTCTATACTAACTCTACTAGACTCTGGATAGACTCTGCATTTACTCTGCATCGACTCTGCATCGAACCTACATCGACTCGGTTTCACTTTCCGAAAATAAAAGTGGACCGTTAATTTTACAGGGACCTTAATTCAAATTCACTAAGTTGCGCCACTTGAAAAATAAAAGTATCTCAAACTCAAACCAAGGATTGCATAATGCTTCATAGAGTCTCACTCAGCCAAGACCAAGACCTGCCGTAGACCACTTCACTGAGCGGCCATGCAAACAGTTAATTTGGTGTTCTCCATTTTAATTTTAGCACTCAGAACTTCATAGATTGACGCCTTTTCTCTAGACAAAGGGCAGGTGTTATTTTAATATCTCTTCTTTTAATATCCCAAAATAAGTAACAGAAAGTTTTTGAAACTGGGATGAGTTAACAGATAAGCCTTTACAATGAGGATTTGAGAGTCACATATCACTCTCAGCCATCTTCTATTAGAGGTGGAAATCACAACAGAACGCACAGCACTTCAGAAATCACAGAGGACTCTTTACCACTTTCTATGAAGCGCAGAAAACACCAGCGCCCACAGAGCCCTCTACGATGAGGTGTAGAATATAATACACAGCGTACACAGCGTTACCTACCACCTCTCATGTGGAGTGAAAACCACCTGAACAATTTATTAGTCACATACATACAGCTTCAACCAACCAACCATACAGCAAACAGTAGTGGTATCTGAATTGATCCACAAAATCGTTTCACACAAACAACATCAGAATAATAACCTACCTACATGGTGGTACACTACACGAATTTGAAAACACCATCATCATAGGCTTAGTTAGCAGTGTTGTAGGTAACCTTCAACGCTAAACAATAAACTTTAAAATAAAGAGGATTTAATTTTGTTTTCTATCCTTGTAGTACCTATATGCACTAGAAGAGATTACAGCCTACTAGAATAAATACTACTAGGTAGATCCAAGTTTTAGTCAACAACTGTCTGAGAAGCATCCTAAGAAGACACTGGCCCAACACCATCCCAAATGCCGAACTGTGGCAGATCACGAAACAAAACCTCGTAACCCAAGACATCAGGGAACGCAAGTGGCGTTGGTTGGGACATAGGTACCTGCCAAGATCCGAACACCACATCCAGTGTCTGGAATGGAAGCCCGCCGGAGGCTTATGATGACCCGGAAGACCGTTTCAGACGTGGAAGAGATCCGTTCTCTCTGAGACGAAAGAGAAGGGAGCAACTTGTCCAGAGCTACCCTCCCTAGCCATGAACAGAGATGAATGGAAAGCCCTCGTTTCAGCCCCAGACTCCACAGAGGAGTAAATGGATCAAAGAAGAAGAAGGTGCACTTAACCATGATCAACCGGGCTAAACTTATCTTGTCTGTGAACTAGTCGTACAATACCACCATCATTTCTATCCAGTCCCCAGTGACAAGCCGCCGCACGCCGCTCACAAAACTGTAGCTGTACCGTAATGGGAAAATGGGGTCCGGAATGGTCCAACTGTTTCTACATTGACTCTGTTGGTACAACATCTATGTCTAATTGTCCTTTGTAATTGTGTTTAATGGCTATCGAAAATACCTATCAAATATAACTACCAGAATGGAGTACTGACATGTGACATTTGCGGACGAACCTCCACCGCAAAGATAGGCTACATTAATCATACTCGACCACACCAGCGAAGTCCATCAGATCAGCAGCAGTTGCTGGACATCATCATCATCATCAATGGCTATTGGAAATGACCATTACTATGGAGATATCAAAATTAACCAAAGAACCATCTGCAACGGCCCTGAGTTAACTTTTCATAACTAGTGTACGCAGTCAGTTCAAAGAGTGTTGACCGATTTATTCTTATGAATCTCAATCAAACCTAAGATATCAGGCAACCCGAGCAGGTGGGTACGCAGGCAAGTCGATAAGAGGAATATCACGTCCCCATGCAACAAGGATGTGGAGGGAATACACAAAGAGATCACTGCACTTAGGGTCACCTACGTTTTGCGACGCTACGTCTTACAGGAATCAGCGAACGAGCGAGCTAGGCTCTCACCCGAACAATCAGACGCCTGCATGTATGAACGTCAGCTTGACGACAACCAGAGCATCAATGGTCAGAGAGCGTCACGAAACCTGGCAGTTGAGTGAACCAGACTAACAGATTTTCAAGTTCGGACGTGAGCCAAATCGGCCATAGGATCGCCGAGATATGGAGCCGCAACGCACCCATGAAATGTGTGCGCGCACTCGCCAATGTTTTCAGCACCCAACAGCAATCTAGGAAAAATGGGATTTAACGATCGCTCAATTTTCTTTCACTCCGGGCACCATCTCCCATTGGACAGACTCCAAATCATAACAGAGACCCTTTGTAAATGGTCAGACGCTAAAAAAAAAAAAGTGGATACCACCACAAGGTGTTACAAATGGTAAAAACGCAAAAATATCATGGATGGATAGAGAAGTAAATGACGGTGTCAGAAAAATAAACAAAGGCCTAGCGCTCCTAGAAACCATAAAACGGAGGAGGTTACAAATATTTCGGCCATATCCTGCAAGTAAAAATGCAAGGCAGCCGAAGACTTGGCGGTTTAACACGAGCCACACTCAGCTTTTCCGAGCCACAACGTCAACAATATTACTCACGAAAGTCCTCTAGCATACTGCGCATACACTCACAAAATGTGTAACTATATAACCTATAATAACTTTTATTTGAATCATCCTAAGGATTTTTGCTATTTCATTAGCATTCTATCATTATCATAAAATTGAAACTGCAACATCTCACCTTTTCTAAAGTAACACTGCGTCACGGCGCACGTGCACGGCGTCGGCAGCAAACTTCGCCCACCTTGACGCCAGCGAGTCTTGTAGCTCAACCAGCCTCAGCCTCACTCGGCCAGCCAGGATAGTCAGGGTACAGGGTAGTCAGGAACGGCAACGCGCCATAGCCGGTCTTCAGTATGTTCTCCCAAGGATGATGGATTGACATAAAAATGGAAATAAAAACGAATGTTAATGATGAAAATGGAGATTCCTTCATTTACCTTTCATGTTTAGATAAATAAAAGGTTTATTAAATTGCCAAAACACAGAATACAATTAAATAGGACAAAAATAACCTCTTTAATAACCACTCGATAACAATAGAATGGCTTGATTAATTGAAAGGAAATGGCTAAAACAAACCTATTTTCGTATATTTTCCATGCAAAAACATATTTACTTGATATTTCATAGATTTTTACTTCAGCAAAAATAAGCCTCATGACAAGTGGGTGTGCCACTTCTGAAATGTAATAAACTCAAACAACTTACGTGACTTGGGTGTAGATATTTATTCCTCCAGAATAATTCAGACATAGTAATCCAGATACAAGAAATATATTTACTTCAACACAATATGGGCAGAATATTCACTAGGTAGCACTGACTTCAATTCAGAAAACCGGCATAGACACGTCCGTTCCAAGCGAACGGCCGCAACCGAATGACTCAACTGACGATGCGTCCGACTATTTATAGCGCAGCTGTCACTTAGTTTGCGTATTCGAATCGATGTGGCCAGCGTTACGGAAACCAAAAACTACTTTTAATAATCGACAGTTGATTAAAAATATATATTTTATGAACAAAACCGAGTAATAATAATAAAACCTAACATTAGATTCGAGGTGGACGGAGCAAACATTTCAAAAGTCTCTAAAAAATACAAAATGGATGTTCTGTACTTTCAAAGTAGTTTCAAAGAGTTCTGTTGCTTATCAGCTTGCCAAATAGTAAAAAAAAGTGGTCCTTAATAGGCCATTTTGTGTTGAAATTGGCTTCCAAAGGTAGTCAGGTAGAAAATTCGGTAGAAATTTTTGTATAACAAAGAAAAAAGGCATTTTTTTTAAATTCCTATTTTTGGCCTAAAACGATAGCCAAAACTGCAATAAATAATACTGGGAAAAAGTTATGACTATCTTTAGACGTTCCGGAAGGAAATTCGTAAAAACACATTAAAAAAATCATAACTTCTAAACCTCAAAAAATCGCTGAACATGCATGGGGTATTTTTGGATAGCCCTACGCGCGAGGAATCTAACGAAAAATTCTTGACGTCCTTATTTGGACCATCCTGTATACAGGGTGCGAGAAAATTTATTTATGGTTTATTGAATAAAACACTTTGACATTAACAGATTTAAAAAACACTAATCCACTGTATACCTTGTATGTGTTGTTCAATGATAATAAAAGCTTTCTATTCTATTCTATCCACGAGCCGGAAGTCGAACCAGGTCTTAGATTACATTTTTTTTTATCTGTAATTTTATAGAGCTTTAAACTCCAAAGCTTATCAACATGGGATATTATTCATTAATAAAACTACAAAAATATGATATCAAAAGAATGAAGTGTTATTTTTAAAATATACCTACAATATTTTACAACATTCAATATTTTACAATGTAATATTACCAATATTACCTTTGTATGTATAAACTAACCTTTGGGATTTGAAATATCCGCCCCGTCGGTATTTTTGCAGTGTAGTATGTCCTTGGGTCTAAAAAAAAGTTAGATATCTATAAGCCATCTGACCTTTCATGTAATTTTATTTGAATAAAGTTTATATTTACTACTTACTTTTTATTCTTACTCTATGTATCTACAATACCTAAAGGTTTTAAAGTGTAATAAATGAATAAAGTCCAGTTTATTTATTTAAATCTTTCTACATACCTAATAGGACCTTCAATGCCGTCGTGATCTTGTTCATTCTCGCGTACAGCAGACACAACATTTACGAAGGGTGACCTATGCAAATACAAAACAAAATCTTTGAGTTCATGTGAATCATAATCTGTATACCTTACATTTACTATCATTGAACGAACGCACGCGCCGTCACACAGTGCGCGCCTGAGTAGTTGCAAGTTGAGGGCGGCTGTGCAATTTCGAAACCTAGCAAGCGACATTTGTAAAAAAAAATTAAAGATTTATGCATCATTTTAGGTGATTGCCCACGAAATTGCATTGTTAAAATCTCAAAAAAAACGCTAAAAAAAATTGCAATTCCACAAAGATGAAAACAACCTAGTATGAGTCATCGACTATTTTAAAACCTAGTAAGGCTCTTTTTTGGTTTTAAAATGGTCAAACAAAACCAATCGTACCAGAAAACCTAGCAAGTGTTTTCATTACATTACACGTACACATTAGCCATAGAGAAATGAAATTGTATTGTATGGCAAGTCATGGTTCTTCCGCTTTTGAGCTTACTCACGTTCACCTTTTACCTACCACCTTTTATTTTACAACTAACAAACACCTTTTTTTGCGCTCCTGTAAAATCGGTCAAATGTCTCATGCTAGGTTTTAAAATTGCACACCCGAGTGCAAAGTGAACTTTATTGAGTGAGGTGAGGGGTAGCTAGCACGCACACAACAGACTACGCCGCTAACATCACCGCGGCGTGTGCCGCGCGCGATACGAGACGCGCGCGGCCCGGGTTCGATTCCCGGTGCAGGCATGTTTTTTTTTTAATTTTCAAATTTACGCACATTTGTGAATTTGGAGTACTCAGCAATGCTACTCGCTATCCGTGAAGGAACACATCATTAGGAAATCCGCGGATTAGTTGGTGCACGTATTGTAACTTGTCTTTCCTGTGGGATAGGTCGAATAAGCAGTCAATCATTTTACAGCTTATTCAACCTAGACCAAAGAAAACACAAGTCATCTAAAAAAAATCTCCCAGGCACTGCAGCTTCCGAGTGGTCACTTTACCCATCTAACTATCGCCTAACGTAGTTGCAAAGTCCTAAGTATTTTTTGGTAGATGATTATACAGTCTAATGGCAGCTCTAACCGCACTAGATTTGTGAAGTGACCTCTCAGATGCTGTAGTGCCTTACGTAAATTGAACATTTCTACGTACCTTTGATTTCTCTTCATAGTATTTTTTTTTTTTTTGCGTCAGTATAATATTGCACCTGCTCCTTTTATTATTTTTATTTCCCATGTAGACTAAAAAATACAAAATCTATGTACTTTTATGAATACTGTTCACTTCACTCACTCTGAAGGCACGAATTTGTAATAATACTTACGTGATTAAAATTTTTCAATAACTTGTCGTCGTATCCGTGCTGCCGAGCGCACGCAAGCATAGACCACTCGTCTCAACGGAGCGATTGGGAATGAAGCGCTCAGTGGCAATGAAACAAACGATAGGTCGCCAAGCGTGTGTGACGGAGATAGAAAACAAAATATCTGCCTCAGAATAGTTGACGTAAGCGCCAATTCTTTAATTTGAAATAAAACTAAATATTTGAATTAAACAATGAAAAGTCGTAAGACCCACTGACGTGGTCATTGATTTAATATATGTTTCGAGGTTGTATGGTTACAGTAAGAACATTTTAGGCGTCTAAATACTCAATAAATTGGGAAAATAGAGGTAACTTCGTATTTTTTTTCTATCGAGTCAACTTTTATCGTTTACGTTTTTTGTTAAACCTGCTCATCACAAATATAGTCTAGTGTCTGTACTATTTTTGTGAAATTAATAAATTAAGTAGAACTGTGTGAATTGGTCATTTGAAGTGAGCGTAATTGGCTTTATACGGCCCCTTAACACCCTGTATAACGTATTACAAAACATCCTAACTCTTTTTAAAGGGTGTAACCTAGTGGTCAACAGGATGTCAAATCTGTAAAAAAAATTGAAAAATAACAATTTTTTTTTTATAACCTCAAAATTAAAAAAAAAATCATAACTTATTTGTTTTTTGAACGAGCGAGTGAAACGAGCGAAGTTCTCCGAGTCTGCTGGAACAATCCGGCGTTTGTATGTTTGTATGTATGTATGTATGTATGTATGTATGTATGTATGTTTGTATGTATGTATGTATGTATGAATGTTCGTTCGACGTTAACTTGAGTAAATTTAGTCGGATCGTCATGAAATTTGGTAAGCGGGTAAATGAGACAAAGATAATTTTTAAGTTCGAACATGAGCCAAATCGGTGGAGGGGTTGCCGAGATATGGGGTTGTTAAGTTTATATGGGGTCGTTAAGTTTATATGGGGTCGCGAGTTCACAGTTCGGGGCAAAACACTAGTGGTATTAGCTCAAATTTTAAAATATGTTTGTGCGTGTAGGTGCATTTACATAGCTTTGAGTGGTAAAAAAAATGTGAAAGTCAATGAAAACAATATTTAAAAAATACTTTTCTCCCGCCACAGCGTTCACATTTTATTAATTTAAAAATCAACGGAACATCATAGAGCAAAAAAAATATTTAGGTTGTGATCCCTATCACCGGGTGCTATTACCCTGTAAAAAGAGTTAGGTACTTTTGTAACACCTTGTAGACAAAAACATGCAGTGTCACGATGAGCCCTGTCTAAACATCATTCAGTCTGTCGTCAAGCGTCTATCCCTTGGGCAGCTATCCCCAAGAAACCCTTCCAAGTCTAAACCAGATGTCTAACCACCGGTAAAGGCCATCCAGCTGGCTTCACACCCCTTGAGCATGGGGCATTATCCTTGCGAGGTCTGAGAGACCCCATTGTCTTAATAGATCGCGGCCGCGATAGGGAAACTATTACAGGGTTAATTTAGTTTCTTTGGGGGCGTTGTTTTAGGGACCTATGGTTTTTGTTGTGGAATGAAAATAAAATTAGCTAACGGAATGTGTTGGCGCCAGGCATCGTGGATTCGGTCGACCACAGTCCCAGATACCCCATGGCAGCTCTTACCGCGCGCGCGCATAAGGGCGCCATTCGAACTAAGGGATATCCTAACGTGTGGACGACTGTACATCTCTCTACACTTACCCCCGTGTTATTTATTTATTAAATACCTACCTGCATTACAAAATGTATTATTTTTTAAGCACGAGATCGTTGGAGTTTCTTTACCATGCTTCTTCCCCAAGAACGATCAGAGGTAGTGAAGCTGGAGAAAAAAAAGTAGCTAGATACTTAGTATTAGATAGTAATAAGTATCTGATTTATATACTTTTTTTTTACTTTAGATAATATTTTGACGTTCAATGTAAATAATTTATTTATGGCATATTGAATTAAAAAAAAAAAAATTCTGAATCTGAGTAGCTACCGCGAGTGCGAAAAAGCTGTGCCGGACGTCTGCCGGACGTCTGTCATGTATCCTAATACTATAGTAGTAAGGTTTTTTATCCAACTTATCACTTTCAGTGACAGTGACAGTAATCACTCGTGGTCGTGGTAGCTGCTCTGATTCATCGTCCGTTTTGATTTCACTTTTATGATTCGTATCGTATGATTTTGTTTATAGTTCAAGAAGTAGCGGACTATGGTGTTTGGTGCGGTCAAAGAAGTAAAAGAAGATAACCTAAAATAACTAAATCGGTTTTGTGTGCTTATACTGTAAAAAACATCCGCACAGTTGCTAGTCCTCAAAACCGGTTATTTGAGGAAGCCATAGAAGCCTTAGAAATTTGACAGTCGTGTCCCAGTTCTTATAAGCACCATCTATGAAGTGCTTTGAAATTGAGGGGTATAGATGCAAAGGCGCCTCTGTCCATTTTCGACTTTTTTAGTCTGTGAATGTAATTTTTTAAAGGAAGTAGTAAGTTAAAAGCCAACAACAATATTCAGTTGTTCAACAACAATATTCCCTTGTTAAAAGCTCCAAAAACATAACTCAGATGCAAACACACCATTCTCCAAATTCATTCGGAAGCAAAAGTGACACTTTCCGTTTAGACCAATCACAGCTCACTATTTTAAAAATATCAACATATATATATATTTTGGAAATAGTATAGTTTTGGAAATAGTAGAGTCTCAACATTGTTTTATATCAAATTTTGAATGAAGTAGGTTCTTGTAATACGCAAAACAATAAAATGGATTTTTCTCCGTTCTACTCAACTTGGACAGAGGCGCCTTTGCATCTAAACGGCTCATAGAGTAGAGCAGCTCTACATCCCTATAAAAAAATACATTTTTTTTTATTGTTTCAACGAAACCCAGTATTCCATTTGTAAAGTATTTACAACAAATTTAATGTAGCTTATAACGAACAAGCGTAGACGGAGGTAGCAGGCAGGGAGGAATTTGGTAAGAAATCATATATCACCCCAATTTTCTGCCCTTACCTACTCCGCCTTGCCCTACCGAGGTGTCCTCCGAAGATTTACGACCGACTGATGCTTGCAACCGTTAATTAACGTTTTTAAGGAATACCCACACGCCCTTTATACCGGAAGGGGTAACTTGAGGCACACTGTTGTTACAGTGTCTACATGTCTAGTCAAAAAAGTAAACTAAAGACCTACAAGTACCTACCCATTTGTAGGTACAGGTTGAGTAAAAGCCTTCTCTCAGAAAAACTACGTAAACGTTGCTTGTATAACTTGTATTGTCTGGAGTAGAACAAAGTTTACAAAAAACAAAAGTCGTATGGAAATGTCAAATTAACTCAGAGTTAGTTGGCTAACCCTGACTGACGCAAATCCGCCTAAGTCGCGGATTTTCAAAATTTGGCACTGGCTGTGTCCAACTAAACTGAATTTAATTTGCAGGGGCTTACTTAATGTTTTCCTATCTATGCGTGCGTTAGGAGACGCTAGGATCGGGAGTGTTGGTGAAAAGGAGGTCACCTCCAAAAGGTGACCAGCCCTCTGCCTATTCCGAATGCCGCCCCCGATCTCTGCGTACGCGCCGAGCGCATCTGCCGCGCCACCTGGCGGGCGATCGCTGAATTAATTAGGAATAAAGGCACGCGCCCCCGACAGTATACCAGTTTGGGAAGGCCCCTGGTCAAGTACCTACTAAAAGTTTTGTTACTATATCGGAGGACACTGAAAGACTCTACACTGAAAGAACAAACAAGTACTAACATAGCAAAGTAAGTAGAGACGCTTTCGTACTACCTAGTTTCGGCTGAAGGAGCTAGAAAACGGATTTTTCCTATACTCCAATCGCTCGCTAGTTAGAGAGGAATACTTGATTGCGTTTTTTTTATCGGTAGCGTGTCATATTGCATGCATTCCTTTTGACTTCACAGATTAAAATTGTAAAATAACTGTCAAAACGATTGATTGTAGTGATCAACAAAAGTCTCGAAGTGACTTTCGATTTCGCCAACAAAAATACAGGGTTTAAAAGATTTGTGGTCAGGACTAAACCCCGTCCAAAGTGCGCCAAAACCGAGTGCGCTAAAACAATGTAATAGAATTTTAAAAATAAAATTCTATTGGATTTTTAGCACATTCTACTACTGAATCTGAAAATTTTAGTTTTAACGCTTTTCAAAATAGGAAAAAATTAAAGTTGTTCAACCATAAAAATCATGTCGACTGAAGAGTTTTTTCTTGCACATTCAATGTCAGGTTAAGCATCACCAGAAGTCTGCCAACCAGGATCTGTACCACGAGTGGTCACTGTCACTGAAAGTGACAAGTTGGATAAACAACTTTACAACTATAATATTAGGATACACATGACAGACTTCCGGCAGACGTCCGGCCCAGCTTTTTCGCACTCGTGGTAGCTACTCAGAGTACCTACTAAAAATCATCTGGCAAATTATATTCCACTTCTTTTAAACATTTTTAAGCCATAAAGGTCAACTTATAGTGGATAATTTCGAAAACCGAATTTCTGTTAATTAGCATGACACAGCGGTGTCGTATGGCCGCGATGATGGTCATAGATATGGTCAAAACTCCGCATGATTATACTTGATGGCATTTTGTTGAACCCACCCCTCAGTTAAGGGTGTGTAATTGTAATTATAGCATTTTGTCCTGCGTTCTTGGGTTTTGTTTGAAGAATAGTTTTTGGCGTTGCTGAGTTGTATTATTCTTTTCTCTTTTTTACAAGAGGCAAAAATACGATTCCCTGTTTTTTCTTTCAGCCGTTTTATTTATTTTTAGGAATAAGCACCGTGATAGGAGAAAATAGGCGTATGCTTTTTCCATTAACTAAAATAAAAATTGCATCGGAAAAAAATATATGTCAGAAAAAACTAGTTTTCAAGTGTTTTTTTTCATTATTTTGATTTACAACCGTTTCGAGGTAGGGCGTAAGATGTAGTACCTAGTACCATTGTTATGTACACTCTACCTAGCACCACAGTATTATAGTAGGAATTTCGTTTGGCACTGCTCTAAAGCTACATGTTCATCATACTTATGACAAATTACATCAAGGTGCACACATAACACAATAACTAGGCCCGAGCCATGAATATTTCATGAACCATTTGTATGAAAGACTCAAAATTATGCGCCATACCGTAACGCACCGTGTTTTGCATACAATGCTGCTGTTTAATAAACAAGTCTTCATGGAACCTAATTTGTGCTACTTGAGGAACAAAACTGTAACAAAATTATAATTGGTTCGTCAAAACTAATGTTAACATACTCTCGCAGACATAGATAGATAGAGATATCTTTATTATGCAATCCTGGCTACACTGTTGGGCCACTGCCCAACAGTGTAGCTAGAATTGCATAATAAATCGCAGCCCACTGGCTACGAAGTGACATCTAATAGGCAAAAATACACAGGAAAATTTTTCATTCCCTTACTCAGGAAAATTTAAATGATACGCGTCCCACCAATATAGTCAAAGCAAATCTTAGTGGGACATGTTGAGATTGAGCAAGCTTGCCCAGCACCTATCTCTCCTTAGCTTTGGCGACATCATAGACCACAGAACCAAGTCAGAACGTGTCGAGCCAACTAATTAAGCTGCTAGTTTCCTTACGAAGGTTTTCCTTCACCACTTCACCGATAGTGAGTAAGCAAAGACAAGTCCTATAAACTGCAGTGACAACATAACCACCTATTGTTTATTTATTTGAGTTTATTATGCATACTGCGATAGAGCATTTTATAATCCATCGACGTATCTCTGCGGGGCACAAAATTATGCGACAGTGGTGCATGGCACGTTCCATCATAGGCTGAGATCCCGTGTGACAGAAAGTTCAGCCAGCGAGTAACTAAACATTTAATACATAAGTAATGAAGAATATTCTGTTGGAAATTACTCGGTAAATAAATTACCTTACTACTAAATAAATTACCTTATTACTAGGGTAATTAATTTTACTCTGTATCAGTTAGCACCACGGAGTAGCTACTCTGACCAAATTAAAGAGAAAATGAATGTCGTGACGTACCAGGCTGCGAAGGAACTGGGGGTCTACCGGCTAAAACGAAGCCGATTACCATTGCCGAAAATCGAAGTTCGATTTATAAAAATTCACTGGGTAAAATTCACGCAGTAAAATGAACTGGGTGGCAGTACATTTTCCAAAAATCGAACTTCGATTTTCGGCAATGGTAATCGGCTTCGTCTTAGCTGGTAGACCCCCTGGGCGGTTACCCTTGACTCTATTGCGATCAAATTGAAAAAGTTTTAAAATTAATTTCTCTTCGAATTCGTATAGTAATACTCGTATAATGATGATGACCAGTTAGCAGGATCCCCTGAAGGCGACCCCCAGCACGCGAAGTAGGTATGATGACAGAAAAAAGAGATTTCACCATCCAAACTTACCACTACAACGATTTGACCTAATGCAAGTACAATTAATTATCGCTACGAAAAATTATTAAACTTAAGAATCTCCTGGAGCTCTGCAGCCCTCTCGCCCGCACTTTTCAACATTTTAATTTATTGTAAGAGAATGATTCAACTTTGGACGATGAAATAAAGTTGCAGACACAGATAATTAAGCTAACGACATGTGGACTAACTTTTAATTTCATATTCCTAGTAATAAAAAAAATATCACGGAACTATACTACTTTTATACGAAGTTCCGTGATATTTTTTTGTTTTTTTTTGCAATGTTGAAAAGTGCGAGCGAGAGGGCTGCAGAGCTCCAGGAGATTTGACACTGACATGCGCAGTAGACGATTCTCTTAGCGCGTGAAGAATACCGAACTAAGAAGGAAGGCGCGGTCAAATCTCATCTTTCGTGGCATTGATGTATCGTCAATAGTGACGCTTTCCCTCTTTTCAATAACTTTGATCCTCTTGTCTTGACAACACAGTACGCGCATCAGATCGTATCTACGCCCTGCCGGCCACACACATCTGCCGCCTGTCGTTATACACCCCTATTGTTGTTTCGATTGTAATTAACTCATCTTTGGAGTAATATACCACTGGGCGATGGACACGCAGTCAAAAAAACATTGGCTGTTGACACTTTATGATGAACAGCAAAATCGCAAAGGCTTTCTGTAGGCGTGTCTTTTTTACCTTATACAGCGTGTTACAGAAAGGTCCTGAAGGTCCAGAATACCTACTGAAGGACAGACATAGCGATCAAACTTATAACACCACTCTTTTTGTACAGTGGGTTAAAAAATGGTCTTGTAAAACAACTGCCTTATAATAAGGGAGGCGAACAGTATTTTATCACTTCTCTGGCTCGGTGACTGTCAAACGATGGTCATCGTTGGGCCTGCCAAATCCGTGAAGTGCATTTTTTACAGGTTTTTTTATTCGAATATGACGCGAGAGGAGCTAGGGGCAAAAGCTAGTTTGCAAGAACGACACTCAACGATGTCGGACGAGGGTGTTATGACAATATAAAATAATATTATAGAGCCATAAAAATCTTTTAATTCCTCTTTTATAACGCACTTTGGAGTCAATTTGTATTAATTTACAAAGACTCAGCATGCTGTCTCACTGTCTGTAGTTTGTGCAGTAAGGACCTTTGTCAGTTGCATTCTGGCCCTTATTTCTAAAGGAGCATGGACCCCCTTGGTCTCAACTGTATCTAAGTAAGTACTTACTACTAACCAACATAAAAAGTCGTACAGGCATGCACAAAATGCATCTGCCGATTGATATTGATGATGTTGCTTAAAAACCTATTAGTCATTGTATGTGGCGTGGGTACTAGAAATCGTATAAAAAATATTTGGGGCTGGGCAATTTTTTGGATGTGTTGTAAACTGTACCTAAGATAAGAACTTGTATTTTTTTAAGTCTCATAAGGTCCTTACTTTTGTTTTTTTAGATAAATTGTACCAGTCACACACACCACAGTCGTACCTAGATATACATAACCTACTGCCCATTCGACTAGGGGTCTACCGGCTAAGATGAAGCCGATTACCATTGGCAAAAAACGAATTTCGATCTTTTTTAAATGTAATGCCACCCAGCTTATTTTACTGCCACCCAGTAAATTTTTCATAAATCGAACTGCGATTTTCGCCAATGGTAATCGGCTTCGTTTTAGCCGGTAGACCCCCTGTAGCATGGACATTATAATAAGTATCTAGTAATAGGAGCATGGTGTGGGTAGGCCAGCTGCACGATGGTCCGACGACATCAAGGCCGCAGCAGGCTCAACCTGGACCACAATAGCTGCAGACCGGCTGAAATGGAAGAAGAATGAAGAGGCATACGTCCAGCAGTGGACACATAAATGCTGAAGAAGAAGAAGAAGAAGAAGAATAGGAGCATAAAGGCCCGGTTTCTGAATTGAGAATTTTGCTAAGCAAATACTTAACTATCGTTCTGTCACGCTCTTTTGTGAGAAATCTGCAGAGACAGGACGATACTTACCCATTTGATTAGCGAATTTCTCAATTCAGAAATAGGCAGCTAATCTGCCAACAAACTACTTAGTAGTTTGGCGGAAATACTCTAGTAAGTAGTATTCGTTATTTTTTGTATGAATAAACCTATCGGTACTTACTTATGAACTTATGTGAACTTTGGTCTAAAAATCAACCCCTTGGAACTCGGGACCTGCAGTAAAACGGGGTGAAAAATTGTATTAATTCCGTGCGTGTGAAGTTGATCGATAAGAAAGTGAATCAATAAGAATAGCATAATAAAATCTCAACAGTGTCTTAACAACTTTAGCCACAACTTGTCACCCTGACACTTTGTCATGAGGGTAGGTACTGGCACTTATAAAAGACTGTATAAGATTGATACGGGCGCATTCTCCCTCGTCGCTACGAAACAAATAACAATTTGCCATAAAGTGCCGGTAGACTATATTATTAAAAATATCTACAGTGGCACTGATAGGGGCGTCACCTAAGTACTTCGCTGAACTTTTTAAAACTTGTGGTTCGCCCCGACCTACGAACTCGCGACCCCATATCTCAGCAACCCCTCGACCGATTTGGCTCATGTTCGAACTTAAAAATTCTCTTTGCTATGTGGGTAAATGATTACCCACCTACCAAATTCATGACGATCCGACTAAATTTACTCAAGTTATCGTCGAAAACATTCATACATAAAACCCGTGTCATTAAAGAAAACATTTAGGACGGAGTTAAAAACCTAGCGTTGTCTCGCTTTCACTGTATTAATTACAGCGAGAGGGCGAGTGTTTTGAAGTTCATCCTAAATTTTTTCTTTAATGACACGTGTTATACATACATACAAACACCGGATTGTTCAAGTAGACTCGGAGAACTTCGCTCGCTTCGCTCGCTCGTTCAATAAAAATGAAAGAACTGCCAAAGCTCTATAAGGTCTATCATGCTAGCTAGACGCGCTGCACAAACCTCTTCCTTTAAAATCGGCCTGAGAGGCCAGCCTTCTCAAATATTTTTTTTAAAAAATCGCTTTATAACTTTTTATTACCATGTGTTACAGTTACAGTAGAGAGAAATATGTGGGAAAACGTGAGCTTATGCTAAAACCCAACTGCGGTAGTGCCCGAAAGGAGGGTTATGTTTTTTAATACTGCTACTCGATAGTAGATGGCGCTACATGCATTTATGAATGTAGAGTTCACGTGACGAAACTTTTCGAATCTTTACGATGCTGGCGTAAGTAATATGATAAAGTTACAAAATAAAATAGACACTCCATTAATTTTAGCTTTTCAAAGGTCCACTTCAATCCGCGCCTCCATAAATCACTGCGACCATTTGTTTTGGTTTTGTGAAATAAAGTATGCCCAAACAAAAAACATGTCTTTTGGCATCAAGCTATGGAGCGGTGTCAGGTTTCTGCCATGTGGCATCTGTTTTACGCAAACGTTAAGTGTCTGCCCTCCATGGGTTCAGACTTTATGTCCCCTGAACAAAAAAGGACGAACTAGAAACCACTACGTCGAACTAGGTGGTTTCCATACAAACCACAGATTTAGGGGTGTCAAGCATCTATGTTTTGTTAATATTCTAAGAAAATAAATTAAAAAAAAAAAAAAAAAAAAAAAAAAAGTTGCGCGATAAATCGCGAATCGCTGTCAAATATGATACTTGGAAAAATCCCTATTTCTATGTTCCTAATTCCTGGGGGGTTACCCTTGACGCTATTGCGTTCATACTGACTAAGTTTTTAATTATTTTCTCTTTGAATTCGCATTCGCATTCGCATGCTTTGATTTCATATAGTTTAAGTAACAATAAAAATATAAGTATGGAATTTGCCCCATATTTAAAAAAATGCGTCTAGGTTTAGAGTGCAGAGGGGGGTAGCTTGGAGTAATAGATCAGACCCAACACCGATCCATCTCCCAGGTCACAACCACGCCACTCAAAAACGGCCGAACCAGATCGAATCGATTGCCCGCGACATAATGAGTTTTAACCCGAATAATTTTGTCTCTACAAAAGAAATGCTTCGAGTTCGAGGGCCATTTTAGGGTTGGTTGACACAAAGACCACAAGGGCTAAATTGTGTCTATCCTTGATTGATGGTGATAGATGCTGTGGTGTGATGATGCTCGGGATGGGGGAAATTAGGTGACAACAAACTTACTGATGCGTCGCTTAAAAGATAACGAGCGAGCGAACCGAATGAACTTCTCCGAGTCTACTTTGCCAATCCGGCGTTTTTATGTTTGTAAGTATGTTTGTTTGAGAGGGGGGAGGCCTTTGCCCTGCAGTGGGACATAGTACAGGCTACTTAAAAAAATAAAAAAAATAAAAAGTATGTTTGTTTATTTGTATATACAGGGTGTTAAAAGACCGCCAACAAAGCGGAAAACCACGTATTCCCCTCATCATAAGGAACATTTTTGCCCAAGGAACTGTGCCTGGGAAATCAACGGTTTCCGAGATAATGAGGTTCAAAGTCGGACTTTTCAAAACTTTTTTTTTGCAGAAATGTATTCAGTTGCTAGTTCTTAACATATCTTCTCAAGAAGCCATATCAAAATTATGAACATTTCTTACAAACAACGACGTTAAAATTACAACCCGCAATGTATTCTAAACATCGGCACTTCAAGCTTAAGTAACATAAACTTATACCTACGCTTGCGCAATATGACTTCTGTGCGTTACACGTCCATTGCGTGATAAAATATTTTTGAAAATTATAACCTAAAAAACCAAAATCATTTCCCAGCAATAATTTATCGAAAAAGTACTTTGTTTTGGTGTCTAGTATGCGTGGCTTTCGGGTCTGTTGGCGGTCTTTTAACACCCTGTATGTATAAATTTTCGTTCGACGATAACTTGAGTAAATTTGATAGGCGGGCAAATACAATTAAAAGATTTTTTAAGGACGAACATGGGCCAAATCAGTCAAGGTGTTGTCGAGATATGGGGTTGTAAAAGTTATAAGCAATGCGCACGCACCTGCGCGAATAGTGTTAGCAAAAATGTATACACCGCGAGTTCACAGTTTAGGACGAGCTACTAGTAGTTGCTCTATAGTCATTACAAAATAGTACTAGTGGTTCGCCCCGAACTGTGAACTCGCGACCCCATATAAACTTAACAACCCGATATCTCGGCAACGAACCCCTCGACCGATTTGGCTCATGTTCGAACTTAAAAATTCTTTTAATTTCATTTACCCGCCTACCAAATTTCATAACGATCCGACCAAATTTACTCAAGTTATCGTCGAACGAACATTCATACATACAAACATACATACAAACCTACATACATACATACATACATACAAACGCCGGATTGTTCCAGTAGACTCGGAGAACTTCGCTCGCTTCGCTCGCTCGTTCAAAAAAGTAAAAAAAACCCGCGCTGCATACAATCTATCATGTAAGCAATCATGTGACGATGTTCTTTTAGTTCCTGTTTTGTCTACGGTTTCATACATTATCTCTACCTACAGCATTCAAGACATGGTGTTCAAGTTAGGGCTTCTGGTCAGGCTTGATCAAATAAAATAAGGGGGTAATTTCCGATCCACATTCCCAATTAATTTTCACTGTCTTAAAATTGTAGACATAATTGAACGAGCGAGCGAAGCGAGCGAAGTTCTCCGAGTCTACTGGAACAATCCGGCGTTTGTATGTATGTATGTATGTATGTATGAATGTTCGTTCGACGATAACATGAGTAAATTTAATCGGATCGTCATGGAATTTGGTAGACAGGTAAATGAGGCCAAGAGAATTTTTAAGTTCGAACATGAGCCAAATCGGTCGAGGGGTTGCTGAGATATGGGGTCGCGAGTTCATAGTTCGGGGCGAACCACTAGTTATTTTCTTTCATACTATTGTCTCCATTAACACTTAGGTGCATCCTTATCTGCAGCTTATCTGTACAAGACCTAAAGTCATAATATGGCTGTTTTTTGGGGGTTTTTGTGCTCTATTCGGCATTTTGGGTAGTTAAAAAATATAACGAAAATGAAACTTGAAAATAGCAGCTGTCAAAATCAATCCCTAAACTCAAAGGTTCCATGCCTAGACAAAAACAGCTGAATTCAACAACCATTTAAGAATTCAAATAATCTTCTGTAGTCAACCAGAATCTCTTAATAAATTTATTAACACAGCCCGCTGTTAATTTTATAAATTGGACTCCACTTTTGTAATCAGCGGGGTGAAATGCACTAATTGAATTAAATTCTCCGCTTAATTCTAATAATGCTTGTATGAAGAGCTGATGGTAACCAGAAATGCTGCATCAAATCACCGAAGACATTTTAGAGTTTGTTTCAATTTAATGTTCGGCAGAGATAAACAAAACGGTGTCAAATTATTTTTTAGTTGTTTACTTTCGCTTTATTGTAAAATCATCGCAAAGAAAACCATTCGACAAGTGTAATACGCCCCGCACCAATATTGACCTCATTTTCCTGTGGACTAGGCAAGCCTATAACCATTCATGCCCCTAGGATCTGAATGGTCTCTTCACCCATGTATTGTAAGATTCAGGTGTGGCAAGCGGCTAAGTTACAGTACCGTACCCTTTAAGGTACAGTACAGTACCCTACCTATCTCCCATGAAGGGGCAATGGAAAAAGCATAAAGTTTTATTTTTATTACCTCCGTTGGTAAATAGTGTTATTTTATTGCTATTATATTGGTGCACTCTACTTCTGTTAATATGTCGGATATGGGATGCTGGTGCTTTTACGATTCTACACTAATCAAGGATGTGTTAACAATTTTACTCTCGATCTTACGCTCGCCTCCTCCGGTCCGTAATGACCGAATGTCAAAACGCCTTGATATCATTGTGCCTGAATTTCAATTTGCCTTTGTCCCATAATGCCTGAAAACCGGAATGACTTACTGAAATGCCTGAAATTTAAAATGGCTTTGACTTCGAGATATTAACTTTTGTTGAAAAAAGTTATACCTATGTGTTTTAAGTCCACTGTACGTTTCAGGAACCACTTATTCGAAAATATGTTCAACTAATTAAATTAATTCGTAAAATTGTTTTAATCGCAACTATTCGCAACTGTACATCATGCATATCTTGTTTTTTCAGACATAATAGTGTAAAGCCATTATGGATTAAAGGCATTTGGGACTAAGGCAAATTGAAATTTAGGCACATAGACATCAAGGCGTTTTGACATTCGGTCGTTACGGAGCGGGGGGAGCCTAAAATTCAATTAAACAACCTTTTTCAAAAAGAATATGAGGTTTTTTTTTCATTGGTGGCGCTTATATTACTAGCAATGTATTGTAGGAAAAAACGGACGTTTCTTGATGAATCCATAAAAGTTACAAGCAGATGGTGTTGGTTGGTGGGATGCGCGGACGTCCGTGGCGACGACGCGGAAGTATCGGATTCGACTCGCGGCTGTGTATGGTATGATGCAATTAACAGACGGTGTCGTGTTACTTGAAAACTGAAAAGTAAGACTTCGCTAAATTCTTTGAAATTATGAGTTTTTTGAAGGGATGCAGTAGCCTAACCGACTGTTTTTATATGGTCTAGCAACTCTAGCATAGAGGAGCACAATCGCGTTATTTCAGTTTTTATCAGCAATCCTAAGGGCGCTTGTCCACCGCACCGATCACGTCATCATCATATAGGTAGTCCACCTTACCATAATAAGAAAACACTTTTTATTTCAATGTAAATTACAGGGTATATACATAAATGTTCCGCCAAACTATAAAATAGTTTGTTGGCAGAGCAGCTCTCTTAAGTTTTATTTTAAATTAAACTAGTGGTTCGCCCCGAACAATGAACTCGCGACCCCACATCTCAGCAACTACTCGGCCGATTTGGCTCATGTTCGAACTTAAAAATTCTCTTTGCCTCATTTACCTGCCTACCAAATTTCATGACGATCCGACGAAATTTACTCAAGTTATCGTCGAACGAACATTCATACATACATACATACAAACATACATACATACATACATACAAACATACAAACGCCAGATTGTTCCAGTAGACTCGGAGAACTTCGCTCGCTCGTTCAATTAAGTTTACAGTAGGTGGTAGAACGTTTTTAGGTATAGACATTTACTTAAATCATACAGTACCTATTACTAACGCTTTATATTCTTTTATAGATAACATACTTTTTCTTTAGTCATTGGTGTGGCTAAAATAATTTCCTGTGATTCTTCGGATGCGTTGAACAGGATGTAGTGTAGGCCCAGCATAAACCTACAGGGTGCATATATTATTCGCATCGCACCGGATGTTTCCTTGCTTCATGCGTGAATGAGATCCTTCCCTATAAAAAAAAACAATCCTTAGTTCTGGCATTAAGAGCACGCGTCACGCTTTAATTTGGAAAAAATCTACTAAGTTAATTTTATTCTACAGGGTGCACTCTAAGTTGATAGCGGAACTTTAAGTAGGCTGTCTACTGATCACTACAGACAAATTGTAACGAGTGGCGAAAAAAATGGAGCGAAAAAAAATCTGCTGTTCCATACAAAAGGTCGACTCAGTACTGGGCCAAATGTATGAAACAGCTGATATTTTTTTCGCTCCATTTTTTTCGCTACCTAGTACAAGTTTTTACACTTAAACTTTCGTAAGCACTGCACATTTTGTATTTCGGAAACTAGTCGGCTACACCGACATAATACAAGTAAGTTTAACCGTTTACGAAATACTAGTACAAACAAGTTGTTTGTAGTGATCAGTACACAGCCTACTTAAAGTTCCGCTATCGACTTAGAGTGCACCCTGTAGTCTATTTCTGTATTATAACAGTTTAACTTACTCTTATTTATGTTGGGCTAACCGACTAGTTTCCGTTCCCATCTAAATACCGCCGCTACTGACAGTTGGCTCGTTAGGATTCATTTCTGCGAGCAATCCATAGAGTATGGATAGAAACAAGATAACTTGTACTTAGGGTGGCATTAATAGTCGTCGACTCAAGATCTAACTCAAGTGATCTCTGAAAAGTCAAATGCTCATGTCAAGCCTTGGCTAGTGTCAATGTCAATCTCAAGATAGTGTCTATTAATATGCTGACAGCTACTCAAGTTTGATATTAGCCAAGGCTTGACATTAGCATTTGATTTTTCTGAGTTCACCTACTTGAGATCGAGCTAGGTGGTAAGTAGGTGATCTCAGACGACTATTAATACCACCCTTACTGGTGTCCGATTAAACAGTGTACAATCAGTTAGAACAGAGACCAGTAGCAGTTGTGTTTCTTTTTAATTAATACTCGATTTCAACATTCTACATGTATATTTGTGAATTTGTAGTAGCAACACCACTCGCTGACTGTGAAGGAAAACATCGTGAGGAAACCTGAGCATATGAGGTATTATACCCTCAACGCAAAAATCGCCAACCCGCATTGAGCACGCGTGGTGATTAAGCTCGAACTCTCTCTCTCTGAGAGAAGGCCTTTGCCCAGCTAGTGGGACATGTAAAATTGTACAGGCTACATCTTACTTTACTTTTTTCTACATTGATGCTGAAAGTTGTCAAAGACTTGTACTTTTAAAAAATCGGCAAAAAGAGACAAGAGCAATCGATAAAGTCAAGCTGGGCGCTGAGACATTAGACAAAATCTTCAATTTTATTTTATTTATGCAATGAAAATATCTGTATCCTACTTATTAAACGGTTTTATTTAGCTCACCCCGTTTGTTTTATTTATTCTTGGGTCAAATTTAGTAATTCAAATTTCACCCTCTTCCTGTCAACCGATTAATCTGAAATTTTGTATACACTTTGGATTTTGGTGACAATACAATTATGTTTATTCATTATCATTATAAATTCAAGATGGCCGCCGCTACAAAATGGCGGATAATTTATGTTTTATTAATCCCATCAATATGGGTATCAAATGAAAGGGCTCAACAAGCAGAATACAATATACTATAAAAAATTTAAATCCAAGATGGCGGCCGCTACAAAATGGCGGATAACGTAGGTTTTATCAATCCCATCAATATGGGTATCAAATGAAAGGGCTCAACAAGCAGAATACAATATACTATAAACAATTTAAATACAAGATGGCGGCCGCTACAAAATGGCGGATAACGTAGGTTTTATCGATCCCATCAATATGGGTATCAAATGAAAGTGCTCAACCAGTATAATACAATGTACTATATGAATTAAACAGATGCGAAATAAAAACTAAAAACTAGAAAATAAAAATAGGTAAAAAAACTTTTTAAGTTAAACGGTTTTATGTTAAACATACATTGTAATGTTTAAGATAAATGTACTAAAAACCAAAAAATAATAAAATAGATACAGTCGTGGGAATTATAAACATATGCATAGACTAGACTAAAATAAAACCGTGAGGCACGTCAACTGCCTAATTATAGTGTAACATTACAAAACAAACATTTTAATCAACGATTGTAGACAATTGACGTGCCCCACGGTTTTATTTTAGTCTAGTCTATGCATATGTTTATAATTCCCACGACTGTATCTATTTTATTATTTTTTGGTTTTTAGTACATTTATCTTAAACATTACAATGTATGTTTAACATAAAACCGTTTAACTTAAAAAGTTTTTTTACCTATTTTTTTTAGTATTTGTAACCAACATCGTCTAATGTTCGCCTGCCTACATTGGAGAGATGCGCGGTTCGCGTACCCTTAAGACCCAGGTTGTTCCAAAAGTTAACTTTCATCCATATTAATGAAAAGGAAATCCTGGATTCACTTCACAAATCACGAACTATGGATGAGTTTTAAAATAATCGGCATCGGATACCCTTACTCGCGGGGTTGGTGTCATTCTAGCCTAGTGCAAAGTTGTGGGAAATCATATTTAGAATTTGGGGGGTTTGAGGAATAAATCTATTTAAAAATTGCCCTATAGAGACAAGATGGAATAGATGAAGCGACCCACTCGGACGCTGTAGTGCCTGGGACATTGTTTTGATGCAGTCGGCTTACCCAGCACAATATTTTGGTAAAATAACCCTGAACAGACGCTGGACAATTCTAAGATCGCGCTGAAACCCTTGGGGTGTGACCAGACGAAGGCAGAACCTGGGACAATTAAGCAAAAACCCTTTAGGTCCCGTGGGAACTGTGTGATTCGATCTTAACGTCACGCCGTCTGCCCTTGGCGTGTTGGAAAGTAAATCAAAGGCCACTTCGCGTAGGCAGGTAAACGTAAAAGTACTTAAGCCTGGCGTCCACTAGGCGGATCGGGCTGGGGCGCATCGCAATGCAAAAATCCGCCTGTGTATTTATATGAAACAGCGTCCACTAGCGGCGGATCGGGGCGGGGCGGGCCGCAGCGCAATAGTCCGCCGCTAGTGGACGCTGTTTCATATAAATACAGGCAGGCGGATTTTATTTTGCGGTCCGCCCCGGCCCGACCCGGCCCGATCCGCCGCTAATTAACGTCTAGCTTTAGAGGGCTTCCATTAATAGGGATTTTTCCAAGTGTCAAATTTGACAGCGATTCGCGAATTATCGCGCAACTAAATCTGTGGTTTGTATGGAAACCACAGATTAATAGACTGATTTTGACAGTTATTCGGGCTATTTTTGATGCCTGGAAAAAACCCCATTACGTGAGACGATTTTGGCACGTTTTCGACCCATATTTTCCGAAAGATAAGACTGCTTCAAAGCAGTGATTAGTAGCGGGACCACAAGTAGGTATTTGCTATAATAATTCATCTCATGTATTGCAAAATATTCACAACATTTTAATTGGAAATAACCCCGCGTAGCCTATACAAACAGTGACATTTCTGACCTTACGCAACACTAGCGGCCCTAGCGGCAAATTCAAGTGCGGCAGCCCTCATTTAGAATCAGAAGCTTCTTTTCTCTTTTTTTCCCAAAACCAAAGTCTAATTCTTTATTCAGGATAGTAAACCGACAGATGCTAACTGTCACTTTGCAAAATAATGTTGCCATATTTATTGCAATAGTGATGCATTCCAATCGTTGTGCGATTCAGCTCAGTCACAAAAAAAAAGCGAAATACGAAATTCCGCATGGTAGCCCGTGCGTCAGGAATTCCGGATGGAAAAAAAAAAACGTTCGGAACGCAATATTTCCATAGATCATTTAAAAAATACAATTTTTAACGCATTTAACACTCCTCAAAAAAGTGGACCAAAAAACACTTTCTCATTACTAATTAATAAGTTTTTAGTTAATTTCATATAATAAGCTTTTCATCAATCGGCCTATAAATCGATTATATCGATTACGCAATTCGATTCATGTCAAACTTTTTGTCACCACACTTTAATTTTCACCAGAGACTGGTCACACCGTAAACGTCAGTGTACTATCTTGAATGAAGAATTAGACTTTAAATCAGTATTTATCAGCAGTTCACCTTTGACTCAGAAGCGTTATCTATCAGGTGATGAAAATGTTTTTAAAAAGTGCAGCAGATTATGTTTAATACCCAGATAAAAGCTTTATAAAGGAAAATCGGACCTACCACATGGTAATAAAGGCTAACAACAGTAAACTAGTGAAAATCACTGCGTCCTTTGTCTGACCCTCCAATCTTCTGATAAAGAGGTGTTTTCGATTGTTTTATATCAGAGATAAGAATTGCATAGAGATAAAAGAGTAGGTGTATTTTTTTTTTTAGTTTGTATGATTGGACAGGAGTCAGCAGTTCAGTTTGAAACAGCTGAACTGCTGACTGGAGCAGTTCAGCTGTTTTTTTTTTTTTTTCTTTCAGTATTAACTTTGTATACAAGGTGTTACAAAAGTACCTAACTCTTTTTACACGGTAAAAGCACCCGGTGATATGGATCACAGCCTAAATATTTTTTTTGCTCTATGACGTTCCGTTAATTTTTAAATTAATAAAATGTAAACGATGTGACGAGAGAAAAGTATTTTTTAAATATTGTTTTCATTGACTTTCACAATGTTTTAACAACTCAAAGCTATGTAAATGCACATACACGCACAAACATATTTTTAAATTTCAGCTATAAACAAAAACAAAAATGAATGAATGAATTTATTTATGAATTTTTTTTCAATTTTGAGGTTATAAAATAATAATTGTTTTTTTCAACTTTTTTTTACAGATTTGACATCCTGTTGACCATTAGGTTACACCCTGTAAAAAGAGTTAGGTACTTTTGTAACACCTTGTATAGGAAGTATGCTTGTAATTTAAAAAATAATAAATTTATTAAATACAGTAATAAATATATTTAATTTTATCTTCACTACCTCTAGTTACATAATATTATTATCTATCAGGTACATAAATATTTTCAAAATCAAACAATATATTATTTTATTTAAAGCAACCAAATACTTATTAGGTACAAAATCGGATAGAAAACTATTGTATTAAAAATTAAAACACATCTACAAAATATTATAATTTAATACAATGACGCACACCTTATAAATAAGTCCAATGATTGTTGTGATGATAATAAACAAATATTAATAATAATCAAGAGTATAACCTAATACTGCAACTACCATGGGCTTTGGAATATAGCTGTGTTGTATAACTTGTATTTCATTGAAGGTAATTTGTTAAATAGGTACAAAACGAAAGGCTACAATCTAAGTAGTTAATCTCGAATGTTACAAGTGAAAGCTTACCAAAATATCTAATAATATGATCAATTTAACTTTAAAAACGTATGTCTAATCAAACTTAATTTAGATAAATGTTAGTTTAATAATCTAACCTTACGCTTTATAAAATCTAAATATCTACAATCAAAAGAATTTCGGTGATCACGTTCGTCCATTTTAAACCTTATTACAAAAATCGAAGATATAGTCGAAGAGCAGTAAAATTTTGAATAAGATTATTTTATCATTTCGAAGTTTCGGATAGTCATTGTAGCCATGTCATGTGTACAAAATAGACAGTCTGCCCAGTCGACAAAATAAATGCTAAAGATATAAAATTGTTGTTGAAGCACACGAAGTACCTACCTAATTGTTGTTATAATGGTGCTTTGCTTTGAGTATGGGTTAAATTTTATGAAAATCGTTCAATTATGAGAGCATAATACAACGATACTTTACAATACTAGACTAAACTAACATTAGTGATGAATTGTAGTGGAATATAAATCCGTACCTAGAACTACTTTTTACAATTTGATCGATGCTAATGCTAAATTTGCATCGTTATTCGTTACATAACTCAAGTTTATAAATATTATGAAATCCGAATTTAAGACTAGAATTTTAGGATCCCAAAAGAGCGTGAGTTTACCGAAAATGTATGACAAATGCAGTGAAGCGTTGTTTATTAGATGATGTTTAATAAAATATGTAATTTAGAGATCAATAAAATATTCGTATTAAATAAATAGTTACAAATCTAGTGATTTTTTATAAACTAAGTTTAATAGAAACTGTATCTTAAAAGTGCCATTAAAAATACAGTTGATTATAAGTATTTCTATAAAATAAAGTAAACCTAAAAATCACAATAAAATAAAGCCAGACTGCTAAAACTAATTTAGTCACCGCGTCCCAAATATTTAAGTACATACCTATTGTTTCAAAGTGGAGGCATACCTCTGATTTTTATTAAGCAAATACTTAAGTATCGTTCTGTCTCTGCTGATTTCTTAAAAATAGAACGAGACCAAATTGCGAAATTCTCAATTCAGATATCGGCGGCTGTCTTTTAAAAACGAATATTCTGGCTTGGTTCTGGCACTTCATAAATCTTTAGGAATATAAATTGCCAAAAGTTTTCGTCGTGTCTAAGTGGCATACAAGGTGTTAAAAGACCGCCAACAAAGCGGGATACCACATATTGTCCTCATCATATCGAACATTTTTGCCCAAGGAACTATGCCTGGGAAATCAACGGTTTCCGAGATAATGAGGTTCAAAGTCGGACTAGTCGAAAACTTTTTTTGCAGAAATTTACTCAGTATCGAGTACTTAACATTTCTTCTCAAGAAGCCATATCAAAACTATGAATATTTCTTGCATAAAACGACGTTAAAATTGCAACCCGCAATGTATTCTTAACATCGGCACCTCGAGCGTAAGTAACAAAAGTTTATATCAACGCTTGCGCAATATGAGTTCTCTCCGTTACACATCCATTGCGTGATAAAATATTTTCCAAAATTATAACCTAAAAAACCAAAATCATTTCCCAGCAATAATATATCGAAAAAGTACTTTGTTTTGGTGTCTAGTATGCGTACCTTTCGGGTCTGTTGGCGGTCTTTTAACACCCTGTATATACAGGGCGTCCCACGGCTATGCCACATGGAGGGAAAGTACCTTAAATATTGTAGATGGAACATTTTACTGAAAGAAGACATTATTTTAATTTTAAAAACAATTTAAACTGCATTCATAGATATTGAAATAATTACATGGTTGAACCGGGAATCGAACCCGTTACATGAGAAAAATTATTACCCTGTAGTTTTATCATACCGATCGAAAGGCTTCATGATAAGGATTATTTTTTGCTAAATAACATAGTGTCAGACATAAAAGGAAGACCATGAATTTTAACATTTACCTGGTAGTATGCAACAAATCGAGCCGTATCCTGAGCCGAAAGACGCGTAAAATTTTGTCCATCGCAATGCGGCTGGCTGATTATAAAGAAATAATTCAAAAATGTGTTTCATTTTCATACTTTTAATCTTTTGTTACTGTGATTTTCATTGATAAATTGATTAATGTTGTATTAAAAATGTTAAAATTCATGGTCTTCCTTTAATTTCTGACACTATGTTATTTAGCAAAAAATAATCCTTATCATGTAGCCTTTCGATCGGTATGATAAAACTACAGGGCAATAATTTTTCTCATGTAACGGGTTCGATTCCCGGTTCAACCATGTAATTATTTCAATATCTATGAATGCAGTTTAAATTGTTTTTAAAATTAAAATAATGTCTTCTTTCAGTAAAATGTTCCATCTACAATATTTAAGGTACTTTCCCTCCATGTGGCATAGCCGTGGGACGCCCTGCATAATCAGGGATGCGTTTAGTGTGTGTGCGATACAAAACCATCTGACTTCAACTCCAACAACTACGAAAAGTTACAACCATAATTGCACGTCGTGGGTCCTAATCGAAGCTAATCTTTCTCCTGGTCCCTTTATCAGTCACACTACTATCACTTTCACTCTTTCTCTTCCGTAGCACGGGAGCTCTTCTCTCTTCTTCTTTCACCTTGGGGGTGGTCTCATTTTCTTCTTGAAGGTTGACTTCTTGAATTTCCACTTCGGTTAGAGGGCTTCTGACTCTGCCTATCAATTCGTATCGACCATCACTGACGCACCACTCTACTAGTCCATTGGGATCGTTCAAAGGAGTGTCGTTTCTGAAATCGTAGTTCCATTTCAAAGTCTTCTCTAAGGTCTCTCGTGCGAAGGACTCGTTCAACGCATTCGTGAAGTTTTCATTCCTCGCATGGTCTGGTTCACCAGTTGGGAAGAGACACCGTCTCACGGGGTTGCTTGGTGATATGACCCTTCTGGGGGGCTGCTGATTCTTTGGCATCTTGAGGTAGTCTGCGGAAGATGGAAAAAAACGTTCTGTTAGTGGTGGCACAAACACTTCTGTCAAGAAGTGGTTTAGGTGTGGGAAATAATCATTGTAAGAACTAGTCCTTATAAAAATGGCACCAAAATTATTTTTTTACAAAAGGCGATTTTTTTTTTTTAATTCTGTACTCCTCACACTAGGCAAGCCTGTATCGTGAGGAGCTGATTATAAATAATTAACAAAGAAAAGATTCGCCGGATGGTTGACATTCTAGCTGCATAGATTTACCTACGATACCATAGTATACAGATAAATTCCCGCGACTTTCAGTACCTATTAAGGATACCTTGCAAGGGAGTTGCATAGGATGACGCGTTGAACATCAACTTTCTAATGACAGGTCTTGAATTGATGGGATTGTTTGTCTTTAACGCAATCAACTATTGTATGATTGAGCCAACCCTGAAAGTGAGAAATTAATAAGTACTAAAATATATAAAAGGTGTCTACTGCATTATCTATTCTATTATATTCTGTCTATCTGCCTTAAAGCAGGATTATGGAACCTTTTTGCAGCATTCCGGAGAATACTCTAGAAGTGATGCTAGAGCAGACTAAGTAGGTCATGCGTAGTCGCACATTGTGGTCGCCAATATTGCTTGAAAGCAATTGGGCTAGTTCACTTGACCTCATTCGTCGCGCCTAGCTTAGGTAGTTATTTATAGATTTGTTGACCTCTGTTATCGCTTACTGTTGGGTTAAAACTGTGGAATATTTTGGAAAAGACACTGAAACACATGATCTTAAGGGTGGACGATAGCAACGTGGCGGGAAATTCAAAATTTTCACAGTTTTTAACATTTTGTAGCTAAACTGAGCTAAACACATAATTGGCTAAATTATTGTTGTTCTGTTGTTTACAATTATGAAAAGAATACTGTTTTATTGCCGCGAACGAAAAATCGCTGAACAAAAATAGCTCAGTTTAGCTACAAAATGTAAAAAACTGTGAAAAAATAATTTCCCGCCACGCTGCTATCTTCCAGCCTTAAGATTGACTAACTATGAATTTTTATGAAGTTTGTTTTCCTCAGTATTTTTATGGTAAAACTGAAGTTTGTCAACAAGTTTTCGAATGTCAAATCGGAAAGGATTGTGATTGCTGCTGAAGTTAGCCCATTACAACGAATCATTCTCGTGGCAGTCAGGATGTTTATCAAACAGCTCCATCACATCACGCGTCAATAAGTTTATAAGATCCGCACTACAAACATAACAAGGCGCGATATTCGCCTCAGCGCCGACGGACAATGCCCAGGGAATGTAAACTTGTGCGGAATTCCAGGGAATTGAGATTATGATATTGTGGTGTTTTGGAATGAAGTGGTGAGGGATCTCATGTTTGCTCGCTGGGAATATCGTGATTATTGAAATAGGTGAACCATTTCAATGTTTGAATGAATAATATGAAATCGCGCCTGTAGAAAACGCCGTATGTACGGTCGGCCACAGTCACAAATACCCCATGGCAGCTCTTACCGCGCGCGGCACAAGGGCGCCAATCGAACAAAAAGGGGTACCCTAGCGTGTGGCCGACTGTACCTAGTCGCTATGACCCAACACCGGGTTCTAGAAGGTAGCTTCCCAAAACATCTTGAGACAGTGATGGCGATTGCCAATAATAATTTTGTTGATTGAAAAAAAGAGTGCGTTAGCGCTGTAGAGTACTTGCCATGGAAACCATCACTATATCTGATTTTATAACACACACATATGGGTGGCTTATAGGCGATCTAGCAAGCAAGACGCCAAACCATAATTCTGGTGCCACCGCCTCTACATAATTATCTACTTGGTACTTCTTCTTAGCGTATCGATCGGCGATAAGCGTGAGTCCAGGAATGTGTGGCCGGCTTTCTTGGACGCACATTATGTCACAATGTGTTGTACGGTGTAAGTCAGAAAGGATCTCTGACTTATCCTGAGAGAAACCCTCGATGTTGATAGAGACTACGCTCAGAGCAGGCTCTAGGGCTGGACTATGGTTTGCCATCGTGATAAGATTTGCCAATCAGCGTCAGGGATTCGCTGATTGATGCTTTCTTACTGAATAAGGTAGATAAGTAGGTAAGTAATACAAAGTTGGCACAAGTTGGCTTGTTCAACGAGAAAACTTTAAATAGACCAACTGCAGCTTAGCTCTCCTATCTATGGTCACAGGTCAGTGGCCTACAGTTATTCGATTAATTAATAGGAAATGTTTGACTTTGCTGTTATTGTATTGTATGATCACATTTTGCTTCTTTGATGGCAAGTGCCTAGTTTATCCAAAATGCACCTTTTGCATTGCACAGGTATATTATGTAGGTAACGTTGAATCTAGAAACTTAACGTTTCTATGCGATCATGTGTATGACCGAATAACGGTTTGAAAGCGACAGACTATTTTCTACCTTCTAATTACACTAACTCAACATTCTAATCTGTAAGTGTGAATGGTGCTAACATCGTCCAGTGTTTTGTGTTTGTGATACAATACAGCAGTGTTTACTTCCCACAAAAGTCTTTATTTGTTGTGTTTATTTAATTAAAGGAATTAAATCCCAGCATGAACCACAAATATGTACGTATGTACTCATAAAAACCTCCTTTTCGACCTTTGCGTGGGGATAGGTGTCTGGTGCAGCTCTGAGCTTCGCTTAACACGGGACTCGGCCTTCGGCCTCCCGGATTGGGGTGTCTGATGGGAGCATTGGGCCCGCTCCAAGCTTCGCTCTACATGGGACTCTGCCTTCAGCCTCGACAAACGTGGCTCGGCCTTCGGTCTCGCAAATTGTTTTCCTCAACTCTTGATTCTTTTTTTATTCTGCAGGTAACTCTATCAGGCCCGGTTTCTGAATTGAGAATTTTGGTAAGCAAATACTTAACTATCGTTCTGTCACGCTCTTTTGTGAGAAATCTGCAGAGACAGAACGATAGGTACTGAGCCATTTGCTTAGCGAATTTCTCAATTCAGACAACGGCAGTCAGTCAGTAGGTAGGTATCTGTATCTGAGTAGTCTAGTATCTGAGTAGTCTACCAGACGAGACTTTATGGCGCATCACCCACGTAAGATGCGATGAATTGAAGATAAATGTTTAGTATGATTACTTACTCGCGTGAATGCAAGACATTTACAGCTCTATTTAGACCCAAGGTCACCTATGCGGCAATCGCCCGGCCATAAAATTTGCTTTGCTATTCAATGCATCCTCTAGCAAACTACAGTCTTGTACAATAATAGATTTTTGAATTATTTTGTTTGCTCTACCAACACTATTTCTTTAATATGTCACACGATATACCTAGTAGACTGCAAAACTTTTTTTATCACTTTCATTACCCCCTAAAAGTGGCCCTTATGTTTAAAATTCATTTATTTACGTTGCACTTCCTTGTTTGGGTCACCAAATGTGTATGGTTGACCACAGTCTAAGATACCCCATGGCAGCTCTTACCGTGCGCGGCATAAATCGCCAATCGAACAAAAAAAGGTATCCTATCGTGTGGCCGAATCAGACGGACAGACAGACAGACGAGTGATCCTGGCTCCGTTTTGCCTTTTGAGGTAAGGAACCCAAAAATTTAAAATAACTTTCAATGTTTCTTATCGAATTCCTGCTTGCAGTACGGTAGTTATGAAAGATAAAATAAAGCACCAAATCCAAACCAAAGCCAACCGCTCAGAACGCAAAGAGCCTTTAAAATTTTGTAACACACGCCATTACAGCCCAAAAGTACAAAACCGACTCTTAGTAACGATTTGTTGAATCCCCCGGGTGTCGGGAATGCGTTGGAGATACGCACTACGCACGCATGCATATTCATGAAGGGTCCCCTCAACAACAACTGGTGTATCTGGATGTGGATCTTTACTGCTCTGCTGGTGCCTCGCATCGATAGTAACCCTCGGTACTTAGGTAATGGACCACACGAAGTAAAAGTCGAATCAGCTCCTCTTTTGAAACTTCAATACGATAGCTTTGTAATGGAATCATTTCAGGTCGCGCGCCTCCATACAGTATGGTAACCTTCGCAGCAAACTAACTGAAAACGATAGCTTATAAAAACTATTCCCCTCCAATTTCTAATGAAATTTATTATAGTGGACCCTTAACATCACCAACAACTTGGTCATCAAGCAAGCACACTACATCCAACACACGATCGAAAATTCGAAACCGAGTGCCGATGTCGATGTTTTCTTTCTAAATAGTCTCATTTGGTGATCTCGTTTGATTGTGGCAATGGTAGGTAAGAGATTAGATCTAATTCCTTGGTGATGCGCAGGCGCAAGTAGCAACTTAGTTTTGTTTTACACCGTCACAGTCTACGACTCCATCCTTGAAGGGAGTGCGTAGGCAGGCATACAACCTCCTTCGTAGGTAATAAACCTGGGTTAGTATCAGATGGTCTGAAACGCAATACAACATTAATCTAGATGCTAGAAGAAGCATCTGGTCAGATAGAAATCATTTGGACAAAGCGTTTTGACAAATTCGCAACTGAGTTAGCAAGCGTTCTATACGCCTCTTTTTGGTGAAATAATGATCTTTTAGACCAGGGGTTCCCAACCTTTTTTTGTCTACTGCCCACTTTAAGAATAAATTATTTTTTAACGCCCCCCTTTTTAAACATACTTAAAAACCGCTAAGTACTTATAACTGATTATTGAAACGCGACTTTATAGTATTCGGACAGAGTATCTTTTTTTTTTCTGGGTCTCTTACCGCCCCCCTTTAGGCCTGCAGCGTCCACAAGGGGGCGTTATCGCCCACGTTGGGAAAGACTGTTTTAGACCAATGTATTGCTGCAAAGGCTGCAAAGTCCGTATGGAGACAATAGCACCTTGCAGCCTTTGATTCTATATGCCTAAGATCTAGAAAAAAAATTGCTATGCTCCATGATAACAGATAATTTGTTGAAATCCATGATAGGTTAACATGAAATATGACAGTCAACAAAATTATTTTCTGACTAGGTGTGTCTCAGCTGGTTGCTTCGACAAGAAAGTGCTAGACCACTTGCGTTTTCGACCATCTGATACTAACCCATAAAGCTTAGGCCATAACTTATCTTACCCCAGTTAAAGTTAATCTGTAGCGGTGTTAATAAACTTTTACTCTTCGCTATAAAAGGCACGGTCTGGAGAAGGAAAGTAATGATGGTGGTTACTGTGCGAGTGTGATAATTATGAAGATAGCATAGAAAGCGAACTTGAATTTCACCTAATTAAGTACGTCTAGGACATTAATTTAATTAGTTCTTTAACGCCTTCTTGGCACTGACTGTAAATCAGTACTGAGACATCTGGCTGAATCAGTGACTTTTGCAATAACAAGGGTATATAATTATTGATGATCGTGATTTTCTGTTTTTGTAGTTTTTGTTACTTTAATAATTGTTTACAGCTTTGTTTTCTATTTGGTGTCTTCCATAGTGTTTTCCTCTTTTATATTATTTTGAGTATTATTTTAAGATTACTAAGAGATTTTGTACGAAAATCATTTGACAAAGAAGAGGCCTATGCCCAACAGTGGGCGACATTCGTGGCCTGGATGGATAGATAGATACGAAAACGCCAAAATCTGACAGTACTGATGGACAGCATCGGAGCATTTCGGTTCAAAATATCCCAATCCCACCAGCAACGATTTCAGACGAATGCGTTTTAAATCTGGAATCGGTTCACGACGCGATGCGCTCGCGCATCGTTGTTGTTCTATTTTCAAAATCTCCTGCAGCGGACCGTTTTGAAGTGGGCACTGCGGTGGGGATGCATTGTTTTTTTTTTCTTTGAATTGCCGGCATTTATTTCAGGACTCTTTCTTAGGGATAAAATTGCAGCTAAAGTGGGCGATTCACGGCAATTTTGGATCTTGGCACGATGGATCTTTTTACACGGCAATTTTTAAATAGCTTTATTCCTCAGACACCCCAACCTCTAAATGTGATTTCCAACCACTTTTGTTCTACGACTTTGGTGAAAATCGTGGTAGAGAGTGGAGGGACACGATTGCGCCGCGCGCAGGCAGCGCTGAAAATGCACAAATCCCAACTTTGTAAGCATAAGAAACATTCATTAATTTAAAAGTATCGAGCTTTTCGAAAGGTCATCGAACAAGTTGTTGGTAATCACATTTAGAAGTGCACGTGTTTCAGGAAAAAAGCTTTCAGGAAGAATTCCCTACATTTCACGCATACATTTTACGATTTGAACACAATAATTGCCAACATAAAAACAATAAAATTACAGGGTAGAGCGCACACGAGACAGCCACAGATTTGTCAACTATCTATCTACTGTATAAAACGGCTAGGCAAGGAACGTTGCAATCGCGGTCTACGGTTACCGTCTGTCATGTATGTATCCAATATCGGATGCGGTGCACTTGATGGGCTGCGACGACGGAAGAACTTCGTTGAGCCGCCGCCCTGCACCCAGCTATCGCACATTGTGTAGAGAAGTTACAGTGAGCACTTACATACAGGGCTATGCAAACAACTTTATCATGAATCAGTCATCATTGGATTTCTGACAGACAAACTTGACTACGTAGATCCAAGCTTAAGGAGGTAGGCTCCTATGACTCTTGCTTGTATTTGAATTTTAATATCGACTGTACTTCAAATAACAAAATTCTGACATTGAAGACAACAGAAGTCCAAATGTGTTCTCGGACATTTCAGCACTAGGCAGTCAATTTGCGTTTTGTTCGATTTATCTTCTAGAAATCTAGACCATAAATTGGTCACTATAAGCTGTAGACAAATTTCACTTGTCATAGGTATTGCGTACAAAAGTTGTTGTAAATAACATTTACCTGTTAACGTGTTTCAGGAATATATCTAATTAAAAATTACCCTGTAGTTTGGTAGAGTTTTCTCTTTATATGGATGGATGGTTCTCTCGAGTTTGAGAATGAATTTTTAAGTTTTAAAATGCTCTGCTGATTACGTATATTTATACAATAATGATTTGCCACAATACAAATGAAACAACACCTTTCCACTGAATATGTCTATCCATTTCACAACTGTACCCTCCCTCCTCGCCACCGCATCATCCTCGACGGGGCTCGTGCGCGGGCGCAATTACCTACGACTCCTGCGCCGCGCTGTTTAAATTTAGAACGCATTACCGCTTCCGCGCCGCTGCATGTGCCACGCTCTACAGCGATAGGGGCCATATCGTGAATCGAACACAACGATAGCGATACGGAAATGGAAACTTCATGTCTCTAGAGACTAGATTAAGCTCTTGGACCGTATACCGAACGTTGTAATAAAAAGCCGCACAAAAGTGGCAGGCCTCAAAAAACGCATAACTTCTTTGAAGTGGAAGTGGGCAAGACACCTGGCTAGACGTACCGATGGCAGATGGACCAAGTCCATTGCGGAATGGTGACCCCGAGAGGGAAAGAGATCTCTTTTCCTCCGGGGGAGACCACCAGACAGATAGCCCAAGTAGCCGAAAAACAGTGGTTACTGGTTACGCCTGGCACAGGATCGTAAGAGGTGTCGTAAGCATGAAGAGGCCTTTACTAGTGTAGTGGTGGGTGTAGTGGGTGTTAACAGGCTGATGATGAGATGATGAGGTAATAATGGTCATCTTTGCTTTGGGTTCTGTATATGCCGCTTCAGTCGACAGTTAAGTACAGTGTAACGGTCGCGCGCCTGAAACCATGACTAGCTTTCCGTCAAACTTCAGCGTTTCTGTAAGCTTGAGCTATTTCAGTTTTTAGCTGGGTGCAAGAAACCGTTAAGTTAGAAGAAACATTATTCTGAGAAGATATTAGATCGCCGACCGAGACTACTTTTTAGTTAGTTTCAAGCAGTGCGTTACAGGTTACATAGAGATTTTCTCACACCCGTCAATTACTATCTTACCCAATCGACGTTTTTTTTTTAACAAAAACAACCAAAATTGCGTCACGAACACGAATCGATTAAAATGGAAACTAAGTTGGAATGAGTGGAAGTAGAAGTCAAAAGATATTGATAGGTAGTAAGGACCGACAAAGAATCATCATCATCATCGGAGGGTGCAATGAGGACGACAGAGGCACCAATTAGGTACTCTAAAAGTTGGAGACAGTTGGGCCAAGTAAACGAAGTAATTGATACATTGATATCTTCTCGAGCTCATCGAGTTAACAAATAAATTGGTGACCAATTTAAGGGCTATTACTTAATCGAAACTTATCGTGGCCGAGAATTAATTTATTAGTAAATGGAGGCCCGCATTGTCTGTCAGTCCGTCTGTCTGTCTGTGACTCTGACGACTTCCCTCTTGTATCTAATCTCACTCGTTGGTAATGCCTTACTCTTATTTTGGAAGATTATGTTTGTACCGAGAGGCCATAACTTTCTCAAAATGCTCGAAGTTACAGAGACAATAATAATGTTGTAGGTACATTAATAGATTCCGAATTTTTATAAAGTTTACTGTGTAAGCGACGAGCATGCCAAACAATATTTTCGGTCCTGAAATAAGGAGGGCATCTCGACAGCATATTTTATTGTACTAAAAAGGGTGATCCCTACGTGCGTGGGTATAGTCGGCGAAACGCTACGTTAATTGACGCACTTAGCACTTATGCCGCTCGCCAGATAAGATCTACTTCACATGTCTCTGTCTAGCTGATCGTACGATGTTTAAACAAATAAATATTCCGGTACATTTTGACGAGGTCGTTTCTTTATAGTTAATTGAACGGTCGGAAGATAGCCCAAGATCACCCACTTTCTTAATCACACTAAAACAAAACAACCTAAAAGTTACGTTGGAAGTTGAACCCTCCCAAGAAGAAGATCCTTAAAATAGACGAAGGAATCAAAATAAAAGCGTCGTTCCCACCAGCGCGGGACCGTTAGAGGGGCCTGCGTACGCGCATCGGATGTGGATAGACGCTGCGGGTGAAACTAGAGACGCTTCGCTCTAGCCTCGTGAGACTGGGATAAAAAGCGGCTTTCTTGAGGATTATTATGTTGCGGATGCTCTGCCACTACTCTAGGGAATGGTTTGGATGCCGCCCCTGTCCCTCGAGTTAGTAAGATAACACAATAAATACACGCGCAGTTGCGCATCCTACGCCTTTTGGCCCTACATCCCTTGAAAGATTTTGCAAACGTTCCCACTGTTTTCCGACCTAGTGACTTGATATTACACGTAAATTGGTTTCGAAAGTTGTCGAATCGTGGTAAGTCAATACTGAACAGTACGGTGGGCCACGGTCACAGATAGATATCCCATGGCAGCTCTTACCGCGTACGGCATAAGGGCGCCAATCGAACAAAAGGGGTATCCTAGCGTGTGGCCGACTGTTTACAAGACAACACGTCGACCCTTACACGCTAGCACTCTACTCGGCTACGTTACCGTCGACTTTACAACAAAAGTGTTCACTCTGACGTGCTGTCGTGCAATAAGGTTTCTTATGCCCGTTTTCACCAACCACCCCTAATTTTAAAAGACCCTTTAACGAAAATGAAAATTTGTTCAGTTCGTAAGGTCCTGGTTCATTACCACTAGACTTGCAGAGGTGCAGATAATTTTTGGATGGAAGGTCTTCTAAAATTAGGGGTCGTTGGTGAAAGCGGGCGTTATTCTTCTTCTTATTGGTGTGCCTCTCATTGCCAAGCACCCAACCACCTAGAGGTTGCCAAGCACCTCACGAACCACTCACACAAGCATAACTAAAGTCACTAAATTGGAGTCACAAACAAACAAAGAAATCGAGAGAGGGCAAAGTATCGCGCACTATCGACCGCGATATGACCTTTAATGCTGCACGTATAGTGTATAGGAACCTTAGCCTGTAACGCAATGGTGCCAAAATGGGCTCCCAGTTGACGGCTTCAATTACGATTTATTAATGCGGTCGGTCCCTTCAATGTTTTTGTAGTACAGCAAAGAATATGTTTATTCTAATTCTAAAGGATTAGATCGCTGGTTGTAGGAGAAAAACAAGGAAACCCCTGTTTTGTCCTTCTGCTGGGACGCCATCGACACGCCATTGCGTTACAGGCTAAGGCCCCAGGTAACGGACCGAATCACAGCTCGGCAGGAAGGATGGTACGGTTCCAGTCGATCGGGCACGGCCGGATGATGGGAGCGCCCCTCCGGATGGCGCAGGGACGAGCCTATGACGGTTTCTGACTGAGTTGGGTTGCCAATTCACCAATCCTTGGGCTACGTTCCTTCACTAGGAATGCAATCCTCAAGCGTTTTATAAGTTTAGTGTCTAAGCTCTGCGTCTACCAATTCGCGTGCTTTACATAAGACAAAGAAGTAAGGCGTGTGGTAGAGAAGAGAGTCTTCAGGCTCAGAAACATCAGGGAATGGACGGAGATAGCCAGCGTCGAACTTTCGCTTGGCAATGAACAGAAAAGAACTGATGGCCAAACTTAATTAGTGGAGAGGTACGCGAAGAAGAAGAAGAAGAAAGTACAAAGTTGGTATAAGTGTTGCCTACACAATGTAAGAATATTACATAAGTATCTATTCATGACCGTTGGAAAAACTAAACTACTTAATTATTCTAAACGTAGCAGATTTTCAGATTTACTGCAAGCGTAGCATAAGGCTAGGTTAGAGCGTATCCGTGGGTTTATAACTCTAACTATCCCGCTCTACGTCAAACAAAAGAGTGAAATACATTACAGTTATACGAGTAACCCCCTTATGTACTGCCTAACCCAGCCTTATGCTACGATGGATAACGTGTCTTCTAAAGTTCTAACTTCTAACACATCAATTATGAAATCTAATTGTACACGCTTCAACAATAAACTTGCGGTTAGAATTAAAGTCAACTGCTTCAATCATTACATACCTAGCATGTAATTTACTGCGATTGTGGTTAAGAATAGAGTGTGTCGAGTGTAGAACCGTTTCACTAATGAGTTGCTTAACTCGGGCGAGTGGATACATGATTTCATCTCTAGCCGGCTAGACTGCAGGAAATTAATTTTTTTCACAGTTTTTTAAAAGTTTGAAGCTATACTGAGCTATTTTTGTTTACCGATTTTTTATTTCACGGCAATAAATAGTATTATTTTCATTATTTTAAACAAAGGAAAAACAATAATTCTTCAATAATAAGAATACAGCGTCCAGGGGCACCTTCACTCACACTAGATAGGTGAAGTGACCACTCGAAGCTGCAGTGCCTGGAATATTGTCACAATGTTGAATCGACACAATAAATCAAGGGACTGCAACCCAGGGGCCTGAGTCTGTAACGCAATGGTGCCAAAATGGGCTCCCAGTTGACGGTTTCAATCACGATTTATTCATACTGTCGGTCCTTTTAATGATTTTGGTAGCACAGCAAAGAATTTTCTGCTTCGAATTCCAGAGGATTAGTTCGCTGGTTGTAGGAGAAAAACGAGGAAACCCATCACGCCATCACACGCCATTGCGTTAGTGACTAAGCCCCTGGGGTCTAATTCACGGGAATCTCGCATTAGACACATCTCGAAAGAAAAATCCCATGTCCTTTAGATCTCGACTGCTTCCGACCACTTGAGTCATGTCGAGCGAAAAAGGCAAACATCTCGCAGAAATCTCGTGCCCTATGTTGGGGATGACTTCGTGTGAATAGGAGATGTGAAATTTGCCGCGACGTGAGATTTTTCCTTGAAGATGTGTGGAATGCGAGATTCCCAAGAATTTGCCCATTCCCCTTTGGGTCTACGAACTGTGAACAGCAGAGCGCTGACAATGCCCGCAGCGCGGCGGCTACGGCCACTCGAATGACAAAACAGTATGGTCTCCCTTCCTGTCAATTGTTTTACACGAGCCGCCACCCGTGAAGCCGCCTCGTGTGTCTGACACTAGGCGGAAATATGAGTTCGTGGTTCTCTTACTCAAAACTGAGATACAATTTGAATTCAATAAAGTTAGTGAAAAGGATTTATTGGTGAAAATATTCACGGAGAAAAAGAGTAAAGGAGGCCGTAACCATAACATGAAAGACTTTAGAGACCCATAAGAATGATGAGGGTGGACGATATAGAAGAGAAGACAAAATCCTAACAAACAACTGGGAAAATATTGCACAACACAGAGCTCGAAGAAACTGGAGGAAAGCTATATACCCTCACCACGGGTCCCAATTTCCTTTTTCTTTTTTCTCTCTCAATTTATCTTATTTTCTTCGCTTTTAGGAATAATAAAGGTTTTTTTTTAATTCTATGGATGACCAATATAAATATGAGAATGGACGCTGCACGAAATAAACATAATGAAGATGCGAAAATCTAATAAAAGTTCAACAAGGTGGTAAAATTACTACAGCTACAAATTATTTTTGTGGTTCTCTTCAGCTTAGCTACACTATTGTATAGTTTTCATAGCTTACTGCACTCTTACTACACTGGATAGCTAATTGAATCACCAAATGACACTCCCATTCGATCGTACCGATATATCGATATAAAATACCTATCATCGGTCGGATATTGTCGTCGCATACCTGGCGACTCATTGTCTTGAAACCAAACACTGTAGGATCGTCCGCCGATTGTTCGGGGCTAGCCGACTGTGACAACGATGGCTGAACGAATGTATCGAGTCATTTAATTGAGGATGCATCGATTCGATTTGTGTGGGATCCTACCTATATTTTTTGTAAATGGAGGGCCAGGACGTTTTGGATGAAGAAAAGGCGATGGCTAGCAAACTCACGACTTAAATATGAAAGGATCAAATAAAGGACACAACAACGTGAAATTATGCTGAACTCCGGCCGGGTTAGTATGGATATTCTCTTTCCCATTCTTATGATCTACATTGAGCCTCGCATGCTACGTCCCAGCAGCCAGCAGCATGATTGAGAAATGATGCTGAAAAAATTACCTTTCATAATCGAGGTGGTTTTAACAATCACTCTCAGCTGTCGGGAATAATTCCAAAAGTAGGACAACAGTGACCTCCCACACATATTAATATCGTTTCTTGCCTAACTACTCCGGAAGCCGTCGTAAACCAAAATATGAAGCTCTAAAATTTCATAATAACATTCATAAATAACACTCGTCTTTAGCCCGGTACACACACTTCGTTACAAATTCATGATTACATTCATTACACTCACGCCTTATTCAGCACATTGCTTTGATACAAGCCTTCCTATTCATCTTCAGAACACCGCATTGCTCACAAACAAGTTCGGCACGCCTCGTTGCGGCTTCAAACGATATTTTGTCCATGCCCCATCTCACGTAAATGGTATCCACTTCGGAGTACCAGTGCTATCAGATTATAAGGGACAGAATAGGCACAGATGGTCATACAATACAAATTGCATCGTGGCATTGATTCATGGGTATTATGATACCGCGTTGGTTTGCCTAAGGAAGCCTTCAAGATATTTAAGGTCCTCTTTCTTTCTCCTAAATTTCTTTAAGATTACCAAATCTGGGGCCGATTCTAGATCTTTCCATGGCTGATATGTTTACATGAGAACGTCTCTGGCCTATTGTAGAGGGTACAAATACTTGTCAAAACTGATATAAAGTCTGGAGTTCGACCAGCTAAAAAAGCGATGACGCTGCCCTACTAACGAAAGAATATCGATTTGACTCTACCATACGGGGAAATTCGGTTAAAAATTTGATGATAGTTCTTCTGTCGCGGTGCGGTGGTGGTCTAGTGGGTAGAACAGTGGACTCTGAAGTGAAAGGTCCTAGGTTCGATTCCCGGTGCTGGCATGTATCTATGACTTTGTTTAATTTCAAAGTTACGTACATTTTTGAATTTGTAGTAGCAATACCACTCGCTGACGGTGAAGGAAAACATCGTGAGGAAACCTGAGAGTGTGAGGCATTATACCCTCAACGCAAAAATCGCCAACCCGCATTGAACACGCGTGGTGATTAAGCTCGAACTCTCTCTCTGAGAGAAGGCCTTTGCCCAGCTAGTGGGACATGTACAATTGTGCAGGCTCCTTAAAAAAAAAAAAAGCCCTCTGTACATCCTTGATCTCGACCGGCTCGTACGCAACAACGGAAATTGCGTGAAGATCGCCCGCGCCATGATAGATGCATTCTATACGCATTCCCTCCCAAACTATTTAACAAAACCACACTTCTCTCGCATCTATGATGGACTATAAACCAGAAGAAATAGGCATCAATTTGGCTTGTCTCAAAGGTAAAGGTAGGTTGGGCGTCATCTCGGAGGACTGTGATAGGAAAACTGAATTGGGTTTTTCACGGTTTCCAGCCTTGGTTACAAAGATACAAGGCCTAGTTTGGAATGAGCGAGTGATTGCAAAAGCAGCTGCTTCTCGATAGGGCTTTTTGCCGTGGTTCCAATCGATGCATATTCTGGTTTTCTCTACTTCGCACTAGACATGTCAAGCCAGACTAGACAAGCTCCATAAAATATTACGTTTTTTTTATGGAAAAGACCAATAAATGCCTCTGCAACCGTTTCAACCGTTTAAGATTCTGAAGTTGCCGCTGATAGCTATCACGAAAACCACGATCACCGCATGCTTGTAAAAATACCATCTGGCACACCTACCTAAAGTTTTGATCCTTTGCATCTATGTTAGATCATTTAAACCACGACTCTTTAGCGTCCAGTGGCACCACGGATCCATTCACCTTACTTGGGTGAAGTAAGCGCTTGGACCTTCCTGAGACATGTTTTTATACCATCCTCTCAGCACATAACTCTATATCAATGTGTCCGTTTCGATAAAATGTAATAAATAGAACTTGAGTATAGGACAGAATGGACAAAGTTCTTTGACATCCATGTCCATTAGCGTGACACACAGACTGTGACCACGTCACGAAAGCACTGAACAGATACAGATCTAGATACAACTCTGGTTTCTTTTGTTAATTACGTAATGTAATGGAAAAGTTGCGTAATAATTGGCTTTACAATTTGGGATCCCAACATTATGTAGGGATAAAATTGAAATTCCAATAATATTTAGACAGAAGTCCCTAAGGATGGACTTTAAAGAAGTAAAGATAGTTTTTGCTAAAATTGCGTGCCCTACCCTTACTGATAATTTTTATTTATTACATTTGTGCCTCAATAAAACCAGATTTTCTGCATAAATTCAGGTGGCCTTCCTTTTTCCTTTTTGTGTTTACTCATAAAAACATACATAGGCCCGGTTTCTGAATTGAGAATTTTGCTAAGCAAATACTTATCTATCGTTCTGTCACGCTCTTTTGTGAGAATTCTGCAGAGACAGGACGATATTTACCCACTGGCTCAGCGAATTTCTCAATTCAGAAATCGGCAGTTATTCTGTTTATTTATACCCTTCGCACTATCGAATTCCTGATTAATTTTGACAGCCATCAACACTCATAAAAAGAATTGAATTTCACTTGGTAAACAGAATTTTGTAAAACAAACAAGCATAACTACACCACCCTTTTCCCCTCACGTCGCCACCCTCACTCCCGCGCGTCACCCACCCCTGCTGAGCTGAAAACTACAGAAATAGACTCTTGCGCAGGATGCGATTTTGCACCAGGCATCGACTGTGTGAGGCAGAAATTATCGCTTAGTTCATAGGAAGGCTTGTATCGAAGAAATAAGGCGTGAGTGTAATGAATGTAATCATGAATTTGTAACGAGGTGTGTGTACCAGGCTAAAGACGAGTGTAATGAATGTTATCATGAAATTGTAGTCCACTGCCGTTTTACTTCATTCATAGGTAAAAATTCTTAGGCTTTTAGAAATTTCGTTGGTGCCTCTATCGAAGGGATGGGATAATAAGTAGTTAGTGAAAGGGTAAGCTTTCGGGATTTTTTTAACGTCACTGCAGGTGACCTCACGAAGGCTCCACAGGTTGCGGCATGAACGTTAAAAACGAATTTAGAGGTCCACTACCTTCTCAAGTGAGACATTGCAGGGGTGGCCACTATAACCAGAAAATTGCTCTTTAAAGTTCCGAGTGTCTAATCAAGACCTCCATAATGCTTATGCCTGCTTTACCATGGAAGCTGCACTATGGAATCATGGAGCCATCAGTAGATGCTATACAGAAATATGGTATAGTTCATATCATAAGAGAGAGGGTAGTGCAAAGTTGGGGTGTAAACAGATGTGCATGTAGGGGGTGAACGCAACACAAAACAATATCGATCTTTCGACGCGGCGCGTGCGTGTGTATTGATTTAGACTTGAATCGGTGTGGGGTTACTGATAGATATGCGTGCGTGCGCGCAGTGCGTTGTGTGATTTAGGGGGATTTATTTCCTTGTATTTCTATTTATGCAGTTATTATTATTAATTTTGCACCCTTCCGTGCTTAGATGTAGCTAGCCTAACTATTGATTAATTGATTAAAATATTTAAGAATAGCAGCACCAGTAACATTCAACCATTCAAGAGATTGCGCTGTATTACATTTTAAAAATATAAATACCTTTTCCCCAATCCCTTACAAATCCATGTCGACTGACAATAGGATACAATAATCGGAAGAAAATAAGCACCTCTATGACTTAAGTATCCACCAATGATTTGCGTTTTTAGCCCATTTTTGTTAGAAGTGCAGATTTAGAACCAAAATTGTTTAAATTATTTAAAAATAGATGCCATATAATTTTTGAAACCTTTAAGTTTAACTATCTCTAGTCTACCCGTGACGCTCTGCAACGGTGCCGACATATCAAATCGTTGTAAGAATCCAGTTTTCCTACAACAATGTTCATGACGTCATGCATGTTACAATAACACTTTAGGAAAGTGTTATCCAAGCTTGTTATTGTAACCACGACTCCTCTCAGAACATGCAGCGAAGCAAAGCGACCGTAACATACGAGTAAGTCACGATTTGTCAATATTCAAATATGTAACAGTGTCCACAGCCACTCAAACGCAGGCCATTTACCTAAGAATAGAAATATGGTAACCAAATGCAAGTTGACGCGAGTGGGTGGCTATAGAGGGTGAACTCTTCACGTTTGGTGCAGAAAGTATCGTATTTTTGTATGGAACATCTGATGTTTTGTTTTTCGACATTTCGCACTTGGTCCCATAGTACCAAAATATTGCTTGTATTGATGATTTAAGAGAAGGGGGTCTTCAGTGTAACAGGGGGTTAATTCTCGGGAATCACGCATTCGACACATCTGGAAGGAAAAATCTCATTTTGCGGCAAATGTCTCTTCTCATATCCTCACGAAGTCATCCCCGACATAAGGCACCAGATTTCGGCGAGATGTTTGCCTTTTTCGCTCGACTTGACTCTAGTGGTCGGGGGCAGTCGAGACCGAAATGACATGAGATTTTTCCTTCGAGATGTGTCAAATGCAAGATTCCCGAGAATTAACCCCCTGGACAAAGGTCCAGGGGGAAGGTACAGAAAGCTGTAAAACCCTGTATGAAACAAGAATGGACCGGTATCAAAACCGCGCAAGGATTTTTCAGAATACTATGAATGGGGGAAAGGTAGCGTGAGGGGGAAAAGGCCTATACCCAGCAGTGGGCAGAGGTGGGCTGATGACGATGTTGATGAATGACTAAAGACAAGGTCTACCAACCAAATAAGAAGAAAATTAGTGGTATTGCTACTACAAAATACCTGAGAAAAATATGAACATCATGAAAAACATAGGTTATCTAGGTATCTCCCCTACCGCGGTGGGTAAAAAATGACACTAATGCTAGACAATTCCCAACTTAAGACACCATGCAAGCTGCAATGTAAATCCTAGTCCAGCTAGCGGTGACTGCATTCCATTGCCAACCAGCACCAACAGGCCTTTGATTTTGCTGCATAGTTAATTCTGTATAGCATTTACATCACAACCGCTGATTGAGAACGCGTCTTGGTAACAGGTTTGTCAACTGAGACCTAATAGAAATAGGCGATAAATGGTGATAATGCCTGTACTTTGCACTGACTCGATACGCTACGCAACGTAAAGGAACAGAGTTTAGTTTAGGTCGAAAGATGTACGGTCGGCCACAATCTCAGATACCCCATGGCAGCTCTTACCGCGCGCGGCATAAGGGCGCCAATCGAACAAAAATGGGTATCTGAGACTGTGGCCGACTGTACCTCTACTAAGCCTGAGGAATGAGTATGTTCGCGCCAAAATATATCTTTTTTGTAAGTGGAAAAATAAAATTGTGCTTTCACCAAAGTCGTAGAACAAAATTTGTTCGAAATCACATTTTAAAGTTGACGTGTTTCAGGAATAAAGCTATTTAAAATTGTCTGTAGGGAAATACATTACACAGAACTATGATTGAATGAATATAAGCAGTAGCCCAGTAGATACTTTTGCCTCATGAGCTACTGACTGTAGTTCCAGGTTCGATTCCCAGTGGTGGCATTACCTATGACTAGATGATTTCAAAGTCACGTAGGCATTTGTGCCTTAACTAAGTATGAGCTAGGCACTACTCAACATCTGGCTACCACCCTCTTAACTCAGTTTTTAACACCTACTTAATGCCTAAACTATCAAAATATATTTTCTGAAAAATCTGGAACTCAAACTCTCGAAATATTGAATACTGAATAAAATATTTGAGTATATCTGCCATGTAAGAATTTATCAAAATCAATACTAGTTCTCGTGTCTCAAAACCAAAGACTTTAAAACCTCTTCCAGACTCTAAGGGTGGTATTCTAGAATGCTACCTAAACTCAGTTTAAACAGAGTTCAGACTGTCGATAAAGCAGTGCATGTTTTGATATGAAGGGAAGGATATTCAAATCAAAACATGCACTGTTTTATCGACAGTCGACACTACTAAACTCTACTTAAACTGAGTTTAAACAGAGTTCAAGGGGCTTTCTAGTTTGAACTGAGTTTAAACAGAGTTTAAGTAGCGTTCTAGAATACCACCCTAATAGCCTTCTGAGGCCAATGACCGATAAAAACAACCCGCTAGAGTCCGTCAAGGCCTGCGGACACGACACAGGAAGGGCAAACACGCGATTAGAGCCTGGATACTAACTCCAGTGAGCATATAAGGGCTAGGTATACTCGCTGTTGGCCGCAGCTCCGCTTTCTTCCGTATTATAATCAAAACTCTGACTGACAGACAAACAAAATGCACAGCCTACGCCGGTCGAGCTCTAGGAGTATGAGAGTAGGTGCTTATGCTAAAATCTATCTGTTTGCTTACTCTGAAATTATCTTAGCCGGAAGTTTTCCTTCCAAAACATAATAAAATTTAATAAATAAGTAAAATAAATCTCTAAAGTATTTCTGCGCAGGAATTCTAAAGTAGGATCACTAGGAAAGGCATTTGGAAGATTCGATAAGGCATCGGTGTGAAGTGTAAAATATCAGCAGAAAACATAGCCAGAGGGATTTAGGCCGAGACCAGAATGAGGCTTTAGAAATGCTTGCCTTTAGCCGTTTTAATTCTTTTGTTCATAGTAAATACCTGAAAATCTAACATTAGCTACGATTCAGAATGGGAATTTCAATCTAAACAAATGTCAATGAATCTGCAACAAACATGGAGATACTTAGTTTTGAGTACTTTTGAGGGAGAAAACCAAATCGAAATCGCATCGTTGCAATTTGACACTTTTTGTCTCCAATATTGAATTACAAAAACATCCAACTAATACGTACACCACCACCAAAGTTTTAATGTAATAGGAAAAGCTCTGGTACTACGAAACTGGTTTATGAGGCTTGGTTGGCACCTCGTTACCGTTAACTTATAGAACGTGAGCCTGTAGACGCCTGAGCTTTTCAAATTTTCTATTATAATTGGCTACAGAAATTAGGGAAATGGGCATTAATAGTATTATATGCAGACTAAGAACTTATTTTCAAAACGTGAAATGGTAATACTTATGTTATAGAATGCAGATAGACAATAATGAGTTTAACTTTGCCTAGTCCTCTTACGGATTTTTGGATCTACTCCTCTTTAGTGGATGATTGAAATCGGTCCAACGTTAGGCTGGATATCCCACCCTCAGTGTGACAAGTACCAACCAACAAGTGTGACAGATAAGATAAAGTAACATTATCAAACTAAGCACATACATAGACGTAATACCCCCCTATGACAGTGGCAGGTGTTTGAGCTGCACGTAGCTGGTTTACGTTTCCTTGGCTCGTAAATTAACCTGACTATCAGATTTGTTAGACATTGTTTTAATCAGGGTTTCCTCCGCATACACGCGTCACCTGCTTGGAGAAAGTTCGATAAAGCAAGGGACTATGAAATAAATTATAAGTAAGCATTTAAAAACTACCCTTAAATAACAATGTGTGCAATGCCCTAAAGAACGTCAAACAGAACTCTACTTTTTCCCGTAACGTCTCTGTGTAGTTTTTCTATGAAGACAGCAAAAAGTTTATGATGATAAACTTGAGACTTCTTTGCCTTTGGTGACGGGTTTTACTGGTCGATAATGATGAAAAATAAACAAAAATGCCTTTAGGTCCGATTAAAAGAAAAAAAATATTGTTTTCCTAATTTTTCATCAACGTAATAGGTTGCCAGATTGGATTTTTATGGGAGCAAAAAGTAAATGGTAGAATTTTAAACCTCTTCGAAAAATATATCTACACAGGTTGAAAAAAAAACGCAATAACATTTAAGAGGCCCTCAAAAGGTTTGATCGTCTACAACCAAATACCAGCCCCATACACAACTCTATGTAGAGATCAGAAGAGTTGAAGGGAACACAGTATTCGAACTGGTATAAGCTAAGTAGGTAATAGTTATGCAGGTTCCAAATAAATCTCCAAGGTGCTCCAAGCAAGTCCCCACGAAATAAAGTCATCAACACACTAACACACTAGCGTCTGCGTCATAAAGGCGTGTGCAAACACGCGCGCTCCGCTTATTACCAACTGCACCTGTTTTAATATTTGTTCCAGGCATGTTAATGACCTTTCGGCCGCTTTGAAGTGTCAGAGAGAGCCTTGTTTGTGTGCACTAAGCCTTATGATGGCTCGAAAGGGCTGGTGGGACTTTTATGGGCCTTACTTTCGAAATAACCGTATCGAGGTGAAACTTATCGTCATTGGGTGAAAAACACTGTGGGAGAACCTGAGAATCTGAGGCATGTGGTCATATTCGTGTCAGGATACATTTTATTATTGTAGGGAGTATGCTTGCACTAGGGAGACCTATTACGCAGGAAGGACACATAGCCGCATTTAAGATAATCTCCAGGAAAGGAAAGTTACAATGCGTAAAATATTAATACCAACGATTGTAAACGCCTAAGGTGCATTTTGCATCCAATTAGACACTCACCAAAAGGTAAAGTTTCAGTATTTTCACATCCAATAATCTGCACTCTTCAATGCACGCACTGGAGCACAAAAATCCAATATTACACTATGAAAACTATGTAAACAATTTTGTAGAAACACAAAAAGACCACCGGGCCATATTATAGATGGTTTGACAATGTCAGAATGACGTATCCAGCAGAGAGACAGAAAGAGAGGGGTGTAAAAATCAATAGATTCAGAAATCTCTGTCCGACTTTTATCGGAGGGTGAGAACAATACATAGCATCCCCCAGGAAGAAAGGGATGGACTGTCAGTTGTTTATATTTTGAGTGGACTTCTAAAATAGGTGAAGCAATACAATTTAGCGCATGCGTATTTCGAAAGTTTGACGCTGATACGTATCCTAGCAACGAAGGTTTGTGGGAAAAACCAGGATAACTCTCTCCCACTTTTTTATCTTAGTGCATAGAGCGAGAAAGACATAGGCGTATCGAGCTCTACACCTCGAATACTCCGCCAGCAGTAATTTATACAATAGAGGCCATACCATACCATTATAAGCCCTATTCCTGAAACCACACGTTATGGCGTTAATTTTCAAGTTCGAACATGACCCAAATCGGTCAAGGGCTCGTCGAGATAAGGGGTTGTAAAGTTAGGTACTACATCGCGAGTTCACAGGGATGAACTACTACTGTTTCAGGCTAAACTTACCTAAAGAGATCGGTTGGGACTTTGGGAGACATAGCCAAGTAGCCGGAAAGTGGTGGTTGCGTCTGGTACAGGATCGTGAGCATGAAGAGGCCTTTATATTACTCAGCAGTGGGTGTCAACAGGCTGATGATAATGTTGAAATAAAATTGCATCTAGCGGGTACGATTAGCGAAATGCTAGTATGTCCCATGGTGGCCCTTATCACGCGCGGTAATAAGGGCTTCAATCGAACAAAAATGGGTTTCCTATTCCGTAACTAAAGTCGCGTCAAAGTCAACTTATAGGTTCTGATTGGTCGTTTTCACCTGGGCCCTTAGCCTGTAACACAATGGTGCCAAAATGGGCTGTCAGGTGACGACTTCAATTACGATTTCTTTTTATGTTTTTGTAGTACAGCAAAGAATATTTTGATTCTAATTCTAGAGAATTAGTTCTCTGGTTGTAGGAGAAAAACGAGGAGAGCCCGGTTCTGTCCTCCTGCCGGGAAGCCATTGACCCGCCATTGCGTTACAGGCTAAGGCCCCTGATTGCACGTTGATGGGATGAAAACGACCAACCAAAAGCTTAGGGTTAACTTTGAAGACGCGCGCACTTTGACAGTGAAAAAGCAAAGCAAACACCAATCCCAAGCACAGAAGCAACTAACGTAAATGTTTAGTCTGCAAACACTAACAAAACAATGAGGCAAGGTCACGTAGCTAATTTAATGCAGAACACACTTTACTCATAACTGCAACTTGCGCGCACTGCACTTGCCTCGACCTTGCAGGCTCAGCTGATAACACGCCAGTCGATAAGGCACGCGCGGGAATCTTATCGACCTCTTTTGAGTTTAGTGTTTTAGCTGCTTAGGCATTTGCATCTATTACAAATAGTTAAGTAATTGGACGAGCGAGTGAAGCGAGGCGTTTGTATGTTTGTTCGACGATAGCTTGAGTAGATTTGGTGGGATCGTCATGAAATTTGGTATGCGGGTAAATGAAATCCCACCAAAACCATTCTGTAAAAACTAGCCAGGTCTCGATGGATCTGCTTGTTTATCTCTAAAAAAGTAATGAAATCTAGACAAAGTCGTGCCAAGTCTAAGGTTCCTTACTGCGATTTCTTTATTATTATAGTTAATGTTGTGAGACTTGGCCGTTGAAGGGTACACAAGCGGTTCTGGCGACAGATTGGTGCAATGGTGTCATGGAGAACCTGGTTTTGTACCCTTGTGTACCCTTCAACAGCCAAGTCTCACAACATTAACTATAATAATAAAGAAATCGCAGTAAGGAACCTTAGACTTGGCACGACTTTGTCTAGATTTCATTACTTTTTTAGAGATAAACAAGCAGATCCATCGAGACCTGGCTAGTTTTTACAGAATGTTTTTGGTGGGATTTCACTTCTTTTTGTAGGAACGAGGGCATATTGATTAATTTTATTAGATTTTCTTATTTGACACAGTTTTTAAATTTGTGTAACGTTCGAGTAGAATAAAGTTAATCGTCCGACTATTTCTTGTTGAACGAGCGAGCGAAGCGAGCGAAGTCCTCCGAGTCTACTGGAACAATCCGGCGTTTGTATGTATGTATGTTTGTATGTATGAATGTTTGTTCGACGATAACTTGAGTAAATTTGGTCGGATCGTTATGAAATTTGATAGGCGGGTAAACTAAATTAAAAGAATTTTTAAATTCGAACATGAGCCAAATCGGTCGATGGGTTGCCGAGATATGGGGTTGCATAGTTTAAATGCAAAGCGCGCGCGCGCCTGCGTGAATGGCATAAGCAAAGTTATACATCTGTAACTGAGGTCGCGAGTTCATAGTTCGGAGCGAACCACTAGTGGGACGCTATAGGCTAGATTAAATGAAGATGTGTCCCACTACGCTGGATTTTTGCAATGACAGTCGATTTTTTTATGTACCAATAGTAGAAGGGGCATTACCATAATATCTCTAATAAAGCTGATACCAGCTGAGGGTTCTTCATCAGATACTCCAGACCTTAGATTTTTGACATCAAATGAAGCGGCCCACCAAGTTGAATATTTTTTGTAAGGGCGGTATATGTCGATCTATAATAGTTTGGTTGGGCTCTTGTGTTTTCTAATCAGGGTCACCAGGTACTCCAGATCTTCGATTATCCTAGTTTTTATAGTTTTCCCTTTATGTGGCCATTAAACCCTAACTCTGTACCAAATTTCAGCTCTCTAAGTTTATGGGAAGTACTAGTTCTATTAGGGCTCTTGTGTTTTCTAATCAGGGTCACCAGGTACTCCAGATCTTCGATTATCCTAGTTTTTATAGTTTTCCCTTTATGTGGCCATTAAACCCTAACTCTGTACGAAATTTCAGCTCTCTGAGTTTATGGGAAGTACTAGTTCTATTAGGGCTCTTGTGTTTTCTAATCAGGGTCACCAGGTACTCCAGATCTTCGATTATCCTAGTTTTTATAGTTTTCCCTTTATGTGCCCATTAAACCCTAACTCTGTACCAAATTTCAGCTCTCTGAGTTTATGGGAAGTACTAGTTCTATTAGGGCTCTTGTGTTTTCTAATCAGGGTCACCAGGTACTCCAGATCTTCGATTATCCTAGTTTTTATAGTTTTCCCTTTATGTGCCCATTAAACCCTAACTCTGTACCAAATTTCAGCTCTCTGAGTTTATGGGAAGTACTAGTTCTATTAGGGCTCTTGTGTTTTCTAATCAGGGTCACCAGGTACTCCAGATCTTCGATTATCCTAGTTTTTATAGTTTCTCCTTTATGTGCCCATTAAACCCTAACTCTGTACCAAATTTCAGCTCTCTGAGTTTATGGGAAGTACTAGTTCTATTAGGGCTCTTGTGTTTTCTAATCAGGGTCACCAGGTACTCCAGATCTTCGATTATCCTAGTTTTTATAGTTTTCCCTTTATGTGGCCATTCAACCCTAACTCTGTACCAAATTTCAGCTCTCTGAGTTTATGGGAAGTACTAGTTCTATTATGATGATCATGAGTGAGTGAGTGAGTGAGTGTGTGTCATAAATGCGAAACTTTGCTTTCGCTTAACTTCGGAACTAAATGACCTACAGACTTGAAATTTTGGATTTAAAGTATGTGATTATAGCTTACTAGATGACGAAAATTTCTGCGTTCTGGTCTTATCCAGAGGTTCTCAAATAGGGGCCTGAAAATGCGGCGAAATGGTTCCAGTAAAGGATGGTACGGCAGTGTTTGCTTCGCGCTCGACCTGGCGGGGGCACTGCCGTGCCCCCAGATTAAAATAAATTTTAACTTCGAACATGAGCCAAATCTGTCGAGGGGTTGCCGAGATATCGGGTTGTAAAGTTCTGTCTAGAGGTGCACCGATGGTAGATGGTAGAAGTCCATCCATATTGTAAAGGCGACCTCGGGAGGGGAAGAGACCGGTTGGCAGACCAGCCTAAGCAATGCTGCTTAGGCTATCTAGCCTAAGCAGCAGAAAAGTGGTTGCGTCTGGCACAGGATCGTGAGAGGTGGCGTGAGCATGAAGAGGCTTTTACTCAGCAGTGGGTGTTAATATAGCAGGCTGATTATTATGATGATGACCTACAAATTATATGGACGTGACCACTCAGATGTTGTATAATGCGAAGGACTTGGACCTAGATATTATTAACTCCATGTTTCATTAGTTGCTCTATATTTTGAGGCTACCCTTAGAAGTTTGATAGGAACTTGATTTAATAAACTCTGTTTCATTCGTATAGAATGATCTGTCAGAAAAAAACCCACCCATCCCACTTCTAAAATATAGAGAGCTAAATTTATTGTACTCCAAAGTCCCATGTCTTTTTGAAATTCTAAGAATACTTATACACAAAGTTTCTGAGTGGCAATCACATAAACATTCCATTGATCGTTTCTTCGTACTTTCATAAGTGGGTGACTTGATTTATCTTTGTATGAAAAAGTTTTTGAGTATCGTGGTATATGAAGAACCCGACGAACCCAAACCCAATAAACAAGCGTTGATTATCAGAACTAATTGGGGGACATGGTAGTTCGGATAACCAGTATGTTCGGATAATCGAACTCTCTATGAATTTGTAATAGACCCCTACTTACTTCCTGAGGGATATGACAGTGCTTAAAAAACCCCTAATATTAGTCTATCAAAGTAAGCCTACTAATACCTTTCGAGGCAGGATTGTTGGAAGATTCGTACTCGTATTTCGAGTACAATCTAATGTAGCGGACTCTACAAACTTTACTGTAATGGTAGTCGTTAGTTTACGTAGACATTATTTTACCTACAAAAAGAGGCATTTTACGATCGTACGTGACTGTATAGATATACCTACACCTATCCGTGTGTGTGCTTATAATGGTTTTCAATTTGTAAACATCACATATTCAGGAAGTGAACTGCAGAACAGTATGCATCATTCGATGTGCTAAATGTGGGTCTTGGATGGTCACTGCATTAATACATATGGTCACTGCAATCTTAATAATAAATTGTGACTCTGCCTATCCCTATTTTCAAGTACCTATCGACCTAGTTATTGTCACAACAATTCACAATCGCATATTAATTAATGAATTATCGATTCTATAAATAAGTACCTACGGTAAATAGGTAGCGAATAGCGATTATTATTTTGCTGCATTGTTGCAAGGAATTGCATATACCTATACGAGTAGCTTATCTGCGTGAAACATGAAGATAAAAAAGGATTTGAGCAGAGGAAAAGTAATTTCCGTGCCTTCTACAGGGTGTGTTTTCTGTAATTTGTGCTTATGGTTTATGAGAAATATTTCAAACATAGGATAAAATAATTTAATAAATAACAATAGCACATTAGTGGCCCCAATACTGGTAAATTACATATCTTAGTAAAGACAAACCCCAACTTTCTCCCCTGAGATGGATAATATTGTATTCTGGTGTTATGTAGGGTTAACTCTCCATTACATACACCTGAAAAATATGCGCAGTCAACAGCACGAAGACGATACACTTTCGTTGCAAAGTCGCCCGTAATGCAATTGAATAGAGTGCACACATGTAAGGGTCCACGTAGTGTCTGAGCAAATGACGGTCTTATCGCTCTTTTACAAGCGATCTATTTGACAACCTTTGGATGGATAGGGATAGGACTGAAATCGGAAAAACAGTAGCAAGAATAATAAAATGCCTCCCTCCCTTTCCTGCGTCAATGGCCAAAAGTTCTAGAATATTGCATAATAATTATAACTTTATACTATATCTTGAAGATTGATTAATGTATGGCCTATTTAGCTATTTTCCGCGACGGCAATTTCCATCAATTAAATCAATTAAATTGTTTGACAAAGCGTGTTAGCTAGAATCTCCATTGCAATAATTATATCATCTTTGAAAACCTACTGTAGGAGATTAGAATACTTAACCAATCAGAAAAAGTTCTAGAATAATGCATAATATCATTCTTGAACATATTTTCTTGATATTCATTTAATTGATTGATTCATGCAGGCATGACCTAATTTGCGCCGAGTCGCCGACACTTTCCTTTGTTTTGATTAAGTTGTTATTACAAGGCGTGTGAGGTGAGATATCAAATCAATTGCAGTGCAATGGTATCTACCATTACCAATGTTAATTGCAGAAAACGTGTATGATTCTAATTAGAAAAAGGGGGCTATTTAATAATCTAATCAATAAATGACCCACCAAAAATATTTGGCGCCAAATAGTAAAAAAAGAAAACACAATAAAAACAATACACTCACTTTTTTATCTTCGTCAGATCCTGTCTCCTTCTTCTTTCAGGCACCCCTTTTCAGGAACTTAAACAAGTCTAAACAAGTATTTTAAACAATAAATTTGTTTGCGACTGACAGTCTTGCGACCACGGCGCATGCACCCAGCTGACTGAAGCATGCGCCAGCGCTGCATCCGAGGGCCGACTCTGTGTGACAATCAATCCGTGTCCTAACGCCCTAATAATTAAGTCTAATTTCCAATGCGTTTATTTTTTCATACGCTTACTCTATGTGACATTGATAGATTGATAGACGTGTGCGTTGATACTGCGGTAATTGAGTCTAGTTTCGATTGCATTTTAACTTTTTGAGGACCTACCGCGACTAAGCGCTACGTTAGAAGATTCACAAACATGCTACGAGAATAAATTAAACCTAGGCCTTTGCATCTACGAGCTACGCAATGATTTATACAGCGTCCAGTGGCTCCTTCACTCACACTATGGGTGAAGTGACCACTCGCGATGCAGTGCCTGGGACATTATTTTTAGAGATGGTGTAGGATGGTGTCACGAATGATGATATAGATTCTGGACCACAACAATAGTAAAATAGCAATAATGTATTACAACGTAAGTATGGATGTTCAAATAAGAAGCAAACTAGTGAGAGAGACGCGCTTTTACATCAAACGCTTTACGTTCTCTTAATTTAGATATGGATGACTCTATGACTGTAACAAAAAAAATTCATGAACCGAGTATAGCAACACTTGGATAGGTATGTACCTATCTACTACTGTAACAAAAAAAAAAACATGAACCGAGTATAGCACACTTGGATAGGTATGTACGGTCGGCCACAATCTCAGATACCCCATGGCAGCTCTTACCGCGCGCGGCATAAGGGCGCCAATCGAACAAAAAGGGGTATCTGAGACTGTGGCCGACTGTACCTACACTTGGCATTAAAGTGCTCGTAATTTTCCAAACAGCGATCCCAAATTCAGCGGTCGTGTCTTCTGATCTTATCTGGTCACGTAGTTTCATGAATCCAATCGCAATGTAGAGCTGCCTGGGTACACACGACAGCACGTCAGCCCTCTTACCCTTACCCTTACACGTTAGCACTCTACTCGGTTACGTTTAGAGGTGCGCGAAACGCTTCAGTGAAAAGAAAAGAATGATATAGTTCATTTCCTTCACTGAACTAGTTCACTCTTTTAGTTCATAGTTCACTTGTAGTTCATTCATAGTTCACAGCTCATTCATAGTTCATAGTCCATTCATAGTTCATTCACAGTTCATTCACAGTTCGTTCATAGCTCAGTAGTTCGTTCACGTATCTTTTGACTCACGGTAGTCCGCGAATGACAAAGGTGACAAAGGCGAGACACATGAGTTACAGAATTTTGGTTCTTAGTGTGGTAGATTTAAGAATGTTTCTTGAAGAATGAACTACGTGGACTAGAGTGAATGTGATATATAAAGATTTACAGAATTTTGGTTCTTAGTGTGGTAGATTTAAGCATGTTTCGTAGTGTAGTGAATGAATGAATGAATGGTTTCATATAACGAATGCATTCAATCGAAGCATTCATTCGCGAACTACACACCTCTAGTTACTTTACGGGCGACTTTACAACAAAAGTGTACAGTCTGACGTGCTGTCGTGTGTACATCATCATCATCTGTTCCTGTTATCCCTAATCAGGGATATAGGGCTCTCAAAACAGTTTCCCATTCTGGTCGATTCTGCGTCTTCATCTCTAGCTCGGATATGCTCATCCCGAAACTAGGTGACTAGGTACGGTCCAAAATAATCTAGCGACGAGTGTACCTACCCTAGCCTGTAACGCAATGGCGTATCGATGGTGTCCCAGCAGAAACCGGGGTTTCCTCGTTTTTGTCCTACAACCAGGGAACTAATTAGAAAGAATTAGAATCAGAATATTCTTTGCTGTACAAATAAATCGTAATTGAAGCTGTCAACTGGGGGCCCATTTTGGCACCATTACGTTACAGGCTAAGGCCCTTGGATTGGTATCCATGCAATGTTCCTACCGAGAGTGGAGTAGTTTCGTAGATGTTTGTCCATGAGCCTTGCCTGGTAACCATATATCCAGCATTCCCTACATTCGTTCCCACAGGTGAGGTGTGATTGTTGTCGCTCGGACACCATGACGGACGGACGGACAAACGATTTTTACATTCTAACGCAGTTGGATTAAAGGACTTTAGCGCCTAATACAGTGGGGCTTAGACTGGAAGTTTATCCATCTAGTCATTCCCTCCTGAGGATCGTGATCATCACTTGAAGGTATTCAATGGAGAATCGCTCGCGATGCGGATCACCTCGCGCAATGGTTTTTCGTAGATTTGGTCATAATATCCGTCCATCTAGCGGGTGGTCTGCTGCGAGCTCTCCTGCCTTCCACCTTTCCCCTCATAAATTAGTGTTTTCTAGGCTATCAGGTCCAGCGGAGGTAGCATGACTTTTATCGAGGCGGATTTATCCAACAAAATGGCAATTTATCAGCATTTTTGACGTCTATAGTGGGTTACATATCGCTCTCGCTCTCGACGATATATAACCCACTATAGACGTCAAAAATGCTGATAAACCGACATTTTGTTGGATAAATCCGCCTCGATAAAAGTCATGCTACCTCTGCTGTATGAGTTATATTGGAAGTAGTTCCTGAGAATTTGTTAAGAAGAGTCCAGGGTCAATAAAATATTGGCTCCAAACAGGTAGTTCAAGCGATTGACAAAGAGGCTATGCTTATAAAGTTAAACGAGACATTATAAGCATTGGATCTTTGTCAATCGCAAAGTTAAACGAGACATTGCCTGAGATATCTCAAGTCCGTAATGTCACCATAGCCATAGCTAATCCTTACTATGTTTTTATTATTTCGGAGTAAAAAGCTGCACTAGAAAGAATTTCCCGAAAATCTTGTTCTGTTTCTCCACTAACAATGCGTGATATCCGTCAACGTAGATAATATAATCTAATAAACATAGCTCATTCATCATCATAGTACTCGCAAGTAGGTAAGTACTTACTCGTAGGTAGGACAACGACCGCGGTCGGATGCTGCGTGAACTCATGTCACTTTGATAGATTCGCTCCTAGCACAATCTGCCTTCTATGTAATTATTTCATTAAAAAGTTAGGCCTGCTTAAACATCTATCAGAGATTATTCATCCAGTACATCCAGTAAGTAACTTTATCTTCATGGTCAACAACTTCATGGTAAGTAACTTTATCTTCAATGAGCTATGTTTACCAGTCTTTGCTGTTTTTCATCAACCAAGTTACGTATGTATGTTTGTGTTGTCTGTCAGAACGTTCCCAAAGGCAATTAAAAAATATTGGCTTTGTAGCATTAAAAGTTTAAAACCTAACGGACGCGGAGACGGAGACTAGTTGAAGAAATTCGCATCGACAGTTACTTGACTCGGTAGCTCAATTGGTAGAGCGCCTGCACGGTATGCGGAAGGTTGCGGGTTCAAGTCCTGTCCCGAGTGAATTTTTTCAACTTATTATAAATGTTTAAATTTAAAACCTAAGTTGTTGCCTACCCCTTTGCGAATTTATGTCGACACTTATTACACTGCCACTAGCGAGAAGCGAATATTTTACAAACTATGCAGAAGTTGGATCGTAATATGCAAATAAAACCTCAAATTATCATTATTCCATACCTACACTCATACTCGAATATTCCTAACAAATAAACCCAGTTTAACCTATACAATGCAGGTACCCAATGACCACAATTCAACAAATGTCTTCAAAATCACATAGGTACCACGAGTGCTAATATTGTCGGTCCTGGGTCTGCCGGACGTCTGGTCAAAATATGGTATTGTAATGTTGGCTAAACTGCCTCACTTATTGATGTAGAATGCATTCTAATTCTTTAGTAGTAAGGTTGTTTATCCAACTTGTCACTTTCAGTGACGTGTTTCCTAGATTAACTAGTTTGATTTAGTAACCTTAATGTAAGCTAATAGGTATTATTTTACTTTGAATAGCGCTTTTGGATTTAAGTCACAGACTTGCAGTGAACAATTGGACAAGCTATTTGCGAGTACTTATAGTAAATCTGACAGCTCCTGAATTTATGAATCTTGGTGGTCGGTATTGATTAAAATGAGCTCTATAACATTACCATTGTATATCGCATATAGAAGCACTTTTATATTTTTAGTACGTTTAAACTTAAATTGGAACTTATTAGCATCGCGTTTTCTATACATTTTAAATGACACGTAAACATAATCTAATTTCAATCGATATACAACGTGTTAAAAAACATCCTTACTCTTTTTACAGGGTGTAACCTCGTGGTCAACAGGATGTCAAATCTGTAAAAAAAGTTGAAAAAAAACATTTTTATTTTACAACCTCAAAATTGAAAAAAAATCATAACTTTTTTATTTTTGGTATTAGCTCAAATTTTAAAATATGTTTGTGTGTGTAGGTGCATTTACATAGCTTTGAGTTGTTAAAACATTGTGAAAATCCATGAAAACAATATTTAAAAAATACTTTTCTCCCGCCACACCGGTCACATTTTATTAATTAAAAATCAACGGAAAGTCATAAATAAAAAATAAAAAATTGGTTGTGATCCCTATCACCGGGTGCTATTACCCTGTAAAAAGAGTTGGTACTTTTGTAACACCTTGTATTTGGTATAAAGGTTTCTGAAACTAATTGACTAATTGTATACCTAATAAACTAGTGGTTCGCTCCGAACTATGAACTCGCGACCCCAGTTACATATGTGTAACTTTGCTTTCGCCATTCACGCAGGCGCGCGCGCGCTTTGCATACAAGGTGTCACAAAAGTACCTAACTCTTTTTACAGGGTGTAACCTACTGGTCAACAAAATGTCAAATCTGTAAAAAAAAAGTTGAAAAAAACAATTTTTATTTTATAAGTAAAGTTATAACCTCAAAATTGAAAAATTTTCATAACTTTTTTGTTTTTGTTATAAGCTCAAATTTAAAAGTATGTTTGTGCGTGTAGGTGCATTTACATAGCTTTGAGTTGTTAAAACATTGTGAAAGTCAATGAAAACAATATTTAAAAAATACTTTTCTCCCGCCACATCGTTCACATTTTATTAATTTAAAAATTAACGGAACATCATAGAGCAAAAAAAAAAATTAGGTTGTGATCCCTATCACCGGGTGCTATTACCCTGTAAAAAGAGTTAGGTACTTTTGTAACACCTTGTATAAACTATACAACCCCATATCTCGGCAACCCCTCGACAGATTTGGCTCATGTTCAAACTTAAAAATTCTTTTAATTTCATTTATCCGCCTACCAAATTTCATAACGATCCGACTAAATTTACTCAAGTTATCGTCGAATGAACATTCATACATATATACATACAAACATACATACATACATACAAACATACAAACGCCGGATTGTTCAAGTAGACTCGGAGAACTTCGCTCGCTTCGCTCGCTCGTTCAATCAATACTTCAGTCCATTGACTTGTGTTCTTCAATTCCGGAGAAATCAACAAAGTAACACGCCATCACCCCTCAGCCTGTCCAATGGTTACTTGGAAAATTGGTCAATGATTTTGCAACTTCCGGTGAGCAGCGTACCTACGACATATTATGATGCTGCTACACATAGGTCCGGCATGGTACGCGAGCCAAACACTCACGCTTGTCCTGATACCAAGGAGGTATGTTATGTTGTAATACTTTTTAACAAAAACTCTATATCAGTCTGCAAGCTTAGCATAAGGACGGCAATGCACGTCCGATTTTTCCATCCGATTGTCTGATCAGACTACATTTCTATGGACAGGCAATACACGTCCGATCCGATAGTCTGATTGTACGTCCGACTCGGAAACAGCGTACGATTTTATGGCCGATCCGATTGTCTGAAGGCGCGGTCTGCATACTTCTGCATAGAGACACAATACACGTCCGATTTTTTTCGTCCGATTTGCCATTTTGGCTCTACAAGGTGTTACCAAAGATCCTAACTCTTTTTACAGGGCAATAGCACCCGGTGATAGGGATCACAACCAAAATTACCAATACCAAAAACAAAAAAGTATAACCCGTGTCATTAAAGAAAACATTTAGGATGGACTTCAAAACACTCGCCCTCTCGCTCTAATTAATACAGTCAAAGCGAGACAACGCTAGGTTTTTAACTCCGTCCTAAATGTTTTCTTTAATGACACGGTTTATATGCTAAATTTTAAATTTTGAGGTTATAAAATAAAGGTCGATTTTTTCAACTGTTTTTATAGAATTCACATCCTGTTGACCAGTAGGTTACACCCTGTAAAAAGAGTTAGGATGTTTTGTAACTCGTTGTATATCGTTCGTGACACTGAACGGACACATGCACGGAATATTCAAATAATACTTATGCCTTTGAATTTAAAGTAATGATATGATTTATATAGCGTCAAGTAGCACCTTCACTCACACTAGATGCATGTAGTGACCACTCGGACTATGCAGTGCCTGGGACATTGTTACGATGTAGTAGGCTTGCCAAGCACCTACTTATACCATCCTGCCTGACATCTTAGTCAGAGCCAACGAATCCGCGGGTTTGGTCACGATGGTAAGCGAGTACCTACAGGGTGCACTCTAAGTCGATAGCGGAACTTTAAGTAGGCTTTCTACTGATCAATACAAACAACTTGTACTAGGTGGCGAAAAAAAATGAAGTGAAAAAAATATCTGCTGTTTCATGCATTTGGCGCAGTACTGAGTCGACCTTTTGTATGGAACAGCTGATATTTTTTAGCTCCATTTTTTTCGCCACCTAGTACAATTTGTTTTTATTGATCAGAAGACAACCTACTTAAAGTTCCGCTATCGACTTAGAGTGCACCCTGTAGTATTGATACTACAAATTCACAAATTTACGTAGGTAACTTTGAAAATAGTCCGTCATAGGTATCTCAGTTAAAAGTCCAGTCCATTGCTACCTATGCTACCGCCGCTTATGCAATAAGTAACAGTTTCATCCTTCCGCTCCGTATGCAACCATCGGGATGATAACTCGAGAACGACTGAGGTCAGAAAAAGTCGGACGAAAAAATATTATTGCCGTCCATCCGATCCGATTGTCTGATCACTTTTGACCGACCCAGCCACGGTTCATAAAACTACAAATCCTCATAAATAGGTTTCGGTTCTTAAGAAACCTTTTTTTCAGAACTTTTTTTTGCGTAACGAAAAATTATTGATCTGTACTTTATGTCAATGTCAATGATAGGAAAATGGAAATTTTGACTCTCATAAGAGAAGAAAAACGACATAATATATATTATTTGGAAGATTTTCCTATACTTTATCCCGCGACCTAAAGGTATAGCATGGAAAAACGTGGCCGACCTTAGGCCTACTCCACAAAGACTGGAAGTCTTTGCGAGATACAGAAAAACTGGAAAAAAAGAACGACGGTAAGTACCTACTTACTTCCTAGTGAGAAACTACAAGTGGAATCATAGGTACAGTCAGCCACACGCTCGGATACCTACTCCTTTTTGTTTATTGGCGCCCTTAAGCCGCGCGCGGTAAGGGTATCTTAGACTGTGGCCGACCGTAAATCCCGTTCAAAGGTACTTGTTTAAAGGTACTCTTATTAGGTACACACGAGTGAGTGAGTGTTTCGTGACCTAAGCTGTCGGTAAAAGGGCCACTATAATAAAAATAGTAGTCTGGAGATGGTGCTATAATTATTTTCGTTTCATGCCTGTCCCTTGCTTTGGTTCATCCTTCGCTTGCTCGGTTTTCTATACAATCACTCGCACCTAATAATAGTTTTACAGCCTTGCATAACGAATAACTACTTACCTACTGTTTCAGAAAAAAAGAGAATAGAAGACGGACGGTCTCCGGTGGGGGCACATCCTGCATATTTTATGAAGAAGACAAAATTATATTTAATATTATTGGTGTAGTGTAGGCTCACCAAACCTAGGGTTGCCAGCCCCGGAGTCGAAGGTAATAACAATACCACAATAAAACCTTCCTCCACTACCACCACCTCTACCACCAAGTGTTCTCTCTCTCTCTCTCTCTCTCTCTCTCTCTCTCTCTCTCTCTCTCTCACCGCCACCAACTTTTAAAACCTTTAAAACCACCAACCTTAAAAAAATATTAATTTGGTATACTTACCTATAAAATTTGCTGTGGATTACGATGCTGGTTGTACAATTAATTAACACAACGTATGTATTTAAGGCTGGAAGATAGTAGTGTTACGGAAATTAAAAAAATTCACAGTTTTTTACATTTTGTAGCTAAACTGAGCAATTTTTGTTCAGCGATTTTTCGTTCGCGAGAATAAAACCGTATTCTTTTCATTATTGTAAACAACAGAACAACAATAACTCGATTATGTGTTATGTGTTCTTATGTGTTCTGGTCTACGACAAGTTTTTTGGGCACTACCACTGCTTCGTAGACCAGAACACATAATCGGCTGAATTATTGTTGTTCTGTTGTTTACAATAATGAAAATAATACGGTTTTATTCTCGCAAACGAAAAATCGCTGAACAAAAATAGTTCAGTTTAGCTACAAAATGTAAAAGTCTGTGAAAATTTTGAATTTCCCGCCACCTTGCTATCGTCTACCCTTAATCTTTAAATTTAACACTCCTTTGTACTGCTGTTTGTTTTCCTTAATAAATAAAATAAAATAGTCAATCAGACGAGATAACTCAAAAATAATGAATCATCATTCGACGACGAAAAAATACTATTAAGAATCCCCTGCAGCTCTGCAGCCCTCTCGCTCGCACTTTTCAACATTTTAATTTATTGTAAGAGAATGATTCAACTTTGGGCGATGAAATATAGTTGCAGACACAGATAATTAAGCTATCGATATGTGGACTAACTTTTGATTTTATATTCCTAGTAATAAAAAAACTATCGCGGAACTTCGTTTAAAAGTAGTAGTTCCGTGATACTATTTTTATTACTAGGAATATGAAATTAAAAGTTAGTCCACATGTCGATAGCTTAATTATCTGTGTCTGCAACTATATTTCATCGCACAAAGTTGAATCATTCTCTTACAATAAATTAAAATGTTGAAAAAAGCGAGCGAGAGGGCTGCAGAGCTGAAGGGGATTCTTAAAAAAATCGGCCGGCCAATTCCAACTGGCACTCGCGCACCGAGGGTTTCGTACCATCATTCTCTGCATTTAATTGGAAGAAAAAAAAACATTCATCGCGCTCTAGCGTTGATAATTTGATATTTGTAACTAATATAGAGGGCGCTAGTTTCTATGTCATGTTACATTTCTAGAGACCCCATTTTTTGTAGTATCTTTTGATTCTGTTGACTTAGAAGCTTGATTTTTTTAAGGCTCAAAGAGACTGCAGACCTGAGTATTTTGATATCAATTTTAACCTGATACCTCCACGCGTTCTTGAGAGAAAGGTCTTTACCGACAGACAGACCGACCACAAAGTGATCCTATAATGGTTCCGTTTTTACTTTTTAGGTCCGGAACCCTAAAAACGGTTGGGAAACAAGAACACTTTGTTGGCCTGACAAGAACTATATATCATCATTGCTAACACGTGAAAGAAAGAAGGGTAGAAGGTAAGAGAGGTAGAAGAAGGCCACGGCGAAGGTATTTTGATCAAATTTAAGAGAAGGCTGTGGTCTAGACGTACCAGGCTGCGAAGGAACTGGCCTGTAACTGAAGTTCATGGAGAATGATGCACCGACAAGAGGATAACTCTTAAATACGTTTATAATGATGATGACAAGCCCTATATAAAAAGAGAACTGCGAAAAATAAACCTGGAAATATTGCTCTTAGAGTAGCAGGGGGCGAGACCCGAACAGACCGCTTGGATGGCCTCCATCAGCAGAATCAGTAAAATTGTTCAATTTACCAACAGTGGAAAGTGTAGTCAACGAAAACAGAGACGTTTAGTTTTAGAAAAAACAGTAGAAAGTGAAATAGTGATTAGCTTATTATTATTATTAGCTCTATTATATTATTAGCTCTATTATATTATCTATCTATAGTTAAGAATAAAGTTCGTTTTGTGAAACAATTCACCTAATTTTTTTTTTTAGTGCAGCAGCACTTTCTCGATTAGTTTAGTGGATCCGTTACACTAATCTACACTTCTACACTAATATTGTAGAAAGGAAAAGTTTGTAAGTGCGTTGTTGTTGTTTTGTTGTGGTTCTAACTTCTCAACATAAGACCTTATTAGGTATCTATGAAGAAATAAAAGCATATTTTAAGTACAGATTCCTTTAATTTATTATACTTACAATAGGTACCTACAAAGTCACGAACGCAAGTCCCTGCATACGTTTTAGAAATCAAAAATACTGGAATCATGTTTTTCTCCAGGTTATCCAACGTGGTTTATAAGATTGGAATAATCAGCCACTGTCGAAGGCCGTTTCCACTGTCGCCCAAAATAATCGCGTCTGGAAATGGCCTCCATCCATTCTCCCATTGCGTGTACAATGAGAAAAACTATCATGCACAGAGCCTGGCCAGCGAGCACGTGCATTGACCTTGACGGACCAATTTCAGGATGCAGTACTTAGTTGCAGGTCGCAGCGGCATCCAGTCGTTTGTTTCCTCATTGGAGTCTCCATTGAGTTCTGTCACTGCTGTATCACATCACGGCACTATCAAGTCATCGGAGGGTTGTGTGGCTCATGCGGGTGCTTTTGGATAGCTTTATTCATTTGGTAATTTAAGCTACAAGCCATAAAATATCTTTGTAGCTTAATGACTTGCTTGACATTATTTGTAAGAGCCAGAGTAGATTATGATTGTGTTTTTAGCGCCGCTTCTTGGCAGGGTTAGGTTTCCTTGTCTTCTCCCTCTATATTTAGCTGGATTTGTGCCATAAATTCATGCCCACAGCACTGCACTAAAGGCGCATTGTATGATCGACTCAATGGATTTGTTTGAGGTTGGATAATTATTATCTGCGTTAACTTGAACCTGAGTAACCATCTGCCGAGAAGTACTACGGCTGTAAATACATAATTTAGTTTGGTTTCATTTCCAAAAGATTTTCCAGGTTTTCTCTTGAGTGAAAGTGAGTGACGCATGACTTATGTCAATTCTGGCAAGTATATGGTCAAGTTGGCAGCACACTTTCATTTGTTTTCACGTCGCGTGGTCGTCTGCCGGACGTCTGCCGGACGTCTGTCCAAATACACTCCTGGTAGACCCTTTCCCATGTTAAAAAAAAACACCATTTCTAAGCTACCTCGTCGCGGCCCTCACAAAGTCACAAAGCAAGATTGGGAGGTCGACGGCCTGAGGGCAGGGCCGTGTTTACCATTCGGCACTCAGGGCACCTGCCTAGGGCCCCGCCATCCGTGAGGCCCCAGCCTCAGCCCTAGGTGCGTTGATCCCATCACACTTTGATGTACAGCCACAGCACGTAGACCCTTTACACGCGTGCACTCTATTCAGTTACGTTACGGGTGACTTTGCAACGAAAGTGTAAGAAGTATCTACGTGCTGTTGACTGTACGCTGCATGCAATACGCAAAATAAAATAAATTACCCGACTTAACCATTTTTGAGGCTTTAGATTTGACTCGCGAGATGGACAAATCTGTCCTCTCCAACATAGTTTATGTAATTTTCTTCGTATTTACGGGTCAAGTGCTCAAGCTGCTTATAAAGGAAATTAAATTCGATAGAGAAATTCAACCGTATCATCGGTGAATGTTCAAGCGCGTGCGCTCGTTTCTCCTATTTACATAAAAAATAATCTCGATTATTCTTCTTCTTTATAGGGTGCCTCTCCGACTCAGCCAATGTTATAAGGCGAATAAAATGGAGAAACTTAGGCTGCGATGGCGTCTGGGGCCCTTTATCGTAAACGTTGGGCCCCCAATAGGTAAAAGACGGCCCTGCCTGAGGGCAGGCCCTATTGTGTGGCCCTCCTTGCTCGACCACTTCGAACGTGCACGGAATTGACCGTCGAGTGCATTCCTAGACGGATTTTTGGGGACCCGAATGATGAAACGTTTTGGGAACGCGTTTTGGTCAAACGATGATTTTGACGTTACGCGTTGACGACATCTCATAAAACTTGCGCACCAAATTTTGAACCCCCCACCCAAAAAGAGGGGTGTAATAATTTTGACAGCTATGTGTGTGTGTCTGTCTATCTGTGTGTGAGTCGGTGTATCTGCCTGTGGCACCGTCGTCATACCTCTTAAAGGTGTGAACCGATTCGGATGCGTTTTTTTTATTATTTTGAAGCAAGTTTCTAAAGAGTTCTTAAATATGTTTTATCAAAATCGGTTCAGCCGTTTACGAGATATGCTTATTTTAAGCTAAAATGTCGGGGGTATTTACATTGTTTTATTTACTAGTTATCGAACAAGGTTTTCCGGAAATCCTTTCTTAGTGCAAATTCCACACCCCGAAATGAACATTTGTTTTGCTGTGTATGGTTTTTTTTCAACCCTATCTTGCCCTGGATTTTTTTTTTTTTATGATTTAGCCCTTATTACTTAGGTACAGTCGGCGACTCCCCAGGATTTTTTGTTCCATTGACGCACTTTTGCAGCGCGCTATAAGAGCTACCATGGGGTATCCTATGACGCTGACCGTACTTAATTATGGTTGTAGCATGAAATTAGGACTTGATCATGATCAAACAATTAGAATAGAGACAATCTAATTCAACAGGGGCATGTATGTATAATATGGTAGCACATGATAGAATAACATCCATTGTCAACTTGGTGTAATGTGTTTCGATAGACATACAAACATGTTTAACTACGTCAACGCTCGGCAATAATATAAGGTAAGGTAATGTGAGGAAAACCATAACTAATACTAAGACATTTGTTATTGTTACTGCATCTTCTTCTTGTAGTGCCGTCTCCTATTGGAGGTTTGGCTAATCATTTTGGCTATTTCTTCTTTTGAGGCTGCCAAACGGAACAAGGAGCTCGTGGATTGTTGGAACCAATGGCGTAAGTTCTCAAGCCATGAAGTATGCAGCCATTTCACTGCATACTTCGTTAAAATGTTTAATTACCTCCATTACAAATTGAATCCAACACAAGTAGCCGACTAATCAAAGAAACAAAATAATACACCGTTAGTTTAAGTATACTTACGTGCTTTACTTAATTAGAAGTTCACAATAGAGTGCACCTGGTTTTAAATTACACTAACTTTTTATTTATACATCGTGATATCCGAAGGATTAAGCCGCCGCAAACAGTAGAGTTATGTTCTAACTAGGTACAGTCAGCCACACGCTAGCATCCCCCTTTTTTTCCATTGGCGCCCTTATGCCGCGAGCAGTAAGAGCTTCCATGGGGTATCCAAGACAGTGGTCTACCGTATTAATATGTAGAAACGAAACACTAACACAGAGTACGTCACTAGAGATGGAAAAGTAGTGTTTTATCAGAGTTCATCACTATTCGGAATCCCGAACAGTATTATTGCATATCTTTTTGAATTCATTAATCGTTGGTTAATGGTGAGCAGTCATAATTAGGTACCTAGCTACCACTTTTTAAAAGCCACGGATGAGAAATCTCTATTTAAATACTTACTATAGATAGCCTATATAATTCTAGTTTGGCTGTACTTAGAGCCGCTAAAATATCACGGTGTACTTATACATATTTTAGTTTGAAGCCGTAATCATATCATTTGTTTGTAGACCAATATGCAGTAAGTAATGAGTCTTGATCGTCAGTTAACAAGATTTTAATGTTTGTTACGTCACTTCAGATAAATGTAGAGAGTTATCGTACCGGAAATACTAATTCTTAGTTAAATTAAGAACGCGTATCTTTTCATTTCAGTGCATTTTCGGCTTCGTTTCACTCAGGTATTGAAAAAGTGTTGCAATTTTTGTCTACAATATTGTTAATATTCTAATTATTGTTCCACAGAGATGAATTGACTGACCGTCACTGACCGAACTCTACATAATATATTGGATTCTACGTTGCCTATACAACCAGCTAACTTCGTAAAGATTTGACCCATCTGGCTACCCAATTTAAAATCAAAAGCATAACGAACGACCCTCTCATTATTTCTGTAGATATTCATTCAACATAATATATTCCATTAATCACCCAGGTGCAATAAAACAATCGGGATCGTAAACAAAGTGATTCGAACGAAATCACTTCCTCCCTTGTACCGATTCGAAAATCTAATCAAGGGTCGTAAACTAGGCCTGACTCAACCAGATTCACTGACCTACGGCTTCATACTTATTTATATCTATTCAAAGGCAATCCAACAATAAATTTCCTCAACTACAATTTTCAATCAAGGTATCAATCTTAATAGAAACGCCACTTAGTTGTAGAGATCTCTAGTTTTATAGCATTAGTATATGTACCTATGGGTCGCCAATCAACACATTTCATTTAATACTAAAGGTATTATTATGCTACAAGGGATAATAACTCCTAAATCTATGGTGATTAAAGCTACAGTAAAGTCGGTAGGGTCTTTGTTTTGGGCCGAAGTTTCGTTGACCCTTCCTTGAGGGTATTCGAGACCACGTGTGGACAGAACGCACGTGTTTTGGAAATCTTTGTGTGATCGACTCCCTTCTTTGTGAACCTCTGGAGCAGAGGGCTGAAAATGGAACAAGAAATCTGTGGAGTAGATACAAATTATAATGTCAACTGAATAAGAGTGAATCAGCCACTGTTGCACGACTGTATCGATAACGATTTTATCCTGCTATTGAGTAGCACCTCGCTATCTTGATTTATGCTATTCACCTACATATTGTTCAGAACCTTTGGTGAATCTAAGGGTGGTATTCTAGAACGCTACTTAAACTCAGTTTAAACAGAGTTCAGACTGTCGATAAAGCAGTGCATGTTTTGATATGAAGGGTGGGATATTCAAATCAAAACATGCACTGTTTCTGTTACGGACGGCGAGACGACCGCCGAACGGTATAGATTAATCTAGAGCTTAGATAGAGAGATAATACACTACGTCATATGTGTAAAAGGGATGGACAAACCTTCCAGATAGTTCTCGTAGTCTCGATATAATGGAGTGAGATAGAACTATGGTTAGAAAGAGACAGAGCTCTTTTCTGGAACGTTCGGGCGTAGTCTAGTAGCTCTTTCGAGAGCTTTCGATAACATTCGAGTCCTTTCCGGAAGGTTCTAGATCGTTATGGAACGAATGGAATGTCGTCGAACCTTCTGGAAGGCTCCCGAAGGGGGTAGAATGTTGTGGAACTATCTCGAAGATAGGCGATAGTGTTAGAGTAGGTTATAAATAGTGTGCGAGAGAGTTAGAGTTATGTTCGAGAACTTTCCCGCACCTACCGAGACGTTTTGTAGAGTTCTAGACTTTTCCATGCGCATAGCCCTCTAGTATGTTCTACGATGGATTGTTCCAGTTCGATCGAATAGCGATCGTATTACATGTGTACCTAAGACAAGTCAAGTATGTTCGAGAATAATCATGGAAAAGTCTAGAAGGCTAGTTTTAGTATAAATAGCGGGGCGCTCGGCCCCGACAGTCAGTCTTTAATTTCAAGTGAAGGAGTGAACAAGTCAAAGAGTAAACATCGGTCTTTGAGACTTATGTATTTAATTTCGTGTCATCGTCTATTGTTAATTACGAGTATAATTTAGTGTGAACCTTTGGGAAAAGTAATAAACTGAAAAGTCTGAAGAAGTCTACGTGTGTGTTTAAATACAGTCCACTACAGTTTGGTCATTCGGAGCCGGATCAGGAGACCGGATACAGTTTGGATCAGGATACAGTTTGGTGAATAAGGATATTGGGAATCTGCAACAGCTGGAATGGAATCAAGGACACCTCAAATGGAGGAACCAAGAATGAAGACCCGGAGCATGGGGAAGCAAGCTGGAGTTGCTGGAGCCGTCGAGACTGATGTTACGAGCGACAGTGGGAATGTGTCTGTCGTGCGATCGCGTGACATCGCAGAGTCTGCGGTGACCCATAGACGGTCTACATCGATAGCTTCATCGTCGGACAGACGCTCCGTGCGCTCAGGCCGATCGTCTGCAAGCACACGGACAAGGATCTGTCAGGTGGAGCTAGACGCTGAAACCAGGCTGGCAGAGATAAGGAACAAACAGCTGGAAATTGAAGCTGAAACTCGACGAAAGGAAATTGAAGTTGAAGCTAGAAGAAAGCAGCTGGATCTGGAAGCTGCACAGCAAGAGCTGGTAGCTGAATTAAGGAGCAAGCAGTTGAATAATGAAGCTGCTTTGGTGAAGAAGCGCCTGGAGCTGGACCTCTCAGTGATCGAAGAGTCGGAGCAATATGAGGACGACGAGCTCACCATCACAGAACGCGTGGATGAGTGGGTCCAGCCGTCTGCGCCGGCTCAAACAGAGACTTCTGCACGTGCCCTTCTAGAACGACGGGGGGAGCATACTATCATTGAGGATGAAACGTCGGAGGCTACGTTCCGAGGATTTGAACGTGAGCCTGCCATCGTCGACTTGCTCCACCGGGATGCCGATCGCATGCCTTTGGGAACGGGAGCTAAACGACGAGAACGGGCGGGCAACCTTCCCGACTGCCAGTTCGAACCCCTGCCCCGCTCACGACCTGAACGGGGGGAGTCTTTGGCATACAATGCACGTGTGGAGCCAGCTTTGGAACGGAGGGGGCAAATCAGGGACCGCTTCCCTCACGCACACCGCACAAGCGCGGAACCGGAAGTAAATGAAAGAAGATACGGCGATCAAGATCTGGAAGGCCGCCGTGATCATTCTCCATCCCCTGACCGGGGAAAGTATCGTCACACCCCAGACAGCATGGAAAGACTAGCGAATGCTATAGCAAAGTTAGCTCGCGACAGGCCGCCACCTCGTCAAGCTCTGGAGCTGCCAATCTTTTCGGGCGCCCCGATCGAGTGGCTGCCGTTTAAAGCCGCCATGCGGGAGACGACTGCTTTGTACCACATACCACCGGCGGAAAATATGGCACGGCTTCGCAACTGTCTTCGAGGCGAAGCCAAGGAAGCAGTATCAGCGCTACTCTATACTGCAGCCAGTCCCGAGGAAGTTATGGAAACTTTGGAGCAGATGTTTGGAAGACCAGAGACGATCATCGAACAAGCTCTTCAGGACATTAAGTGTCTGCCCAGACCGGAAGTCGCGGCACCGGAAATAAATGCCTTTGCTGTCAAAGTGAAAAATATTGTCAGCATACTGAAGAACCTGGACGACAGCGGCCACATACACAATCCTATGTTGGTGCGAGAGATCGTGGAGAAATTGAGTCCAGAAACGAAGATACGGTGGGCAGAGTATGCCTTCACCCACAAGCAACGTTCGGAACCGCAGTTGGTAACCTTGTCGGAGTTCCTTATGAGGGAAGCAAATATGACCCTGCGTTACATCCGAGCTCCAATACATGCGCACTTCCCGTCGGCATCTGGACGCAAAGATGTAAGATCTGCATCAGAAGTGACTTTGCCGCCAAAGCTACGGTACAAAGAGGAGACTGTGCTGGCTACGATCAACGAGGACCGCCAGCAATGTTTCTGTTGTGGTGGGGACCACAACCTACCCAAGTGCAGGAAGTTTGAACGATTGAGTGTCAACGCACGTTGGGAATTTGTGAAATGCACTAATGTCTGCTTCAAGTGCATTAACAATCGACACAGACGGATTGACTGCGAGGCCAAATCGTGCAACGTTGGAGGTTGCACGAGGCCACATCACCCACTGCTGCATGTGGAACCAACGACGACAACATCGGAGGCAACGGCGCCTGCGACTGGAGGCAGTTCTGCCGCCGCTCCGGAGAATGTAGCAGAGCTATCTGCTGGGCTGGTGAACGAAGCCAAGCAGAAAATTATGTTGAAAGGCTGTCCTGTAACAATCAGCGGCCCATCAGGAAAAGTGAGCACCTTCGCATTGTTCGACGAAGGGTCAACGTTGTCGCTCATTGATGAGGAACTCGCTCAGAAGATTGGCGCAATAGAACCCGCTGCACCATTGCGCATACGTGGTGTTAATGTTTCGAAAGAACACCACAGCCAAAAGGTTCGATTGGGAATACAAGGCCAAGCAGAGGATAGCCAGTATGAACTGGACGCGTATACGGTCAAGGACTTAGTGTTAAGTCAGCAAACGGTGCCGAGAGAAGTTACGCGCTTCAGTCATCTCCGAGACCTGCAAGAAGCCTGCTACGACAAGAGGACGCCTCGTATTTTGATCGGAAACGACAATTGGCATCTGATCGTGTCCCGCGAATTACGTATCGGAAAGGAAGATGAACCCGCTGCTTGTAAGACGAAGCTTGGCTGGGTTATAATCGGCAGCATACCACAAGCGGTAATGGAAAAGGTCGATACGTGTCTTCACATCTGTACAACGGAACAGCCAGTGGCTAAAGACTTGGACACTGAAAAGTCTGCTCAGGAATGTCACGAGGACATCGACGCGAGCAAGTCACTAGCTGTGAAGACCTGTGAACGTCGTTCTATGGATAAGTTCGATCGTACAGCGCGGAGGATTGATCAGAACTACAAAGTTATGTCACCCAAGTGTTGTGACGCTTTCAAGAGGAACGCGTCCACAAACACGTACTGGAAAAATTAAATGGAAAAACGAGTGGAGAATCTTCTGAAGGATGAAAATGCCGAGAAATGTGGCACAGAAGATTACAGTAAAGTGCAGTGTTTCTTACCTTTCGTTGCAATAAGAAACCAGGATAAACCGGGAAATGTCAGACTGGTTTACGATGCCATATCAGCATCACGACGGAATAACTGGCACGGCACATGGATGAAAAGGCCGGGTCAGGTAAAAGGAGTTTGTTTCGATCCAGAAAAACGGGGGATTCGAACAAACGCGCGGCGCTACGGGACATTGGTAGCGCATGGAACGACGACCAGCGTCGAAAATCGCCGTCCTCCCTGTAGCATCGTGAGGCTTCGACAAGTCTTCGCCGGGGGGAGACTGTTACGGACGGCGAGACGACCGCCGAACGGTATAGATTAATCTAGAGCTTAGATAGAGAGATAATACACTACGTCATATGTGTAAAAGGGATGGACAAACCTTCCAGATAGTTCTCGTAGTCTCGATATAATAGAGTGAGATAGAACTATGGTTAGAAAGAGACAGAGCTCTTTTCTGGAACGTTCGGGCGTAGTCTAGTAGCTCTTTCGAGAGCTTTCGATAACATTCGAGTCCTTTCCGGAAGGTTCTAGATCGTTATGGAACGAATGGAATGTCGTCGAACCTTCTGGAAGGCTCCCGAAGGGGGTAGAATGTTGTGGAACTATCTCGAAGATAGGCGATAGTGTTAGAGTAGGTTATAAATAGTGTGCGAGAGAGTTAGAGTTATGTTCGAGAACTTTCCCGCACCTACCGAGACGTTTTGTAGAGTTCTAGACTTTTCCATGCGCATAGCCCTCTAGTATGTTCTACGATGGATTGTTCCAGTTCGATCGAATAGCGATCGTATTACATGTGTACCTAAGACAAGTCAAGTATGTTCGAGAATAATCATGGAAAAGTCTAGAAGGCTAGTTTTAGTATAAATAGCGGGGCGCTCGGCCCCGACAGTCAGTCTTTAATTTCAAGTGAAGGAGTGAACAAGTCAAAGAGTAAACATCGGTCTTTGAGACTTATGTATTTAATTTCGTGTCATCGTCTATTGTTAATTACGAGTATAATTTAGTGTGAACCTTTGGGAAAAGTAATAAACTGAAAAGTCTGAAGAAGTCTACGTGTGTGTTTAAATACAGTCCACTACAGTTTCATCGACAGTCGAGACTACTAAACTCTACTTAAACTGAGTTTAAACAGAGTTCAAGGAGCTTTCTAGTTTGAAGTGAGTTTAAACAGAGTTTAAGTAGAGTTTAGTAGTGTCGACTGTCGATAAAACAGTGCATGTTTTGATTTGAATATCCCTCCCTTGATATGTAGGGAGGGATATTCAAATCAGAACATGCACTGTTTTATCGACAGTCGACACTACTAAACTTTACTTAAACTGAGTTTAAACAGAGTTCAAGGAGCTTTCTAGTTTGAACTGAGTTTAAACAGAGTTTAAGTAGCGTTCTAGTTTGAACTGAGTTTAAGTGGCGTTCTAGAATACCACCCTTAATGTCCACCTTACAGAAGATAGGTAATTAGGTACATACTCGTACATTTAATTTTGTAGATTGTCTAAGTTTTTTTCAATAAAATGTAGAACTTTTACAAACAACTTCATAACATTCCACAACTCATCTTACTTGAGGGGTCGTTTTCTATACCCATTTACACTTGCTTAATTCTTTACAAAGTTTACTTAGCATACTCGCATTTTACGACCCTCCGGATTCTTTCATTCATTTTTCTTTTCACACAATCTCACTGTCGTATCACAAATCACAATGTTAGATGAATCAAAGAGGAACGGCATTAGATCACCAAGTTCAAAGCAACGTGAATTTGGAGTATCGAAAATTGCATTTCTGAAATAAAACTGAAATATACGAGTACAATACAATTCGGAACGCAAAGTTTTTTTTGTTCGAAAGTCCGTTATTGGCTTAATCTTATCTTTAGACAATATTGAGAAACTAATTTCAATATTTTTTATTTTGGTTCACAGTAGTTTGGATTTTACAACGTTTCAAAGATACGGTTTTATGACGTCACGCGACGGTCTGCATACTGTTGGCGGTCATAGGAACAAAACATTTTAGCGCACAAAAACAAAACTACTGGACCAAAATAAAATAAAAATTAAATTAGTTTCTCAATATTGTCTAAAGATAAGATTAAGCCAATAACGGACCTTCGAACCAAAAACTTTTGGTTCCGAATTGTATGTACCTATCGCGTTTTGGGTCACATAGAGGTGGGTAGAGTCGATTGCTTCAAAGTCCGACTTTAATAATGATGTAAATGATGTCTTTCCTAGCCAAAACGGGTATCTACCGCAGCGACTGCTGCTTTTATTATGGACTTCGATAGTGAGCCTATCTACGCGGTGATATTACAAGTAAGGTATTGTAGGATACGTGATACTTATATGACAGCACGAATTGATCTACTTACAGGACAGACTGAGGTGCATCGAGCCATCAATGGATTCTAGGCTAGCAAGCGCCGAGATCCATCAGTTTGTGGTGAATCCTTTGGAGTCTCTCATACGAGATATGGAAGCATACGTAAACTCAAAAAAATACGTTTTCTCCGTCCGATACGGTGCCTAATTCGAGGGGTTTTCAACGAATTTAATTCAGTTTTTGTTCTCAAATTATTAGAGTTGATACGTTAATGAGACAATGCAATGACAAGTGGTCCTATTACCGGATCATACCCTGCCCAGTCGGGCCTAATTCGCTCCTCTCTTTGTATGGCACGGGTCATTGTTAGTGCAATTCAGTTGTTTGTAATTACCTTTTCCGTTACCGCTGTAATTGGCCGACAATTTGAGTGGAATTAATGCGGTTTTTGACGTCAAATCTTTCGTGAACGATTTTTGAATAAATATTTAACCGTTTGCGGTTTGGTTGCACGATTTCCAAAAAAAACTATGAGGTTGACGACCTGTATAACGATTTTTCGGCCATATTTTCTATCCCTGCCCTCCACGGCATTTAAACCTGGGTCTCTCGTTTCCGAGTCCATTGTACTACTCCCTGGGCTACCGCTCTCGCAAGGAGACCCAAGAGTTAGGAAGCGAAGACTCGCGGTTCTCCTTGAAATATGAATATACAGGGCGTCCCACAGATTTGCCACATGGAGGGAAAGTACCTTTAATATTGTAGATGGAACATTTTACTGAAAGAAGACATTATTTTAATTTAAAAAACAATTTAAACTGCATTCATAGATATTTAAATAATTACATGGTTGAACCGGGAATCGAACCCGTTACATGAGAAAAATAATTACCTTGTAGTTTTATCATACCGATCGAAAGGCTTCATCATAAGGATATTTTTTTGCTAAATAACATAGTGTCAGAAATAAAAGGAAGACCATGAATTTTTTTACGTTTGTCGCGGTGTCGTGCGGATTCGTGCGTGCCACAGGGCTACAACAAGGCAAGCCTTATTCTGTAAGCAATGGTGCCAAAATGGGCTCCGAGTTGACGGCCTAAATTACGATTGCTGTCGGTCCTTGTAATGTTTTTATAGTACAGCAAAGAATATTCTGATTCTAATTCTAGAGAATTCTTCAAATCGGTTCTCTTGTTTGGCTGTGAGACGTGGAGAGTGACAAAGGGTCTGACGAACGAAGTGTTCGTCAATAAGTCCCTAAGGTCGATCCTCCGCATATACTGGCCGAACACCATCCCAAAATAAAGAGCTACGGGTGAAGTGCCACCAATCCCCCATAGGGCAAGAAATCTCCTTGAGAAAGTGGAGATGGATCGGGCACACAATCCGAAGGGGACAGAGCAACAGTGCAAACTTTGCTTTCGACTGGCAGCCGCGAGGGGGCAGGAGAAGACGTGGATGCCCGTTCACACATGGCAGCGTACAGTTGAAGGCGGGCTGCTAGCCGTTGGGCTGAGCTGGAGCGAAGCCAGAAGCGTTGCTGAGGACAGGAAGGCGTGGCGTGATCTTGTAAAGGCCCTTTGTACCTCTGGGGTACCATAGGACAACAACAATTCTAGAGGATTAGTTCGCTGTTTTAGGAGAAAAACGAGGGAACTCCGGTTTTGCCCTTCTGCCGGGACGCCATCGACACGCCATTGCGTTACTGGCTAGGGCCCCAGGAGTACCAGCAAAGGGTCTTGTTAGGGTAGATGGTACGATAATGGGCCGTATCCTCCCGCAATCACTGCGCGAGTCACTCACGCGCAACTCTATCCAGACGCACTGCTGACTATCGGGGACTCAGGGCACACTGGTCGGAAAATTTACTGTGATTGCGAAAAGGGAGTTTTGTTTAAACTATGTCTGGGGAAAGGAGGAAACTTTTGGAAAGTTTGCACTGTAAACTGTAAGGCCGGCCACATACAGTTGAAAATTTTCCGTACTTTAAACGAATCAGCGATTACTGTGTTCGGAATCCTGATTCGATTTTCCGTAAGGGAAAAATCCGACCGTACGTGGCTGGCCTAATTTGGGAAAGCGATATTAGTTTTTTTACTGTGACCGCAGAAAGACTCTTTCCTGTTATTTGGGAAAGAAGGAAACTTTTTCCGTGTTTTCCGACGGAAGTTTTTACTTTTGATTGAGGAAAGGGAGGATTTGATATAATTATTATACCACAGCGAGCGTCCAGTGGCACCTCCTGGGCGCAGTTACACTTGGGGAATACTTTGATGGTTAGGGTTGTTTTTTTTTCGGAAATCCTGGAAAGGGCTTGTTCTTCCCAAAAAATGGAATGGAAAGGCAATTCAAAGAAAATCCCTCCCGTGTAGACAATTCCAAGGCTGCGCTGCGCGGGCGCAGACACACGCACAAGATTGGCACCTGTCAACTGACGTCACGCCACGTTACACACTGGACGATTTTAACCACTTCTCTGCTTATTGTGCAATGTGGACAATGATAGTGACCAACTTTCCAATTTACAACGAGTGGAGTACGGTCGGCCACAGACACAGATACCCTATAGCAGCCCTTACTGCGCGCGGCATAAGAGAGCCAATCGAACAAAAAGGGGTATCCTAGCGTGTGGCCCACTGTACGTACACGCGGACAATGAAAGGATAATGACCTGTGATAAAATTGCTGCTGCTAGCTGGCTAGCGATGTAAATAATAAAGCGTGGTTGGCTATGAAATTATTGGAATGAGCCCTTTCAGCACAAGTTTTAATTCACAAAGCATTTCATAGATGGCGCCTACTGGCGTGGCCAATAGAAGAACCGGTATACAGCTGTAAAATTTCGCTTAGCACAGATACCTAAATGTTGCTTCAAGTGACTGCGATGTGGATGCACCATAGTCCATGAATGAAAAACGTCTTGAAAAAAACCTTCCATGTTTTCATTAAAATATGAGGAATACAAACGTACTTTTCGAGTCTCCATGCAGTTAGGTATCTAATATTACTTTACATTTTATTATCTAACCCCTTGTAGCTATAAGATTTATACTAACAATATACGGGCTTGTTATTTTATCTTGTAACTTAACTAAAATTGCCTGAAATAAACAATTTATTTATTGTATTTGCTACTTATAACGAAATACCCGGCACAATAGTATATTTCACTAGCTTTTGCCCGCGACTTCGTCCGCGTGGACTACAGAAAAAGGATAATATGCTTTACTTTGCTCCTAAGTGTAAAAGCGTGATAATATGTAGCCTATGTGTTATTCTGATGTCTAAGCTATTTTATTTCCAAATTTCATCCAAATCCGTTCAGCCGTTTCAGCGTGAAAGAATAATAAACATCCATCCATCCATACTTAAAAACTTTCGCGAATATAATATTATAGCTTTTGCCCGCGACTTCGTCCGCGCTGACTAAGATAAAAAGTTGTAGCTCTATTTTCCCCCCGCCATCGACGTCAGTCAGGGGAAAAGATAGCAGTTTATAGTTTATAGCTTGTGGCCGCGACTTCATTTACGTGGATAAAAGAAAAAGGATATTAGCAATGGTACCTAGCATATTTTTGACTACCTAGTATGAACCCCACCCTACACCCAGCGCTATCAAAGCGTTGGCCCAAGACTTTGTTTCCATGGACCACGAGTTGTTATCTGCTTCTTTCAACCTCAACTGAGTAAAGATGCAGATACCTACTGTTATCGGCGACTAACTGATTGAACGTGGGTTACCTGCATTTCAAGACACACTTGAAGATTATCTTCTCTTTTTAGCCTTATCCCATAATTTAGAGTCCGCTAATCTGCTGCTGCTTACTGCAAACTTTCAGGCTGGGTTCTCTCTCTGTTCAGTTGGTCTCACTCCAAGTCTTCTAAGTATGATTATGCAAAAACTACGTGCCTCTGTGGCCTTTGTGGACACTGCCTCTCCCGATGTTAGAGAGCCCTAATGGGTAGTTTGAAACCCAAGTACATACATCTCGTTAGCTTGCGCAGTTGGGTGAATGAATAATCAGCATTCGCTGCAGTACGTTACAGGTCTCAACATCTGTCTGGAATTCTATAAAACTGTAAAAGATCTCCAACAGAGCTAGTTAGCGTTACCTACTCGTATTATAGGCACGAAGAGAAAACTATTTGAAACTCCGTATGTTTTTTTAATTTTTTATTTTGTTTCATATTATATCAAAGAGACCGATCATAATAATTGGGTTCTGACACCAGAAAATATGTGATAATATCAGGAGATACTTAAAATATTCTGTCTATCACATTGAGTAGTTTTTTTTCTATAAGCGGCCCTTCTGAAACACCAAACGCGTATTCTTAGCGTCTACGATACCATAGTCTGAAACAACGGTTTTAAATCGTCAGTCATAATCTTCTTTCGTGTTGAAACTATCACACTTTGCTGTCCCAGAAACTCGTTAACTTGATCGCGCTGAGGTCGCCTCTAGAGAGATCCTATCAGCTGCACTGTGGAGCATCAGGACAGGTATGATCAGGTCAGTCAGTACAGTTAAGATTGGCACGAAACATCGGCATCTGCCTCTTCTGGATGTATTCCTCACATATCTTTCATGCCGGCAACACCACCACGCAGGCGGTTCGGGGATTTTCACATGCCATAATGAATATATAATATAGGCGACAATGAAATTATGTAAAAGTTCACCTGTCCAGTCCTTCTAGGTACTCAATAAGTACTTAATGGAAATGAAACGGTCATGGTGCTCATGTTACACCATCAATGACTGATGTTATGCGCCTATGGTCGCTCAAGACTCTACAGTACAGCTACACACAGCGGATTTTTTTGGTCAGAACATCGTATCTTAACTTTCCTTCGAGGTCTTTATTCCATTCAGTCGTTCCCTCAATGCTGAGGATCGTGACCATCATTGAAGTTGGCAGAGAGAAGAGTTCTTCATTGCGCTCTATGACTCGCGATGTGGATCAGTTCATGCAGGTGTTTTTGTGTGGCTTTGGTCATAATATCCGTCCATCTTCAAGATCTGGTGCATCCTATTCTTCCCTGAATAACCAACAATCAGCAATTGGCTCAACGGACGTCCCATCTCGTCTGGCCAAAAGATCTCAGGATGCAACCGCAACTTTGTAAAGAGCTTTGATAAAACTGCTGGATGCAGAGTTTTTTAAGTAAGGATTTATTGGCTCTTTCAGATTGTAAGTAGCTATCACTGAACTTATGTTTTTTGCCTGTTTTGAGTAATTAAACTTGTAGATTTTTCCTTTATTGCTTTGTTGATATACCATTTTTAAACGGTTTTATTTAGCTCACCCCGTTTGTTTTATTTATTCTTGGGTCAAATTTAGTAATTCAAATTTCACCCTCTTCCTGTCAACCGATTAATTTGAAATTTTGTATACACTTTGGATTTTGGTGACAATACAATTATGTTTATTCATTATCATTATAAATTCAAGATGGCCGCCGCTACAAAATGGCGGATAATTTATGTTTTATTAATCCCATCAATATGGGTATCAAATGAAAGGGCTCAACAAGCAGAATACAATATACTATAAAAAATTGAAATCCAAGATGGCGGCCGCTACAAAATGGCGGATAACGTAGGTTTTATCAATCCCATCAATATGGGTATCAAATGAAAGGGCTCAACAAGCAGAATACAATATACTATAAAAAATTGAAATACAAGATGGCGGCCGCTGCAAAATGGCGGATAACGTAGGTTTTATCGATCCCATCAATATGGGTATCAAATGAAAGTGCTCAACCAGTATAATACAATGTACTATATGAATTAAACAGAATGCGAAATAAAAAAAACTAAAAACTAGAAAATAAAAATAGGTAAAAAAACTTTTTAAGTTAAACGGTTTTATGTTAAACATACATTGCAATGTTTAAGATAAATGTACTAAAAACAAAAAAATAATAAAATAGATACAGTCGTGGGAATTATAAACATATGCATAGACTAGACTAAAATAAAACCGTGGGGCACGTCAACTGCCTAATTATAGTGTAACATTACAAAACAAACATTTTAATCAACGATTGTAGACAATTGACGTGCCCCACGGTTTTATTTTAGTCTAGTCTATGCATATGTTTATAATTCCCACGACTGTATCTATTTTATTATTTTTTTGTTTTTAGTACATTTATCTTAAACATTGCAATGTATGTTTAACATAAAACCGTTTAACTTAAAAAGTTTTTTTACCTATTTTTGTGACAGTGACGGATGACAGCGATAATTAAAAACAACTTCTTCACGGTTGTTCATCGTTTGAGTTTTGTGGCACATTTGGGCCTGTTTGGTGCAATAAAATTCACCGTTGTTCAGTTTTCGATGGATTTACGAAAGTAAATAGCTCAACGCTACGTGATGACAGAGGGTCTTTGGTAAATGGTTGTGTCGTTCACTTTTATACAAATAGCCACTATATGATAATCTTTGTGTGTTTATTTTGCTCCTAAGCACCAAAGCGTGATAATATGTAGCCTATATGTTATTCTGATGTCTCAGCTATCTACATTCCAAATTTCATCCAAATCCGTCCAGCGGATTCCGCGTTATAAGGTAACAAACACACTCACTCACTCACTCACTCACTCACAAACTTTCGCATTTATAATATAAGTAGGATAAGTAGGATTACAAGTGTGGAAAGGCTGTCATTGCAACGAGTTCCGACAAATGGCTACCCGAGCCGAGGCGCAGCCGAAGGCGAGGGTTGACAGTCGGAACAAGTTGCAATGACGGTTCCGCACGTGTACTGAACGACTATTTTTAATACAGTTGCGAAAAAATGAAGCAATTTAATAAAATAATAAAAACACAATAAACTCAACTAACCTAGCATTTTTGACTTTTCCGGTAAAATGTTCTCCGAACCATTTTGTGCAATTATACTGAGTTCCTGTGGCTGTTAATTAAAAAAAAATAGGGTCGAAATTACTCATTTTGTGCAACAAACAACTAAAGCAAAGAAAATTTCTGAAAAATCAAAATGGCGCCAACCGTTTGTTCTGAGGTAGAATATAAGCAGAGTTTTTTTTTTCTTCACCCATTCTGGTAGGCAAAGGCAACTATGCATACAGCCAAGTCTTCAGTAGAAGTTTTTTATTGATATGAAATGAAAATGAAATTTAATGAAATGAAACCTAACCAAACTCATTCAATAAAATCATTAAATCTGATATTGAAACAAATTAGTAGCTTCTTTTTAGAAATATACGTATTTGCATGAATCATAAAAACTTTTTTAGTAAAAACTTCATGGTTGGTTTTTCTTTTTAATAGACGTTATATTGACAGTTGGGAAAGAGAACGCACGAGTGCGGGAAAGGTAAAAAAAAAGCACGCGTGTGTAATAGCCCACATCCCGAACGCTATACGTCCCTGCAATACGCCACTTTTTGAGCAACTGTATTAAAAAACTTTTTTTACTCAAAAAAGCTCGTAATGTGGTCATTAATTCGACAACCTTCTTTGAGCAAAGGAGGACTTGCGGGCTACTTTGATTAGGCGCCAGAAAAGTTGTATGGAATTTCATTAATGTCGTGTTTTGCGGCCAGAAAAACTGTATGAAAATCCATTAATGTCGAGTTTTGTTTCAAAAATAGAACTCAAAAGTCTGGCACAAAAAGTATTTATTTAGAATTTGGCTGTTTGGGTGCTGGCAGTCTACAAATTGCATAGAAAAAAAAAGCGCGGCCATATTGTTTTCGCGGCTTCGCGCGTTGTTCGAAGTGATTTTTTCTGTGCGTGCTGTTTTTGTTGTAAATAAAAGTGAACTCTTCAAGCAATTAATTCTCCGAGTCAATGTGTTTAACAACGCCGAACATAAAAAGGAAGCGAAATAAGATATTTAAAGGTAGGTACCTATTGCCACCGAAGTCAAAGGAAAAATACAAGTTTATCTACGAAAAGTTTGCGGAATGGAAAATCAACAAAAAGTAAACCAAGACAAAAGGTAAGCTGGTTCTATTTAAATTACTCGCATTGTTTGAGTAAAGCACTATACAAGCCTTGGTCCGCAATGAGTGCGCTTCTGGCCACGCTATGATGGCCTCGAGCTTAGCTTAGCTACGCTCTCGGCCCTCAAGTTTGGTCATCATTGCAGCCCTTGCTGGCCGCGCTATAAAGGCCTCGACCTTCGGTCTCGGCCTTCATTCCAGCTTGTCCATCAAGGGCTGCAATACTGACCGCACTGTGAGGGCCTTGAGCTCCGCTATGCTGCGCTCTGTCGGCCATCAAAAGCGCGCCAGAAACGCACTCATTACAGATCGCGGCAGTAATGTACTATTATTATTATTGTAGGTAGTTAGATTGTATCGATTGACATTATGCAATGCAATGCAACGGAAATCGGTGCGTTGCGCATGAGTTTGCGGTGAACCGCACAAAAAGCAGTTTCCGTTCGAAATGCAGATGTTGCGCGGTGTTGTCGCTTTCGACCTAAAAATAGTTCGAAAATCAATGTTATTTCACCCTTGAAAGAGCAGGAAACCAATTCACGGGAGGATTTTTGGGAAAAAACATTCAGCTAAGTAAAGAAAGTTGATAAATACCTAAATGAACCTGCTGAATACATAAACTGAACAAAAACTAAACTAAAAGCGAGCGACATTCATGCAAGTCATTGTTTGGAGTCTAGTCGATAAAAAATAACTCAAAAAGTAACGGGTCTGAAAAATACGACTGAAAACTTTACCCCATAAATAAAAGTCTAGGCAGGTACAGCCCATCTACCCTCGACGCATTTTTCCAATACGGCCGCAATATGGCGCAATTTACAAAATTAAGACGCATTTTGTGTTTTTATTGAATAAAACAGCCTTACTTTGAATAAACATTAGAAAGTATTTAAAATTAAAGCATTACTATGCGAATTCAAAGAGAAATTAATTTTAAAACTTTTTCAATTTGATCGCAATAGCGCTAAGGGTAACCCTCCAGGGTCTAGGTAGGTAAGTACCTAACTTAGTACTAAAAATACTAAAAACAATCATCTTTAAAGTAGGTAGGAACTAGAAACTAGAAGAAATACGTACCAAAACAAACTTATTTCAGTTTCATAGCTGTTGCGAATGTGGAAGTAAAAATCAAGCGGGCGCGGCGCCAAACAAAAGATTTTCCGCGTCAAAATTGTAACGCAACCGGAAGAACGCTCGTTTACTTCCCGCCATCCGGGGCCTCGACCAACCGAAATTTCGCGCCGAAAAACTCTTCCACCAATCAGAAGCGTGGCCGCCATTTCTAACCAATCAGCGACGATCCCGCGCTCGCGCCATCGCGTCATTGTCTGTCTTGAAATTAGTACTGCGGCGAACCCCGACGGCAAATCGACGATTTTTCGAAGTTTTCCTACTAAATAATCGTAGGTAAGTGATTTTGTGTACAAAATAACGTAGTAATAGCCTTTCAGAATACAACTTTGGACTGCTTAGAATCTAATAAGTCGTTTTTTTTACGAATTTAATGACAAACATCGCAAAATATTTTTTATTATCCTTATTTAAACACACAAAATACTTGAGCCAACAAATAAAATACAAAGAATTGTTGAAATAGTTATGTTAAAAAAATATAATAACAATTTATTTGTAATAGGTAAATTGTTTTCAAAATTTTCATCACTGTGTGCAATCAAAGTGTCGAACAAAATCTTCGTCGCTTCAATCCCGCTCACCAAGATGGCGGGCAGTCTGTGTGCTATTTTTACGTCTATATCTCTCTCTTTCACTCTAGCGACTTGAGACTAGGGTGAAAGCGAGATAGCCACATATGCCGCATGACATTTCCATGCGGCTACGTAACTGGACACGTCGTTCGGTTATCAAGTAAAATCCGTGGGGATACCATATTTTTATTCTAAAACCTATTTTTTGTTATTTTAAACATTAAGGTTGGACGTTAGCAACGTAGCGGGAAATTCAAAATTTTCACAGTTTTTTACATTTTGTAGCTAAACTGAGCTATTTTTGTGTAGCGATTTTTCGTTCGCGGCAATAAAACAGTATTCTCTTCATTATTGTCAACAACAGAACAACAAAATTTCAGCCGATTATGACTGTGTTCTGGTCTACGAAGCAGTGGCACTGCCCAAAAAACTAGGTCGTAGACCAGAACACATAATCGGCTGAATTATTGTTGTTCTGTTGTTTACAATAATGAAAAGAATACTATGTTATTGCCGCGAACGAAAAATCGGACCATTCCATTTTGCCCCACCAGAGTTGCCCCAATGGTAGGGTAAAATGGAATTATTGTATGTGTGATTTCATTTTTCTCTACCAGTGGGGCAACTCTGGTGGGGCAAAATGGAATGGTCCGAAAAATCGCTGAAGAAAAATATCCCAGTTAAGCTACAAAATGTAAAAAAGTGAAAATTTTGAATTTCCCGCCACGCTGCTATCTTCCAGCCTTAACAAGTAAAGATCAAATAAAATAAAAGGCATTTTCATGGGAATTAACCAAAAAATTTTTTCATAAAAAAAGCAATAAAGAGTCCCCTTTAGGACCGTGGGAACTCAGTGATGGCCAAGCGCGTGAAACCTCCTTATTGGTCATCTACTGATATAAACGAAGTTTCAGCAAAATCCAGCCTGTAATTTAGAAATTAAACCGGAACTACGTTTGTATGGGAAAATGGTGCTCTAGCCTAGCACCCTCTTAATACATTCAAATGCAATTTATTTCTTACGAAACAAAAAAATTATCCCAAATGAACAATGACATTCTAATACAAATGGACAACTCATAGGCGCTCGAAAAAGGTAACTGCAAAATTGTGCTTAAATTCAATGTAAGCACAATATTTTCATTAGACGTTTGATGACTACGCAGCTGACAACATGCCAAAATGTGGTACAAAAAAGTGTCGAAATAATACCTTGACGATGCGAAATAAAGATGGTGTGACCTATCATCGGTTAATAATTATTATTTACATATGATAACAGGAGAAAAGGTACAAATATTAAGAGGAAACTATTAAATTTTCAATAAAAACCATTGATTGTAAACAAATGTTCCTGTTTCTTTCTCTCCCGCGGGTCAGAAAGAGATAGACGAATGATGCTTCAAGAACATAGTCAGAAAAGAAAACAACGGAGACTCCTTTTGTAAAGTAAAAATTCTAAGGACTAAAATTTTTCGCACAGTTCTTGCTCTATCCTTAGTCAGTTGAAAAGGGGCAGGCATTTTCACTAACATGACAGTTCGACCTGCCAATTTACTGAGTAAGATGATGGGATAGGCTTTAGTTAAAATAATATAACTACCAGGTCTGTAACACAGTGGTGTGTCGATGGCATCCCAGTATAAGTAGAAGGACCAAACTAATCCTCTAGAATTAGAATCAGAATAATATTTCCTGTACTTACAACAAAAAAAAGACCGACACGGCATGAATAAATCGTAATTGATGCTGTCAATTGGGAGCCCTTTTTGGCACCGTTGCGTTACAGACGCAGGCCCCAGGCCCCGCCACACTGATACACAAATACTTCAACCTCTTCATTCGGCAGAAGACCAAAGTCGAAGATATCTGGCTAGGCGGGAGTACCAACGGTGGACTAGGGCGTCACGGAATGGTGACCTAGAATGGGTCGAGGGTCGGTGTGTAGACCGAAAGCTCGATGACATTGTCAAAACAGCGGGAGGACAATGGACGAGATTGGCATTAGACCGAGGGGAAAAGGAAGGAAGAGGCCTATGCCCAGCAGTGGGCTTTATTTATGGACTGGATAAATAAGTAGATTTGTATCACCTGGTTTTTTAATCTTCGCTGTTATTATTTTCCTAGAAGCTATCGAGCTATTCGAAAAGTCGTTGAACAACATTTGTTGGAAATCACATTTAGGGGTTGACATGTTTCAGGAAAAAAGCTATTTACAAATTATACCCGTGTAAGTATAATTTGTAAATAGCTTTTTTAAACTGATTTAAATAATATCCGAAACATGGAACAGATTTTTTTTTCCCCATAACAAAAAAACTAAAATAGGCTATTGCTACTCCACTGCTATCTTTATTCCAATAAACTTCAAAAATCAACTTACGTAGCTTCAAACTGCGTGATTGATTTACATTTCCGCTTAGTGACACAATACATTTTGAGGGCTTGAAGTGTCAGCAGCAATGTAGAAACAAAAAGTCAGTCGAAGCATAATAGGGTGAAATTAGCGTGTGCCATGTTTCGACTTGGTTTTTGTACGGAACAGTTTGTCCATTTGTATTGGAATGTCATTGCAAATGAAAAAAAATACATTGTCCGACCTCAATAAAATTAAATTTTTCATCAAGTGTCAACTGTCAGTGGGCCCAATGTGCCCATGGTCCAAATGATACACAAAATATTTAAGTCGGTGACCCAAACACGGATGTGTAATTTAAATGAATTTATTGTAAACATGACCGGACCACTTCTGCGGGGAAAAATTGGAAAATAAAAATAAAGTTTTGCAAACTATATCGCGTGACATAAATAAAAGGGCCCGTTGTGAGGATCTCAAGTTCTCCACGCAAGTTTAACTCGCACTTGCCCGTCTTTCGTTAAGGCTTACCAGTTCCCGCTTGACGTTGAATTACGGGACACCCTGTATATTATAGTTATAAATTCACAGATACGGTGTAACCCATTCTTGTGCTAAACTCACCTCATTTTGTTTGGAACAACTAAAAAAAAGCCGCGCCCTCTATTTCACCTATTGCGGTTCACCGTTTTGGTAAAATAATCCACCCGAACCTGGTATCCCCAAACACTTGACAACAACGCCGCGTAGCGTTGCCAAACCGAACAAACATGACCACGAGACGATCACAGCGATCGTGGTGTCGAGCGGCGGAACTAACGACGGCGGCCATGCATGGCTGCCGACGCCAGCGCCGCCGGGTGCGTCCGCGGCGAAAAACGCAAGCGCAGTTGTTGAACGAACCCGTGTCTCGTGCGGACGTGTCTCGTGAAATCGCGCGAGCCTCGCGTCATTTACGAATTTGTTTTGACGTTCAAACTAACCTTCAAATAAAAAACTTCTCCTTTCCATCTCCACAAAACTGAGTGATGAACAGTAAACCGTCTGCCGTGCATCAGTCGTCGCGTTTCGCCGTGACTTTTAATTAGAATTTGACCTTGTTTGTGTTAGGTGAGCGGTGGATGCTTGTGGAGAGTGAACTGGGGGACTTGGACACTGAAATGTCGACGTTAAGCGTGAGGGCACCGGCGACGATGCAGACCACGGTGCTGGACACCCGGGCGCTGAGAGTACGAGGGATGACGGCGCTGGATGGCGTTAGAAGGAACCTCTTTGGATGCACGGACCGGGAGGAGAACAGGCGGTTTGTGGAGCGAGAGTTGGCGCGGCAGCTAGACTTGGATAGCCAACGATGGGGCTTCGACTTTGCGAATGAGAAGCCGATGCCTGGCGCTGGCAGGTTCGCTTGGCACCTCGTGCCAGCGGCGGCGGTGCCAGTGGCGTTGAGAAGGGCTCCCATATCGATTGCTGCGAACTTCAGTGCCCCGAAGCAGAGTGCGCCGGCGCAGGAGCCGAAGGTGGCGAGTCCTGAGAGCAGTAAGACTCAGAAGCGAATTACAGGTGAGTTATTTTTGTAATTTGATTGAGCTTTTGATTCTTTCCCACCCAGGTTTCTGAATTGAAAACACAAGTATTGTTCTGTCTCTTTGGAATTCTCAAAATAGAATGATGGTACACATACAATACATAGCATTTGCTTGGGATGGGTTTCTCAATTCAGAACTGACAACCCGTCACCTAAAGCCACAAAGTTTCCCTTTTTCACGCTCGTGTTTAATATTTGTGTTTTCTAATTAGTACTTTATAACTTTATGCTAACGCATCTACAATAGCATCCATGTATGGTTAAGCCAAACTATACTTACGCTCCTCTTGGAAACTTAAGATTTTGCATGCGTAGGTGAAATGAAGTTGTGACATTGACACTCTTATTTTGCAAGCTATTTTGATCCCAATAAATATTTTTTATCAGAGCATTATAAACAATGTCATATCTACATAACAGTTTATTATCATTGTACACAAGAAAACATGTTGATGCTTACACGCTAGCACTCTACTCGGTTACATTACGGGTGACTTTGCAACAAAAGTGTACACTCTGATGTGCTTTCGTGTGTACTATACAGTTAAAGTACGTACCTACTGACTTTGTAGGTACAAGATACCTGATAATGATGATGACTTATATTATCTTGAGAACAAATCTATTACTTTTGCAGTCTTACCTTAACTGTTGGCAATAAACTTGACAGCCGGTCTTAACGGGAGACCAGTTGCCAGGAATAGAAAATAGTTAGAAGAGGCAGTTGCCAAGCCAAGAGGCCAACTTTTCTTGGGAGTATTCTAAAACATACCTACCTACTAAAATACTGCAGTACTACAAGAAATTCAGGATAAACAGGTATTGATCAGATTTATTGACCTAAACATAAATTAAAACAACGGGTCAATCTTCCGTCAATTCCGAAGTAACTTTCTGTCATTGCATTTCTATCGCAGATAAGAAAAGAAACAAGTGTTCAATGACACAGTAGGCAGGTATAGTTAATACTGTTGCTCACCTAGTGGGGCAGCAAGTTATCAGATTACATATTGCAAAATGAGAATAGAGGCCTGTCATAAATTGAAGAGACAAACAGAAGTGTCTCAAACAAACTTCTTCATTGGCAAGATACAAATTTTATACCTATAAAAAAGTTTAAATAAAAATTTTGTCGCTCGCATCTACCTACCCAACATAAATCTATAAGGCAGGGTTACAGACAATATAAAATGTCTGTAAGTCTAATATTCCCAACTTATTTGACCCTACACACTGGACAAATAGGGGTGCAACATGATCTAACTAAAGAATTCACCCCTTAGATTAAAATTAGAAGGAAGCAATTTTTTTGCGACCAAAGGTGCTAAAAGCTTCATAATAGATGTAGGAAAGGACTCTATTAAAAAATTAGGAGCTAGTCATTTAATAATTAAGATTTCTATGCCTCCGTTTTTTGTCTTAATTTCTAATGATAGTTTCTTGTGTTATTTAAGGGGTGGTCGTTGCTTTATTAAGTTTAACTGCTCATTAAATGGTTTTTAAGTCACTTCCTACAGTTCGTGTTACTGTTCTTTAGTTAGTTTTTCAACATGATTGGGTCTGGCAAATAAAATGCAAATCATGCACACATTTTTAAGTCTACAGTAATGAGCTGTGGCCTAGTTACAAATGTTTGTTTTGACATGTTGCTGATATTCTCATAAGCTTGCATCCCACACCCTGTGTCCCATTTTAGACACTGCCATGTGTAGTCACAGTCAGTTGTAGATAGTACCGACACAATAGCAAGGAAAAACACAAGTGTCTGGCTTAGCGTAAACAACACATGAAATACATGTGTGACAAAACACTTTTACTACGAAAATACTACAGGACTTACGCAATTCATTAATGTATATTTGCTATACACAATACGACGTTAATCTACCTACACCCGTATGTAAATAACACAACAATTACATACCTGTATGTACTCTACCATCAAAGTTTTATTGATCTTTTCATTTGCCAATTCATCTGACCCAGTTAATTCAAGCGCGAAGCTATTTGGGTGCTACGCGTCTCTAATACAAGTTGTAAACGTTTTGTAACGTAAATATAGCGGCCTTTATCGCACCTACACACCGTGGGAGATAAAGCGTCGTCATGACTTGCGTACACGCACCACGTATTTGTCTAAGAAATATGGCGGCTCTCTCCCATTGAAGCTGGCTGGGCTGAGTTGCGTCAAGCTCGCCGTTAAAATCTAGCGTTTCCACCAACATTGTAAAGGTCACATTTTCTCTTTCAAAGAATCTTAAAACATCGAAAGTAAACCTAGGTTCAATTGAGTCATGTACGCAAATGGCCTTTTTGTAGCTTCACGATTAACGATGCCAACGGGACATGTTGAATAGAGTTTTTTTTTACTCACCAGCCTGGCATGGCTATGTAATAAAACGTGTGTTTCTTGTATTTAATTGCCCATTCAGTTGATTGAAACAGCGAGATGTTTTTCTATAAAAATATTGCACATGCTTAGTTGCATTATTTTCGTGCCCACTTATCCAGCTGTATTGAGTATTTTCAACAGAAACCAACTGTAAATCGACACCGAAAATAACTGCCCCAAAGTTCCATTTCTACAATTGCATCCGTAAGGGTTGAGGCATTTGAATTTGTTAGATTCGAGTGCAGATGTGGACTCGATAAGGTCTGTGTAGTGTTCTCAAAGTTTCACGAGGGTCACGGTCTTATTGTCTGTGATTGACCAGGCGTACAGGCACGGCGGGGGTCCAAGATGTAACCGGGTAACCCAATTCCTCAGTGGACCCTTCGAATAATTATTTACAGTACGTAATTACACGTTTCGCGGTGTCGTTGAACTCTCGAGTATTTTGGCTATGGGAACTCTTTGGAGTGCACTTTAGCTGCAGGGATTCCGCTTTCTGGACTTTCGAGTGGCTGATATTCAAATATGAAGTCGTGTTTTAAACTTATTATTCCACTATGGCTGCTTACAATACACGGTAACGTAACGTTCGCATTTAACACCCATTTAACCTTCCACTTGGGAATTTAATAGCATGATGTAGAACTATCTCAACATAAATTACATTGGTCTACGTATCCAGTCCGTCAGATTCCATTAAGTCAAATTAAAATCAAAGATTCAAACAAATCGTCCTGCCAAAACGTATCCAGATTTGCCCCTGCGTCATACAGCGCAAACAGTATTGTCATTACAGTACTGTCATTATGATTCATGACAATGGGCTCGCAAACGCAGGACAGGCGCGTGCGCAGCCATCCACCGCCAAGCGTATCGCACCCTCGCGGGGCACTGACCCTGCTCTTTGACGGTTAGAATGGGCTTTATTGATTTTTCAACTGCCACTTTCACCTTTCGCGTGCTGCCGAAAAAAACGGCAATATTTTGATAAGCATTATGTTAGCATCAGCACTGTTGGTGTTGATCGTGTCAAGCAAACTCATTCGAAGTAACCTCACGTTTTAGACCAAAACCAAGAAAGGGAACATGAAGGTAATACCTACCCCGAAAGCAGAACTAACTCTACATTGCTTTCTTACCGCTCTTGAAACAAAGCCAAAAATCCCAAAACCGCAGCCACTTAGAGTTGGCAACAACAAGCTACCCTGATTGAAAAGTTGGTATATATATCTAACTCAGTGTCTATTGAAATTCGATCCTGAAAACATCTAACCAAATCCGCGACCCAATGCGGGCGAAAACAAAAAGTTGTCAACACACATGTGTTCTAAATTCGAACGGAGATAGGGGGGTTCCGTAACGGTCGAATCGATTGCGCTTGCGCCACATCTGCTCGCATCTGCAACCCCCGCTTGACACCCTCCGCGTCACTCGTTAACATTCCCGCTGCAAGGGATGAAACCATACGAAACCTTCATCTGTTCGCTATTAACATACCAAAAACAATATCAATTTCAAATGCTACAACAATGTGTTTACCCGCACGCAATTCTGCACCCGATGTCTCCTATTAACAACATTTTGTAACGTTCATCTGGATCACGAATAAGTCTAGAAGTATCGCTCTTTTCGAACCGTAGCTTAGGTCCTAGTTCAAACCTAATAGAAGGGAAAAATTCTGTATTTAGTTTCAGTAGCCAAAGGCCTGCTCAGAGAGATAGTTTGGGCTCATTCACCACAAAACTGAAAACCTGAATCAAACCTAATAAACTCCCTTAAGAATCCCCTTCAGCTCTGCAGCCCTCTCGCTCGCACTTTTCAACATTTTAATTTATTGTAAGAAAATGATTCAACTTTGGGCGATGAAATATAGTTGCAGACACAGATAATTAAGCTATCGACATGTGGACTAACTTTTAATTTCATATTCCTAGTAATAAAAAAAATATCACGGAACTACTACTTTTAAACGAAGTTCCGCGATAGTTTTTTTATTACTAGGATATAAAATCAAAAGTTAGTCCACATGTCGATAGCTTAATTATCTGTGTCTGCAACTATATTTCATCGCCCAAAGTTGAATCATTCTCTTACAATAAATTAAAATGTTGAAAAGTGTGAGCGAGAGCAGGGGATTCTTAACTCCAAACAATCTGTTCGCCCATCTCGCCAAGTCAACCCCACAAGAAACTTGCACTTGTTTGCCCAGAATAATTGCTAAAAGGTCGATAAAGGGCAGCCAGACGCGACTAATGCGCGGGAGTGCATTGTTGCGTTCTCACGGTTCGCACCTTACGTGTCGACCCTAAGGAAGTCCTGGATGTAAGATATGGTTCAATGCTCGTAACGACTCGTAACGCTCCGAGGATGCGGCTTGGAGAGATAGAAAAACTAGCTGTTCCCACATTAGTTGCTGTGCAGAAGCAAGCATGTTGAAGTTACCAAGAATTATCTTTTTCCTTGTCTAGGGAAGGAATGGCAGGTTTGATGGAGCTAGATTTAATTGCCGGTTCTACTGACTGGCGCAATACTTTGCCATAACTACCTTTAACAAACAAAGTCCCACGAATCTTAACGAATTCCTTTTAAGTCTTGACTGTTTTCATTGCTGCTTAAATGCAGTTAGAAAGTTGACTCCAGCGAAGTCGTTCTCGGTAATGTCACGTGCTGAAGCTCGATGAATAAATTGAAATTTTATCTCTTCCATTTATGACGTGTCGATTTTAACGTCCAACCTATGCTTAGTTCTCAGCAAGATCGTAAAAATCAATCGTCCCTTGGGAACGGACCGGAATACGCTGGGAAGTTTCATTTCACACTTCATAGGAGACGACCGCAGTTTCGATTTCATTTTGCTCTTTTAGCGTGCAACATTTCGAAGCCACTCACAAGCACTGACATTTTGAAAAGCACGTATAATGCAAATGTCAGCAACATGACATAACATTTTCTGTCTGTTCTCTGAAGGTTATATAATTTTGCAAGTAAACGTTTCACAGGACCAGATAATAAGCTATCGAGTTTGACTAAGCACAGACATTTGACCCCAGTTATCTCTGTTCCCATGAGAATTTAAAATTATCTAAATGAGCCCCTTTTTAGCTACTATCTATAATTTTCCAATACCAAAATTGCCGTTTGGAAATCTATAGTTATTCATTCAGCACCTTGTAATTCGGGGGAGATAATTGATGATATCAGCAGTATATCACCCCTGTTAAACGTTTTCCCATGAACGGTAACTTAACTGATGCGGATATTACTTCATTTAACTGGTCACAGCGTTGTAGGTCTTACACATTAGAAAATAAAGGTTAGAATTCAACCGGCATGGCTGCAACACCCTGTGTGATTGTTGATAGGATTCCGTTGAAACAATGCAGAAGGGGGATTTTTTCCAATTCAACATGGCATTTTGCACCGGATCAATAAATAATTACCAACTTTTTCCCGTATCGTGTGAATTTGACCTTCCCTCTCCTATTGCTTTCGTATTCACAATGAAAAACGAACACGAATGTCGTGTCGTGCCCGTACAAACTGAACGTTAAACTCAGCTTGTTTATTTAAACAGCCATTCAATAAGAATTCATTATTTTCAATTTGCGCGTTCGGATGTGTGATTTATTTGATTTGGATCTCGACTCGTTCAATTTAGTGAAAGTAGTATTTTTTATTGGTTTTCCTGCAGATGCTTTACTAGAGGAACATACTTTTTGCGAAACATACCCACTTATCGGATTGCAGATGTTAATCTACTATTTACATAACTTGCTAACCTGTAGCAAAAAAAGTTTACTCATAATGTTCCGGCAATTCGTAATTTAAATAAAAACGGTAATGTTCCGCTTGGTGCGCGTGCGCTGATAACCAGGTGCATACAGCAGTCCGACCTTTATGCTTTTTTACGAGTATAACAAATTTCAAATGTAACGACTAAAACAAAGCACAGTCGTTACCTTGTCCCAGAAACTTACGATTGCTTCAACATTTTGGGGACCTTATTTCACAGTCTGTTGGCGACGGAGCTTTCTCTGTCATTCAATTACACTAAAAAACAACCACAACCTTCCACGGAAGTGACACTAACGATCATTCGTGGGAACGTTCGGTCTCTCCTGTTAATACTATAGTAAACACACCTCGGCTCCCGCCTGCTAAGTGCCTCCGAATAAAGTGTGAAAATTCGGCACCGGACTTGATCACTTATCGGGACAGATTCTCGCCTTTTTGTGCCCGACCGACCAGCTGGCGGGAGTACTCGACAGCATTAAGCTATCTGGATTTCTCACCGAGTTCATGAAGGCAATCAGTGCCGATAAAAAGCTTAACCTTGCTAATGGTTCGATAACAGCTTTATGGTAATGGTCAGCAAAAGCAAAAGGCCCCTGAAATGCAAGAATCTACCGTTGAAAACCCTTCTAAAATTTGAATAAGATAATTACAGTATTCAGGCCAACTTTCGTGGATGAAGCTGTTACCAATGCTGTGAGAACTATCTCTGTTAATTAACACCACTAAAACGTTACAATTCAATGCGCGCATATAGAAATTTCGTTTGACGATTATGATAATGCCTCGAGAAGTACAATCGTATGTTTGCCGGACAGGGGATGGGCGTGAAACAGCGGTGATGTATCGCTTGATTATACCTTCCAACACAAAATGACCATCGCGCTCTTTGGGTGTGCTTCGGGCTTACAATATAAATCAAATGACATCAACACACATTAGTCATTCGAGTGGAAATCGGAATTTCAATGAGGAAGGGACAATCTGGCCACTTGAGACGCGGTCGGATTAGAAGGTTCAATTCGTCTTGTACATTCAAATGTGCATTTGCATTGTTATACTTTTAAAGCGACGACGGAGATAGAGGCGTTGGATCGCACCTATCACAAAAGATTTCAGCTATTGGGTTAATGGTTCCCGAAACTGCATCAATTCTTAACGATGTTTAGTCTCATTGTCATTTGTCACTGTTCCACTCTTCACTTAAGTTATCATTCTTTGAATAGCAACTCACTTAAGAATATCTTAAACCAATGTGACTCGCAGAACCAGAAAATTAACAACCAATTTTCAAGCACCTTGATCGAGTGTAGATATTTGCCAATTCTTCAATTTGATTTCAAAACGTGCAAAAAAAACTTCTTCGACCCCGCAAATTTACTTATGTTTGCAATAAGAAAAAAACTGCTTTCAACGATTTTTTGTATAGGGTCAGGGTGATTGACAATAGTCTTGGGGTCACATTGGAGTCCTTTGTTGACACCACCGGGCAAAGAACACGTGTGAACTCTCACTCTGATTCTTACTTGTCCCATTGTCGTCACATTATTACCCATTCTCAAAGAGTTCATTCTCCGAGACGGTTCAACTGTCACAAATGTCCCCAAATCTACGTGTTACATCCATCACGTACGACTCGAAATGATGGATACCATTCGATGAATGGGAATTTATGCTAATGCCAAATTGATATGTTAATTCGTAATAATTATTGTAAGTACAATTGAATAAATAAAGAATCTGACGCGCAGCTTTCTAAACTGTCGTCGTTGGTCATCACATAGTTTCTCGTCTTGAAAATACGTTAATAAATTCATTGCGGCTATTGAAATTATCAGATCCACTTTTGATTGATTGATACCGGTTGATTGGTCAATTAAATTCGTCTTGCCTTGGCTTGGCAATGTATCAGCAATGAACGAAAGTGCTAAACTGTCATTCAGTTTTTAAGAAATCCGTCTGGCCTCTAGACAATACAGAACCTTTTTAAAATGAAAGACGTACAAAAACTGTTTGGACAAATAACCTGGGCAAACAATTTCGTCGGATGCTCATCAACATTTTCAAACAATACAGTATTGTTTTATGGAAATATTGTAAAAGAAGCCTCGACCTGGCCCATAGAACAAAAAAGACTCTTTCATTTACAAATGCAACTGAAATGAGGTGTGACTTTCAAACACCGGAACAAGCAGCAGACTATTCGTTAGACGTCTCCGAAATGCAATGGTAACTGTTTACGAGCAAACAAGGAAAAAAAATTGAATATCAAGAGAAAAACTCAAAAAAAAAGTTAAAGACGTTGAACTAACACGGATGCTCATCAACATTTTCAAACAATACAGTATTGTTTTATGGAAATATTGTAAAAGAAGCCTCGACCTGGCCCATAGAACAAAAAAGACTCTTTCATTTACAAATGCAACTGAAATGAGGTGTGACTTTCAAACACCGGAACAAGCAGCAGACTATTCGTTAGACGTCTCCGAAATGCAATGGTAACTGTTTACGAGCAAACAAGGAAAAAAAATGGAATATCAAGAGAAAAACTCAAAAAAAAAGTTAAAGACGTTGAACTAACAAACCCTTTAGCCGTCCTCCTTATGAGTGACAGTTTTGTTATTTGTATGATTGATATCAAAGGATATGGAGCTGGACTGTATGCCTCCAAATGAAGCTGACAAAAAGAAATCTTCACTTTTGAAAAATCTACACGGAAAAAAAGAAACAGACATGAGGACTCCATTCAGAACGTACCATATAAGTTTGAAAGGAAGCCACGACAATAAAAATAATGCATTGTTGCATCCGAAAAATTAATATTTCATAAAATTTTTCGTAGATAAAAATTAAAGATATAAGGTAACAATTTGAATTTAAGATTTGTTTGTGTATTTTGATGCTTTTAGAAATTATGAATTGAATTGAATAATGGAGCTAATTGTGTGTGAAGAACTCCTTTCAACGCTTGGAATTATGATTTTATGATGCTAATAAGGAACTTGAACCGAACATCCAAAGACGTAATGTATTTATAGATGGAGATCTGGTGGACCAATCGACTTACCTTGTCGTACGATTCTGGTAGCTTTTAAGCTGGTTGTTTAGACTCCGTTCCGGTTGAATCACGAAAATATATAAACTTTCAACCGCGACTAGCAAAAACAATATATAGTTTCGTAATCAGCGAAGTCTAAACAATCAGTCTAGAAGCTCCCAGCCTTGTACGACAAAATAAGTCGATTGGTCACTAGCTTACTTTTAGCATTCCTTCTGTTCCTAATTTGTTTCTAAAAACGGCAATAAGACATTTGAAACACACCTTCAAAGTAGAGGTACTTAGTGGTAATTCAAAGCCGGAATGTTTGCGATTAGTGCAAGTAACTGCGAATGAGCACCGTTATCCGTAGCCTCGGGTCGACTCGAACTCGAATGTACTCAACAGTTGACTTATTGTATGTCTTTACTTACTTCATATCAAATCGTTGCTTTTCATTACTTTCGTGGCGTATTGTTCTCTTCTCTTTGTTGTATGTTTCACTATCAAGGTCGTCTAGATATCTTCGTCTTCAATGGGTCTCTAAAATAGTAATACAGTTGTCACACAATGACATAACAGTGCCTCTGAAGTCACAACAGTTTGTATTCACAACAGTGTGATCGACAACATTGGTGACGCTTAAAGGTCATCAAACCGACGCTTGCGTTGCGCCTGTGTTATTGAACAGACCTACAGACAGACGCTCTAACGTCTTACGAGTGAACCATAGCCTTATGTCATTAAAAGCTATATTGGTTTGGAGAACCCAAAGATGTAAGAATCTTGCCCAAATGAAATAAATTTAAGATTAAGCTTTTAAAATTTTTAGCTCTGTGACTGACTTGAAATCTCATAAAATTTAAACTTCTTAGAATCTTAAGGTAGACACTTCTTTAAATATTGAATACCTCATGTTATCGTATAAAATTACAAACGCCAATAAAAAGTCGCCCCAAATAACGCGAATTCTTCTCAGTAAAACACGCAATATTCAATGGAAAGGGAAAAAAAATCCTTTGGAGTCGTGTACAATTTGCCACGGCTATATTCAATGTTGTCGACGTGACGACCTTAGTGGTAGCTCGGCTAACGGTATCGAAGCCAGCACATATTCCAGTGCGCGTTCACACAACGACGGGTCGCGTAAACAAATCCACGTGCGAATTCCGACGGTACTGCCCGTCCTCGCGGCTTGCTCTATAGAGCTTTTCTATGCTGTGGCAAATTCGAATCCAAATGTAAACACTCACTGGCTGTATACAATCCGGAAACTGCGAAGTCAAGAGCCTATTTAGAGCGGTGCCTCCAAAACAAGCGACGACGTAGGCGAAGGTGGTTGAACTTATTCAGAGAGCGTAGACTCCAATTTAACTTGTGGTTAATAACAGTGCAACTGCGGTTTTAATTAATTAATTGCAATTTACTTCATTCGTTGTTCGGGGAATCTAGCAAAGAGATGCGTGTAAGGTAATTTTAGATACAGGGAATGATTGAAGTCCTGATAATGTTAGATCTCGTAAAACAGTTACGCAGTATGATGTAGCTAAAGCGCGCAGAGATAATAATAGAGCTGTAAAGTTGTAATGAGAATTTTCCTATTTGCGCCTCGTTTGAAAACAATCCAAGCAGAATGATGAGCTTTTAGAAATTTGCAAATATGGAAGAGGCGAACCATAATAATCACAATAAAAGGTGAGTTTACAAACAAAAGTTCGTCGCACTTTGCGTACGTTTGCGCAAAAGAGACGCCGCTAGCTTGCGCGAACGCACCGCTTGAAATGAAAGATGAGGTCGTCTCGAGGTTGTTCAACCTTTCCACCCATTTGCCGAGAAAACTATACTAAATTACACAATTTTCTCCTAAGCTTCTCTGTATTTTTTCATTGCGCCACTTTATTTTAATGGCAGATCTAAAAGATTCTTCGTTACATGGTCTCTTTTATACTCAAGTTATGTCCTCCGGTCGGGATGCTCGAGCAATTACATACCTATTCGGAATCCCGAGTTAATTGCACAAACTGGTTTTAATAATTATTATCATTGCACTGCAACTCTGATTGAAATTAATGCTGCCTGTGGCTTGGACAAAAAAGCGACAACTTTAAACATGCAAGAGACAATCTTGAGAATGTATCAGTGTATAAAACAATGTATGCAGGCAATAATTATGTTCTACATATTGTTAGAACCATGGTAATAGGGTTTCACCAGCTTTCTATATCAGTTGCGTAACGCCACACACAATTGATCTGCGAACAATAGAACAAAAGGTATGTGCGTCTGGGAATACATCAGCACTGCCTATAATATCTATTCATACGATGGCGTAAATAGTTCAATCATCATCAAAAAACTTGTCGACGCACAGCTTAGCTTCGCCGAAGAAAAGCATTACTTAAATTGCTAAAGGATGATGGATGTGACAGCAATAAAGTTTCTTATGCTACATCTACCTATTTGTTTAATGTTTATGGCCCTTCGCTGAATGGAGGTTTTTACACCGATCTACCGTGAAATAAAAACTGCAATGTTGCTAGGTAGAAATCTGCTGTTGAATTGTTTCGGAAGTCATCAAATAGATGGGATGAGAATTGTCCCAGCAGTATTTAACGACCTAAAGCCGACGAAGGCGGGGTGCCTTCGTCGGCTATGAAAATTTTTAATACAACATGACGAGGCCGTGAGTTAAACTCATTTACCAAGACATGTCTACGAAGGGCCTGTTCTGCCCACACGTTAGAAAACCGGTCATAGGAAGGGTTAGAAGGGAGGGATTCTGAACGCACTTGATTGCTTCGAGAAATGCCCATCTCACGCCGCTAGTCCAGCGATTATTTTAATAAGCGGTCATTTCGTTCTAAAGTAATAACTAGGGGGTAATTTTAGAGAATGCCGTTTCGAAAATTGTTCAAGTAGTTTTGGACAGGTCCTCGGACACTCAGTGGAATAAGATAAATGCAATAATAATCCTATACATATTGAGCAAGGGAAACAATCCCAACTAGAAGATGTGCTTCTTGTGCTAATGTTGTGTTTTTCTTTTTTCTCAGGTAAGCTCCTTTCTGTCATCAAAACTATTCAAAACACTCTTCCATCATCTGGTATGTATTGTACTTGCTTACGTCTAGAATCTCAAAAAAGCTCTGACTTTGACGGATATAAACACAATCCATTGGTCACGCAGCTCAAATAAATCTATCCTTGCTGCTATATTCGAAATTCCTTCCATAACCTCACGACTGCCGTAAATCAAAGGGATACATAAGTTTAAATAAATTACTATGAAGTTATTGAACGAAATGAATATTCTTGGGGCAGAATATGATGCATGTACGTCTAATTTGTTAAGGCTAGACGTTTTCTAATGCTTATGCATTAGAGGTAAAACTTCCAAGGTGGTGGGTGTTTGTATTGTCTTATACAAACAAGAACCAAAAAGCCGGTTTCTATTTGATTCTTATGAGAATATTCATTCTTCTACTGAATAGACGGTAGTTAACATCCCTTTAGTTCTTTAAGTTTGTATTTCCTATTCAACTGTCCATTGTGGATATTTAGGAAGTTTTCATTGTATCGCCTTCGCCTCCCAGATTCATTAGCATGTTTTGTTTTAGTATATCTAAAGCAATAATCTGATGGTTCTTGCGTATGAAGAAATTATCTATAAATATATGGCTTGTCTCCTTATCTTAAAAAATATCTAACTCGCTTCGCTCTCTTTTGTCGGAACGGATGTCTCCAAGTGCACGGAGATACTTACAATCTACTTTACGACGCTTAGTTCAGAAGTTATCGAAATTCCCAGACAAGTAGGTTACTACGACCATCAAAGGACGTTTAGGATTGTTTTTTTGCTCCAGTAACCCCATTTCAGTCTTGGAAGAGCCCGATAAGATACCAGTGCAGAGTAGCTACATGAAAACAAAACGAATGCCAAAGATACTGAGCTAAGCAACTAATGGAAAAGTTAAAGCAGAGGAAAAAAACCTTGCGAGAACATGGACTCTCTCGAGTTATCTCTTTTTAACTCGGATTCACTCGGGCCGTTGAAAATTATACAAGCACGTGTAGTCTGTTAATGATGCCCACAAAAAACATGAGGTCCTTCATGTATCGTCTGACGAAGCATTTTTCTTTACACTGTCTTTCTTGTGTCTACTTGCTCATCCACTAGGGTTTTTGTTTATTTTTCTTATTCAGTTATCGTTGCTTGCTTTCCTTTGTTAAAATGTTCGTAAGGTGGTCGTCGTTCTAGATTTCTAACTTCTTCGAGATCTAGACCTTTCCTAAGGTCATTAAAAACTCGTTATGTTTGGTTTAACCCCTTTCTCTGATAATCATTTCCACCCTGTCCCACTTCTGTGAATCAGTAATTACCTTTAATTTGCTCTTATTAGACAAGCAAGCGAACACGCAAACGCAGTTGCTTCTAAGAAACCAACCGAGGACTATTAGCGTCTCTTAGAGTGTCAGGTTGTCTTTTTTTCTCTCGACTGAGCAGAACGGCATGTCACGCGTCCCTTTCGTTTACAACTCGAGGACGCTCGTAAAAATGATTTTCGATTTTTTTTCTCCGCTCTATCCACATGAAATGTTTTGGTTTTTTCATCCCGGAGTTGGGTCCTGGTGGTGAAAAAACAACACTCCAAAGTTTGCTTTTCTTTTTGTTGGAGGCTGTACTACGTCATAAATAAACTACTACGAGACGTTTAGAGGTTTTTTTTTTCTTTGTGGGGATGAAATTCAAATCTGTTGGGCCAACGGTCATTTGTGGGTTGTCCTGTCTCTATATTATGGTGTTTTATCCGTGGTAGTCTTCATCGGGTACAACGCGTTTCGAATTGCGTCGTAGTTTTTCGCTTCTTATCTCTGCTGAAGTAGGCCAACTATTTTAATCCGGTACGGTTTCACAACAAGTTTGACAACCTAACTTGTTTTTATTTCAGTGTTCCGTCTGTTGGTGCGTTTCTTGGTACATTTGCTATGAAAAATTACGAGCCAGGAGATTAGCCGCTTACGAGCGGCTACTGATCTTGAGCACTATCTTTTAAGAGGGTGCAGGAGCACCATTTTCCCATACAAACGTAGTTCCGGTTTAATTTCTAATCTACAGGCTGGATTTTGATGAAACTTGGTTTATATCAGTAGATGACCAATACGGAGGCTTGCAAATAGTTTTTATAATAAAAAAAATAGCCTGAAAGAAATTAGAGCGATGCGTTTTTCGCGCCGAAAAAGGTGTTACTTTCAGCTGTTATTTACTTACATTATTACACTGCATATTGGAGTCTAACTACCTTGGGAACATCAATAATGTATGGTACTTGTCAGAAAAAAAATATTTGAAATAGCTAATTAAATGGTAGCGGAACTACGAAAAAATTGGGAAAATAGATCTATTAAACTACAACTACATACGAGTACTCGCGAATGGACACGAACACACGTAGACTCATAAAGACGCATTGCCTCTCACTTTTCCCGCGCCCCGTCTCGCTCTGGGTGAAACAGCTATAGTGTTTCACGCGCTTGGCCATCGCCGATGTCCCACGGTCCTGAAGGGGCCTCTTAATTGGACGGAATGGTGCATGATGCGCAAGCGCCTAGTTGTGGGGAAGCTGCATTGCCACTAGATGCAATCTGGTCGGAGGAGATGTGCAGTCAATGACCGCTAGAGCGGCACACAACCTATACGAGCGAGTGAGAGGGGTAGCTAGCCGCGCGTACGCTCAAAAAGGAATCAAAGTCTGTATTTATGAAGAAAGGAACCAACGCTTCACGTTGGACTATTTTTATTGTGTCGATAATTTTATTAGGTATGTTTCTCATTGGGTCGTATTTTTGGATGTGTGTTTTGTAAGTTACTTGCTTAGTGTTCAAGCAATATTTTATCAATTTTAGTTCTAATTAGCGGACTTAGCGAACCGACTAAGGTTAACAATAAAAATACAATAACAGTTTTATTCACTTGTATTTTTGTACTGATACGTAAAGGTCATGTTAGGCATATTTTATACATGATTAAAACATAAAATAAAACAGTAGGAAACATGGATTTCGAGTTTGTATGCTAATCATTATTGATTGCCAAATACCAAGTAACCAATTTCTGATGTGCGACTTAAATTGACAATCGGATTTGGTCTAAGTAAATAAATTGTCTTATTACGCAACGCTATCGGAATAAAAAATATAATTTCGGTGTCATGAATGCTATAAAAAAGCATACCCAAGGATAAACCTTTGTATGTGGATTATGAGGGTGGACAAATTGGACAATACTTTGTCGCTTAGCTTATTCGCTCACACGGTGAGCCGTCACGAACTTCCTTTGAGCACAGAAATAGTTCAACTTCAAAGTAAAATCCGAGACCTTAAAAATTGCGGCCCATTGTCGCGGACGCAATATAAAAGAATACATTGGCAATTGGCACATAATACAACCATTTAACTCCAATAAAAAAGGTTAGTAAACCGTTCTAAATTCAAAACCGATCACAGAACCACGTCTGACCTGTCACCTGTTGCCGCCAAAGACTCACTCTCCCTCTCCTCGACACTTTCCCATGCCATGCAATGCAAACTTGCATTACCCGCTCCGGTAAGTTTCTAATCATTATGCACCAACCGAACTTGCGCGCTGCATTGCACGAGCTCAGCCAACGGACAAAGCGCATTCAGCCATTCACAATTTTAAGAAGAAAAAACCTGCTCACAATCGCATAAAATGCACTGTTTATTGCTCAAAATACACAAATAATGCCAGTCTCATAATTGTACCGCGGCTCTCTCTCTCTCATAGAGCTATTGAGGGTCAAACTGTTAGCTTTGTTGCGTTAAGTTGTCCAGTCTGCATCAAAGGGAGTATGTTACGCTTGTTCGTAGAGGACAAAGGTGCTGACATGTCCACGGATAGAGAATAGCGTACCCTAGCGCAACGCTTTTGGGTTATGTTAATGAGATTTAATTGAGTTTATAATGGGCAGGATGATGAATGTCCTATCTGCTATTAGGCTTGCAGAAGGGTTAAGAAACTGACTCCAAAACAACTCTAGGTGAACTTGAATTTGGAAAAGAAAGACATAAAGATAAGGGAAACAAAAGTGGCAATCGTTTGTTCTCGTTTTAGCTCGAAGAATTTGTACTTTTGTCCCTCAAATAGACCAACTGATAGCTAAAGTAGACACAGTCATGAGGTGAGTCAGAAAACGCTTTTTAGAAGACAAGAGATCGTGCGGTAGGTCGTCTCGTCTTCCCTAAACATGGCGGTACAATGTAAATACCACGCACGTGCTACTGTTATTAACAGGCGGCATTCTTTCAGATAACAGAATGTTTTACTAACGATACAGCTACCTTTGTTAGTGTTAACGAATGTAGGGCATTATTAACATTTACCTACTAATATTAACGTTTGACTCCATCGTATACCGTCTCAAATGAGTACGTCACAGGAACACGAAACAGTTGTGTGTATTGACAGTTACATAAAGGTTCTGTAGGGCTAAGGTCAAATTCACTGGATTACTATCTTACTATCTGAATTATCTGGTTCAAGATGAACTACCACTGTTCACAGAATCTTGCAGTCTTATAATGAGGGTGATGATGTCGTATAATTGAAGTCCTTACCAAACTAGTCTACTTAAAACTGACTTCTATGTGGTCGAGATGAGACACATAGGCCCGGTTTCTGAGTTGAGAATTTTGCTAAGCAAATGGGTAAGTATCGTCCTGTCTCTGCAGATTTCTCACAAAAGAGCGTGACAGAGCGATACGTAAGTATGTGCTTAGTAAAATTCTCATCTCAACTCAGAAACCGGGCCATAGAATGTAGGTACAGTTTGTAAACTCCACACGATTGCATTAATTTAGCACGAACTTTCTAAAACTAAATCAGACCAGACCTTTCAAAGACTTTGGTCGCACAGCTGCTTTCTCTTTATACCATAGCGACTTTTGCAATGATCGTTGCAGATTACCAAATTGAAATAACCTACTATATTTTTCAGTAGGTAGTTAGGTACCTACGTATCATTTTCCTCAAAGCCGTTATCAATTTAGCTCAATGACCACTAGTTGCCTTTAGTTACCTACTTAGCATTGCATCTAATTTAGCAGACAGACAGTCTGCTTGGTAATGTTTACAATGTTATTGGGTACGTACTCGTATTTTATCGCGCAGGTAATGATAAACAGTGCAGTCTGTTTCGTAACATAGGCATATCTGACAACTGCCAATCTACAAGATATCGATCAACATAATAATAGTTCTGCTGGTCGCAAAGTGACAAATTCCCAAAATCTATGTTATTTCAATAAATAGTCAAATTCACCAAAATATCAAATTCTCACCATGTATTTTTTGTCAACCAAAATCATGATACTGATATGTAGGATTGCAGCTAATTTCTGGTTCGGAGGTTGGGATTTCAGCGACAAACTAAAAGCAAATTTTACTATCAAAATAACAACAACAACAAAACTCCATGTCGATACAAGGGGGGGGTCACTGATACGGCATGTCATTTAGGACGCATGTACGATTGTACGTTGTCCAGATATCGGCTGTTACATAGATTGCGACACGAGCATAACAATGCTTCCGTGGCCTTTGACCCTTGGCCCATTTCGCGAACTGCGCACACGCATCGCTCGCTGTGTGGGGCATAGACGTCACTGCAATGGACAGTTTTTTTACGGAATGAAAGGTTTTCTTTCTCAATCTCTACTGTAGATTCTGTGACGCCTCAAATTACATACACATATGAGAAGTTACTTCATAACTTTATTAAGACGGAGTAATAGATGGCCTCCGTCGCATAAACGTTTGTCGAATTGATCTTAGATGTTAGTGCCCTTTCGGAGCTGCCTTTTAGTTACATCGTTGACTTTTTTGCATCCTTTAATTTTTTTGTGTCTTGGCCTCCTCAACGATCTTCTTGCATTTCGCTCCGTTCTCCAATATGTTTTCTTGTCTATGCGCCTCACCTATATCTTCCTAAATCGTTGACCTTCGTTGACATCGATAGAGCTGCAATGCAAGTACACGTGGCTTTATGAGAATTCTAAAAGTTAAAATACATTATTTTTATTGACAAGAGTCGCGCAAAAATAAACACGCAAGCTCCCGCAGATAATCTTGTTATTTGTTTACACAGTTGGCCCCAATCATAGCTTACCTTATGCCCAAACAAGTCTGTGTGCCTATAGGCAAAAAATGGCGAAGCGCGGGTTTGACTCCAGCCTTAAGGGTTCCGTTTTTACCCGACTACGCGAAGCAAAAAGGAGGGTTATGATTTTAGCAGCGTATGTATGTATGTATGTATGTATGTATGTATGTGGGTATGTATGTTTGTGTGTTCATCTGTTCCCTCGCAGAGCCTAAACTACTCGGCCGATTTCAACAAATGAGGTGTCGTTGGATTCGTCTTAATCACCCAGGTAACATAGGATAGTTTAATTTTGAAAAAAACCAAGATGGCGGCTGTGCTGCGCCCTAAAGTGGTGGACCTAAAAATAAAAATTATCGGATACCATCGTCATGGGTATCAAATAAAAGGGCTTTAAAAGACCTTTTCAAAAATGTATAACACATGTAGCGTCAACATAACAAATAGAACAAAATATTCCAAAATGTGGTTTTTTTTGCCCTTCTTGGTTCTATTTTAGGTGATCATCCATTGAAATAACTAACTAAAAAGCTCAAAAAAAATAGAAGTTAAAAACTAAAACCCGACTACTAAAAGGCTTAAAACAAGACCTGCTTATCCTTAAAATAGACTCATAGATAATTAATCGTAGTCGGAGGACACCACATTCGCATTTGATAAACCGATGGCCTCCGACTACGATTAATTATCTATGAGTCTATTTTAAGGATAAGCAGGTCTTGTTTTAAGCCTTTTAGTAGTCGGGTTTTAGTTTTTAACTTCTATTTTTGTTAGTATACTACAGTATAGGTTAGGTTAGGTAATGCAGGTTATCAAAGTAACCGAAAGTTACATCAAAATAAGGTGTTTGTTTCGCAATTTGACCTTATCCACGAAATCTGCGCTTTATCGTCGGTCGATCCCGAAACTGTGAAATTGTTACTAAGCTGTCCTAGGTTTGTTTGGTCTACTTCTTGGCGTGGTTGTTGCTGTCCTAAGTACCCCAAAGTTATAAAGGGCCTTTACAAGATTACGCCACGCCTTCCTGTCCTCAGCAACTCTTCCGGCTTCGCTCCAGCTCAGCCCAACGGCTCGCAGCTCGCCTTCTGTTCGCTGCCATGTGTGAACGGGGCGTCCACGTCTTCTCCTGCCCCCTCGCGGCTGCCAGTCGAAAGCAAAGTTTGCGCTGTTGCTCTGTCCCCTTCAGATTGTGTGCCCGATCCATCTCCACTTTCGCGAGTAGATTTCATGCCCTATGGGGGATTGGTGACAAATCATCCACAGCTCTTCGCTTCGGATGTTGTTCGGCCAGTATATGCGGAAGATCGGCCTCTTTTCTTGGCGTGCGTCCCCACTAATGACCGTCCGGTTGGCCGTCAGCTCCGCATATTCATCTCTATTTTATGCCTAGCGAAATAGAGATGAATATCCACTCCTCGATGTGTCAGAGCCACGTCTTCTCCATTTTTACCCGACTACGCGAAGCAAAAAGGATTTGTATGTATGTTTGTGTGTTCATCGGTTCCCTCGCAGAGCCTAAACTACTCGGCCGATTTCAACAAATGAGGTGTCGTTGGATTCGTCTTAATTACCCAGGTGACATAGGAAAGTTTAATTTTGAAAAAAAACAAGATAGTGGACCTAAAAATAAAAATTATCGGATACCATCGTCATGGGTATCAAATGAAAGTGCTTTAAAAGACCTTTTCAAAAATGTATAACACATGTAGCGTCAACATAACAAATAGAACAAAAAATACCAAAGTGTGTTTTTTTTTGCCTTCTTTGTTCTATTCTGGGCATTTTTGGGTCATCGTCCAAAATGACATACTAAAAAGCTAAAAAAAAAAAGAAGTTAAAAACTAAAACCCGACTACTAAAAGGCTTAAAACAAGACCTGCTTATCCTTAAAATAGACTCATAAACTCTAATTTTTAATTCGACTCCACGGAATGACAGTTGCTAGTATGGTACTGACAGATAAAGCCTTTGTAACAGCTGTCATTCCGTGGACTCGAATAAAAAATTAGAGTTTAGATACTTAATCGTAGTCGGAGTCCATTGGTTGTTGGTTTTAGTTTTTATGCCTATCATGGTAACTTGTAGAAGTGTGACCTTACGGAACCCTAAAACGCAACATTTGCAGCAACGGTCGTTATCTGCGCTTATCGGTTGTCGCACAGACAGAGGTGCATTGTGCCCAGCCAGGCGCATGCACTCTGTTGCTATGGCGACGGGGGAACGGGGCGGCGCGAGCGCAAGCGCATGTCTCCACTTTGACTCGTTGCGTCAGTTTGACATCCGATAACAGAGTGCCTGATTACTTTCTTTTTGTTCTTTTTACGTAACCGTAAGTAAGGTACCTATACCTACCTTTTTGATTTATTGAGTACCGCCAAGGAAAAATAAAATGTTTTGGATGCATTCGTTGCAAGATGAAACCTGGGTTATTTTTAAGGTCTAGATGACCTAGCCTAGATCTAAAACCTTATGAGACTTATGAACTTTTTCCACCAATTTACGCCAAGTTTATTAGGTACCTTTAAAAAAACTTTTTTTCCCCGCAAAATATTTTGTAATTTACCGTACGCAACAGCTTTTTTGTTTTCTGTGTTTTTGACAACCTATCCGTTCCGGTCCACCGTCGAACCGTTGGTCTAACTAAACTCTAACTCACACAAAAACAAACAAGGACATAGAACAATCATAGAGGCCAACGTACCGTATCGCTATTCGGAGTTAACTCGAGTGGGCCCACTGGTTCCCACCGAAATCACTGGCCCAAGCGTCACTAGGGGTGGGTTAGACCCTCTAATTACAATTAATTAATTATTTAATAAAACTACAGGGTCTGTAGGACGGGAACTGATTGAGACTAGTTGATATTGAGTAAAGGTATACATGAAAAAAAAATCTACGGATATTCACAACTTTTTGACCCGACATATCGTTAGTTGGGACCATAAATTGAAGATCGAAATAATGCCAGAATCGCAGTTTCTTATATCTTATGTATGATGTTCAATGAATCCCACTGAGACCATAAGAAGAAAGAAAATTAAAGATAAAAATATTGCTGGAATCACGGTTTCCTCTACTATTTATGGCGATTTCTTATAAGCTCTGCGTATGTGCCAGAAGCATTTAAAAATGGATCATTACTATCTGCTAGTAATCAATGGGAAAACTGTATGAACTTTTGAGGAACCCCGAAACTAAATAATAGATAGTCTGAACCAACATCTGAACAACAAAGTGGAACCTAATGACACGAATCATTAGTTTAGCCTTCAAGGGTTCCCATAAACACTGTTATGTATTTGGTTTATGTATTTGGTGTAACATGGAGCGAATGCACGCGTTTATTGGCTATACATCTAGTAACGGTTTCTATTATCGATGCTTCTTAAATGCATTCGTAAAGCTAGTGTTTCGAACCTCAAGTTACAATGCTTGAATATTTATAAGTGAGAATTTTCTAGCTATTCATTCAAAATAATAGTTTTGTACGGCGCTATGATGTGGGCTTCATTGTTAATTTACGACTAAATATGTACCTACTTTTAAAATGTGAGCCGCATAAAATCATCCGGTTCCATATTACATTTTACCGAGATGTCTGGTAAGACGGTATTTCCGTGGTATTCAAGCAATTAAGAAAAAAGCCGTTGCACAAAGTCTATGGCGTTAATGAAATTCAACATTGAACGAAACAATTGTTGCTAAACTCACTAATTACACCTTGCAACCTGTTGGCTTCCACCGGGGCGGAATAATCTGTTTCAAGCTTTATATTCTTAAACACTGTTGTGATTGTGCCCACTGTACCCTTCCATTGTGCCCAATTTATGCTAACTCAGTCAGGGAGCCCCATATTCGTCATTCTTTTAATTACTCCGCGTAGATTTGCATAACTCTGGTGAATGTGGGAATATTTCCATCAGACCGGGTTTACACGCAGCTCATTCGTGCGAGGAAGGAGGGAAAAGTTTTGACATCAGTAGGTCGAATTTGACACCTATCTCGCTATCTTCGGAATGAGCAGAGTTTTATCATGGTGTTGAATGAAACCCTTTGTTTTGGTGTGGTTACAATTCAATTAGATAGGTAAGTGTGTGGAAAAGTAGAAAGTACCAATCTTCACAATAATCTCAGATGTAATCTAGTGGTGTTTTACTGCGGATATGTGAAATTACCACTGAAATGAGCTGTGCTGAGAGTAGGCATGTGCAGCAGAACTCCATTCTCTCAAATAAACGTTTAAAATCATTCATTATCTTAAATCTAGATAATGACGATGACATCTCTGAATAATGTCACTATGAATAATTCAGTAACCACGATGTTTACTGCAGATTCAATGTGTCCTGACTTAGACCAAGATAATAACAAACTACGACTTGCAGTCCAACATAACCCTCGCAATAACAATTCCGATGTAAATCCGAATCAGTTTCACATAAAATTAGCATGAGACGCAAACTAGCGAAACGGGTCAATCCAGAATTGAACCTGGGACTCCTCTGCCGTTCCCACAAGACACATCACCGGACCCGATGATTAATTATATGATTTATATTCTGCACACTCTGCGCAGGTTTTTAATTTATACATTTTCAACGAGAACTTTAAAGGGTCCTTCTCTTGACAGCACCGCACACATAGTTCTAACTAAGGATTTAAAATATGCTAGATCGTACTAGGGTACGTACCAAAGCTGTTCTATACTTTATTACTCTGCTTCATAGTGTTTTTCCATTCAGAGATTGTAAAACTAAAACCAACGACTTCAAATTGTGTAAGTTCTTGTTTGATAAAGTCATAGAAATCTCCAAGCTGCATAATTATTACGATTTTTTTCAACATGAACCTCCATTTCCTTTCCCCAGACCGCTGGTGACCCATATTCATATTTTTTTACGAGCTATGAATATTAGATCCGTCAATGGATTGACCGATCCTATGTAGGGTTGACCCCACGACCGGTCACCGGTTATTATAGATTTTTATTGCAATAACCGACAACCCTTTCAACTTTAATACTTTCACACGTTTTAAAATGTAGAATTACTCCGAATTCAATGAGAGTGGTCAGATCGTAAACTGCTTTTAGTATAATAATGTCGTAAAAAGCCAAAAATATTTCATACATAAGACATATTTTGTCACGGTATTTTTGCCTTGTAACTGCTGCGTGTTACCGTTCCTTATTACGGCTTCGTGAAAATTTTATTGGTGGTGCTTAAACTTGGTGATTTACGATTGTAAAACGTTTCGGGACATAATTTTCAATATTTTGGTCGCAGACTAAGAATTATACGTTTCAATTCTTACATCAACAAAATCTAATCTGCTGCCCAAACTTTACAAAGGTAAAGGGTTAGTTAATAAAGAACATAGATCAGTTGGCCCGCTCGCCTGGGTGGTCTAAAATACCACGCCCTTTACTGCACGATACCACCTATTATATAGGTTACGATTAAGTTTTTGTGACCGACCAACCGTGAACAGTCGCCCAAAAATAAGAAAAAGTTCTAACAAGAATTAGTGCATTGAAACTGAACAGACTAAGCCAGAAACCAGGATATTGAAGATGCAGTGTAACTAATACTACCAACACAGTGTAAATAGGTATACGTAGTGTAGATTTCTCTTTAACAGTAACCTCAATGTAACCTAAACACTACTAGACTAGGTAAGTAGTTATCCATAAGAGGTAAAGTACGATATTTAACGCGAAACCACTCAAGCCAACGTGCCAGATGTCGCCAATAGCACGCAATGTGGCAACGCAAGTCACCTATACCGACCGGCATTCTAAACCACTTCACTGATAATTGCCCAAATAGATGTGCACTTGCCAAATGTCGCACTCTGGGTGTTCTCAGAGAGAACCCCGTTTTTTTTTTCCAACTTTTTAACAGGTCAGGTTAATCAGCAACGCAGCATTTACCTAACAAAGGGGCATCTACTGTTATCTCCCGAAAACATCCAAATAGACCATTTAAATAACGAGATTACACACAGGCAATTTTTAGACGACCCTACTGGACGGACGATTAAACATGAACGCGAATTCGTTACACACGGAGTCTTATCTTGAGAAAAAGAGTTGTGAACCTGTTGTTTGGACTCTCATTACCATTCCTGCACCGGCCTTTGTAAGGGAATATTCATGGGTAAACACACAGCGGGCTTTGTTCCCATTGTTGGAGCGATACTTAGCGCGTCGAGCATCCCTAGCGGTAATCCGAGAGGTCCATCCCATTGTCTGGTCACAAGACGAGATCTCTCCCAAATATGGTCCAGAGGTCAGGCTGAGACCTTAGGTCACATCTGACAATGGTCGAGCCGTGTTTGACGTTAAAAAACCGATGTTGAGATGAGACTTCTAGTTTGTTTTCCTTTGTTGGCCACAATGGACCGATATCTTCAATTCTATTTGACAATACACTTTTGTCCTGAGTCGTAGCTTTAGCTACCGTTTCGGTTGTAACGTCTATTTTTTCCTTTGTTGCGTTTTATTATCGATCTGGATTGTGCTCCAAATTTATAGCGTTGTTTAAGCTTCCATTTGTACTCCTGTTTTGAATATTAACGTCCATGGGAACGGATTGCGTGTCTGCTCAAATATCGTCCGCCTATCCTCCTCTTTCGTCTGAAGCAACCGGATTGTTTTGTTCTTCGAAGTAATATTTCTACAGTTTACTCATTTACCCTGTGGTTTCGCTCTTAGTTGAAGCTTCATGTTGGCATTGTCGCAGCGCGTGCGTCGGTAGCCGGACAATATGGGTAGCGTGTCCGGACTGATTTAAGTTTATGAGTGGCATAAAACCTGCGGTTACGGGAAGCTTTTTCCACATAGCTTTTATAGCTACTGTTTTCGGTAGCAGATGAGCCAGAGTGCTATTCGAGTTGATAGCTCAAGTGGCCGATAATAGGCGGCGCGTTTGATCGCCTCAGGCTGCGCGGGCGCGTCTCGTGCCTTTCATCTCGCCGCCGCTCAGAGGGGTGCGCTTTATTAAACATTCATTAAGGTTTATCCTTTGTAATGAACTTGCCCAATGCGTATTTAATCTTTACAAAGGCCGAGGTTTCACTTGTCCGCATTTACATGTTTTGTAAGATGATGCCGACGGACAAAAAATCATTTTTACAAGCTCGCAATGAAACCAGTGGCTGCAGTTCCCACTATTACCTAACCAGGCACCTGCTCCTAGGCAGATAGGCGTGCAGATAGGGCCGAGGGCAACGCACGAAGCCGGGGCAATGTCCCAGCGCGCTGCCGGTCTTACAGGATCTAGGACCTAGGGGCAGGCAGCCACGCTCCGCGGTGATACTTCTCAGCCTATTAAATTGTTAATTGCCAGGCAGCGAGCGGAGGACGTGTTGTTGCCTGTATTTACTGAAGTTTCTTGTTTTTCTTTGTCTCCTTCAAGTGATTTTGCTTCCTTATATATTTTTTGTTAAACGTGTCAAATGTTTTCTGAGGCGTCATCTTTGAGAGCGTTGCACTCGTCTCGTTAAGATATGTATCATTAAAGGCAAGAACACCGAAATTCACACTCGCTGACTTTCAGAGTGGAGCGTTCAATCTTCAGTCGGACAATGCAGACGGAATGGTAACGAACACTGCATCAGCGTCGGGGTCGTATGAATAATTTCAGAACGAACGTTGAACTTTGCTCGTGCACTCCCCGAGTCCAGAATTGATTTACATCGAAAACATCTGCGTCGCGCAACACCAACACCCGGAAAGAAAAATAAATCTGTTTAAAAACAGATTTGTATTCACCTAATTGCAATTCAGATTTGAGAAGAGCATTGACAGTCTGAAATTCTAATCTTGATTCTTGATATATTTTCCTCTGAACCTTTGCACGAACGCTTGAAGTTGCAAAGTCGCTGCAGACAGCAGATCCTGTATTCGCTAACTCATAAAACTATGTTCACTGCACTTCGAAGTTGGACGAAGTGGGCTGACAACAGTTACTATAGGTTCACTTACGCAGAATGTTTTCCAACAACATTACACAGAATAGCGTGGCTAAGCTAGCCGGTTCAGCACGCAACAATGCCCCTTTCTACTCACTTTCTCGGTTATGTGTGTACGCCCACTGTTTGCACGCTTACCCGCGCACCGATGATGCGCGCTTCTATAGCGGTTTCCCCGCGCCACGCGTTCATGTCTTCTGGTGTAAATATTTATTGCTGTACTTCGAGACCGCCGTCTGCTTTTTCATTTGTAAAAGCTTTTGTTTTATCTCCCTGTTTATCGGTGTCACACTATTATTTACCGCATAAGTGTGGAAACATCCGTATCCTTAATTAAACTAAAGCGTTAAGAACTTGATAACTGATTTCCTGACCTCCGATTTCTTAATAGAGAACTTCACTAAGAAAATACTTAAGAATCATTCTGTATCTGCAGATGCCACAAAAAAGAACTTGACAGAACGATTCTTATGTATTAACAGAATTTCTCAACTCAGAAACCGAGCCTGAGACTAATCGTGATCAAAATCTCAGCATTGCGAAAGATTTACTTCCTCAACCGAGGCGTCAGATATTGACATTGACATAAAAATGTTGACATTGTGACAAGTTTCACACGCCGGACACTTGTCCTGTCGATAGCCGCCGCTAATCTAGAAAGCAAACTTGGAAAAAGTAAACAGACTCAGGTGAAACATGAAAAGTGTCAAAAAATATGCTCACCAAAACACAGCAAAGATATAAATCTTATAGAATCCATATCAAATTGAAAAAAAAAAACATAAGAGACTTTCAGGAAGATAATATGCATCACCCAGATCCCAGATCAAGCTAAAGAATAGTGACTAATTTACAACATCCACATCCTGTCTTGTTTTTGATAAGATCTGTTTAATTAATAGTTAGCACGCGAGAAACACTAACTGACGAAAATATTCTCGAGTTTCAGTTTAGAGTATCATGAAGGCCTGCTATTATAATGCATTAAAACTGATTTTGATTTTCTTTGTAGCAACTTAATTGCAGGTTATTAAAACTATTGCCTATACGAACTAAAGCTAAAAGAGAACAAAAACACCCAAATAGATATGAATGACTAATCCTGCAACAATCTCTAATGACGTTTCCTGTTATGTGTATGACAAATAATTGTGCTACAAATTGGCAAAGTAGGAAACTCGCTATTTATTAATGCTACAGCTATAACGATGACAAAACGCCACTACCTGCCCGCACCAGATGCAATTAAAATCCGATTAACGAACCGTGAACACTTGGTAACACGGCCTATTTAAAAGCAATTTGCCATCTTGAGGGCCGCAAGGGCCATAAAAAAATCGATACGGGCCGTAGAGATGATAATATCCAGATAATACATGACAAAATGCTAAGGACACGATACAATACGCTGGCTACCTGACTGCTTGTCACTTATTTGTTTAGGCCGACGTGTCTCAAAACCAGTAGCCGAGAGCCCAAACAAGTCAACATATAACACGCGTCCACAACCCACTATGTATAGCGCGAGTTGCGCGGGAGATGCTTTTTGTATCCCTTTTTTATCTTCCACGCTGAGCTGAGTTGTACTAGGCCCGACTAGGGCTGGGCCGACACGACTGCACTGCAGCATTAGCTAGTGGCTCACCAACGTGGAACTTAATGCCACGTTCCTACGCGACGGCTTTTGGCTCGCCTTTCACCACTGACCCAGATACTCAAAAAACTGGTCGCGCAATCACAATGCACGAGACACGCCTAGATTCTAACGCCAATTCAGCTACATCGACAATGAATTTCCTGCCTGGCTGCAGCTGTTGAAAAACTCAAGTTTTGTCAGCCCTATTCTAAGGATAAAAGAATAAAAAAAGCTGCGCCGTGCGTTCGGGCAGAAGGGGCAACCTGTTTGGTCGAGGAGCGAAGCTACGCCCACGCTCGACAAATCTGCGCGCGACCGATCTTATGCCCTCTACACCAACGCACACATTCAAACGATGAATAAGCGTCGACTCTCTTGATCCAAGATCCAACTTGTCTTGACTTGTCCGACTGGACGCTACCTCTTTTGAATACGTTAAGGTGAAATACGTCTCACAACTAGCGCCGCCAATGGAAAAAAAATCATATCTTTTTTTTGGATGCGTTTTTAGCAAAAAACGCTCCTGCGATTCCTCAACACGAGGCTTAACTATTTTTAGGACCTAAGGTTTGGATTCCAGATCCTAGAACTTAAGAATGCAATCGATTATCGCCAAAAGTGGCCACTTTTGGCGAGAATCGATTGCGTTCGTAGGAAATCCAATCCTGGAATCCAAACCTTAGGTCCTAAAAATAGTTAAGCCTCGCATTGAGGAATCGCAGGAGCGTTTTTTGCTAAAAACGCATCCAAAAAAAAGATATGATTTTTTTTCCATTGGCGGCGCTAGTTGTGAGACGTACGTCGTCTTAATGATCGAAATTATAAATTGCTCTACATGTTGGTTTCTTTATGAAGGCTTTTAAATAAACTGTAGAGTTAATAGTTATCGCTGCCATTAGTATGTGACTCATATCATAAACGTATCACGTTTTTTAACTGTATAGTTTACAGTTACACAATCAAAAATTATTACGGCCTACTCGATTTGCATCGTCATTACACATAAGTTGGTAATATGAACTGGCGTTCTGAAAGAAAAGGCATCGACAGAAAGCATAATTTAGGACAGCAATATTTATTTGCAAGAATCTTTTGATGCAACTTGGACTCAGTGCAAAGAGATTGTATAGAGTTGTGCATTAATGTTGTAATGGGTTCGTGCAGTTTCCTCAAGAGTCTGCAAGGATCGTGACGCGCGTCTCTCACGAGGCGTGCCGCAGTGTTCACCGCTTGGGCCGCTTTTGTTTCCTTACTCCGCTTCGGACTTTCGAAAATTGCCCTCAGAACCAAATTCTTTTGTACGGCACGGAGCCAAATCATAAACATAAAAACATAACTGGACCAATTTAAATTGCACAATACACCATTTTCTCCTCTCTTCGCTCAATTTAAGTGCGCGCAATAATTTCTCTTGCTCCAAACATCCGACTCACGCATTCAACATCGACATACACTTAGTTGATAGTGGGTCTAAAAAAATGTTATCATGATGGTGACATGGTGCTCTATTATCTATGCAAGTGGTGTAGCGTCGCTTCCTGGCACTCCTGCGCCGACGCATCTAGAGCGGTGACATCAAAGCGCAAAGCACACACGCCCCGTTGCGCACATTTGACGCTTTATAAAATCGTCACGGAACCGCGTCAGAAAAACACCAATTTAACGCCAACGATGATTTTACAACTCTCTTGTGTCGAGTTGATGATGCGCGTCAAAACGTCAGAGTTACCGATTGAATCAATGATTCTATGCGCGTGAGTGGGACTGAAGATAGAGACAGGTTGAAGCGGATACGCTGCCATCGAAAGCGGCCTTCGATGCACGTGTCAGGATTGTATTAGACCCTGCTGCAGGACTATTATCGTAAAGTATTACAAAAACTGGAAACAGTCGAACAAAACAAAGAGTTAATGTATGCTCAGGGTTTCATTCTAATAGGTTCTCGACGATTTTTAACAAAGCCAAATAGTAATTGAAATATGTAGTACCTACCTACGTATACAGACATGTAAACAAAGCTGTGGTTAGAAACAGTGTCTGAAAAAGCGTTTGCCCGCCAGAATATTTAGGTCGTCCAAAAATAACTGCCAACCAACCAAGCAGAAGCATTTAGTCCACAACGCTGTATCATACATAACATTATTATAGCTTCTTTAATCCTAAAGGTCTTCAAATGTAACCAACACACATTATGGAATATTGTAAAAAAAAAACGAATTAGATTCTAGTTCAAGTTCCATATTTTTGAAGATAACGACGATATCAAATCTCAAACAAAACTGAACGTTTTCTGTAATGACAAAAAATATACCTACTATAAAACGAATTTAATATTGAGTCGTGCGAGTCTTGTACTAAGTATTAAAAGGCCCGTAGACGTTACGCTACCGGTATGAGCACGCGTTGCCTGCCTCCAAGGTCATATTGTTTACACATACACCCGCATGTTTACACGTCTCCCACCTTGTTAGCCAACCGAATCAAATACAATAAACGATGATGTCCATCCATACGAACTGATGACCCACAGAATTTTGTCTGGCTGTAGGACGCGAAAAATTGGCGCGAAGCCCCCATTGAGCGATTGGCGGGAAATTTTGCGCAACCGCGTTGCTCTTCTAATCTATTTGTATTTGTAAAAATAATGCACTTGCCAATTGAATGATTATTCGACAATTATTAGCTTCTATTTGCAACAATGTATCACTTTTCAGAATACTGCAGTACTGCTCTTTGCACGTTTCTTCAATGATGCACATTTATTTTTCAAAAACTTTGTATTGCTTATTTTCCTCACATTGTTTTGTTTCAATGACTGCAGTATTTACTTCAGTCTATTGTTTCTCCAACCACCTTGTCGGTTAAACCTCACGTGCTTTGGTTTTGGCGGGAACCTCATTGGAGCGGCGTGGTCACCCGTCGACCTTGGTACATGACGTCACTGACATAGTTCCCAATTGCACAACACAAGCGTCCGCGCCTGTTTTTTTGCTAAATTCCGCCAAAGCCTGTTTTATATACTCCCGTCTTGGTTTGCTTGCCGCGCTTTTTGCAGGTCCCTCTGCCAATCTTTGGCTGACTTTGGCGCCTATTCGGCATTTATATTCATTATCACTTAGAATTGAGTGTTTTGGACACTCTTGTCTTCACTAATCTCGCTATCAATTATTTTAACTTAATACACGAAAACATCGTAATCAACTTCAATTAATTCAACATCAAATATGTCCTTGTTTGAATTGGGTACCTAATCACCACTAACATGTTTTATCTGAAAGCCTTGAAACGTTAGCTTCAACGTTGTTTCAACTACAGATACGTATACGTACAGTTATACTATGACATCAGTGTTTGACTAAACAGAGCGAGCAAACGTTAGGTATTACTTACGTTCGTATGAATCTTTTCGACCTTGCGAGCGTCTCATGCTTGACTGTAACTATGGGTGATGTTTTCGTCGCACTCGGTCACTCATTTACATTCAACAAGCCACGGACTATTAATACTCTTGCCGATTGGTATTATATTTCTACAAGTGTTTCTGGACTGATATTTTGTGTGGGAAGTATAATTTTGAAAGGAACTAGAGTTATTGTAAGAATATCGTTATCTTCCTGTGCTTTATGGTTTCGGGGTGCCTAAATGTAATTTCTTCACGCGACAACAAAGAAAATGAATAATAACTTAGAATTCTTAGTCGTTATTATACAGATTAAACAGTAGTAAAAAGATCGTAAAACGGCTTTAGTGTAGTCATATTTTTCCAAAATTAGAAATGGTCTCAAAGGGTGTCGCCGCCTAGGACGATTTATGTTCAGGAAAGGATACCGGCATTAAGTGCCCGATCCTTATGGATAGAGTCGTAAAAACGCACCCTACTATGAAGGTCCTGTTTCGAGTTCGACAGGCATCCCTGACTTAACGAACCTTTCAGTCTGAGATCGTAAAAATTTACCAATTCATATGGGAACAGACGGCACGCCCCCCTCTATGTGCTTTACGAGTGATTTTATGCCTCATATAGCAAGTAACACTGCACCGTCTGCGGGGCCCATTGTTGCAAATATTAACAAGGGCCGTAAACTTTATTTTCTCTATTTTCTCTCTTAGTATGCATTTTTATTGACATTTACAATTACAATCAAGTCCCATAACTTAATTCCTTCGAAGCATTTCACTGTAAAGCGTGAGTTTGGTTTCGTAAACACCACGAACTGATTTGAATTTTCTTTCTATTCCAGATTTCCTGAAGCCACGCAAGCGGTTATCGAACAGCGGCAAGAAGTCGCCAGGGGGCCACGGGCACAAGCACGAGTGTGGCCATGGAGCGCACATCCGCCCGCCCAAGGTGGCGAGACTGGTGCAAGCGCACTTCAAGCGTCCCAGCTAGGCCTAACATTGACCATTGAGCAACCCCGCGCGACATTATTGAACAGCACTAGCCAGCCACACCGATACTAGGTTTGATCTTCCAAGTTCCATCTTCACTGCGAACGAACAGTCCTAAATTAGGAATTAGGTCCACAGCGATGCTTCTCTGTTGCCTACTCTAGAAATAGCATTGTTTGCAGTAGAAATGGCACTTGCTGAGACTTCTGTGCTTTGGACGGTCGAATTGTCTCCATTTTAAATCATGAACGTGTTTTCTTTTTTATAAATTGATCTTGTCAGTGAAAGCTGGAGTACCTTGTCACATCATGTGGGTAGTTAATTATTTGACCTTCTGATTCAATTTTGAGCGCAACGGGTCGAAAGGCAACTGTGCAAATTTAATTTTTAAACTTTTTAATTTATTATTTTGAATGTCAGCAGAGCATTCGTGTCGTGGAGCACAATATAATAATGTTAAGTAATTTGTAAGATAGTTTGAGACATTATATGTAGGAGTTAAGATACATAATTAATATATTATTCTACTGCTGCGTCCGCGACGAGTGTCACTTAACATCACAATATGATTATGCTTTTGCTCAATTACTCCAAGCAAAATACATAATCCCACTTTTCAAACTTATGCAAGTTATTAAATAGCCCTGAAGCCATAGCAATTCCAGCTGGCTACATACCTTCTGATTGATATCCCGGGCAAAGTTTATATTGTGACAATTTAATTTTAAGTTGATTATTGATCTCTTTGACACGTAAATATAGGTTTAGTACGAAGTTATGTCTAGGTAAGATTTCAGGACTTATTTGTTTAAGGTTTGAATCTTTTCTTTTTAAATGCTAACGATATCAAATATATTACATGTCCATTGCAATTCATGTCACAACTTGAATTAAATGCCTCGGCAATGTTCCGACTGATTGTTGAAAATCAAATTTTCATGTCAATATCGGTTGAAGCATTTTCGACACATTTGAAACTGATAAACGTAATTCAACTTTGAATTTTATTCTCAATTCCTAGGATTAGAATTCATTGTTATACGTTTTTGAATGAAGAGAGAGACAACCGAAGATATAGGTGAAGAACAGCAATTTAGTATAAGACAAATACAAATACTCAATAAAAGAGCCATTTTTGTTACCTTTATTGTAACAGAAACCCTTTAATTAATATTTTTATAACTTAAAACGAGTACAAGACATTATAAGTACGGTTTACTTTGAGTATTTGTGTTTTGAGCAAATATATACTTTATCCTATTACAATTCTTAGTACCTATATTTGTTTTGTTGTTGTATTTTAATGGATTTATATCTTTGATTATATTGATGATTGTTTTATATTGGATTGTCTAAAACTAGTGGTTCTAGTGCAAATGATTTGTAATAAATAAATAATTCGAACAATTACAACGTCTCTATACAAACAAGTATCAGCTAGATAAGCACCACGTCACGACAAAAGTTTTATTCAGCTATCGGGTAGCGGCATCTCGCTTTATGCATTGAAATAAAGCAAGATGGCGCTAGCCTATAATGGGATTAAACTTTTATCGTGACGTTGTGCTACCCTAGCAGAAGGATACACTTATTTATCTGACTAACTTAATTCTGCTACGGCCCTTGAATAAAGTACAAATTGTTTCTCGTTAATTTTAGGTCCGAGGGCCACGGCTTTCACAAAACTTACAAAAGACATTACAAAGCAATCATTTTCATAAATTTTAAATTCTATGGATAATTTTGGATAATTAACCCTTTTCGTAGGTTAAATATGTTTTTTTTTGTTTCGACAAAAATACATTGTGTATGTTTTAATTTTGATTATTTTTTACAACATGGTGTTGTTTACAACTTTTTGTCAAGCACACTAGCCAAAGTTTGTTCTGTCGACTCATGCGAGAGTAATTTACTTTCTACGATAAATGAAATGTTAATAAATGAACTTCTTGTAATTTTGACAAAAGAAATACTAAACGTACGAACACTTCTAATTTATTGTCAGGATTTTTGCTTGTAGCATAAATGCTATATATCCTTTTAGGCGATTGCTTAAAGTTTATGTTCGTTTACTTGATGATTTAATTATAAAAAAAATAAAAACTTGACTTTGTTCTTATCTGATTATGAATTTTCTTTGTATTTCAATGTGTTGTCTACTGAGCATAATATACTATTGTTAACTTACGTGTGTGTTGAAAGGATTCTTCTCGCCTAACATGATTTTGTTCGCGGGTAGCATTCGTTCGACGGGTAAAGATAAAACTACGGTGGCTGTAGTAAAGGGTGAACAACCAGTATATTTTGCTTGATAAGACGAACACGTGAAATTGGTTGATATAATTTTGTTGTTTAAACTATGTTGTTCAGATATTGTTATGTGCCAACGAGATGTAGGAAACATCAACGAGTCTGATTTTATATTATCTTATATTCGCCATTCAAAAGCGGCGTGCTCAATCTGATATCATTTACAGAAGATATGAAATAGAAAATTATTTCAGTGTCAAATTGAGTACACTCCTTTTAAGGTATAATTATAATTTTCTCTTTAACACCTGTGATGTATTAAATATGATCTCAGAACATAATTTTACTATTTGCAATTGTCATATTTAATATTTTAAATAAAATAGAATATTAGTTACACACGGGACACACATCCCGGTAGGTAACTAAGTTTGAAAAACTGTATCCCTTTGGCAAAAGATTGAACAGTATACACATGGAAATGAGAAATAATTTAATACATCAGGATTATTTTTGTTAAAAATGTAAATTAGTACGCCTAGCTAAAGTAAAGTGTAAGACGATTTTGTAATGTTTATTGTGTTAATTTGACTGATTATAACCAATTTTAGGCTGTAAATTTCAGCAATACACAACTTTGTGTATAGTAATTTAACGGATCTCCATAACACTGTAAATAATATGCACACTCATGTATTTATGAACACGGAGTCGCTGTACATAACAGTTCTTAGGCATGTCTAAATAAAAGGGATACAAAACTAAAACAATATATATTTGTTTAAGTATATATAATTTTTATGTATCTTAAGCTTCAGAGGCAATAACTAAAGTCTTTAAACTGTAAAGTCCTTGCCAAATAAATGTGTTTTCTTTTTTTTTTTTTTTTGCTTGCGTAGTAGATTTTTTAGCAAATATCTATTCTAGCAAAACCTTATTTTACCACGCAACTGTACTTCACAAGTAAAAATACTTTAAAAAGTTCATGTTTCCTGGGAAACATTCACCAAGCTTTGACATAATTTAATATTTTGTAGTGTATTACCTCTAATACTTACTATATTTTACATATTATATGATAATGTATAAAACATTAGTTAAAATAAAAAAGCTTATTTCATACTTTACTTACGGTTTTATTTTTAGTGCATTAATACCTACTTCCTTTTCCGTTCTAAGGCCCGTAATATCAATCACAGCTTAAACCAAAAAACTTAAACCCTATCTGTCGATAAATTTCATACAAAATGCGTGGTTTAATGTATGGTCTGAGTTTAAACTGTGATTGGTATTACGGGCCTTAGTTAAGTAGTTCAACACCTGAACTTTTGATTAGGATGGTGAAGAATTAAAACAACAAATTGGATGCTCGTATGAAAATGTTTACTGATATCACAATCAAGTCTACACAACTACTCAAATACCCATCTTATTCGTGTACAAATGGCAAGATGATTTACATCGATTGATACATTAAGTCGTACAGTACAATGTGTATGTATAACATCTTCGCCTAGGACAAATAGGACAATTAATAAAAACTAACTCGAAGGTAGAATACATTTTTATCGCTCCCACAACTGAATTTTTCACTGTGATCACATTAACAGATTTAAGATCGACTCGTGCAGTAAAAAGTTCCCTTATTAACCACTAAATGTGACTTGTATGTTAACAATTTATATTTCATGTGACAAATTAATTGAGTAAAAACACCTAGTTAAATAGAAAATTACTCACTAATCAGTACAATACTACTTGTTGAGAGTGACCGCTACATAATTATTACATTATGTAGAAAACTTTCTAGAATTCTCTTATACAAACCACTAAAAGTTGTCGTCGACAACGCGAAGCGAAGTAAGAATAAGTGAAAGAAATTATTGAAAGACCAACTAAAATGTAATTTGCTATACCTAGGTAAGTATAATTTAAAACAGCAGCACAAAAAAGGAGTTATTGTCTCGAAATATGGAAACTTGCTATTTGATGAGACTCAATTGGCAATCAATACAAGTACAATATTATCTATAGTTCTCTGAGACTTGCAATAATCCGTACATAACTATTCAATTAAGTATATACAATAATTTTAAATACAGTTTTACACTTAGGCACATCAATTGTTATAAAATTACGATCCATAATGATTCAGCTATGAATTACTACGCCGTCCGTTACTATCGGCTTAATCTTTATTAAATACTTAATACTCAGTACCACTATTTCAAAATTAAAGCAATAATAAGTCCAAAGATTTTTCTAAATCTGTGAAACTGATAAGCGAAAATAATAATGTGCTACCTACGTTTCTCATATAAAGTTTTGTATGTATTAAATAAGTAGGAAAAGAGCTTTCTTATTAGGGACTGCAAGGTTTGCCGATTTAATTTGTACTTTTGAAACCCTCGCGTCAATAGGTAATGCTCACTGAAAGCATTGTTAAGAATATTGTTAAATCACATTACTAATTTGGTCATACACCTACATTTACAGAGGCTAGATTAATGTTAAATAGGCATATCTTTTACATTAATATTATTAACTTCAATCAAATGCCAGCGAATGGCGTAACATCAAACATCGAGTGTAGGGCTGTAGACATTTATTGGACGCTAAAAATGGATATCCTCTTATACTTAGTTAGATATATTCGAAAACATGAACTTCATGGATATCAAAACCACAATACAATAGACATTTTTGAAGACAAATTAATCGCGAAAATACAGTAACGAGATATTTTAAGTTTACTAAGAATACCTTTAAAGTTCTTTAAAATGTAGAGAGACTACCTACAGCCGTTATTGAAAAACTTTATTTAGACGTCTAGCTTGAAACAAAGCTGTGCTACGCTTACTTGGCTGAATCCTTCTCAACAAAAGCTCTCAAAGTAAAAGTAGGTTGATTCGCAATTCTTGAGAGAAAAAGATTCACCGAACCTATAAAGGGCTTTTTGATAACCTCCGAAAAGAATTACATTTCGAAACTATTATGGGGGTTTGTTTTAACGCTGAATTGAATCTGAATCAAATCTGATATTTGTGGTTAACGTTTTGAACGCCGAAGTAAGCATATAATTTACTGGTCTTCTGGTCCATAGCTTAGAAGTCGACTTTCAAAGGTCTAATTAGAATCCCATGAAGACGAGGTAATCTATTCCAACTGCCCTAGTCACACTATAAGCTCTACTAGACATCTATCTTAGCCCACAAGTTGGTGTAATGCGATTAGTACAGTCTAAAATACTAGAAAATTCGATATTTAATACCTAAAGATTAAGTTTCAAACAGTCCAGCTGTCATACACGTCATCATTCAATACATAAGTTCGAAATGTGCGATTGTTGGACGGCAAAACATGTTGCTTGAAGAAAATTATTTTAACAGAAAAATACATCGTTATATGGATAAAACCTACTAGAGTGTACTTATTAATTAATTTATGTAAGTAAGTATGGTAGATTAAAGCTGATTCCTGATATCGCAGCGTAGAAGAAACTAACTGCAGAAGTCTACCGGGCAGCAGCAGCCACAGGAAGTAAAATAAAAAAGTTAGGTTAGGAAGTAAGTAAGCACCTCACCAACGTACCGGTACCTAAAGTTCCGAGACCTTGATAGGACAAACTTCCGTATCAACCGTTTTTCGCGAAAGAGGAGGTATGTAGGCAGGTACAGCCGGCCACACGCTAGGATACCCCTTTTTGTTCGATTCCCGCCCTTATGTCAGGCGCGGCAAGACCTGCCTTCAGTGTGGCCGTCCGTACCAATCGAACATGTAGGTAGAGCAAAGATGGCCGACTACTATAAAGTTCCAAAATAAAACGCAATCTTATCTGCGACCGCTGCTAGGAATAAGGGTCCACTGCGAGCTAGAACTAGAAGGGCAACCTATTTATACCTACTTCCTGAAAAATACAGCACTAAAATCGTAACGCAATCTCTCTCGTTGAGGAGACGCAGCTACGAGCGCTACAAGTGCTACGAATGCTACGTCTTTACGAGTTCTACGGCTGCCTACGCGTAGGAGCCACAATCTTAAATTTTTACGGTGGATATTTTAGATCAGCGGTTCTCAATCTGTTTTGGTGACGGAACCCTTTTGGAAAGCGAAATACTTGACGGTACCCTACAATAAAACAATAGTTTTTAATAGTCTTTAATTTATTATTATTTATAAATTTTCTTGTGTATTTGTGCACTCTAATTTGTTACTATATCTTTGAGAAGTATTTTCCCGAAGAAATTTTCTAAATTCTTGCGGAACCCCTATAGGGGTATGGCGGAACCCTAGGGTTCCGCGGAACACACTTTGAGTATGGCTGTTTTAGATAATACAGGGGTTGATCTACAGACGCAACATGGCCGATCGAGGAGGGACAACTGCCAAGAGAAGGACATTGATAGCTTAATTTGACAACATAGAGAGAGGGCTCACGGTTAAATGGCTTTTTTTTCTACTCCAATTATAAACATATTCGTAGTGGTGTACTTGGTATACTGGTTGACTGTGCTCTTACTGCTTAATTTATCCGAGTACGCACTATACTTACATACATACTCAGTAGATATACTTAGGTTGGTTCTTCTAAACTCTCCTCTATCTCGCAGTTTTTTTAAGCGCAAAATCAACTTGCAAAGTACTAAAATTTAAATACTTGATAGGGACATACTGGACTGTGATAATATAGAAAACCTTTTACAATCTATAGACAAACGAACATTTAATACAAGAGATAGTGTAAAAATACATTGGCCTAGGAGTGTAACTGTTAACTTTAGAATTCATTGTACCATCTAGTTGAAAGCTTACGATTATTATCACACATATTAGGTAGATATAGAACTTTTTGTTTTTACAAACATTACAACTACGAATAGAGCCTACGGTTTAGCGGGACATTTAGTATCTATAATAACCTACGTTACGTGAGTGATATCAGACTTGTATTTGAGAAAGAGAAATATTTAAGTTATTCCAGTTTACCCGGTTTATATCATGAAGAATAGCAAGCTATTGGTATGTCCTTCCCACGTCCAAACAGGGGCCTTAGCCTGTAACGCAATGGCGTTTCGATGGCGTCCCAGCAGAAGGACAAAAACGGGGTTTCCATCATCTAGAATTAGAGAACTAATCATCTAGAATTAGAATCAATAATACAAAAACATTAAAAGGACCGACAGCATTATTTAATCGTAATTAAAGCCGTCAACTGGGAGCCCATTTTGGCACCATTGCGTTACAGGCTAAGGCCCCTGGCTGACTAACAATAGATTGCAATTTTCCACGATTTCAAAGGCCTTAGGCGTATTTTAATAGCATTTGATCCCAACACGTCGACGTATGAGGATTTGGTCTGATCAATTTATCAGGCGCTTACGATTTAGATATTTAAAACCTGTATTTGTTTACTTTTATCTTAATTTTCATTCATACGCTCACATTAAAATTCTCTAAAATTCACGTGCGTTTCTTCTAGATAAATTAAATTGTGTGTAAAAATATGATAGGTTTAGGTAGAGTTAATTCTAGTCACTTGCTACGTCCAAGTCCTAATGCATGCCACAATTAATAAAATCCTATTCCGTAGGTAGGTAGGTATTATTATATAGGCCTTTATGTTTATACTTAGAAAGTTTATAATAATTTCCTTCCACTTCTAACTGAGGCCAGAGAACTGAATTAAAAAACCGCACTTTCAAATAAAATCCTTCACAGAAAATGGTCTGAAAACTTTGCGATGGGTAAAGTAAGTAATTCCGGAACGATGATGTTATAATAATTCAAGAGTAGCTTCCCATTACTAGAAATTCTAAATTCAAAAGGTCTACGTTCCTTTGTTTTCAAACGTCAGAATCTCCGAGTGCTTGCCCTGTCTACCATCGTCACTAGGGGCGAAACTAAATCGACAAAAGCAATAAGAAATATTATTGTCTGACACTGGGTTATTGTCTAGACAGCAGCTCTGGGGCGACGCACGCCTTTACACTATTGACTATCGTATTACATGCGAATTTCGCGCGAATGTGGGGCCACTACATTCCAAAACGTTGCATGGTGTTTTATGATCCGCTTGCAATCACTGTAGGTAAATGAAAAAAACCGCTTAAGCCTTTGCATCTACGTAATGAAATTATTTATACAGCGTCCAGTGGCACCTTCTCTCAGTCTAGATGGGTGAAGTGGCCACTTCGACGCTGCAATGCATGGGACATGTTATTTGGTTCAAGAAAGTTGGCGACGTAGGGTACCTACTTTCATTTAGTCTACGCTTGCTTTGGTTAGGAAATATCCTAAACGGAGACAAAAGCAATCTACGCCTGACATGTGAGCCTTACTGAATCGAAATTCCAACAAAGGCATAATTATAGCCATTCCATTATTCCTACGAAAGTAAATTCGCTTAGATACGGTCGCGTTTTATACGGCCGCCTTAATTCGGAAGGCAAAGTTTTTTGTTCGAAAGTCCGTTATTGGCTTAATCTTATCTTTAGACAATATTGAGAAACTAATTTCAATATTTTTTATTTTGGTTCAGTAATTTGGATTTTACAACGTTTCAAAGATACGGTTTTATGACCTCACGCGACGGTCTGCATAGTGTTGGCGGTCATAGGAACTAAACATTTTAGCGCATAAAAACAAAACTACTGGACCAAAATAAAAAATATTTAAATTAGTTTCTCAATATTGTCTAAAGATAAGATTAAGCCAATAACGGACTTTCGAACAAAAAACTTTGTCTTCGGAATTGGCACAGGGACACTATCTAAGCTTTAGTTTAGTTGGACTTTAGTTGTGCTAATGCCACTGGACTCTCATCTTTAGAACATCGCGCAACGTTTTACGATGATGTGCCACTTCGTTCGAACTTCGAAGCTTATAAGTTGCCAACTCGACCAGACGTCGAGGCTCCTTCAGTGCTATTGAGAAAGCCAAATGACAGACTAAAGCAACAGAAATGTTGGGATAAAAAGGCTGACGTCCACGAAAAATCATAATTCATAGAAGTACTGCAACTTACAAGATGCTGTGCCGAAAACGTGTGTTTTAAAATTTATTGTTGGTGTAAAATCTGTTTTCAAATGTTTTTTAGGTTTTCTGTACTGTTAAGACAAATCAGTACCTAGGTATTGACCTAATTTATAGGAATTAGGGCAATGATACGAATTAGGACTAAAAAACCTAGACGTCAGCCGTAAAGGAACGATAAAATGAGGGAAAAAATAAAATAAAATCAAAATAAAAGGGGTATCCGGAGGTTTATTTACAATTTGCTCTCGAATAATAATAATTATGATTATTATTTGAAGAATAAACTCTTACAGCAGTGTCCTGTCTCCCTGATAACCCATTATATCGAATTTAAAACATGTTAAACATCGCCTCTTGCTGCGCGCAAGCAAACTACCATTAAACATTAAAACATACAAAATACCCATTATTGTACAGCGTTAGGTGTCAGCCGACGTATAGACGTCGGCGGTTACTTGTTATTATAAGAAATAAACAATTAAAATCAACCTTACATTATAATAGGTTTCACCAATATTACAAACTGCATTAAAATTATGTTTAAAATAATAATTGTAGGTTTAATCACAGTGAGAGTAAAACATAATAAGTAAAGTGCAACTGAACGGGCAGCGCGAAGAGAAAATTTAAGGCACATATCAATTTACTTAGAAATTAAATTATTGTTACCAAAAAGACCTAGTTGAAATGGTGTTTGTACATTTCATGGGTTGTGTTTTTTTTGCGTAACTTTCTGGTTTATTTTTACAGAAAGAACACAAATTCAAATTCCTAACTTTAAATTAATGGTGAAACCAAATCGGTCTATAACTAAGGAAACAATACACGGGGCAAAGACTGTACGCAGAATGTGAATATATCAGCGAATATATTTATTGCTCTCGGGTTCTGTACGACCCGAATTTTTTGTATAAATTTTATTGCAACAACCCAAAATTTACAAAAACCACCGATGACCCAATTTACAAAAGAGATAATCAAATAATACAGATGTGTTTGAATATGGTGCCACCAACTGTGTCCATAACAATATAATATATGCCCCATATACAAAAAATAAAACAACTACAAACAAGACCAACTTACATCAATACAATAATAAATTGTAAGCAGAAACGTATATCAACTAGAAAAAAGTAGCAAAAAATTTTTATCTTCAGTTATTATTATATGACGAAAAGAGGATCCCCAAAACTCCAAAGAAGTCTTAAAATTAATCACTATCTCGTTAAAAATCAATCCGATGAATCAATCGGCTACATTAGTTAATGTGTGCGCTACAGATAAAGGGCAAAATAATAATAATGATAATGTATTTATAATGACAGGAGATTAGTGAAATGTAATGATATAGTTCCACAACTAGCCACATGCAGGGTGCACCGAGATCAATGACTAAAGCCTCTCCCAACTACGATAAGTACCGATGTACTTTACAAAGTACAACATAAACAGTACCACTATTTGTCATAATTATTCAGTGGGTTTGAGATTTATTATGCCAATGGCAAAAGGTCGATTTTTATTTTAAAATGAATAAGAAAAAAACTTAGGCCTTTTACATCTTCATGATAATATTAGATTACACAGTGCAGCGTCCGGCATCTGCTGAGGGGTTACCCTTGACGCTATTGCGATCAAATTAAAAAAGTTTTAAAATTAATTTATCTTTGAATTCGCATACTAATGCTTTGATTTTAAATACTTTGTAATGTTTATTCAAAGGTAAGGCAGTTTTATTCAATAAAAACACAAAATGCGTCTTAATTTGTAAAATATTAAATTTTGTAAATTGCGCCATATTGCGGCCGTATTGGAAAAATGCGTCAAGGGTAGAGGGGCTGCACTTGCACTAGATTGGTGAAGTCATTCGGGCACTGCACAAGGTCAATACAATAATAGCCGGCTAGGCCGCAGAATGTAATGAAGTTTCTGAAGTATCAAAGTCAACAAAAGTTGAACAAGTCAAGTTAAAACTGAGAAGTCTGAAAGTTAAAATAGTACAGTAAACCTGATAGGACGGTCATATCGAAAACTAATATCGCAAACGAACGGTCTAGTTCTGATTTTTTATATGTTGTCAGGACCACTACCGAATTTCCAAGTTTTCAGCTTCGAAGGACCTGTGCTAACTTTGCAACACTAATGCCGGTAGTGGTCCTAACAACATATTTAAAAAATCAGAACTATTCTATTCTAGTGTTCGATATGACCGTACTATGAATTTGGCTGCCTCATTAACTACTTTGTAAAGCACCCGGCATTCTGTATGAAATCGATAAAATAGAACAATCACAAAAATAATGCGAACTCATAATACCTACAACCATAAAAGGATTGTAAACCTAAATTATATTTTAAAATAAAAACGTTATTGTCAGACAGCAAACCTAATGAACTAAACAAAGAACACGAATGTTTCACAATATTATACTGTAGTCTTGTCTTAAAATTATATTTTGTCGATGACAAAGGAAAACGCTAACGAGCAGAAGTAATTAACTCTAAGAATTTAATTAAAACTCCAAAGCTTCAGAATTTTTGCTCGCAATTGCACGAAACGAAAGTAAGGTATAAAATGCGATTATAGACGTAATACAATAATAAAATAAATTATGGGAACGTCGGAAAGCGAAGCAAAACTAAAAATAACACCACTGACTCTGCATGTGTACTAAAAGTTTACGTAAAACGCGAATATGCTTGATTTTCAATCCGGTTCTTTAAATAAGTAATTGGGTAGGCAAAGTTTTTTGTTCGAAAATCCGTTATTGGCTTAAACTTATCTTTAGACAATATTGAGAAACTAATTACAATATTTTTTATTTTGGTCCAGTAGTTTTGTTTTTATGCGCTAAAATGTTTTGTTCCTATGACCGCCAACAGTATGCAGACCGTCGCGTGAAGGTCATAAAACCGTATCTTTGAAACGTTGTAAAATCCAAACTACTGAACCAAAATAAAAAATATTGAAATTAGTTTCTCAATATTGTCTAATGATAAGATTAAGCCAATAACGGACTTTCGAACAAAAAACTTTGCGTACCGAATTATGTAATAAAAAAAAACTGATAAAAAAGATTAGATACTTGTTTCTCGTTTAAATTAATGACTTGTAGCAACATTGTACAAATGATAATTCCTTACAGTTTATTTAATATTTACAGATCGCTAACTGTTCGTGTTTCGTAATAAAAATTGTCACAGCTAATTTCACGTATGGAACCTAGGGTATATCATAAAAATAATTAATTATTAAAAAGTGCTTTGATAATAATTTTGTGATACATCGATTTAGCGCGGCATTGGAACACTGATCAATCTATATGAAGTTAATATTCGAAATGATCTACTGTTTTTCATTATAAACTTATTATTTAAATCAATTCGTATCGTCGTCAAATTTCGTTATATCATTTTTATTTAAGGTATAATATATCTTGAATATATTTGCAGTCGTATAAAACATTCATAATAATAATAATATTTTGTTTGTATTACGATATTATTTTTATCTTTATCGTTATTTTATTAGATAGAAGAGCGTTAATTTTACAATTTGTTCTATCTAAACGTGAATTATACAAATTACACTCTATTTTATATTAAAACGTATTTTATCTATTAGTGCGGTATTATTATAATTATGATATAAAATTGTAAGTAATAAAATCTTAGACGTTTTTATTTAAGTTTTTTTTTTCATTTCATCATTTTGTTTTCAATACTCGAGATATATTTCTATAACACTACAAGTAGAGCCCAAAAATGAACGCCATCACCGCGCACAAATGCTACATTATAAATCATTCTTTATGATTATATTTTAAAATCAAACTCCCCATTGACTTCTAAACAAACGTAAGTATTAAACACAGCGTTAAAATATATGTTGTTAACTATAATAATCATATTATATTAATAATAATGCGGGTATTACTACCGCCCCGATTACGCTACACTGATATGGAACTCAAAATTACTAAAATTATACGTTTTTAATAATAAATCTCATACCCGGCTACTGCCATTAAGCCACAAAACGCTATAAATCAATCCGTAATTGACAAAAATCACCTAAGGTAGACAACGAAACATACTACTATAGGTCCTATTCTTACTTTTAAGACATGAAGGGAAGTAGCTATATGTTATGTTTATTGGTTAAGGGTATGTACCAAAATTATAACTACATACTTGAATTATCCGTAGATTAAATCAAAACGTGATATTATATCGATTAAATATCTCGATTTGGTACAAAACGCTTCACTCTAAACAGTCTAAAGTAATAAAAATCATATTAGTAAATGCAACCTACTAATTCGTTCGCGTACCGTGCGATATAATTAAACATAGACATTAAATTAACGCAAAATTTACAATCAATAATATACAGTGTGATATATAAAGAACACAATCTAAGTCACTACAGTCTAATACACAGATATACTTCATAGTACGAAATTATGTGTTTAACAACCATACAAATTAAAGATTATCACCTTATGCAGTAGAATAATTACGAACAACGCTCTTGTATAAGGTAAAGCAGATCGCGGGTAGATTTACTTAAACATATTGTACATAAAAGAAAAAAAAACCCAAACGTTTTAAAAACAACATAAGCCTTATCATATTTCCTTTCCCTCAAATACACGCGTCCCAACATTAATTAAATTGTATATTTATGTATTATTTAATACATCGATCCACATACAATAAAGCGACCATATAAACACGTAGGTATTGTATATTAATAAATCGTGTGTTTTAATATAAATGTATCTTGTATCTATTTTGAAATAGGAATATATTTTTTCTTATTTACGAAATAAAATTGCGACTTTCTAGTGGCACACAATAGTAATTTTTGAATGAAAATAAGTGTTAGTGGGGTGTTAAAGAAATGAACTTGCTAAGTCCAGATTTACTACAAACCCCTTACCAGAAGGCGGGAAAGCAAATCGGATATTGATTAATACTATACTGAAAAAACCACACCAATGAAATCTGCAAGCTAAATATCCTCCATTATTATAGTCGATAAAGATACACTTTCCCGCAGCCTGATAAGACCGGCCTAGTAAAGATGATGTCAATAAACAACCTACATAATTAAACTACGCAACTACAGAACGATTCTGTTACCGTTTCTCGGCTACCGTAAAATTAATAATAACCTTGAGTAAGGTTGTTCAAAACGGAGAATACTCCAAGTCGTATAGTAAGTCCTCTTAGCCCCAACTGCCGATTGCATCAAGCGCCTTTCTCGTTGGACCCCACACATCCACTTGGTAATGTTTCTACCTTATATCCTTCGAACCTCAATCTATTTAAAAGGCAGGATATCTGCGACGTATTCAAATTGTACATACAAGGTACTTGTCACAGTGGCTGCATTATGTAGATGTAACTTGTAAAGTAATTGCAGCACTGTCGCCGCCATGTTTCTTTACCGTGGTTCGTGGTCCGTGCGAGGTGCAACTCAGCAGCCATCTTGTTTCTTATTCGTGTGCTCACTAGTAACACTCCAGCCAGTACGCTCTTACAACTCCGTCCCCGTGAGTTCTCGTGAGCTGAAACGAGAAAAAAAAACCTTATTGTAGTGTTTTTTTTGTATTTCGTAAACGGTTAAACTTACTTGTATTATGTCGGTGTAGCCGACTAGTTTCGGTTCTCATTCGGAGACCTTAATCATGGAGCTGAGACGGCCCTCGCGACGCCGTGGCCAGTCTCAGACTGCGTGTCACTAGGCGCCGCGCGCGCGCTTTCCCCCCGCACCGGAACTGTCAGCGCGCGCGCGGCGCCTAGTGACACGCAGTCTGAGACTGGCCACGGCGTCGCGAGGGCCGTAAATCTCTCAGCTCCATGATTAAGGTCTCCGAATGAGAACCGAAACTAGTCGGCTACACCGACATAATACAAGTAAGTTTAACCGTTTACGAAATACTTATTGTAGTGGTTTACAGTTTCGATATTTTAACCAGAAGCGTAGCCAGAAACCGAATCTACCTACTGCTATAATGCGCGCGGGATGAGAATGGGATGGAACCTTGTCAAAGTCACTCGAAAACATACTGTATTTTACTTTGACAAGGTTGCATCGACGCGAGTTTGCTTACCGCGCGCGTCTCAGTTCCAAAAGGTCGCATCCCATTCTCATTCCGCACGGATTATACCATCTTAGGGTTTGCACTTGGTTGGGTCTTTACGTTTATGTACACACGACAGCACGTAAGAGTGTAATTTTTTTGTTGTAAAGTCGCCCGTAATGTAACCGAGTAGAGTGCTAGTGCTAGCTTGTGAGAGTCGACTTGCTGTCGTGTGTACCTTCATTTTTTATCTGATTCAGATCTTCTAGTAAATATCGCCTTTTCACAGATTAGGAAAAAAGATCCTTCCACAGTGATCAACGGATTACAATGTGTAAAGTATGCAAATGGCCGTAAAAAGGTTGTGGCTCAGCATAATGCTACGGTAGCCCGTAGCGCTATTATTCTGCCACAACCTATCCCATTTTATTAAGTATAAAGTAAAACTAAGTAGGTAGGTAAAACTAAGCAAAAACACAAACAAACCAATTCAATATTATAAAAACTTTCAATTTGTTGCGTTCAATAGAAAGCCACTCTATTTTCCTTTCGTAGTGATCGGTTGGGTTATTGCACAGCCTTCTTTATCTCTCAAGCCGTGCTGTGCAAGTCCTGGCAACGTCGCCCGTGAACCGATTTACGCAGTGCACTGTCTGTCAGCAGCCATTATGATAGTACGACCAAGTTAAAACTAATCCGAGTCTCACTAACTTCAACTCTGGCTGGAAACCATTAATTTTAGTCACATAATAATACCCGGCTAAATAACATGGCAGTTATGCTGTTTGTTTTTATACCATTTTTCTTGTAGTTTTAAGTTAGCTGGATAATACGTCATCTTCATTTGACATAAGGATTTGTTTTGATTTGTTGTGGCTGATATTGTGAGTGAAAATTAAGTAATTTATTAGTTATTAATTGCTTTAAAACAGCCTAACTTGACTTGCCAGCTTAAGGTATGTTTTTAGAGTATTTTCATAGTTTTAGTTACGATTTGTAGTTACAATTTGATCCTAGAGAACCAATCGTAACACAACATTAAATCATGAATTTATTTTCAAATGCCTCGCCGGTGTTGTGTGCCCTGCTGTAAGTCGAATTACGACTTAAGTCTAAAGAGAGAAGAAAGACCTTTATCTACGTTTTCTTTCCCACGGGATAACGATTTATTAAGTCGCT